>JAOQGH010000062.1:9805802-9938559 GCA_025769975.1 Gallinago jamesoni | reverse complement strand
AGTCCTGTTGCTTGGGGAAAGCAGGGGTTGTTGCTTGCCCAAGCTCAGCAAAATAATAAGCTCAGAAGCGCCGGCAGTTCAGCAGCACCACTGACTCTCTGCCCTGCCTGCCTGCTGCCCCAGTGTTAAGCAGCGCCTGGCTTCATTGCTGTACTTCCCACCGTGGTGGTTTGATCCTGATGTGGGGATGGTGGTCTCCAAGAGCTCAGAGTGCAAGGCCAAGAGCCAGGAAGCAGCAGCCTCATCAGCTGCTTTGCTTTAATCCCAGCTGTTTGAGCCAGCAGCCCTTGCTGCCCAGGGCACTGCACCAGACGTTACTGGGCTTAAGCAGAGCAGGGGAAGAGTTAAGCCCAACTTCTCATCACGTTTGTGTCTGCTAATCTCTGCGTGTGCCGCTGTTCATTAGTATCGGATTTATTAAACCTTTGTTTTCTCTTCCTGGATCTTAAAATATTGATTCTAGGTTAGTTGACTCATTCTTGAATCACTGCAGCTTGTCTTGTGCCTTATTCTGCTTCCTGAGGAGTTGGCCAGTTATTTGGCATTCTGACCTGGATCTTCACTCCCCCTTAGCTTGTTGACTGGATTTGTACCTGCTTAATATGAGCAGTCCAGCTGTAGGACTCTTCCGGCATTTCTCATTTTGCTGACCCATGGAGGTGGAGTTGGATATGCTCTACACCAGTCAGAGACCTTTCTTGGTGTGACACAGAAGTACTTCTGCATCTCCTCCTGCAGTCCATAGCTCCTGGTTGCCGTCCTTGTTTCTGACCTGGCTGAGGTGTGCTCTGTCCTAAAAACTTCTATTTAGTAGCTTAAGGCTACGGAGAAAGAAGGTGGGAAATCACACTCCTGGTTGACTTCCCTGACCTGAAATAAGAACAGTGTTTTCAGTTAAGGCAGCAAGAAAAGATGCTTTTGCTTTTGGCTGGGATGGCATGAGTTCTTCTGGTAGAAGACCCTGGTTGATGCATCCTCACCCCTGGAAATGAGGGAGGAATAGAAGATGGCAGAAAACTTCTAAATCTTCCCAAGTATAATTCTCCCTTATTTCATACTTCACATCAAGAAACTCTCGGAGTTGAAAACTTAGGTGATTGCTCACACCCTTGGTGAGATCCCAAAAGACTGGTTCTGCAGATGCTAGTGATATGGTCCTCCTAGGTGGAGGACCTAGGAGGTCCTGGAGGCTGGAGGCTCCTGAATGTTTGTAGGGTTGTTTCAAGACAGCAATGTATATTCTCATCTACCAGCCATTTCTCAGCATCACTGGGGAGGGGCTGGAATTCAGACCTCATCCTTTTGGTTTCTGCACATGCTTTTAGTGTCATATAAGGGATTCACTTGATAGTTCCTGCTAGTGAGAGACTCCACTGATTCCTTGCTGAAGGAAGAGTGCTCACACATCTGCAGTATGTTCTTTTGCTGCTTCTGGATTTTATTATGTTCTGTCTGTATGTAAAACATGTTGGATATTGTCCTGATCGAAATGCTAACCATATGTTGTTTTTCAGCTTGGTTTTGGGTCGTTTCTTGGAATAATTGGATCAAACTTGATAGAAAACAAAAGGCAAATGGTAAGTATTATTATAAATAATTTTATTATATTATTATTTTAAAATTATTATAAATAATTTTATTATTATAAACACTTTTTAAAAGAATGACAGTAACTCAAATTTTGTATGTAAAGAGTATTATTGCTTTTCCTACTCTTCCAGGGTAGTGTTACATGCCTCTTGAGAACTAGAGATGATTTCTGGCAGCCCAGGAGAACAAGGCTATTAAACCCTGATATTTTTAAATTAAAGAAAACAAAATGCTCAAGGAAGCACAAAGTGACTCTCCACAGTCTCACTGAACTCAGTGGGATTTTTTTTAAAGGGCTTGAAATTGAGTGTTTGGAGTTTTCAGGATAGTCAGTGCTTCACGGTCTGTTCTAAGCAAAGGATAGAGAGGTGTAACAGCAGACGGTGTAACAGCCAGCCCGGAGACTGGAGGTGGAAGCCCACAGAGGGCCCAGCACAAAGTCCATACTGAGGACAGGGTGTTCAGTGCTCTCTGCTCTAGGTACATCTAGAGAAAAAGTCACTTGAGATATCGACATGACGAAAAGCATGAAGCCTAGTGTAATTGAAAAGCAACTGCCTCCTCCAGTGTTGCTGACTAATACGCACGTTGCTGGTCCTTGTTTCCAATCATCTCTTCAGGTAGGAAGGAAAACCAACAACTTTTTGCATGCTGTAAAGCAGCAGCAGGGGACCTGAGAAGCACAGAAGACGCTGACTAAGCCACATGTGTGGACCACAGCACTCTCTGGTTCCCTCCTTGCACTGCAAGGAGGCTTTTGTGTGCTGGGTCTGGGCAGCCACTGCCTGGGCAGGTCTCTGCTGTCCCATCCCATGGGAGCAACGCTCAGAAGAGAGCAGGTGGGCGGTGAACATGCACAAACCAGATGAGGTCAGCACTGCTGATACGATACGATCACAACTGAGCTTGTGCTGGGAGTAGGAGAGGGTCTCTCGATGCAGTGGGCACAGAGCTAGACCAGATTACCCCCTTTGGCAAACACAGGAGACTTGTATGGGCTTGACTGGGTCTCTAATGGCCCCTAAACATGTCTTGCAGATGCTATTTAACAACCCCTTCATCTTCCTCCCTGTGACTTGAAGGCAAGGGCTGTAGTGCTTGGAGGGTGTCAATAACAGGGCTTAGCGTGGGGGGAAGTCTTTTGGGAGAATTTAGCAAAAGGGGTGGGTAGAGAGAGATCAGAAGAAGCTGGTACCCAGTGCGGTCTGGGCAGGCTGTCGAGCTCAGTCTTTCCTAGCCTGTTTGCTCTGCTTGCTTCAAGTGGCTGGCTGAGAGGTAGCATGTGGGGAGGTGCAGTCAGGCTCATGGAGTGCCCTGTGGGCATGCGTGGCTCTGCGTGGCTCTCCTCAGATTCCTGCAGCCCCCCTCCTTGGTGGTTGCCCCACGCTCTGGCAGCAAGACCCCTCCAGCCTTTCTCAGATGAGGCTGCACAGGGACAAGGGGTGATCGTGCTGGCCCTGCAGCCTGTCCCACTAGCCCAGTGCTGCTGCCTGATTTCATGAGGCTGGAGCTGCCTCTGTGTGGGGGCTCAGGGATCAGATTAGCAGGGTGTGCTGCTGGCCGAGGCTAAGGCACGTTGCTCCAAGCTGCAGAGGGAGTTGTGAGAAATTCCTGTTTGTCCTAATCCCGAGGCTGGGCTGCCTTGCCCTTTGCTTTGCCAATGGCATGCTCCCTGCAGAGCAGGAGGGAGAGGGTGAGGCAGGCCCTGTAGGAGAGGAAAACTGCCTTTCTCACAGAGAAGGTACAGGGCAGGTGGGGTTTCCAGTGGATATTTTTTGTTGTTTTCACCCAGGTTCTGCAAGAGCAGCATGTCCTGTCCTTGCTGTCCTAGCAGGGTTTCCAAGGGCTCATCGTGTATTACCAGCGTGTCAGGGTCTGATTGAGCAATGGCCGTGTTATGCCAGTGCTGCCTTCTTCACAGAAGTGCCCACGAGTGACAGTGTGGCTCTGACTTGATTTATTTGTTTATTCCGAAGAGCTCTGGGTAGCCCATGTTTATTCTTTTCATCTCTTTATCATTTTGTGTCCTAAAAAACACACATGACCCAGCTTTGCAGGGATTGCGTCACTGCTGCCTCCGCTGGCAGCTGGTGTGCCTCTGCTCTGACCACAGAGAGGACAGCAGTAGCTGTCACTTATCGTGCCCATGCTTTAGTAACATCTCCTCCTTGCTCAGGAGCACTTTGCTGTGGCAGCTTTGTCCATTATATGTTTCCATAATATCACTGGCAGTGCAGGATTAATTTTTTCCTAATCTTCTGTGAGCCTCCCCAGTGTCCTAGTTCGCTAAAAGGCAGGCGTGGTGTGCTCGTTACGCAGTTGCTCCTCAGTGATGGCAAGAAGAGCTAAAAGCAATTTCTGCTGCTGTGTCGTTGTGCGTGTTTCTGCCCATAAGCTGCCGGGGGAGCATGGGGAGTCAAGCGAGCCGGCGTGGCTGACGGGGAGAGCTAATCCGAAGCAGCTCTCCATTTCTCTCCTGCCGACAGGAATAGACGCCTCTTGTTTTTCCCACCCAAGGCTATTGGCTTTCATGCCGTGTGTCTGCATTTCCCACGTGTCAGAGTAAGGGAGAAGTGTGGTGTCCCCAGGGAGGCCCAGCTGCCCGCCGGCATTGCCAGCAGCTCTGACTTACACCCCAGCCACCCGCTCAGCAGTTTTCAAGTGAGGAGTCAGCATTTTACGTGCCTTTGTGACAGTCGTCCATGCAATGGAAAAATAATAACCAACAGCTTCACAGCCCATGTGTCACTGGACTGTGGCCTAAAGAGAACCTCAGCCCCAGACACTCCTGCTTCGTGGTTCCTGCGTTGTCTGAACCCGGTTTGTCTTTTCTTGTCCAAATGCTACTCAGCGTGGCTGACTTCAGCAGGAGTCAGATGAGCAAAGACCAATCCCTAATATTACATGGCCCTTGAGAGGGACTTCTGCTCGCTGCAGTAACAGTCTTGTCAACCGCAGATCAAAAATCTTGTTGGCAAATCGTAAGATTAGCTGAAACCCATGGGATTTTTAAAAAGAACTTGTATGTTTTTATTTGCTGTTTGATTTTCCTTATCATAAATTCTCAGTGTTTGGTTTTTCAGGCTTTTCTTTCTCCAGCTGAGAGAGAGGAAACTGTGTGTAAATAAAGTGAGCAAACCCATTTCTAACACGAGATCCGTATATCCTTGTAGGGCTGTTATGAAAGTATCGTCATTAACCTTCTGTTATTTTAAATAACCACATTAGCAGCTCCTATCTGCAAGCAGGGGCAACTGATAGACACCATAATTGTGTATATTTGGTGTTTGGCTCTCTTCCCATCTCATGGGGTCATGCTATTTAGGGAGACTATCCTTTTTGTGTATGTATGAAACAAAATACAGAGAAAACCTAAACTTGCTACAAAATAACCTAAGCCATAAAACCCATGTCTTCCACTGGGAACGTAAGAAGCTGTGCTTTCTCCCCTCGTGTGGTTTCACTGGTTGTGGTAGTGAAACAGCGTGACTGCTGTAGTGGGTGGTGCAAGCTGTGACCAAGATGTGGACATGGTGTGGGTCTGAGTGGGGGCAAAATGCTGGTGTTTACACCTGACAGAAACAGGGTCCCAGCGCAGGACCTGGTCCCGGAAAACTTGTTACCTGCTGCCATCTGCAAGCTCTTGGTGGCACAGCATCTAATATTCCAGCAACAGCTTGTTACTAGTGACCCTGACTTGTTTGTGTGGTCACTGGGCTAATTTCACAGTCTGCTCTATCTACTGCTGCAGTTTTTATTTGCAGTAGGACAGTGTATGTCTTGAATCCTTGCCTAATCTAGAAAACCATTTTATTTTATCTCGGTTTGAAGGTAAGTGGAGTAGGCAATTGTACAGGGACCATTTCCACTGTCCCAAGTGAGACCTCCTGCATCTCCACTCATTGCTCAAGCTGACCTGGTCTGCTTGTGCATGTTTCTGGAGGAAGGTGTGTTTTCACTGAGGGAGGTTTAGGTAAAAACAGTGTGATTAACCTAAAAATCCTGAGATACTTTAGAAATACATATAGAATCCTTCTGGCATGTGTTTGCCAAAGAGTTTGGGTTGTCTTTCTGAGAACTGAACCCTTGTGCAGTGGCAGAAACCAAGGTTTTTGAGCAAACTTAGCATTTGCAGCTTTAAAACAAGCATCCCCATGCTAGGAGGCCCAAGATAGCTGTGAGTCCTTGCCAAGCTAACTATTATCTTTGTATTTGTACTACTGGTGATTTTTATTTTTGCTCCAGGCTCCCAAGGAGCACAGTCACATTTGTACTTGTAGAGAAGCAGTTTTTAACAGCTGCCAGCGACCGACACTTGAAGGCTGTGATTGCTGAACTGGAAAAACACCAGGGAAAAACCCACTAAAGCTTTCAGTCCTTTAAATGGAAATACTGATGTTCCCCAAGCTACATCTTTGTGAACCTGTCTGTTTGAATGCTGCACTTGCCTTCCCTCTGTAGCCATGTCGGAATCCCCCATGTGCTTTAGTGGTGGGGATTAGGATCGGTATTGGGAGCTCTGTGTGTGATGAGCTGGTCTGGAGCCCACTGGCAGTGGCTGAGCTGCTGTCCAGGAGCAAGGAGAGGGGTCTTGTTTGCACTAGTATGTGTTTCCCCCAGCTGAGCACTGGCACTTTGGGCAGAGGTGGTGTTTAAAATGGTGTAGTGGGGGCAGAGACCGTTTGTCATAGCTGGGTTGGGGGTGTGAGTATTTCTCGTTTACCTTCTGAATGCTTTTGCTCTAATTTTAAGAATGGGCAGGGTGGGACCAGTGGAAGAGCATCAGACCTGTCTGACTTGTCTCCTGGAGCTGAAGGTGGAGATCTCTCTCCTTGCAGCTCCCCCAAGCTAGGAGGAGGCCCCATGGGCTGTGCTCGCTGCAGGCCAGCACCGAGGAGCCCAGCCAGGCTGCTGGGAGGGTGTACAACAGCCATGGCGTAGGCTAGTTGCCTGTCTTCTGGTCTCATGGCTTTGTTCTTATGCCTGCATG
This sequence comes from Gallinago jamesoni, assembly GCA_025769975.1. Lineage (NCBI taxonomy): Eukaryota > Metazoa > Chordata > Aves > Charadriiformes > Scolopacidae > Gallinago > Gallinago jamesoni. Next base: position 9,931,979 of record JAOQGH010000062.1, on the reverse strand, counting down.
AAAACGTTGTTCCCTGAAGGCACAGTCCCACCAGAGAAGTTTGCACACAGGAGCCTCCTGTGCCCTCAAAGCCTGGGATGTGTTCACAGGAGCCGTTCCCCCCAGCGCTGCAGGGTGGGGAGGGAAGAACACCCCTCCTTTCTCACCAGGGAAGAGTTAAGGACAGCAGCAGCCAGAAGACGAGGTGTATCCTCAGCCTAAGTTTAGCACTTTGGAGTCATGGAAAAACTTGCATTACAACATCGAGTCCCCAGAGACCCAGTCTGGCACAACACTGCTGCTCCTGCCACCATGCAGGAGCAGACTGAGATGCACATCCCATTGCCTTCAATGAGACCAGTCTGTGCCACCTGGGGAAACATTTGGGTCATTGACTGCTTGAGGGCTTATTGACTGTGGTTTACGTACCCTTCTGGAGAGGGCACAAAACACTTGATTGTGGAGAGGCAGATGATACTTCACTTTGTTTTCCTTTCTCAGCTGGTTGCATCGATCGTCTTCATCAGCTTTGGCGTCATTGCTGCGTTCTGCTGTGCCATAGTAGACGGTGTCTTTGCTGCCAGACACATAGTAAGTGCTTCCAGGAAAACATAGGTCCTGCAATGCTTTGACTCTAGGAATACAGGTGATGGTGTCCATAATCCTGTATCAGGCCACATCAAATCCTGTAAAAATATGTCATGTGCTGAACGCTGCTTTAAATTACAAACTTTAGAAAAATGTATCAGTTCAAAAATATTTTGAAATTAGCAGCAAGTCTTAAAACTTTGCTTTAGAGTTTGGGTTTGGGGTTTTTTTTGTGTATGCTTTATGTGTTTACTGAGTCTCAGAACTACAAGATGTAATGTTAGCAGAAGCAGATCTTAATGCTGATTGAACCGCGGGATGTTGTGGTCGAATGAAGCCATTTGATACGAAGCACATTAAAATGTTACAGAATAAACAGGAAGCACTTGCAGTAGGTTCTCAGTTTCTATTTGATGACTGAAAAAAAATAACAAACTACTGCTGCCATGACCAATCGCTAGTACAGTGGGATGTGCAGGAGCTTCAGTTATTAATATAGAAACAAAGAAACACAATTCTGCTTCAACTTTCTGATTGAAATTTATAACTGTGAACATATTTTTGTTTTGCAACTCTGCAGTTTGATGACTTTTTTAAAAAAATTTTTGGCAAAATGGGATTAAAAATGTTTATTTGTGATCAGAATGGAAAGGAATTTCGGAAGGTCAGAATCACCCATGAAATGGAAGCTCCCCATGTCAGGTGGCAAAGCCAGCTCCCCTTTCCCATCCCTGAGTGTCCCAGTGATGGGAAGGCAGCTGGACAGCAGGATCTGCTGGCAGAGCAAAGGGCAGCTCCGCTCAGCTGCGGGAGAGGTCTCCGTCTGTCGGGGTGCCACCAACAAGTCTTGCCATCTCTGACCCCCCTTGCGAGGGAATGCGAAGCATTAGCTTTGATAAAATCATGGAGCTCCTTTCATTCCTGACCCTGCCAGTGTAGGTCTGAGCCTCATAGACCTGCTGTGGGATTTTTAGCTGCTGACCTCATGGGTCAGGTGATGGCATGAGCTGGCACCTCCTCCTGGCTGGCCCCGGGGATGTCTGCATGTCTGAGGCAGCCAGAGCTGAGCTGTTGGGGTGACAAGGGCTCTGGTTTCTGCCTTTTGATGAGCGGACATGATTTTGGCCTCGCTTCATCTCCTAACAGCCCAAAAATGTCACTGTCTTTCTGGAGACGTGCTCCTGTCACACTAGCACATAGCGTTCCCCCTGTCGCCTGCTGCTGCCCAGCCTTCCCAAGCTTCAGATCAGGCGCCCCGAGAGCAAGTCCGCCTGCTTCTGTGAAGGGCTCGCTGGTGTGGATACACCCCTGGCATCGCTGCCCCTGAGGTTGTGCCCTGGGGACCAGACTGCCCCAAAGTGAGATGTTAATGCACGTTTGCCATTGGTAGTCCTCCAGAGCTTTCCCACAAGTCACTCAAGAGCCCAGAAAGACAGATTTTCCAGCAATTCAATGAGAAATAGTTATGATTCAGCATGAAGAACCCTCAGAAACACATCAGGCAGCCCTGGGGTGTGTCTGGGGGGATGAGGAATGAATCATTCTGTTCTGTTTGGCTGCCCTCACCCAAACAAGCTCAACTTAAGAGCCTGCTCCTCCCATGCAACAAATACCTGCCTCCAAGGACCAGGGGTAGGCATCACCTGGGGCTCAGGGGGGCTGCCCTTGGTGGGGTTGTTGCAGAACAGCCACAGTATTGAGGAGCTGATGCGAGAGCAGGGTCTCTCTAAAGCCTGGCCCTTTTCCCCACACCAGCTGGCTCGTTTTAATTTTGCTGCATTACTAAACCGGGTGCTTTTTCATCGGCAGGATCTGAGGCCGCTGTATGCAGGGCGATGTCAGTACTACTCCAAGAGCATGACCCCACCGGAGGTGAGAGCAGGTTCCGCTGTGCTGCCTCCATGAAGGAGCTGGCTTCATGGTGCAGGTGGAAGAACCTGCTGCCAGGCTGCTGCTCCGGTGTCCTGGAGGTCTGCAAAGCGAGGAGGGGGTGGGAGGCTGGGCCTGGGGTGGGAGCAAGGTGCCAGGAGGACTCAGGGAGTGAATTCCTCCATATAGTCACATTAGTGAAGGAGCAGGTGGAGAGGAGGAGATGGAGGACAGGAAAATGCACCGGTTTCTCTAGGTCTTTAGCTGTGCATTCATTACAGGAGCAGGGTATTGTCGTCTCCAAAAAGAAGCCTGTTGGGGACAGATGTTCCTGCCACATACTGATACTGTGTGTGGGCATCTTTGGCTGTCTTTGCAGTACACTGAGAGTCTCTGAGATTTTCTCACAAGTTTTCAAGTAGTTTCCAAATCAAAATGCCTGCTTGAGATGCAAAGTAGGCACTGCACAGTGGCATTGGGAGAGACCATTCTCTTTTCAGCCCAAAGACCGTCCACATGAATTTGGGTGTTACTGCCCGCAGGCGGACAACGACCCGCTATAGTCAGTTATTCATCAATAGGAGGGTCTTGCTCTCAGGTTTTATCATCCTATTGACAGCTCTTTGTTCTGAGTTGCTGTGTGGTGAGGAAGGTTAGTTCAGCAAGGTCATGGCTGCTTGTTAGAGCTGCACAACGCCCTTCCTAGCCAGGCATGTGCTTATCTATGACTTCCCTGTGGTGAAAGGCAGTGCTGGTCTGTTCTAGTCTAGTGTGTCTTTATTCCAGTGTAGCTGTGTACTTTGTAGGGGCAGTGCTGCAAAATAAACGAAGAAAAATCAGCCTGGGGCTAATCTGGAGATCAGTGCAAAATCTATGTGTAGGGTAGGCCAAATAGCAGCAGAAATAAATCTTGTTTGGTGATTGTGTCCTTATGTTCCTCATGCATTTTTTTCTGGATTCACACAGGCAATCTGTCACCCACAGCGCCGTGCACCCTGCACGCCAAAAATAAAGACCAACACCTGCTTCTGCTGTGACCTGTACAACTGTGGGAAGTGAGTAAGCTAAAAATGCATTCCCGGCCGTGGGAAGGAGGAGGAGTGGTCATGCTGGTTTACAGGTGTCTGAAGGGCCAGGACAGGGCAGGAGCAAAGTATCGGTTAATGACAGCTGTTGTGGGAATGGATCTTAAGCTGTGGCTGCTAGCCAAAGGACTCCCAGGCAAAATATGATCAATTAGAGGGTTGTGTGAAATACACTAAAGCAGTCCCAGCTATGGGTAAGCATGCTCCAGCCAGCCCGGCTGGAAAAATGAAGAGGGCAGGAGTTTCCATTACTTTCATTCTTGGTGCCTCCCCCAGTTTTCCCTATTGAGTGTCCCTTGTCCTGACGCCTTCCTTCTCTGTTGGCACTGCTTGTTCCCTGGGTTTTATTTTGTTTTAGAAGACTGAAGATGTAAAAACTGGGACACTGTTCTTCCTCACCTTATCGTGGTTTCATTCCCCACCCTGCTAACAGGGAGGAGAGCTCACAGGCTGGTGCCACCTGCCTGTTCATAAATCAGCATCCTCTCTGCCCAGTGAATGTCTTTCATGGTCACAAGAGGTTGGAAGATGTACCAGCACTGTGCAAAGATGGGTCAGAGTGGTGGTCACCAATCGAGAACCACTGCATAGTGGCATTAGATCTGGCTACTGTGCCTAAGCCAACTTAATTTACATCATGAGCTGTTCACACCATTTGGAGTGTCTAATGTGTGTCAGCAAGCAATTAATAAATTGATTTTTTTTAGTGCTGGCTCTTGCCTAGGGCTGTTTCAGGCGTAGCATTTCTCACAGTACTTAGTTGGGCTGGTCCCCAGTTAAGGAAGGGGTGGGTGGAGGAAGATCCAAAACTGCTGTTGGGGGAGGGTGGTTCTGCATGCTGGGAAGGGTAATCCCTGACCTCTGTAGGACTTTGTTTCTGTGGAAGCCAGTGCAGAGGGATGAAGCTTACACTTCCCTTTGACAGTTTACAGAACACGATCCCTTTTTACTAGCTGAAGAGTGATACACAAAGAACCGATTGGAATAGAAAAACTTGTAACTTTTTTTTATTATTTTTTCTTTTTTCCCAGTCAGGCTGGTTCAGGGTCCTGCCTCTGACCCATTTTCCCATCTCTGTTATAAGTTACCACCTCTGTCTTGCTTGGTACCACACAAGTGTTGTGCATTGAGGAGGTGCTGGTTCTTTTGGGATCTCAGTAAGAATGGCCCGGGCACTCAAGGCTGGTTAGCTCACCTATTATGTAAAGGATGGAAATGATAGAAAAAGTGACAACAATCTGGCATCCCTCCTGGTGCTGGGAGCCCCGGCTGTGGCAGCATCAGGGCCCCTTGCCATGGATAAGTACATGCTGTACTTATCTGTACAATGCTGAGTGTTCCTGGTGGTACATCAAAGCTTGTTGAGAGCTCTACACTCTCAAACATCTCCATAGGAACAAGCTCTTGCAAACAGTACCTACAGGTCTTATTGTTAAAGGCAGTCATGGTATGTGCTGAGGTTACACGGAGGTCATGCAGGCTAACGCACAGGCTTTTACAACCTGTGGTGCACTCTGCCTTGATTCTGCTTGAAATCCCTGTCTCCTTGTTGCAGTGTCTTCTGCAGTGCCCTGCTACAACAAGATATGTCAAAAAGGAAAAGAAGAAACCAAAATTGAGAGATAAGAATTGTGAAAGGGGGCAGGTTCCTGCAGGCCTTGCAGAGTCTGCTGGGGAGCTGAGCCTGAATCTCCAGCTGCTTGGCTGGAGCTTGTTCTTCCCCATTGAGTTTGTTCTTCCCCATTTCCTCAAAGCTCCTGTGCAGTTGGAGCCTAACCCCATATGTGAGCTGGGAGACAAGTCGTTCATAAGACCTTAGTATTGTTTGTCCCCAATAACTATGTTTTCTGAAGGGAAACTTGCTGTAGCCCACTACATCTGGTAAGCTACGCTGAAGGCCAGCCTGTTCCCCCAAGCTGCAGTTAGAGAAAAGTCATTACTGAAGAATCCTGCATATAAGACTCCAGGCCACATGTTGGAGGAGCTGCTCTGCCCTTTCCAAAATAATGACCTAAGTGGGTTCAGCAGAGTTTTCTCTGTCTCTTTTCTGCTTGTGGAAAAGCTTAAAAACGTGAGCAGAAAGACCTCTCTCTGGCAGAGTCCCAGGGGCCCATGCCATAGCGGAGCTGCAAAGGGCAGGCAGCTGGAGCAGAGCAGCTGAGTTGGACGAGCTTTGTGGCCAACTCCTGTGGTGTCAGAAGGCCAGCTGTGCCCTCTCGTGCCTGTCCTACCCAGCTGCTTGTGTGCCTGTGAGGGGCAGCCAGCCCTGCCCTGGGGGGCAGCTGCCGCTCCTTGGGGCACAGGCTGATTTCCCTGGGTAATTCCAAGACCAGTTTGTCCTTGGGAAGCCTCCAGCATCTCTGTGGGGATTTCAGATGATAGAAATAAGAGGCAGATCCAGACTCAAGGTCATGTGAGTATTTACAGGACTTGCAGGACTTGTTTGTTTCACAACAGATCAAGCCACCTTCTTCCGTTGCCATGCAGGGAGATGTCAGATGGCCCAAGCATGGGATCTAGCAGGCTTTATCCCCACTTCCTCAGTAGTTAGGTCCAGGCTTGTAATTAAATTGCAGAATGCATTTTACTGTGCAACAGAAGTGCTTAGAGTTTATGACGTGTGGTGCTTTTTTTTATCATTGTTGGGTTTTTTTCTAATCTAGCAGGGTGGAGATTTCTGGAGGCTACTATGAATACATTGATGTCAGCAGCTGCCAGGACATCATCCACCTTTACCACTTGCTTTGGTCAGCAACGATTCTGAACATAGTGGGGCTCTTCCTGGGGATCATTACAGCAGCGATACTTGGAGGCTTCAAAGATATGGTAAGGTGGTACCAATTTCTCTGTGCATTAAATGAAACAAATAAGGCAAATTGCCTTTTAAACATAATCACGAAAGCAGCTATTGGCATTTCAGTGCAAATGATCTATGCATCACTGCCATCAGGCTGGAAAGAAGGGCATGAAGTAACTGTGAGAAGAAAGAGGAAAAAGATTCACCTCCCTGATGTGGTGTCATCGAATGCACACAACTAGAAAAGATGAACAGAATTAGGAGATTGTATTTTCAAAAGGAACCTTCTCAGAGGTGTTGGCAATTCCAGGATGAATACAAATAAGCTCCTTCTTAAAAATTGGTCTTTCTTTTCATACCATTGACCTTCGACAAGGAAATGTATGCTGGTTGCTCATGAATTCTTGATTTTTGTAGCAGTATTAGGGTTCTGAGCTTTACAGATTCTTTAAGCACCCCTGTCAGGCTGAAATTCTCCACCTGGTTTCTTCATGGTGCAGAATCTGAGCCAGTGAACTGAGGACCAAAACTAAGTGAAAGATGTCAAGCTTCAGATAATGAAAAAAAATGCTGTCCTGACAACATGAGCTTTGAAATACCCTCACTTAACTAGGCTGTCTGTTGCCTTCCTTACAGTTTTGTTATGCAGGGGACAAATCAATAGAGAGAAATGAGCACTCAGCAGATGAATTTGGGGTTTTTTTGGGTCTCTTGTGACTCCTTCAGAATAATACAAAAGACCCAGAAAAAAAAGCGTTTGTTGTCCTGGCAATATATTTTTCTTACAAACAAATCTTGGGCCTGGCACTAAGGATGCCTTATTTCAGAACTCTGATTTTTCCTGCACTCACCAAGATCTTCCCAAACAAAACAGGAGACACATTCCCAGCTGTGCATTGCAGCCTTTTGAGATTTGATTACCAGTCAGCCTGTAAAAGCTCTGTAAAAAAACCCCAGATGCATAGAAGCGTCTGTGAACAGCAGTACCAGAGGCATTGAAATACGCTGATCTCAAAGTGCACTGAAAAACAGAGTAATCAAAATTAATGGATTCTTCTTCCTGCTTGTGAGGATGGGATCTGATCTGATCGTGTTGTTAGAGCACTGACGTGCACTGGGCTGTTGCCAGCTCGTGCTGTGGAACCCGAGAGGAAACAAGGGGTGGCGGAGGAATGAAATGACCTCAGGACTCACCTGCTGCCTGAGAGGGTACCGGACTGCCAGCTGCTGATTCGGCAGAGTCAAGCTCTGAAGACACTCAGTGCCCCTGTAGATCATTTCTGCTTTCGTTCAGCTGTCAGCTTTCTGTGACTTGGTCAGCAGACTGAGAGTCTCCCTTTTTTTCTTTTGTTTTCACAGACTCCTTCCCTCCCTACTCTGAACTGTACGGTTGAAAATGCACACCCTTCGGTCTCCTACTATTCAAGGCCACAAGTGACGTCCTACAACACCTACTACCACAGCACTCCTCACCTGCCTCCCTACTCCGCATATGACTTCCAGGTAGGGAGTGTTACGGGATGTTTTCTTGTTTCACAGCAAGGTTAAATCCAGCCAGTCTTCAGGACCTGTCTTCCCCTCATTCACACAGTTTAATTTTACTGTTCCTGCCGAGAATACCAAATCTTTTCCTCCTAGGCATTGGTCCTTGACAGTGCTCCCTCTTGTTCAGGCAGTGTTTTCCTGAAAGCTGTCCTTGAAGAGCAGACCACAGAACCTGCTGCCTTGCCTGCCCCGTCCTTCACTGGTAGAGGCCACATCACATTACAAATAGGCATTGCCTCTGGCTCCTGCAACGCTCTCGGGGGAGAGGGAAAGCCAGGTGATCAGGTGCTGGTTCCTCTTAGGCCGACTGCTATGCCTGAGGGAAACAGACGAGCTTTTGGAAACAAGCTGTTTCAGCTCCTGAAGTCACGTACTGACTGAAAAGCTGCTCTGTTGTGGGTTTTTTCCACACACTTCAGCTGGTCTTAAAACGGTCCTTGCAAACATCACCTCTGCTGTAATGCGTCCCTTCCTCTTCTGAATTATGGAGCTGTGCTGTGGAAATGCTGAATTCATGTGAACCTTGCTGTCAGCATCAGCTTTTACTTGTCGAAGCATATGAGGACACTTCCTCCTCAGCTCTTCTGTCAGGTGGATGTTACCACAGTGGTGATGTTAACTTAACACGTTTTCATACGTTTTCTATGCAACCATCAGGGCTGGAAACATTTTTTTATTAACAGGAGGTTAATGTTTTGGACACCAGGTAAGAGGTGTGTTCTGTGATGGCCACCATTTCCCTCATCGGAGCTATGCATTAGAGGCAGTATGAATCTAAACCTTTCTGGTTTTACTGCTGGTGCCACTAGATAACATCGTTGTCAGGGCTTCCTAGAAATATTTGACTACTTAATCAGAATTTCTAGGACTTACTTATACAGATTCGTGACTCATTTATGAGGTTAACGCATCCTGAGACAGTCGCTAGAGTTGTATAACTTTTTACAGTTACAAAAAATGCCAACTTCAGTGCATACCAAACCAAGCTCTCCTGCAAAGTCCTCTTCTCACCTGCTTGTCTGGTACAAAGCGCTGTTTAACGGGGGGGGTGTCTGTATGGCAGCCACGGCACCAGCAGGGAGCTCAGCACGGGTGGGTTTGCCCTGTTTTTCAGCTAGAAGTACCGCTGGGGCTCTGCTGCCGCCGACAGCCCCACCGGGCAGGTGGCAGTCTCTGGGGGTCACTGCTGTGAGGGCAGGGCATGGCTTAGGAGCTGGCTCAAAGGCTGGGCATCCGTTGAGGTAGTCTGAATTTAAAATAGCCAAATGCAATTCCAGGTCTGAGCCTCGATTATCTTCCAGAGAACTGGAGGGCCTACATGAAAGCATTAGCTGGGGCCTCTGGCTGCGGAGACCCTCTCTTGCCTTGAGCCCTGCTCTGACCCGCGCAGTGTCCGTACCACCCTACACCTTCTCCCCTGACGTCCTACAGCACACGCAGCCAGCCCAGCCTCGCCGCTCAAATCCCTTTTGAAGGCTGGGCTTCCTCTGATGCAAGAGTCACCACTTGGCCAAGTTACCACCGCTTCCCGCTCATCCCACGCATCTTTCACAGGAAAAGAAAAAAATCAAACAAACCACTCCAGAATTTCTAAGGAAGCCTCGGCCCCTGCAAGAGCCTGGCTTTCACACACAGCTCTGAAATGGCAGACCCAGCTTCCCAGCTGTATTTGCTAACAAGTGTTGGCACTGTGTCACCATGACAGTGCCCTTCCAAAGGTCTTTGCAGTCTGGGGACTCCCACTCATAGGGCTTTAGGTCAACTGAGGTTTGGTGGAAGAGCTCTTGTGTTGTTTCAAATGGGAAGGGTTCCTGTGGCTTTCTGTGAGGTCCTCGATGAGCAGGGTGAGCTTTGGTGGTCTGTACATCTGCTTAGTAAGCCGTCACAGGATGCTGTTAGGGGAGTGACACAAAAAAGCACAGTGCAAACCCTCCTCGCCCCTCTCCCTCTGCCGGGGCCTCCAGCCGGGCACCTTTGGGGTTTGCAGGCCAGCGCCGTATCATTTGAGGCTTTACATCCAAGGTGTTCTTGATAACAAAGGTATTTTGGAGAGCAGAAATTAATCTTTGAGCAGGCACAAATTTTGTTTCTCCACCTTTTCAAGCTTTATACTTAACTGAAGGAATAAATTATTTTGTTATCATTAATTTCTGGGTGTTTTTTTTATTTGTGATGAAGAAAAAGAAAGTAGTGTAAAAAGGAATTGCTAATGGCTGTTTTGTGAAACCCAAGATCTGAGAGAGAGACTCATCAGTTCACAGGTGTCCACCTCTGGGAAATGCAGCAGGTACACTAAAGTGAAGAAAGAGAACTATTTTTTTTATTATTTTTTTTTCAAATGCCTCCCTGATTTTCTGGTCTCAGGAGTTTCCTTATGCAAAACTGTTACTTAGAGGCCGTGGTTACCTTGAATGCAACAAGTTATCTAAATGCTTATTTGAATGTAGGTACGTTTTGCAGAAGTGAGCCTTGAAATGTTAATCTTGCGCTGCTTGGTAATGAAGTATCGCTTTTCAGGGCCCTTTGCATTAAGAAGTGGTTACATTACAACCTTCTTGCTGTCTCCCTGCAGCATTCCAGCGTGTTTCCAGCTTCCACTCCTTCTGGCCTCTCCGATGACCCCCAGTCAGTGTCACCATCTCCCAGCTATATGTGGTCCTCCAATGCGCCGCCTCGTTACTCGCCACCATATTTTCCACCTTTTGAAAAGCCACCACCTTATACACCGTAAAGAAAGCGGGAAAGAAGAAGAAAATACTTGCCATTGAAATAATTGTGAACATTTTGTATTTATATTTTACTGTGGGAGGGAGCTGGGAGTTAGATACAGAAGATAATCGCAAAAAAAAATATTAGATTGGAGTGTTCTTTGTTGATAGACTCATTTCAGAGGTTTAACAACAGATATGAGGAAGGGGACAAACTGCTGATGTTTTGCAGTGTTGGTGAGTAGCAGGTAACCTAAATTCCAGCCTCCTTGTTTTACCGTGAGGTTCATGTAGTCCTTGGTTTTTAATAAAGCGATAGAACACAGATGATAGATTCTGGTCTGCCTTACTCCATCTTGTGCCAAGCTGAAGTAAGGGTAGCCAAGATGGATAGTTGCCAGAGAGTATCAGCCTGTGAGGGTGCTTGACATGATGCTCATTTTGTTTGGTTTGGGGACTCCAGTTGCTGGGATTTTGGGGGGCCACAGAACCTAGCTCATATCACTTATTGGTTACACTGGAAAAATCTTGGGGGAACCACGACAGTGTCTCAAACTTAACACTAATTAAAAACAGTAATGTCATAGAATGTTTTCGTGTATGTCTAGCAAAACCATTGGAATATTGCTTTTTTTGAGGGGAAAAAGCTTTAATAGGCAAGCTTTTTTTTATTTCAGGATGCTTCTTAAGATAGAAGGTGAAATGCAGTTGTCTGTCTCTGAATTCTGTGTAAGTAACGCTGAAGTCAAACAGTTTGGGTGGTCGCACTCTCTAAATCTTCCCTGTATTCCTATAAAGAACATCAGGAACTGTCCACAAGTCACTGAAACAGTGCAGTGAAAACATTTTAATTTTTTTTTTCCTTCTGTTCAGTTGGGAATTTTTTTTAAGCTTGTACTTACAACTTTTTTAATGGACTGAATCGACACCCTGAATAAGCACTGTTTTAGTAGCTGTATTGTGGGCTGCACATAAGGAATACTCCCTACCAGTTCTCCACGATGTAAGTATCACATGGCTAAAATTCAACACCCTGTAATATAGTATGAAACTGATAGGAATTTGCAATTATTGTTGTGACTTTCATTTAATCTTCAGCTGATGACTGTGCTGATTGATCTAGATTCCAACAGATTTTGCATGCATCCTGCATAACAAAAGAAGGTCAGCTTTGTTGTGTGACACAATGTCCTGTAAAGTGTGGTTCTACTCCAGGAAGTGATTTCAGATGACAGCGTTCAGATCTGAGCTGCTCAACCTGAGCGTTCTCAACTGCTTACTTCAGGGATAAAAATAAGGTATTGACATTTTACTCCTTACTTCCTAAAGATTTAATTTCCTTGGCATCAGATTGTTGACACTAATCCTTAGTTGTCTACCTTATCTTTCAACTGATGCAGACAAAAAAGTTACCTAAAAGCTAAATCTGGCTTTCAGAATCTAAAAGTGGAATACATGCCGGGGAAAAAAAAAAATCCAGTTGGATTTTAAACTGTGGCATCTCTCTACTTTTAATCTAAAGAAAAAAGGAAAACTTTCAAAATGGAAAACAAACACCGAAGTCTCTGATCTCACTTTTCAAAGTACACCCACACTTTTTAATGCTGTTTTAAATCCTATGCATTTGCAAAGCCTTTAGGCTAGGCTATGTGTTCACCATATCATTTCCACTGTCAAATACTAATCAGTATATTAATAAGCTAAAGGATGATTCTGTTTGCCTAGAAGCAAGCATAACTTTTCTCCAGTAACAAAGAAAAATAAATGGCTGGAGAAGGGAATACAACTCGGGATTTAAAGCAGTAGTGTACGCAGAACATATCCCGGTGACATTTTGCTTTACTATAGATTGTTGAAGTGCAGCTCCTGTAAATTTGCATACTGGAAATAAACGTTTATACTAGGGCTCCATCCACTTTGTAATACATTTTCCTGAATTAAATCTCGATGAAGAGATCATGGGCATTTTCAAAATAGACAGTACTTCTCCTGATAAAATTCCCCACAAAACTAGAATCAGAAGGGCATTCATTTAATATCAGAGAACATTTTATTGCTGCATCTTTGAAATAAAAGCTAACAGTCCTGTCCCACATCTGACAAACATACCCTACCATTTGTGCCTGTCAACTAAACAGGGGTAGAAGGACTACAGGATGTTACAGGACAGGACTAAGAAACTCATGAGGGGAACATAGCTTAGTGGCAGAGAAACAATTAGGAAATTATTTGTCATTGGGTTTGAGTTGACAAATACTAAACTTAGGAAATTATTGAGATTCTAATTTTTTTGTATGGAGTATTTAAGCAAAAATTACATTGCTGCTTTAAATTCACTACAAAAGGACAAGTTGGTTTTCACATTTAAAAAATTACTGGTGGGATTTTCTGTTGCATTACCTGTTTCCTTCTGCTTGAGTAAAACTAAGCTTTTAATGTAAATGCAACATTCTGCACTGTATTCATCATTTCTAATGAGAATGTTAAGATTGTGACTCATATGTACCCTTTTATTACTTTACCAAAGTTAAATAAAATTGTGTGACTTTTGTAAACATTTATAAATTGCATTTTATATTTTAGCAACTTTCCTATTTTGCAGGCATCTTTAATGCTAGTTGAGGAATCCACCATAATAGCATCATGCATTTAAAAAATCATAAACCCAAGCCAAAAAAAAGAAAAAACCCAACAAAACTGAATTTGCTGTATTGCAAACTGGTGTTTCTACCAGGCTTAGCCAGAGACACCTGAGTTCTGTTTTTAAAAGCTCCAGATGCCCCCACACTTTATAATTGTGCAGTTGTACCCATATAAGAGTGCCCCAACTTCAGTCACTGCAAAGTCATTACAGCTGATTTTTTCCTTAACACAGAGGCGAATAATCCATCCAGTGCAGTGTCAGTGTCTCCTTTGTTTACTTTCATATTTACTGTATTATTTTGTGCCTAACTCTGTCCTGATGATGTCAGCTACTCTTTGATGTTAGCAGAAGTAGGTGGAAGCCCTAAGTCAAGGAGATAAAGGCATCTAAAACATCATTTGATATGTTACTTATTAAATTGAATTCCTTAATGGTAATAAGTTTATATAAAGGAACTAATTTTCTCCATGTTAGCCACAGTTCACCAACAATCTAACATTTCCAAATTATAACTAGTCAGCAACCTGATAAGAAGAGGAGCCCTAACCATGAGATAGCTGAAAGGCGTTGCACTGTTCACTGTCTCTATGTTTTGTCTTGATTTGCAGCTCATTTGCAATGACGGTAGTAGGAGGACAGGCTGTTCCACAGCAGCTTCGCCTGTTCTGAGAGTTAGTGTATATCACAACATTCAGCTCACAATACACAGTAGAGTCTTTCAGCTAATTTCTTGAAAAATGCTCAAAAAAACCCACCCCAAACCAAACCCAAAAAAACAGACAAACAAGAAACCCACTGAAAAAAACTAAGCCCCAGATGAACAAATAAGACCTGGGAAAGAAAGGTACAAACTGTGGGTAATCTAACCAGTTAGACTTAGAAGTTGAGTTGTCATTAAAAAGAAACATGTTACGCTCGTCTTTAGAATTATTTTTTTTATTATATTTTTGCCATAGAAAGCTCTAAGAACTAATATCAAGTATTAATTAATGAAAAGTAGAACACAACTTTAAAAAGTATGTTAAGGAAAGACTGTACAACTATATACATTACAGATCTTGCAAAAATGACAAATGTTTCACATGGAACAGTTTTAGGCAATAACTGTAGGACCCAGTATTCAATGTATATAGTCGTCAGCTTCTGCATCTTTTTATAAGCTGCATGCCTTAACAGTACAAAATAAATAAGCAGTCAATTGTTAAATCAGACTTTGTTTAATTCATACACTGGAATGCTACAGTATGAATCCCCAAAGAAACTATTCAATGAGGACGCAGCCACCATTATCATATTTTGCAGCAGATTCAATAATGTTTTTTAATGCATATAAATGACTGTGAGGTTTGCTACCATACTCTGTTGAAATTTTTAATTATTATATAAATGCTTTTTCAGATTTAATCTTTTTCTTCCATTAGCCCAAAGCCAATTTCTTAATATTTACATAAGATTTTTCATTAAGTTAAACTGGAAACTAAGTGTTTACAAAAACAAATAAAAAAACAAATGCAAATGCAATAGCTAGAAATCTAAATATAAAAGCTCATGGCCCCATAAAAACAGTTTTAAAAGAATGGATTTAACATGTTTCCAAACCAATAAATACTGTAAGTGAAATAAAAAATTGCTTTACATGATCTCTGGACTTCTGGTATTAAAAATCACTTCCAAGGAAAACTGAAGACCCTGAGACACATGCGAGCACGAGTCTTCTAGCAAAAATAGTTACAAAGCCCTAATTTTCCAGTTTTCCTCCAAAAAGAGGCCTTTAGTAGGCACAGTTTAATTTAAGGTTTTAAATATATCAGCAGCAAATATTGATAGCCATTATGCTTAATTATTACTGAATGTACACTTTGCAATATATGCTTAACTCCAGATGTGTCACATCAATAACAAAAATAACATTGCATTTTTCTTGTCAAGAGGTTCAATGTAGCAGGGAACCCAAAAGCCAGAGCTACCGGCACTAACACCCGCAACCCATACTTATGTCTTGTGAGGATCAGCTCTGGCTGCTGAAATGTCGTCTCAGATAACATCAAACCTGTAACACGTGAAAGCGTACCCCATTATAGTCAAAGGGGTCTGCAATATGATCTGGAAATAATCAGGTATATCACATTCTTGGCCTACAAAACAGAAGTGGTGAGCATTACATGCACAAGGTAAAAAAAAACCCTCCTTCTCCCTTCATTACTCATACGGACTTCTGGTACCTTTTTTTGTAGCTCAAGTTGTATTTGAACCATTTACCATTTAAATGTCTTTCTGTCTAGAATACTATATGTCTAAAACCTTAACCTTGAAGGTTAAGATCAAGATGATTACTGGAAATGTTAAAAAGAAAAGAAAAAGCTTTAACTGTAATTTAAACAACTAAAAGTGAGGATAACTATCTAGTACTATGCACAACAATCTTTCTCGGTCATCTCTAGAACTTAAGCAGTTTTCATATTACCATTTACAAAAATTCAACAAGTCACTAAATCTGAAATGCTTGTAAAACAGCTGCTTGTTTTTCTCAGTTCTACTGTTTCCTGTTCAAGCCGGACATCTAGTTTATCTTCTAAGTGCCTAAACATGTACCAATTGCAAGCAGAAAAAAAAAAAAAAAAAAAAGGACAATAGAATAAACCCAAAACTGAAAATAGATGACAACTAGACAACTGCAGAGAAATGATACTTTGGATTATGGTGGGTGGAGGGTATTTTTTGATTGTTGGTTTAGATCTTATGCTTTCACACCCTATAAATGGGGAAAAATTTCACTTTTTTTAAAATACCAGTCTGAAGTCCTTCTTGAAGAGGGAAAAAAAAGGAACAGCACTTTATTCCAAACTAACTACTGGCATCTTTTCCAGAAGTAAGAAAACCTAATGGTATTTCTCAAGCTTTGAAAAGGCAAAATTATCTCCGTAAGTGTTCTAAGCTTATTCACTATTGAGCTTTGTGGGCTTGGGTTTTTTTTCCCATTTCGAAACGAGTAAAATACAATGGTCCAGACATTGAATACTCTGCTCACCATACTGCCAAGTATAAATAGTTTGTTCAAGTTAGCCCTAACTGAGTATCTCTTGTTGGCAAGACTATTTGCATGAAGACGGATGATTCATAGTGCTTATAAAAGCAGAACTAAGATGCTAGTTCAGAAATACACTGCTCCAAACTACTGAATCAGTTATTTTGGACCCCTGCAGTAACGCATTGTTCACAGAAATAAATACGAGTTGTGCAATTTGTTGTTTTAATAAAAAATGGTTCCATATTCAAGAGACTATGATGAAAAATGTTACTGTTTTCTTGGCTAACATCTAAACACAATTCAGCATTAAAGTGCTAACATGAAAGAAATGGTTTAGATGGTAAGTATGGGTATGGGCAATACCTCAATTACTTTAAAAGAAATTGTACTTCTTCAGGCTACAAATCCCCACGTTTTGATCAAAATTAACATACCAGAAAACACTGCCAGCTCCTTGGAAATGTCTTACTCTCTATTCAAGTAGACTTTCAGATTAATTGTTTCCACAAAATCACTTGCAGCTACTAATGATCCATCTACATGCCACCACTTGGTGACTTGGTAGAACAAGTTAACTTGTTTTCACTTTAACATTTGATTTTACAGTGATTTTAACAGTTCATTTAAAATAGCTGCAATATTTCTGCACTAAATCCTTTTCCCGGTATTTAATGTGTTTCAGTAAGATTCTGGAATTACAAACTCAAATTCAGTACTTCCCTCTGGTGGGTTTTGCTTAAAAATTGCTTCATTTCCCTGCGGAATGAAAATCTCATCCCAGGTAATTTGTTTGGCTGGAGGGTTAGATGTTGCTCCTTCAGTGCCATCCTTCCCTGTGCCAACACGGTAAACAATTCCACCCTCGTTTATCACTGGTATACTGCTTGAGTGATTAGCAATATATGCATACTGTCTGATCTGCAGGGACCTGCAAGGGTGCAATCGATAAAGCTTGGTATCTCCAGAAGGGTCTTGGCTATGAACTGATCTTATGTGGGAGGCTGTAATTTGGTAGTTGATGAAAGATTTGCCACACATCAAGCACTGGTACCTCCGCTCACCCGTGTGGTGAATTTCGTGCTTTGTACGGTACTCTGCAAGAGCAAAAACTTTGTCACAATATCGACACGGATACTTTTTCTCCCAGGAATGAACATTAAAATGTCTCCGTAAACTTGTCAGACAAGCATATGATCTCTTGCACACAATACAGATGTAGTAGACTCTTCCATCCACTATGAGCTCGCAATGGTCATCGTGCTTTACTTTCATGCGTTTCTTGTTCGGAGAATCATCACCAGATGTTCTAGGTGTTTCATCAAGCTTGGCTTCACCTTCCTCAGAATCACCCTTTACAGGAATGACTATGTCATATGTATCCTCACCGATATTTGCATAAACCTTACAGCCTGTGGACAGGCCTTCTATTTCAGTTGCTGTATCTAACGTTATGATTTTCTGTCCTTCTGACACATTCTTTGATGCTATACCCGAACTGAATTCCTTGTTGTTTCCAGTAAGGACGTCTGAGATTTTTATTTTAAATTCTCCAGGTTTAGAAAATGGCTCTTGTGAACACTTAACAACCTGTTTTTTCTGTACCCCTGATCCTTCATTGGTTGCTGCCTTGGGTTCAGAAGATTGCTGAACCAAAGAGGTACTGCTGACGGGACCAGGACTAGAGGAGCTAATGATAGCAACATCATCTTCAACAACCTCTTCATCATCAACAGCAGTTGTTTTCACTTCAGTTAAGGAGCCATTATTAGATGGCTGCTGGTTATCCTCCACTAAATTTATTGTAGGGGTCACATGTGTTTGATGCACGGAGCTGGTACTGAGAGTTGAGTTAAGTAGAGGCTTATTTAGCACAATGATATTAGGAGTCAAATGCTGCGGTGTTGCAGAGACAAGTGATTCGGCACTTGATTGTGGTTGGTTTGAGCTTATCTGACTGGCAGAAGAGGTGAGTTTTTGAGCTGCTGTGGTGCTCGTCAAATGGGGAGAGCCACCACTGCCACATGATTTTTGGTCAGAAGCTCCAGCTGGACTTGGGGAAGGCTGGTTCTGCATTGCAGCATTTGTATCTTTAGTACATTCTTTTGGAGGAACAATCTCAGAGCAAAAAATTACATCATCATCCTCATCATCTGAAACACACATTGTAATTTTTGTAGTCTCATATTCTATGCCATGCAAGGAGAATGACTGTGTTATAACTGGCATCCCATCCGCCACCTCTTGACTTTCTGGCCTTATTACAGGTACTTGTGTTTCAGCATCCTTTTGAGCTGGGCTAGAAGTTGAAGTTTCTGAAGCACCATCTTTAGCCTCACTCGGCATGTTTTTTCCTTCAGGCGGAGGTACGCCCAGATCAGCTATGAATTTAATGCCCAGCTGTTGCCCTGATTTAATCAGTTCATCAAGTAAATCGGATCGAATGCTGATTATTTTGGAGCTATAAATATAGTTAAGAATTTCTGCAAAAATTTCTGCTCTTACAAAGCTCAGTTCAACCACTTGCCCAGCCACCGAGAAAAGCTGGTGAAAATATGTGCTTGAGGCCGAAAGGATGTTTCTGTGAGCTCGAAATTTCCGGTCCTCCACGATGACAGTCACATCACAGAAAAGTCCATGGCCACGTTGTTCATTCAAAGACTGAAGGAGCACACTAGAATACTGTGTGTCTGTTGCAGAAATCAGTTTTTTGCCCTCCATTCCTACAAAGAGAAAGCAAAAGGCATCAAATTAGTAAAAATACAGATTTACCATTTTAACTGCACGACAATGTTCCTCCATTTACTGTTTATTCGTTCTTTTGAAAAAACGAATTGGAAATACTGTCTATAAGCTTTTATGCTACAGCACTCTGCAACTTTGTTTCTTATTGTTATTTGTCCCTTTGCCTTTTATACAAGGGATGTGCAATTCTGAAGATATCCTTTCCTCTTACAAGGTGAGGAACAGAGAAACACCTGCTTATCTGATTCAAAAGCAAATAAGGTATTTGCTTGTATAGAAGATGCAAGCAGTCTTGCACAGAAAATGCAAGACGCAAGCAGATGCAAGAAGTCTTGCATAGAAGATGCAAGACTCGGGCCCCTCAAAAGGCTTTAAACATTACTAGAGATTTATTTTTAATTGTGAAAATATTCTGAATTTGTTATAAGAAAGCCCCGTAACACCCAGGCTATTTACAGGCCAGACAAGACGATCCGTGCATCTGTCTATTACCAGTCAGCTGAGGTTAAGGAAAACACTACTGTTATTTCACTTCCTTGCCCGCAAAAAGAAACATTTTTCTTTACCTCTCCTCATATATTTGTGAGGTTGCCTGGTGTTTGCAACCAGGATCCCGAGGCAGCACGGTAACAAAACAGACAGGTAAAGCCAATCTAATCCCTTTACTGGCGCTTCCCCATGTAAACGGAGCAGCCCCACTTGGTGCCCCCTCACAAGACGCAAAAAAACCCTACCCCAACATCAAAATATAGAAACAACGAATTATATGCCTTTCACGTTACCCCTAGAAGTTTATTTCCACGCTCCCGGCAGGGCAGGAGGCGATGAGGAGGATGAGGAGGCCGAGGGCACCCCCTACCTCGGCCCCCGCCGGGCGGAACAGGGCAGCGGCGGCCGCAGCGCACCCCCGTCCTCTGCCGGGGCCAACCGCCCGTCCCCGCCGCGACCCCCGCTGAAGTTTACCATGAAAACGAGCGTTTCGAGCCGGAGACGGCACCGTGGCGGAGGTGTTTTCCGGGCTCCCGCCGCGGCGGCGCTGACAGGCGGCAGGCCCCGGGGAGCGGCCCCTCTGCGCGTCCAGGCCGTGCCCCCGCCGCCGCCGCTTCCTGCTCTGGGCCAAGCGAGCGGGGGCCGGCCCCGCCGGCAGCGGGAGAGGGAAGGCGACCCGCGGCGCAGCGGAAGAAGGCAAGGGTCCGCGTTACCTGCGCTCCCCGCCGACCGACCATGCACAACGGGCACCGGCTGCTACCGGTTCAAGGGCTCCGACGCCGCCCCCGCTGCGCTGCCGCCAGGGGGCGCTGCGCCGCACTGCCCTCCCCTGCGGGGCCGCCGCGCTCCGCCCTAGCGCGATCGTCACCGTTTGACTCCCAGAACCCGAACGGCCTCGGCAATATTCGGGAGCGCTCGGGGCCGGAGGGCGGGGCGGGGAGGGCCCCCGGCCGCCTCAAGTCGGACCCTCCGGCGGGGCTGGGGAAGCGCAGGGCGGGCAGGGACACGGCGTGATCCGGGCGGCCCGGCGTCCGGCAGAGACCCCTATCCCCGGCGCGCTGGGAGCCCCTCGGCCGCGGAAGCTGAACCGGTTCGCGGTTCCCAGGAGCCTCCGCACGCTGCCTGGGGCTGCACCGCCCGTCCGTCCCCCCCCCCCCCGCCCCAAGGTGTGACAGGCCCCAGGGCCCCGCTGTGCTGGGCCGCGGCGGGGAGGGCCGCACGTCGCAAGTCCCCGGCCTGGCTCCACCAGAGGCCTCGGGCCAAGCACACAGGCCTGGTTTCGGCCTTGGCAATCCCTGCCCAGCTCCCGGCTATCCCGCTCCCTCGCCCCGGGTAGAACCGGCTGTGAGCCCCCCCCACACAACCCCTGCCTCAGGCCTGACCGTGTTGGATGCAGCTGTGGAGACGCGATGGCAGCAGGTTATTTCCCCCGGCGGCTCGTTTCCTTCCCGGGGGCAGGGAGCTGGCTGGCACCGTGATGCCCTGCCAACCGCTGACGCAGCCGGCACCCCCGCCCAAAGGAGAGGAGATCTCCCGCGACCTGAACCTCGCGCGGCGGCATCGTTCATTTTGTATTCCTGGCACCGCGGTGGCACATGTCAGACTCCGGCAGGAGCAGTACAGACGCAAGGCCTTTGACAAAATGCGGCTCTGGGCACATTCGCCATGTGGTCATCAAAGTGACACATCCACAATGCGGTCTCTTGGAAACTGTGACTGCTCGTGAATGCTCAAAGAACACCAAGATCATAAAAGATATTTTTCATCTTCGGTTACTGATCTGTTCCTTTTCTTTTTTTTTCTATGGTTTTTGTGGACTTGAACAACAGGGGTTTCTTGATTTTTCTGAAGATTCAAAAACTTTGCCAAGAACAAATGTCCTTCTATCAAGTTTGACTGAAAACATTAACAGGCTATACAGTCAGTGGCACAAATGACTGCAATCCCTTGCTGCATATATCAGAAACAAAATGGTCCTGCCTAGCTGTATGAGCCTTTCTAGCAAGAAAATCACCTGGCACGCTCCCTGTATTTGTACAGCTAGTAGCAAAAGTACCTTTTTGAAGCAAGCCTTCAGATATGAAATGTTACAAAGCTGGTTTCTGGTTTTTCCAGAGAGCCGAGTAAAGAATAATCAGGGGAAAAGGTAGGCTTTTTTTTTTTTTCTCATACAATCCTTTAGTTGAGTTTTCTGCTTTGATATAGGTTCTAAGTCACTTTTACACAGGAGATTATATTAAATTAAAATAACACTGTAACCATTTTAATTCTTAATGTATAATCCAGTCTTCTTTTTTTTCTCCTCCAGAAATGTCTGATGGTCCAAATTAAACCATTTCTTAGCCTTTCATCCTACAGCTTTAAGGACTTTTCTTCTTCTCATCACCTATCTCTTTTCTAAATAACTAACGGAAAAATTTACAGATAAAGATGAGTACTGATTGGGAAGGAGCCCTGCTTTTGAGGCATTGTCATTTCTCAAAAATCAGGTTTGAACTGCTTGCTCTTAGGTGCAGAAATGCTGGCTAATTTAAAAGATGGTGGGCTAGCTGTGAGAGTTGCATGATATTTTTGACTTTTACCTTTTTGCAGAAGCTTCTCTCTATGGCAACTTTTTAGGTCAGACATAAAATCTGAACCCCACTGCCACCTTGCCATGGTCTGGGCAGAGTTAATGCTCTGGCCAGCTTAAAAATTTTCACTGAAGCTGCCACTCGGTTGTCGTGCACCTGAATGCAGAATTTCAAGGGGAATATTTTTTTTGTCTAGCATGCACCCCTTAGGTTTGGGGGAAGGAGTCCTCTTTTCTTTTTAGCTAAGCCTAGAGAGTGTTTGGTGATTTGACTCGCATAAAAACTTGTATAGTGACAAATAAAAAGAACATTTTATCTAAGATATTGACAAGAAATATATAGAATATAGAACTAATGTCATGTTCTAAGGACTGAAAAGAAATAGGTAAGAGACACAATAGCAACTTTTATTTTGATGCATAGAAGTGATCCAAAAAAACTCTGAGACGGAAGCTCTGAAAACATGAACTACAAATTTAAAGAAGCGATGTGTAGGCTTTTGTGAGGAGACAAAAAAATAGGCAATTCAGTAACAAGTTTTCAGTTAAGCAATTTGAAGAGCTCTCTTCTTTTTTAAAAATACAATCTGTAGGAACAGAAAATCCTTTTAAAGACTTCACAAATCTGAGGGATAAAGAAGCATTCTATTTCATGAAAAAAAATGTATTTTATGTTAAAATAAATTAGATTTGATATACAGGACAGTGAATTTTTCTTTGAGGCCTTCAGTAAAATCAAAATTCAACAGTTATCCTAGCTAAGGCTACTTTGAGGGACAGAAATATTATTCCACTGTGGAATTTCAAATAAAACACCATTACTTCTGAAGGACTCTAAAATACTAATTTCCATGATTCATGCTTCAGGGAATTTTCAGAGAGCATTTCTCCTGTCAATCCCATTATATAAAGCCTCTTATAACTGGATTTAAAGTCCAGTGATACCTTTTATTGACATTAGTAGTTGTTGTAGATGCTGTTACGTACTGCGTATATGCGCATTTTATAACCTGTGTATAAAAATACTTCAAATGACTTTACTGTGTTAAGTAAGAGAAGGTGCAGAGTGCTCCAGAGAAGCAGATGTTTCAGACCCTTGGGTGCAGATGTGAGTGGCCTTAGCAGGAGAGCTGCCTCAGCACAACCGAAGGCTGGTGGCAGCTGTGCTGGGCACTGCAGTGCTCACTGTCTCTGAAACGCCCTGGCCTTCCACCTCCCTGCTTCAGCACCCAGTAAACCCAGGCTCCAGTGCATGGCACACTGCCACCGGCCACCTTTCAGAGTCTTCCACCACTTTTCTGGGACAGCCCCAAGTCCTGGCAGGGAGAAATTAGGGAGGGCCACCTGCCCTCATGAGGGCCTTGGGTGCTTTTACTTGCCATGTGGGTGGGTCCCTACATTACGTGGATGGCCCAGCAGCTTCCATCTCTCTCGTGGGTTGGTGACATGACCTCACATAACCAGTGCTGGGAGCACACGGTGGCCTGGACTTCTTCCTTCCTGGGGACATCTGGTTTCACATGGCATGGGGGTAAACGAGGTCAGGGAGCCTGTGAGGAGAGTGGGGATATGGGCTGCTAAGCCTCAGGATCACCCTGGGTTTCAGGGTCTTTCTGCAACTGGAAGCTCAGAGAGGCAGTCACCGAGCCTTCATTCATGCAGTATGGGTTCAGCTGGCGAAAATACAGCCCCTGCAGATTTCCAGCTGTCTCATTCAAATGACCCTACCACCCATCAAAACAACAAGCCTTTTAAAAGATAGCCTTATCTAGTTTAATTAGGCAAGCAGTAGTCGCTGATACTCAAAATCTGCACAAAGCCCTGCAGCAGGGAGGTACCAGGCTGTCCTCCACAGACACAGGATCCAGCGATACACACACACACAAACCCCAGGTAACATCTTTTCCATCCCCGTTCTGTATGTGGTTACATGCACACAACATAATATACAACTTAAATAGTCTTCCTCCCTCCCACAGATCCTACAGATTTTATTTTTTTCAATGCTGCTTATGGTAAATTTGGGAACTGAAACAGCATTTCATTTGTGGAAAAAAAAAAAAAAAAGGAAGAAGAAAGAAAAGAGGCTGACATACTCAGACATCTTTTCTAGCCAGTATAAACCAGCATGGGGTTCCGGGACTGAGAAGGTGTCTGAACCCCCCCTCCCCGTCGATGCTGTGCTCGCAGGAGCCCGGTGACACCACACTGCGCTTCCCAGGGCAGAACAGACACTCGGGTGGCTTTTTTCACCCGCTGCAAGGTGCTCAGACTGAGGGGAAGGGCGCTCGCAGGGGCGAGTACATCATTTGTATCATTTTCTCCCCAAATCGTTGCTGTTTCGGCTGCTTCTTACCCGCTGCCACCGAGGGCGGCCGGAACCGTGACAGGCCGCTCTGGGGGGTGCCGTATTTCTTAATTTTAAAAGAAATAATAATATCGGCCGTGACGGTGCTGGGCACCGGTGCCCGGGTAAGGGGGAGCCCCGGCGCGGGGGTCCGGTGAGCATCGGAGGGGTCGCTGCCTTCCCCCCGGCGGCGGTGCCGTGAGCTGTCCGCCAGGCAGTGCTGCTCCCGGGCCGCCCTGGACAGCTCCCGGGGCTGCCCCGCCGACCCCGGGCCGCTGTCGTCGTGTCCCGCCCCCTCCGCCGCCGCCGCCTTACCTGGTACCGCCGCCGCCCGCGCGTCCATGCTGCCGGGGGCCGCCGCGGGGCTGGCCCGCCGCCGGCAGCACAAAGGCACCCGCCGCCGGGAACGCCGCCGCCGCGGCGCCGTGTTGCCGCACGGGCGGGTGGGGGCGGTGCGCCCCGGGGCGGGCTCCCCCCGCTTCCGCCCCCGCCCCGCTTCCGCCCCGGAAGCGGCTCCTCCGCAGCGGCCGCAATGGCGCCGGCGTCGCGTTCCCGCAGCCCGCCGGCCGCCAGCCCCGAGCGCCGCGGCCGCAGGTCGCGCTCACGTTCCCGGTCCCGCGAACGCAACGGGCTGAAGCGGCCGAGCCACCGGCGGAGCCGCAGCTGGTCCCGTTCCCGCTCTCCCGGGGGGCCGCGCTCCGCCGCGCACCACGGCCACCACCACCACCACCACGACAAGGCCTGGCCCGAGTACTACGAGAAGGAGAAGGAGGAGATCCTGCGGCAGAGGCGAGCGCCGGCCCGGGGCTGTCCCGAGGGCACTGCCGCGCCGGTTCTCCTCGTCTGCTCGGAGGAACCGGCGCTCCCGGAGCGGGGAGGGCAGGACGGGCGGGCGGCAGGGCCTTTCACGGGCCGGCGTCGCTGTGCCGTGGCGGAGGTCCTCCCCGCCGTCGGGACGGGCGGGTGGCAGGGCCGGCCGGGCGGGAGGGGACAGGCCAGGGCTCACCTCGGATAGTGCTCGCACCAGTTAACCTGCCGTTACCCGCCGTTTGCTGCCGGCCTCCCGGGCCGCTGGTGGGTTCTGCTTCCGTTGTAGCTGGTTTAGGCGGTCAGAAACAGTAATGGACAGCAGACTGGAGTCGTTTATGTGGTGGGTGTAGCAGGAGGCTTCAGTGACAGTGTTTTTCTTTACAGGAGGCTCAATGAGAGAGAGAGAATTGGAGAACTGGGGGCACCTGAAGTCTGGGGACTGTCACCAAAGGTTCCTGACCCCGAGTAAGGAATATTCTGTCTTCTTCCCTTCTGGTTTTTATGATATTCAGTACATAATTTACAAAATGTCTTACCCTTACGCTACTCCCGTTGCCACAATTCATGTTGTTTCAGTTCATTTCTGAATCAACATAACAAGATTCTTGCTTCCCTCCCCCCCATCCCAAATAATTCCAGGTACCAGTTGTGCAAGCTATGATTTAGGTGATCAGGTGATGTTTGTGATGTGGTTCTGCAAGCAGTTTACATGCTGCAAATCAACTATTTAATTCTTTACTCTATTGCAAGTATTGACTCAAAATCCTCAAGTGTGTGTCTGGTCATGTATGTACCTTTGATCTTAGATGCTGCAGAATAGATTTTAAATAGCAAACTTTTATTTTTATTCAGTTCCGATGAGCATACACCGGTAGAAGATGAAGAGGCAAAATCTAAGAGTAGCTCTTCAGATTCCAGCTCAGAAGGTATTTTGTTGTGCTTACGTAGCTCCTTTCGAAATTGGGAAGCTAATGAAGTCTGGAATTTGCTGTTGTTGCTTGCAAGAGGTTCACTGACTCTGATGGGTGGAAGTGAGTGTGGTGGGCTACAGTTCCAGGGAGAGAGTTCTTTGGGAAGATCAGGAAATACATGTGGAGCAAGGTGATCTTTGACTGTTCTCCGATGTTATGTTTTAAAAACATTCCAGAGGAAAAACGGAAAAAGAAGAAGAAAAGAAAGAAGAAAAAGCGAAAGGCATCCAAAAGAAAACGCAGAAAACATTCAGAAGACAGCGACAGCGAATCAGAGTCTGAGCAGAGCTCCAGTGGTAAGAAAAGAGGGGTTTGGCTAACGAGTGGTGCGAGAGCTCTCCTTCTGCTTCTCTGACCACAAAGCGACCCTTCTGGCTTTTGTTGTGTGCTTGCTGTATCCTGAAATTATACAGCTGCAGCATCAATCCAGGGTTCTTTTCTTTCACCATCTTGCTGGGTTTGCAGTGCCTTTTCCTTGAGTGCTTGCAGTCTGGCCTCAAGGAATAGGATTTCTGAAGTCAGCATCCATTGGACATCTCGTGCCCAAGAGATATGGTCGATATGTTCTCATATCGAACCACACTAGAGGTAGCTTTCTCCTGAGACTTTCTCAGTGTTATTTCGTACCCAAACAAATTGCATCTGAGGAGCTGTGTACTAAAGCATTCTGGTGGAGGCAGTTAGTTATTCGCAGTGCAGTAAACTACTTAGTTATAGCTAATCATCTTTTCTTGATAATATGCATACTTTCTTTTTTTTTCAGATGAAGACAAAAAGAAAAGCAAGAAGAAGAAAAAGAAGAACAGAAAGTAAGTTTCCAGGTTTTTGTGTGTAATTCTACATGCTTTTGACTATAGAACAGCGCCACTTCCTTAGCAGACCATGAGAAACGCTGAGTACTCTTGTAATTAGGGCTATAAATGCTGTTGAATAATCTTAATTTGGTGGATTTTCTTTGAATCTACAGAACCATACAGCATAGAGGAGGACTTGCTGCAAACATAGGGAGCCACTTTCTAACGCTTTATGAAATACATAACAATTTATATATAGTCTTTTGCTGTGAGATGTTTTCTATGAAACAAGATCAATCTATGCGCAAACAGCCGGTCTTCCTGGAGGTGGAAGTTGCCTTGAGAAACTAGTGACTCAAGTATGATTCCAAGCACTTTTTTTCATCTTAAATTTTGGTAAATACCATGTCTGTCTTTGACTGTATTACAGGAAGAAGTATAAGAAAAAGAAAAATAAGAAAAGCAGGAAGGAATCCAGTGATTCCAGTAGTGAAGATTCTGATGATGAAACATTTAAAGGGGAAGATCTCTGGATTGAGAGATCAAGTAGGTTCACCTGACTTTAAAATTGGATTGAAACTTCTTGGTGCCCTTTTCTTGAGTTCTTTGTTGTGTGTTGCTGACCTGTGTAACTGTTCTGATAACAAAGAACAACAGGCACAATGTTAATCTTCCTCATTATTTGATTGTTGCAGAAAATACAGAAGCTGATAGCTTGATTGGACCAGAAGCTCCCAAAACCCATGCGTCTCAGGATGATAGGCCTTTGAAGTGAGTAGCCAGCTCTAATGGTACTTTGATCAAATCAAGTAAATCAAGCCTGAAGGTTACTGTTCAAAAGGGCTGTTATAACAAACAAGGCCTGCATCAGAGAGAAATATCGTGTGAGAAACTCACAGACAGAAGTGGTGGTGGTGCTGTTCTTTATCCTGGCCTGAATTCGGGTTGAAAATCTGGTTTATGCTTTTTAGCCTCAATTCCTAGAAAATCAATTGTAATGTGCCTTTATTCTAATGCTCTGCACTATCAGTGCCTTCACAGTGTCTTCATTACTGTTTAATCAGAATGGATTCAACTGGTAATTTGAGATGATGTTGCTAGTGTTAGCCATAAGGAAGAAACAGGCCAATATGTGGGAAAGAATAAGAAAGCACTTAAAAATATAGCTGTAGCAATTAGTGAAGAGGGAAGCTGGATTTTTGGCTCAGGCTCTGTTTGAAACTGATTAAATTTGCTGCTTTTTTTAAGCTATGGACATGCCCTCTTGCCTGGTGAAGGTGCAGCAATGGCAGAGTATGTAAAAGCAGGAAAACGTATACCCCGGAGAGGTGAAATCGGCTTGACCAGTGAAGAGATTGCATCGTTTGAGAGCTCTGGTTATGTCATGAGTGGCAGCAGGTATGGTTTTGGTGATGGTAACAGTTCAGTGAAGTTTTCAAGAGCTGCTTCCTCTGTTGGCTGGTCAGAAGACTGTTTCCAAGCTCTAGTAGAAAGCGTGGAAGAGAAGGCGCTCTCTGTGCTTGCGATAGTCTACACTAAACTCCCCATTGCTATAGATAGTTGGTGAGTTTTTTAAGGACACTTTCTCCTCAAGAGCAAAAATTCTTTCCAGGTAATATACTTCTAATTATCTTGTGTTTCAAATGAGCAAATGCTTGTGTCAGGTGGCTCAAAGGTGGTGTGTTTGGACAAGAGTAGTGATGTGCTGTGCTGGCTTTTCGGTAGGAGAGAAATCAAAGTGTGGGAGGCTGGCTGTGCTTTTTTCCTCTGATTCCTACATGAATTTCACTTAAACTTTGGTGAGCCAACAGCTGACACCCTGGGGGTGGATGGTGCTTCCAGCTGAGAGCAGACACCCCCGTTCCTTGCTCTGCCACCTCCTTCCTGGCAAGGCTTGTGTGCAGTTTGGATTCTGTGCTGTAGGTGTCTTTATTTATAAGCCCCTCAAAACATTCAGGCCAGTTGATGGGTGGGAACCGTGACGGAGCCATTATCTCCCTCTGCCTGTGCTGATTTACAATGTTCTCCTCCGCAGACATCGCCGAATGGAAGCTGTGCGTCTGCGTAAAGAGAACCAGATTTACAGCGCGGATGAAAAGAGAGCTCTGGCATCCTTCAACCAGGAAGAGAGGAGGAAACGAGAGAATAAGATCCTTGCAAGCTTCCGAGAGATGGTCTACAGAAAGACTAAAGGCAAAGAGGAAAAATAATTCTTTATTTGAACTGTACACCGTAGAGTCTACCAAGCAGCAGCTAATCTGTTCCAGTCATGATTTGAAAAAAGCTGCAAGTGCTGCAGTGCCTTTCACCCAACAGGGCCAATTCTCAGGAGTGGATTATCTATATCAAGGAAACAGTTACTTTTGTGAGATTTTCTGGGATGATTTGTTCACCGTGTAGAAGGAATCCCTGTAAAGTGAAAGGCTACAAGGCGGGGAAGG
This sequence comes from Gallinago jamesoni, assembly GCA_025769975.1. Classification (NCBI taxonomy): domain Eukaryota; kingdom Metazoa; phylum Chordata; class Aves; order Charadriiformes; family Scolopacidae; genus Gallinago; species Gallinago jamesoni. Next base: position 9,902,570 of record JAOQGH010000062.1, on the reverse strand, counting down.
CTGGAGCAGGAAGGGAAGATTAGAGGTAGCTATGAATCAGACAAGCAGGAGGATTCCATGGGAGAGCTTCATTACCTGATGCTGATAAGTGAGTTTTTTTCCATTTATTTTGATTAATGAGAGTAGACTGGCCATCAGAAGCAAGCTACCAGTAACAGTAGCAAAAATGAAGGAATTCCTAAGTTCCTGTTTAAGACTGTCCGCTTAGATATTCTTTTTCATAAGTCTTTTAGTTTTATTTTTTTCTCAAAGCATTTGATCTTTGGTTTGTTGTTCAAACTGGACTTGTAAATAGAAATGGGTTTGTAATTTAATACAGATGGGCTTCAATTTACTTTAAAGCAAGCAGATTGCAATTGGGGTGTAAAGTAATAGTAATGGAATAGTCTGGTTATCAATCCACCAAAGCCCATGGTGAAGAACTAAGTTGCTTGCTTCTTTTTCTCCTATGTTATACATAGGTATCAGAGCAGTGGGGTGCAGTGGTTGGAACCCCTGGATGTACACAGGTGGTAACAAGGATGTATCTTTCAATTTATTTGAAATTTTTTTTGTCTATGGAAGGGTTCGAGATTAAAACCTGATTTTAACTCCTGTGGTATTTTAATTTGGTATGTTTCAGCGGTATTACATAACTCTCTTTAAACTCCGTACTTGGAGGCCTACTCCAGGTAGTGTTTCTATAGTGGTTATCTTTGATTCAATTGCATATTTCCAAATATACACCGCCTTATTTTTCTCAAATGCTTTTTAAAAACAGTGTTTTCTAGAGTTTTTTTTGTTTGGTTGGTTGGTTTTTTTGTTCCACTAAATCTCTGTGTTGTAGCTTTGGCAGCAGAGATTGTCTTGTATGTTTGTATAAAGAAAATAAAAGTCCTATAATGTTTGCCCTGGAGTTCTGCAGACCTGGTGTTTGCAAACAGCAAGTGCAGCCCAGCTGCCTCTTCCCATGTATCCTCTGGAACCTGGTTCCGTCCTACCATACCCACCCATCCCTGCAAGGGACCATCACGTAAATCCAGCTGCCAGGTCAGGACATAGTTGATTTTGCACAGATTTAATGCTTTTTGTGTATCCGCAAAGCGGAAATGCTAATAAGGAAGAGCCATTCTTTCTTCATTGTGTTTATTTGATTCTTTACTAAATACCAACAGAACATTGGTGGTGGTGAATTGGAGCTGTTCATTAGAAATTAAGTCTTTCCATGAGGATTATTTTATTTTCAATTATGTCCTTAAGCCACTTTTCTCTAAACTGATGCTGTCCTGGCCTGGAGGAGGGAATAAAAAAGTGTAAATAGTAAGATTAATACTGAAACAAGTTTGGCCAGCTGAGAACTGGCATTTTTTCACAGAGCATGCCTATCTGCTGAGAAAAAGACCACCAACTAGACCTGTGTAAACTGAAGACAAATTCATTATGGAGAAGGCTGATGCTCATGAGGTGCCTGTCCATGCCTGTGGTGGAGTGAAGCTGGTGATAAGCAGGGCCATTTGGTTTTGTGTAGCAAGATTTTGACGTCTTCCTCCAACTCTCTGCTATTATTCCAAACTTACTTAGATCAAACTCCCTCTTTGTTTTCGGCATGGAAAAGCTTGCTAGAACCTCCCAAGTTGTGCCAGTGATGGAAAAGTAATGACATTTACCTGTGAATCAGCCTGCAGGACTCCAGAGTGTAGAATACCTCCACAGGCGAGGTCTGCAAAAGAGGGGAGACAGGGCAGAGTTTGCAGGATCTCAAAAAGTAGGCATTTAAATTAGATAAGAGCTACTATCTACTTCTTTAAAAATAACCTGTGTATTTGTACATTTCTGATACAGATCAGAATAGTTTTGATTTAAAGCCTCTGTGAATATTCCCTTCTGCAGGCAAAACCTCAGATGTTAGAATTTAAGGCTTGTGCTAAGAAGTAAGATTTCTGACCAGTGGCTATGAGCTGTTGCACTGGTTTTGGCTGGGGTAGAGTTAATTCTCTTAAAGAAGTTAGTTTGGAGCTATGGATTGGATTAGTGCTGGAAACTGTTGATGACACAGGGATGTTTTTGTTATTGCTGAGCAGCGCTCACAAACAGAGCCTTTTCTGCTCCTCAAACCACCTCATCTGCAAGGGCTGGGGGCACACAAGGATTTGGGAGAGGACACAGCTGGGACAGCTGACCCCAACTCGCCAAAGGGATATTCCATGCCATATGACATCATGCTCAGCAATAAAACTAGGGGAGAAAGCGGCCAGGGAGCTGTTGCTCAGGGGCTGGCTGGGCATTGGTTGATTGGTGGTGAGGAATTGTTTTCATTTGCATCACCTGTCTTAGTTCTTATTTTTCTGTCTCCTAGTTATTTTTTTTTCCTTAAAATTTGTTGTCATTATTATTTATTTTTTAAAATTATTAAATGTTTTTTATCTCAACCCACGAGTTTTCTCACTTTCACACTTCCAATTTTTTCCCCCATCCCATGCAGAGGTGGGTCAGGGGGAGTGTGTGAGCAGTTGTGTGGTACTTAGTTGCCAGCTGGGGTTAAACCTTGACATCTGTGGACTGCCACGTGGGCAGCCACAGCCAGTAAGAAGAAAAGCTAAGATTCAGTATGACTAAGTATAGGTTCTGGAGGTAAAAAGTCTACTCAGTACAATTCCTTTCTTTTCTTTTTTTTTTTTTTTTCCCACAACATCTGATTGTACAGATGACAAACTTCAGGCCCCTCTGGAAACGGGTTCTGAGAGAGCATGAAGAGCATTGGGCCAGTCTCCCTCTGCTGAGCCCTCATTCTGTAACTTTCTGGCAATGCCCAGATATTGTCAGCATCTCTTGAGAGAGCTGCCAGCTCCTGGCCGGTCTCTTCACTGCCCTGCGTCTCCTTGCCTCAGGAACCCCCCCCTGGTACTCTTGTCCCTTGAAGGACTGGTATGTGCCATTTCTACTTACAGCAGGTTTGATTTTGGAGATCTCTATAACAAAGTAGACACTTGCTGTTGCTCGTGGGATGGGTTTTCTGCGTGTTGGGACACTCCAGCAAACTCTGTAGTGGTACCTCTTGCTGTGCTTCAGTTCTTCTTCCTGGAGAAATTCTGACCAGTGAAGCCAGCTTGCGTGAACATCCCATGTCTGCTGAACAAACACATGGCACTAAGATTCCCTCTGTCTAGTAGAGGTGACTTGAGGGAGGTGCTAAAAAGGAACTGAAGTGCTCTCCTTGAATTTTTCATGCTCCTCGAGAGGCACAACCTTCCTGAGTGGATGGAATTGTCACTCACAGAAATGTATTCTTCAATCTGCTGTTGTCCTCTCTCCACTGTGAAGTCGTTGCCTGTGATCCACTGGATATTTTTGATGACACTCTTGGTTTCTAAAATAGATAAAATGCTCATAAATCCTGGGAAGACCCCAACACATATAAATAGAGCAGGCACGCTACCTTTCTCCTTTTTCTCCAGCTCTGGAAGATACTCCTTTGTACCACTTCTCTCATTTTCTGTGAGAATGTGAGCTTTTTCCTCGCTGTCAGAGTTTTCCTCTCCGTCGTCCATTGTCTTCACATTTAGAAAAAGAAATGCACTGGAAGAGAGTTAGTCTTCAGGGCTGCAGGACCCATCTGAGAAACTTCAGGCCGACCTGGAAAGGGTTTCTGAGAGTACAAAGAGCAGCCGGGTGAGTCCCCCTCTACTGACCCCTTGTTCTGTAACTCACCTCTGCTCAGCCCTACTTGCAGCTGCCCAGAGAGATTGCTGTTGCTTCTGAACTACCCTTGCCTTGGTTGGGCCCTGGGGCACAGGCGGGTGGCCACCTAGAGGAGTCTCGTTCCAGACAGGGGTGGCTGGTGCCTGAGGAGCTGCACCCAGGCCCTGGCAGTGTCACTGTCTCTGTCCTTTCCTCCCTGGGGGAACGAGAGGTTCCCCCCAGGCCGTCCGTGGTACCCGGCAACCCAGGGAGTGTTTGCTCCATGTTGCCATGGCAAGGTGGCTGCCAGCCAATGGGAGCACTGGGCTCCCGGCATCCCCATCGGCACTGAGGGGGGGCCCTGTGGATGGGGACTGCAGGGACCCTTTGGACCAGGGATCCTAGGGAAATTCCTCCTCGGCAGCCATAGCCTTCTGGAAGGGGAAGATGGGATGGGCAGGCAAGCAGATCATAGAATAATCATGTGGGATCCTGCCAGATTCTATTTTTGTCAAGTTTCTGCCGGTCTCAACAATTTGGGAAGTAAACCAGCCCCCAGTCTGTGCTCTGCCACACACAGTCTCAGCCCGGCCTGTAGCAGGGAGGTGCTGCAGGGTCTGCACACCAGCACTTGGGACACAGAGCCCTTCAAGGGGGAAAGGAGCACAGACACTAAGAGAGACCAGAGGTGTTTTAGCAGAGCACAGCATGTTGAATTCCCGGTGACCGCTTTTCCAGGGTGATAATTTATTTCATCTCATGCAACAAAGGAAGCTTCTTCCAGCTCCTGCTGAGGACATGCTGTAAGCACAGCCCGAGGCATCTTGTCTGTCCTGGGTTGAGAGACACAGGACTAACTTTTATTCTAATGCTGCGGAAAATTGCACTTCTAGAAGACTCTAGTGTCTGAATTTGTGAAAATATTTACTTTATGGCCAGCCAGGCTCTATGGGATTCATGATTAGCGTTTTTGAGCCTTGCCAGGCACAGGGACAAGGAGGAGCAAGGCCTGGGCATTTGACCCAGGCTGGCCAACAGGATTATTTCACACCATGAACATCACATTCAATATAAATTAGAAAAGCTTGCTGTGTAGCTCTCTGTGTCTTGATGGCGGTGGGTCCAGACAACTCCTTGCCCCAGTGCTGGAACCCTGCAGCCTTCCCTTCCTCCCGAAGCCATTTGCTGTCCCTGCTGGGAGTGCACAGCTTCCTGCTGATAGAATTGGCTGAGTATAATTCTTGTATATCTTATATCAGTATCGGGATTAATACTGGTTCTTTAGTATTATTGTTAATTATTTAGTCTTGGTCTATTCTATTTCAACTCTTGTATTTCTTTCTGTTCCCTGATTCCCCTTTCCGGGTGGGGAGGGGTCATCAGGTGAGAGAATAATTGTCTAAACGACAATAAATTGTTATGGATTTTCTCAAACCATAACAGTGTCAAACAGACCAAAAATTCTCCATGGAGACACATTCACCCAGGTAGGACACATCTCATGAGCGTTGTTCAAGGCCTCTTGGTATCCAGAAGGATTACAGCAAACCCTGCCTAAGGCAGCCCTGGTTTGTTTTTCATCTGTCTGTGTAGTTTGGAGAGATATTCAAGGCTAGCGTGAGCCCTGGAAACTTGCTGCTTCCTCTGCTTCAGGTCCTTATCTCCACATCTCTTACTTCTCTTATTTCTTGTCCTCCTGATCTTCTCTCCCAGCTTTTTTTTTCCTGTCTCCAGCCAGCGCTGTACCTGACTAGCTGGTGGGTAAGTGCTTTGGACTGGTGTTTCATTGATTTTTTTTTTTTTTTTTTTTTTTTTTTAGCCCTCCAGAAAACTGGGACTTGAAGAAGCTTGCCAGGAGCCAAACCCAAGGCCAAACCCATCTAGAACGCACAAGCAGCTGGGCAGCTTAATTTAACAACACTGTCTCACAGCCTGGGCACAGAGAAGTGTGAGATGTGTCTGTCCCTGATCAGTGACACAGACTGTGAGTTACAGTTCAGAAGTACTGATGGACTATCAGAAACACTTCATCCCAACCCAACTAATCAGCAGAGGAATTCAGATGCAAATTTCTGTGACTGAAGTTGCTGTTATTCATGCTGAAGTAAATCCAGAAGAATTCTGTTTATGTCAGTGTGTTCTCTTTTTCTGCAATATTATCACTTTTTCAATATGTCTACAAGCAAATAGAGGGAATTATATTACAAATTCTCTTTGCAGAGGAGAGAAACAGACTTGGTTACAGTCAGCTGAAAACAACTCCTGGTGCTGCTGGGCATCCTCAGTTCCCACTGGCTGTGGACTCTGCCGAGCTGACTAGGCATTTCTCAGAAATTTCTCTGTTTTTTGGTTTGTTTGCTTGTTTATTGTTTTTTCCCCCTTCTGTTTACCTTTGCCCCTTGTTCACTCTATGTGGTTATTTGTAGTTGTTCCACAGGCTGTGCCTCACAGTCAATCGGTGTTACTGGTATTGACACAAGGTCTGCGTTTCCTCCTCCTATTTGCCATACTTTAACAAGCAGATGAGTTAGAGACATTGTTTATAGCAGATTTAGGATGTAGCAGAGGCAAGTTTTGGCTGCAAGTTAAAACTGCTGAACATTAGTGTGCTGGGAGGGGAGAGTCACAAGCTGGAGGTGACGCTGGCTGTTCTCACACTGCTGCACAGTCAGCAGGGTTCCTACGGGGAACTGCAGGTCAGCAGAAGCAAGCACAAAAATAGGATCAGTCCTGCTGTCTTTCAGCACCTCACTAGTGCTTATTATCACAGATGCATCCATAATGGTAGTTTTGCAGTAGTCCTCTGGGCATTCCTTTTCTTGCCTGCAGACACCTGTCTAGCGTATATCACAGTGCATAAAGTAAGGAAACCAATTCTGTCCAAAGCTTATACACAACTGTATTGGGTTTGCGTGGCAAGGGTTTGGTAGTGGGGGACTACAGGTGTGGCTTCTGTGAGAAGATGCCAGAAATTTCCCCAATGTCCAATAGAATCAATGACAGCTGGCTCCAAGATGGACCCACCGCTGGCCAAGGCTGAGCCCATCAGTGATGGTGGTAGTGCCTCTGGGATAACATAGTTTAGACAGGGGGAAAAGATCAAGTTGCTGTGCAACAGCGATTGCAGCTGGAGAGAGGAGTGAGAGAATAAGTGAGAGGAACACCTCTGCAGACACCAAGGACAGTGAAGAAGGAGGGGCAGGAGATGCTCCAGGCATCAGGACAGATATTTCCCTGCAGCCTGTGGTGAAGATCACGTTGAGGCAGGCTGTCACCCTGCAGCCTACGGAGGTCTATGGTAGAGCAAATATCCACCTGCAGCCCATGGAGGAACCCACACCAGAGTCAGGGGGATGCCCAAAGGAGGCTGTGACCCTGTAAGAAGCCTGCACTGGAGCAGGCTGCTGGCAGGACCTGTAGCCCTGTGGAAAGAGGAGCCCATGCTGGAGCAGGTTTGCTGGTAGGTCTTGTGACCCCGCAGGGGACCCTTTCTGTTCCTGAAGGACAAGGGAAGAGTGTGAGAGTCCTCCCCCTGAGGAGGAAGGAGCAGCAGAGACAACGTTTGATGAACTGACCCCAAACCCCATTCCCTGTACCCTTGTGCTGCTTTGGGGAAGAGGCAGAGAAATCAGGAGTGAAGTTGAGCACAGAAAGAAGGGAGTGGTGTGGGGTGTTTGGAAATTTGTTTCATTTTTTGTTCTGTTCTTTCTCATTTCTCTGATTTGATTAGTAAAAAGTTAAACTAGTTTCCCTGAGCTGAGTCTGTTTTGCCCATGATGGTAATTGCTGAGTGATGTCCCTGCCCTGTCTCAACCCTCAAGCCTGTTGTTACATTCTCTCCTCTGTCCAGCTGAGGAGGGAAGTGAGGAGTGGCTTTGGTGGGCCCCTGGATTCCAGCCAGGGTCAACCCACAACAGCAACACAGATAAAAGGGCTGAGTATGTGTATATCTTTATTAAAGAGTTAAATCATTTCATATAGATATGGGGATTCTTCAAAGTGCTGCCGCCTTAGTCTATGTTCTCCAGACCCTGAAAAAGAAAAAGTAACAGCTGTATCTGCGCCATTCTTGTCGCTAATTTGCAAGAGTGCGTAACTGACAAGACAGTTTTACCCAACTATATGCTTTGTAAGTACCCAGGCTCCCGCTGCCCCAAGAGTAGCTGCTGCCCACCACGGAGGCCGTGGGAGCCCTGAGCTCGGGGCTCCTGCTCCCCTCCCGGCGGTACCTCCCCCATGCCCGCAGCACTTGCCTTGGAGACGTAGTACTTGTTGACACCCGACAGCCGCCGGTCTCGTTCCATCAGGGTCCACTGGTAGGGGTAGCGGGCGATCCGCTTCTCCTGCGGGCACAGGCGGCGCTGCCTGTCACGACCCCCGGGAAGTAGGGGATCTTGGAGGGAAGGGGTTCCGAGGGAAGTGGGATCCCGAGAGGAATGGGGATCTCGGAGGGATGATGTCCCGAGGGAAGCGGGGACGCGGAAGGAAGAGGTCCCAGGGAGAACGAGGGTGGTGGGGGGAAGCAGTGCTCCGGGATACCGGGCCGGGCCCCCTGGGGGTGGAGGTGGGAGAGAGTAGGCCCGGTCGCCCCACCCCGCACTGACCTTGCCGCCGTTGCACAAGCGGTGCATGTAGATGGTGGAGAGGCCGGGGATGGAGAGGCAGATGCCCATGATGGCCATGCCAGGCAGGATTTCGTACCACATCCCGCCGCTCTGCTCCGGTGCCGCGCCGACCGCCCTGCCCTCACCGCTGCCCCGGCCTGCCTGTGGGAACTCCCGGCCTGCCCTGCGCGGCGCGGTGCATGCCGGGGGCTGTAGTCCGGCGGAGTGGAGAGGGAAAGGCCTGGGTAGAGGGCGCGGTTCGTGGCCCTTTACGGCGCAGTCGCGCAGAGGCGCTGCGGCCAATGGGCGGGCTGGGCTGGGCGGGGCGGGGCTGTCCGGCGGCCCGGGATGAAGGAGGACAAGGAAAACGCCAGGCCTAAGGAGCGGCGCGGTGGGCCCGCCGCCGGGACTGGTGCCCTGCTGGGGACGGGGACCGCCACCGGCACGGACGGCAGGGGTGGCGGTGGCGGCAGTACCGCTGAGCTTGACCGCCTGGAGCGGCCCAAGGACAAGAAGGAGACGCTCAGCAAGGTGGGGCCTGCGCGCCGCTCGGTGCGGGCCCGCCCCGCCCGCGGTAACGGGCCGCGCGCGGCGGCCGTTGGGGGGCGGCCGTTGGCGGGGGTGGGGTGCGGTGCCGGGGTCGCCCTAACCGCCCTGCCCGCCGTGCCGTAGGTGGTGATCCGGCGGCTGCCGCCCAGCCTGACGAAGGAGCAGCTGGAGGAGCACCTCCAGCCCCTGCCCGAGCACGACTACTTCGAGTTCTTCGCTAATGACTCCAGGTAGGGCCGTAGGGACAACTTCCCCCCCGGGGGACTGGCTCCTGGGAGCCGCCGCCAGCTGGGTCCCGGGAGGTGCCGGCCCCCGGATCAGCCCTCTTCTCTCGGTCTTGTCTTTCTGCAGCTTGTACCCTCACATGTTCTCCAGAGCCTACATCAACTTTAAAAACCAGGAAGACATAGTCCTCTTCAGGGATCGCTTTGACGGCTATGTTTTTGTCGATCACAAAGGCAAGTGAATGGCGTCTGGCTGTTCTGTGGTGTGCTAGCTGAACTTTACAAGTTTTAGAGGGACAGGCGAGAGCAGCCTAAGGTGCCACTTGTGCTTTTAGTGCAGTATTTCAAATAAAATGTCTTATGCTTTGTGGAAACTAATCTGAATTGATTTTGTATTTTTCTAAATTGATTTTTTTGAATGTTGTGTGTAAAACGCAGATGAATGTGCATCAAGGTAATAGTGGTATCAATATAAAATCAGTTTCTGCATTACTGAGGTTAACACTTGCATTGTCATGCCTGAGTATAAAGTCTGGAAAGTGAAAGTGAGTAGGTGACATTGCTGTCCAAACTAAATGAAGCTGAGGTTAATGATGCTGCTCTCAATGACTCTCCTCACCTGTTCTATATGCCTCCAGCAGTGTGACTTATTTTTCGGTCAGTTTTTAATCAGATTATTGCTTGTTTTGGTTTACAACTGAGTGAGTCATTTTGATTCAGTAAAATGAACAGCTTATTCTTTTCAGTCTTAAGTTGTAAAAGCGACTGCTCTCTGGAGTCATTCATCTGTAGGAAACAAATATTTTGTTTAATTCATTGGTTAAACATCCAAGTACCTAGTTGCCACTTACCTTTTTTCTAAATGCATGTTTGGTATTCAGTTAATCTCATGTTCTTAAATTTTGCATTTCAAAATTGCTTACATCGGATAGCACTAAAAGTTGTGAATCTCTTGTTGGTAGACCTTAAATTTACATATTTAGCAAAAGCTTTATCAAGAGTCTTCCTGTTGGCTTCACAAGGCTAAGGGTTTCACCTTGAACTTTGTTTCAAGTACTTATGTTCTTCAGCCAGCCAGGTTTTTTATGTGACGCAAAGCTCTGTCCACAAGATTCTTCCTTATTTAGGAGGGTTGCATGACAAGGTTCTAATAACACCTAGGTTTTTTAAATAAGCTGGTTTGCAGTGTAATAGCACACTTGCTACACTAGGTACTTGGCATGCCCAACAGCAGTCCGAAGATAAAACTTTGAAGCCTCCCTGTAACATTGCATTCTATTTATTTTGCCAAAAAGTGAGATTTGCCTCAGTTACGTTAAATTAAAATATTCTCTTCTACTTGCACAAGGAACGCATAGTCTGTAAGATGAGGATATTACATGGTGTGGTGTAGCTGAGGTGGTTGAACTGACAGTTGTGGGCAGTCTTAAATCTAGTATTTACTTCTTGTTGTGAGTCTGTGAGTTTGCTGTTTTGTTTGTTTGTGGTGAGTGTTTAGTTCATGAATTCTGCTGTCTCTAAAATATTTTTTTTATTAGGTGGCTTTCAAAATACAAGGATTTTTTTTTTATGCTTTCGCAATAGTCTCTTCTAGTATTGCATATTTCTTGTGAGGCTTATCTTCCTGCTACAGACATGGATAGTATGCTCTTTTTTTTATATCTGTTTCATATTTATTTTAGTATATTTCCCCCTCTTCTCTTAACAGGTCAGGAATATGCTGCCATAGTAGAGTTTGCACCTTTCCAAAAAGCTGCAAAAAAGAAGAGTAAGAAAAAGGATGCCAAAACCGGAACTATAGAAGATGGTATAACAGCTATCTAGTTTGTTTTGCATGTGTAGAATTCAAAGTCCTAGCAGTAATTTGAATATAATGTTTTTACTGTGACACTGAAGTTTATCAATAGAATGTTAGCTTAATTACATGTGAAACTTATTAGTAGTGCTTTGTCAGATGCCAGTCTATTAAATATGATTGTCCTAGACAAACATAAAGCAGTAACTCATTTGAGAGCTGCCAGCAACTTAAGCAAATTAACCCAAACTTCTAGCAGTGCACAATGCAAATTCTTTTCACACTACAGTAGATCTCTTTCTTTTTTCTCTTTTTTTTTTTTTTTCCTTTTTCCCTGCCCCATAGATCCAGAGTACAAGAAGTTTTTGGAAAGCTACAGTGCAGATGATGAAAAACTAACCTCCACTCCTGAAACTTTGTTGGAGGAAATAGAGGCAAGAAACAAAGAGCTAATAGGTATGGAAATCTGTGTACTGTAGTTACATTTACCTAGAGCACAAAAAAAATGTATGTGGTGTAATCTGAGGCTGTGATTTCTCAACCTGGAGGAGGCTGAATTCTTCTGTGTGCTTGCTTGGTATTTGATAAACCTTTAGGCTAATATTATTCAGTGTGTTTTATTTTGCTCCCATGCTCTGAATTCTTCTCTAGGTTTAAATTTTATATGATAACCTTCCTTCCTGTTTTAAATTGCTAACCTGATGTTTGTTAGCCAGACTAGGATGTGGAATGACTGCATTTCAGTGACATGCAGTGATGTTTAATGCAAAATGCTGTGAGTGGTGATGTTCCATGCAGGTACAAATTAAAAGATATTGTGATTGGGTAAAATATCACAAAAATGACCAGAATGCTCTTTTTAAGCATGTTACAGGTATCTCTTTCAAAGTGAGAGAATCTGGGAGAAGCTTAATGCAAAGTGAATATCCCTTTACAGATAGTTGTACTGGATATTTTTTTAGTGTCCTAAAGAATTTTATAGAATCCTAATAGCTGGCATTGTTCAGAGATAGGATTGAAATACTTGTTTTACTCTGTAGTGCTGTATGTGAGAAGAGATAGGCTGGATAATCCAGAAGGCTTCTTTGTTTCACATAGGGTTTTGTTGTAGGTATTTCAGTATTGGATAATGTAAATGGTTTACATTTATTTTTATATGTTCTTTAGCTAAAAAGACTACTCCTTTATTGAACTTCTTGAAAAATAAACAGGTAAGATCTATCTCCTGAATCTTCTTATTGCTTGGAAGTATAACTTGCTCATTTAAAGCATAGTTGTGAATATAGCAATGTATATCCTGATATATTTCTGCCCTTTATTTTGAAGAAGCTTTTGACCCAAGGTTCCTTGTTAGTATCTGGTTTGCATATATTAAACTACTAGAGTGCTGGCCTTTGTAGAAATGGTGGTGCTTTTTGTGCATTCTGGTTGCATCTAAATGTCTCTGTAGCACTGCCAAACCAGATCCCATTTTAATGCTTTCATTTTTAATGCAGTTGTGGCTGAGGTTGTTGTAGATGATCTTTTTCCTAGCACATAATCTCAGTTTAGCTTTTAGCAATGGAAAAAATCACAGATGGGGCAGATCCAATTAGAAGTAAGATAATAAAGACTGAGGCTAGTGTTGTGTTTAGGGTTTTTTGGTTGTTGGTTTTTTGGTTTTTTTTCAAGACAGTACCAATCAAGGCTTATGAACAAGGCAAAAACCCCAAAATGCTGCTATAACATGTTCAGATTCACAAAGAACAACAGAGATATTGGGAATTTTCCTTTCTTTCTTTCTTTTGCCCTTTTAAAATAGGGATGGTTTTGAGGTGAGTTATTTGGTGATTAAATACTTTACCACTTTGTGGCAGGGTATCTTGTTGGGTTTAAAGGGATATTTTCTAGTGTGGAAATACACTATTTCTCTTTGCTTTTACATACACAGAGACTGAGAGAAGAAAAAAGAGAGGAGAGGAGGAGAAGAGAATTGGAAAGAAAAAGACAAAGAGAAGAAGAAAGAAGAAAATGGAAAGAGGAGGAGAGAAGGAAGAGAAAAGAAGCAGAAAAACTGAAGAAAGTAGACAGATGCCCAGAAAAAGAAAGAGACAGATCAAAAGATGAACCAAAGATTAAGGTCTAGAACAGTTCTTTATTATAAACTGTTACACTCCCTTTCCCTTATTATTTGTATATCAGTCTCTTAAAATGTGCTTTGAGTATTGTGTGAAGAATCACATGAGTTTGATGTTAGTAAATTACCACTTTTTTGTAATATTCAATGTTAGGCATTGTAAAGGTTTACATGCTGTAATGCTTCATAGTAATATTTAAAGCTGTTGTCATGTGACTGTTGTACATGCCATGGTAACCGGAATCATGAATTCACTATGGAATGGAGACTATTTTTAAGCTTTTTAAAATGGTCTGTTTTAGGATAAAAAAATCCTAGTTTGCTCTATGGATTATGCTTACTCATACACTCCAGCTTTTAGAAATACTGCGAATTGCAGTAACATTACTTTAATGTTTATTTCTTACTGGACTATGGTTCCTTTGATGCAATTTCGGTGTTGTGCCAGACAATATGTATTAGAGTGAGCTTTTTAGTTGAGACTTCTGTTTTCTTTGTAGCTACTTAAGAAGCCTGAAAAAGATGAAAAAGACTTGGAGAAAAAAGAAAAATCCAAGAAACTGGAAAAAGAGACTCTGAGGGAGGAAAAAATTGCGAGTAGTGCATCTGCCAAACGATCTGATGGGGAGACAAAAGAAGAGAAGGCAAAAAAGTATTCTAGTACTTGCTATAAATATATATATGTCTATATAACTTGTTTCCTGATCATACTGAGGCTTGGGCTGCTCTGCCATGATCACGTTCTGAAATTCCTTTCAGATTATTTTTCTGATATAAGGCGTGGGATGTATTCTCTGTGCAGTTCACATCCCTGTGATTACAGAAAGCTGTGTGAGTTACCTGACAGTTCTTTACCAGTGAACAAAGTTTGATATTTTTGCAATTTACTATAGGAAGTCTGCAAAAGAAGCCCATGTGTAGGTGATCTGCAGCAGGTTGCGAGCACTGTCCTTGCAATGAGAGAATTATAGCCATGGCAAGAGGAGAGCTGTACTCCAGTTAGTAGTTCCTTTAAGCCTTGTAAACGGTCAAAGTGGAAAGTGTCATTCTCAGCAGCTCCATGGTCTGTTCAAGGTTCAGTTCTGCCATGTGAGAAATAGAGATGAGACAGAGAAATTCAGGTGTTTTCCAAAGCCAGAGGAGACTCGGCCAGCGCTGTGAGTAGAAGGCTAGGAAACGCTAGCAGTCAGCATCATCTCTGGTTATCGTGCATGACTCAGGTTATTACAGCTTCCCAAAAGCTCCCTAGAACCTACCACTCTGTCGTCTTCGTGTTGCACATTTACACCAGTATTGCATTGATCTCCCAGCTCTATTTGATGAATCTTTTGAGCTTCATTTTCAGTTTTGTTTTCATACAGATCAGAAGATGAGTGTGTAAAGGACTACAGGGACCGAGATAGAGATTTTGAAAGAGACAGAGAATATGAGAGAGCACAGAGGGAGAAACTGAGACGCCAAGAAGAGGAGCGTCGGAGGCAGAAAGAGCGCTTTGAGAAAGAGAAGGTTTTTAGAAGAAAAGAGGAAGAGGTGAAAAAGGAGAGAGACTTACTCAGAGAAAAGGGAAAGAAAAGTGATCTTACAGACTTTACCAGCAGCACGGACAAATCTGAGAAAGTAACCAAAGACGATAAAAAAGAGGATACAATTAAGAGGGATCGTATCAGAAACAAGGTGCTGGATTTCTTTAAATTCATGTGTTGGTTCATAGGGACCAGTTTGTGGGTTTTAGGACAAAAGTGCTTCAAGGAAAGAACCATGTGGTTTCTCTGTTGAAACGTCTCCCTGTTCTAGTGACAAACTCTGCCATTGCTGGAAAGTTTGACCACTTGCCCACTAAATTTGCTAAACTAACGTTTCTTGTCACTAAATAGGAATTAAGTCAAGATACCATGGGCTAAATTGTAAAGACACTGATCCCTTTTTGTTTGCTGATTTATGCCATAGGCTGTATCTTTAAGGTGTCAGTAGAGCAGCAGTAACGTACCTTTATCTTTGCTGATGATATAGATGCCTGAAAATATATCTCTGAGTGGGAGTAGGATTGAACAGTCCCTCCAAAACAGGGACGAGACTGATGCATGCAGAATGTGACAGAAGAGGTCCTGCAGACTGGAGAAATAATGTCTTGAGTTTGGTTTTATTTACTCTGCAAATCTGTTTTTGCAGCATCAGTATGCAAGTTTTCTGTGTCACTTAAGGCATTATCAGGTTCAAATGAAACTCAGGGTTTTGAAGAAGCTTTGAAATTGGCCTGTATTCTGAGGTGAGCTGAACATGTCTCAAGAGGAAATTTTTTACAAATAACTCAAAGGAAACTCTTCACAAATAACTTCAGCTATGTGCAGTGTTCTCTGTGACTTGAACAGGGATGTTGCCTTATGACAGAGACAACCTTGATTTGAGGCAGTTGAAGTTACATTTGCCACCATGGTGGAATGATTTAACTTAGAATACCTTGAAAAGTTTGAATTTGAGCCGTTTCTAATAACACTGATGCCATAATAACCATGATAGCATGGGGCTATGAAAGAGTCTAAATAGTTTTGATTTATTTCAGGATCGCCCAGCAATGCAGCTGTACCAGCCAGGAGCCCGAAGCCGAAGCAGACTGTGTCAGTATGAAGAGAGTGGTGGGAAGCCCACAGATCAGGGGGCGGACAAGAAGCCAGAGAGTGAGACCAGTAATGCGAAGGAGGAGGAGTGACTAGCATGCAAGCCTTATGTGTTCTGACTGTCTGTGCAGCCAAAGAGCATGTACTACGCAATCCAGAAGTGCCTTCGAAGCGAAGAAGGAACACAGGAAGAAAAGGGGGCATTGTGCTGTTGGATGTTTCTGGTTAAAGAACCTCAGTTGTAGATTCGGAATTTGAAATGTGTTCTCATTGTATTTTCAGTTATTTGAGTTTATTTTCCCAGCATCTAACTACAACAGAGAAGAGAGTCTTTGCAAAGTAGAAAGACTTTATGGCCTTAAGTATGATAATAAATGAGTCATGGGGTCAGGAGGAGATGACACCTGGATCTAGAGCCAGAGCTTCACTGTGAGGTGACCGGAGCCAGTCTGTGATGTGCTTCAGCAGAGTGAGCTGGAAGTTGGCCGGAGTTAACGCAGGCATTGCTGTGTGGAGTGGTGCAAAGATAGCTAAACTATGTTAGTCTGGCACGGAGACAGGTACGCAGGCGGGGGCTGTTGAGGTGCTGGTGCACAGGAGCCCTCTGGCATGTGAAGAGGAGAACGTCTGGCCTTACAGTGGTGGTGTCAGGGAGGGAGAGACCTTACTCTCCAGTGGTACTCGGATAAAGTAACTGAGTTGGAGTGTATGAATAAGCTGGCTTATTATTGGATACTTCTTGAAAAATTTTCATGTAAAGTCTACCTACGTTGAAATGCTTATTTTTAATCAAATGTAGCTGGTTGAGCATCCTGTTCTTTTCCAGCATTCTCCCTTCTTTAGAGTCTGAAATGTTTCCTAACTCCTGCCCTCTTGGTACTGCTTCCTCTTCCCTCATCACCTGAAGTATTGTTTTACAGCCGGGAAAGAGACTTCACCAGTAGCAGCTCCTCCTAAGCTAGCGAACTTTAGCCATAGCTATTTTGTACTAAAACCAATAAACTCGCAGAAACTCGTGCCGCCGCCCTCCTCCCTCACTCAGCTCCGTCCGCGCCGGGGCGGGTCCCCCGGGCCGCCAGGGGGCGCTGTGACCGCCGAGCCCGCGCCGTCGCCGGCTCGCTGCCCGCTCGCTCCCGCCCCTTCCGCCTCTTCCGCCGCCGCCATCGCTGGGACGCCGGGCAGCTCCGCGCCATGGTGAGACCATCGGCCGCCATCCCGCGACACCCCGAGCCCTCACCCCGCCGCGGGCTGGTTTGGGATTCCCGACGGGCGGGCGGTGCGGGGCGGGAGGGCTTCGGGTGCGGCGAAAGCGTTTCCCGGGTGGCCGAGGCCTTGCGGCCCAGCCGCCGCCTCAGCGCGGGGGCGGTGCCGGTGCCGGTGCCTGGCTCTGCCGAGCTCCGGCGGTACGGCTGGAGCGGGCCCGCCCCGCGGCACTAACGGCTGCTCTCTCTTTCAGTCGTCCCATAAGACGTTCAAGATTAAGCGCTTCCTCGCTAAGAAGCAGAAGCAGAACCGGCCCATCCCGCAGTGGATTCGCATGAAGACGGGCAATAAGATCAGGTAACGAGACCTAAGGCCGGCTGCGGTGTCGGGAGCTGGTTATATAAAAAAAGCCTTTATGCAAGAAAATGGTAGTTTTATGGTCGTGACCGCCATAGGAGCGCAGATACCGGCTCCGCCGGATGGCGTCGGCCCCTTGCGTTTTCTCGAGGCGCTGTGGGGCTCCCACGCTGCTGCATTCTGTAGCAGTTCAGGCCGTTCCGGTGCACTGCAGCCATCCACGAGTGGCCAGTGATGACACGTGTAAAGTCAAAGTGTTAACTGTACGTGTGGATAATTGATTGCAGAGTTTGTGTTCTGGTGTTATCTCTGCTTCAGACGTTCCCCTTACCAACACCTTTTCCCTCTCTCCGACCTCCACCTCTATGTTCCTGCATTTTCAGGGAACGGCATCTTAAAGAGCGTGGGTGTTCTGAGATACAGAAGGTGGTGTGTAAAGGAGCAAATGGCTTGTTGGGTCTATGGGAGGTAAAATCGACAGTATAAGATCCTTGGTATGTCACTGCGGAATTAATTTGCAGCGGTTTCTTTTTGTTTGCCTATAGTGTTTGTTTTCAAGCATTACATTTAGGAAAATGCCACTGTAGAATATGAAGTAAGTGTGAGGCATACAGAAGGCAATGTGTATCTGAGCCCTGTTTTGAAACCTTGAACCAGTATAGTTTGGTCACTCATGCTGTGCAGCTCACTTTTCATCTTATATTCTCCCATCTCTAGACTATTCAAAGGAACAGGATTCTTTGTCCTGGATAGTTTTCTGTCCTAAGTAGCGAGGAGAGTGATAGTAGCAGTGGCTGGCTTAGGCAGAGAAGCAGCACAGTTGCCAGGCTCTGTTCCTCTTACTTCTAACTTAAATCTTTCTAGGAAAAATCAGTGGTGAGTGCCCCAGTCTGTATTCTTGTCTTCCAGATACCGACTCACAACAGGGTTCTGTTTCAGCTAAATTGTAGTACTTTGGAATACTGTATCATGGGCCAAAATAATGATTTTTTGTCTTGTGGCACTTCAGTATCTCAGTCATGAGTTTTATCCAAACTGTGTTAAAGCAGGCTGCAATTACAGTGCTTCATTCTGTGGGAGTACTGCCATTTCCCTGCTGAGAGTAACTCTGTTAATGCTGTCTTTGGTTTCATCTATATGGTGCTGAAACCATTTGTTCTTAGCATGTACAAGTACATATTCATAAGCTGATATATTTTCCTGGAAGAGGGCCTTTTCCATACGCTGCTCTGCTTTTTTATTTTGAAAAAAAATGATACTTTTTGTCTTAGACCCTGAACTATATTCAAGGGGTAATTTTCATTGTCATTGGACAATCAATACAAGATCACAGGTCTTGTCTCAAACAGAGGAAGTAGGATATTCACATGCCAGTGCTGACACATTTCTGCAGGCATTCTTATCTCTTGGAGGTTTAGATTCTGTTGCAATAATGTGCTAGTTGGTTAGTGAATGAAGAAAGTTTAAAAAAAATAACTACACAGCTAATTATTGTTGGCAGGTTGCCTCTATAGCACATAAGAAAGGTTTCAGTCCTTTACTGTTGAGCTAATTCAAGGTGGTTTCAGTCCGCGTGGATGTTCAAATGTGTGTGTGCACCTTGCTAATTTACACTGCTTTTGTCTTAGGTACAACTCCAAAAGGAGACACTGGAGAAGGACCAAACTGGGCTTGTAAGAGAGACTGTCTCCTGGGAACTCTAATAACACTTGTCTTTCTGCGTCAGATGGATACACCCCGTACGCTGTTCGGTGACCCCCAAGTGATTCCTTCTGTAGCGCTGGACTGCAATCCCCAATGTTTTGATTGTGGATTATTTTTTTTTATAAGCTAGTCTGGGTTATTGATGTTAACTGGGAAAATCTTGAACTAATTTGCATCTGAAACATGAAGACTGTGTTCTATTAGTGTTCTTTCTTTCAGGCACCATCACGAATATTGACAGTGTACAGGCTTACTAATAAATATGGACCTGAATGACTTGGTTGAAATTATTTCATATAAATATATATATGGGGGGATAGTAATAGAGAGTAAAACTAACATTACTCCAATATAATTCCACTTAGTGTGAGAAGCTTTTTCAGAGAGAATAGGCTGTGTCTTCCATTTTACCCACTGTAAACCTGTGAGAGCAAAAAACTCTTTTAGAGATAGGTTTGAAAATGGCAGACTTCGCTTAATGATCTGTACACCCTTATGGCTACAGTAACTTTGGATTGTCAGCCTCTTACTACTTAGCCCCAGGGAAGACTCTGAATTACAGTTCTGGTAGATTTATGAAATGCTACTAAGAAAAATAAGCAGCAGTGTCAGAATTTGTTAAAGATGGGTCTGGGCCATGTGCCTACAACGGCGGGAGCTGCTCCCGGGTAGGATGTGGGGCAGGGAGCCCTTGGAGCCTAGGGTGAAGATCCTGGGTGGGAAGTGGGTGCAGTGGAATCGTCAGATGAAAGGTTCACTTGGGAGATAGAAAAGGAGGAGGAAAGGTAAGAATACAGAAAGGGCAGTGGATAGATTTATCTCCTACAAAATGCAGTACTCATATAGTAGTGCATAGTACTTGCACGTTCCCTAGAATATGCAATAATCTTTTTCTGAGTTGTTTGGAGCTCTGTGTTGGCTTGATACGAGCCACAGGTGCAGCTTAATTTAAAACATTCCCAGCAGAAAGGTAGTAACTCAAGATGTTGCTCAAAGGAAGAGTTAGAAGCTATTTCAAAAAGGGAAGAGAAGGAGGAAGAGATTAAACTCCTTAGAGTAGTCCACACTCCAGCTCCCTGACACTGGCTTCTTCCACTGGGGCCTGTGAAAGCACCTATTTACTGCAGGGATGTGGAGGAGAGGAGGCTGTGGCTCAGCACCAAGTCCTGTGTGGCTGCTGCTCCTTTCCCTTCCGTGGTGCAGCCCTGGGACAGGTGCCCTGGTCAGCAGGAAATAACTGGAGGCACCGGCCCCTTCTCGGATGTGGCTGCGGCAAAGCCCATCCTGAGGCTGCGGGCTGTGAAGATGCCGTTGTCTGGGTTCCACCTGCTGTGGTGGTTCAGTTCCTGGGTGGCAGCTTCCTGAGGAAGCTTCAGGCTGCCACACCCTCTGTGTTGCTGCTTTTCATGTTGAAGGTAAATAGATTTATCTCCTTCACGTTACAATTTGTAGCAAATAATGGTGGGCAGCAGCATATGCCAAGCGCTCGTCCATGCACAACAAACACACCTCTCAATGCTCATGATGATCCCCCCCTCCTGAGGTGTGCTGGAGGTTTCTGTGAGCACAGGAGAGCAAGGCTGGGATTTTTACCAACTTCAGGACACTTCAGAGGTATCTTCTAGCATCTTTTCCTGTCCTATAAGAGTCTAGTTTCTACTTTTATTATCAGGGGGAAGCAGTAAGTCACTGCAACAGGAAGGCAGCAAACAGCATTGCCAGAGATGTTTCAACAGAGGCCCATGTGCTGCAAACACTTTTACCCCAATGTTTTTTAAAATGTCTTCTGTTCTCTTTTCTTTGAAGCAAGTGTTTAGGGAATAACAGCACTGCTGAAGAGGGAAGATCAGCTTTGGAGCCCCGCGAACCACCCTCTACCTCTCCCCATCACCACTGCCAGCAGGAAAAGCTGCCCGCAGAGTTCCTCCTTAATGGTGTCAATGAGGACCTGGCTGAGGAGGAAAAAAGTAATTTTATGGACTTGAGAATGGAGAGAGACAGTTTTCTCCATGGCATTTGCCGGAAAGCTTTCCTGAGCAATAGATTGAATTATTTATCACTATTTATTAGATAGTCTCCCTGTTGCAGTCATTACTGTGCTATTTTTATTAGATTGAAGCAGCTTCTACAAAGGAGCTGCTTTTGAAAATAACCCCTTATATTATTTTTCCCTATTTGACTGAATCTGCTTTTCAGATTGGATATTAAGGGATAACATGGAGTAAATTTAGTACAAATTAAAATTGGGTTAAAATCAGTCTTCTGCAGAACCTTAACCAAAACAAATATCTCTGGGGTTGAATGATTTCTGTTGTTCCTGTGGCAGCTCTCTTTGCCCTCTCCTTCCCTGTGAGAGTTGCAGAGGGGATCCAGCATCTCTGTAGAACTGGCCTAACACACAATAACTGATACAGCAGCAGATCGGTTAAAGAAAAGAAAAAAAAACTTAAATAATTTGGATATTCTAGTCTATTTTTTTGGGTGAATACGCTTTTGTTTTCTGAATGGGAAGCAGAGTTAGAGCTGATTGTATACTTGAGGAATGTTTTTAGATGCGTCTTTATTTCCAAACCAGCTGCCCCTCTGTAGGTGTGGGTGAGCCAGAGGGGTGGGTGGCTGGCAGTGGCGTGGTGTCTGGGGCAAACACAACGTACGGCAGCAGAAAGGGTACTGCCATGTGAAGAAGATCCTTTTTTTGCCCTGTGGAGAGGAACCCTTGCAGGGCAGGGGGTGGGGGTGATAAGTATGTTGTAACACCACCCAGAGAAGCAGGATTCTGGTTTTGCTTCCCCTGAAGTGCCTGCCTAGTATGCCTCAGAGCAGAACACAGCTCCAAACCCACAACCAAGTGGTGGGGGGAAAGCTGCCTTTAGGGGGGTTTTGTTAGCTGTCAAGTCAAGTACTAAAAATCAGTTAGTCATATTTAAGTGTAGCATTTGCCAATTAAATTTTACTTTCGAATGGAACATTGAAGTCTGGGTTTCCTGGTGCAGCATGACTAAGGTACAAATGCTAAGGAAACGGCTCCTTCAATGGCCTCCACTGTTTACTCTGTGCCTTACTCAGAGGAGGATGTAAGAGCTGTCCCGCCCCCTTTTCCCAACAGCAGGCTGCTGCCAAAGGGTGCCAGAGGACTAACAGGTCAAAAAGTATTTCATCTGACATGCACCCACCTTTCTTCAGCAGCTCTTTGGTTACCAGAACTAAAGATGGCAAGTTGGTTTTTTTTTTGACATCGGTGCTGGTGTGACCTGACTTGTTAGAAGCCAGCCAGCTGTAGCTGTCCTGAAGCCTGGATGTAGCCAAAGTTCTGGAAGGAGCTATGTTGCCATAGTATTTAATTTATTAGAGTTAAAACATTACAAAACCAGTGTAGGTCAGGCATTAAATCCATTCCCAGTGTATTTTGTATGTCTCCGCTGCTGACCTCACTCATTAAAAAGATGTTCAGGCACATCTATCTGTCCACCCAGTCACCTGGACTGGGAACTATCCAGGCACTGGATCACTATCCACTCATCTGGAGGCTGTTCTTCCACGTATTATCCACTGTAGACTGGGTTATTCCTGTGTCTGAGCAGCATTTCAGAGCACAATCTGAATATAAATGGGGTTTGCTCAGGGTCTGTGAAACCCAAAGGCTCGAGTTGCCCTGAGGAAGTTCTCTTTCTGCATCAAGGTGCAAATTCACCCACGCAGCCAGGCCAGAGATCATCTCGAGTCCCTCGGTCACCTCTGCAGGCCCCCAGAAAGGCAGCTGGAAAGAAACCAAGACTCCCCTCCGACATGAGGTGTCTCCTCAAGGGCTGCTCTGCGATGGGGAACAGAAACTCCCTGGTTGCCGTCTGAGTCACTTCTCAAATGGGACTGCTATTTAAGGGGGCAGGAATGGTCTCATGCTGATGAAAAAGAGGAAGGGGCCCTTGTTTTTCTGAAGACATTTTGAAGCAGCCCTGGCCTTTGAGAACGTGAAAGGCAAGTTGAAATCAGCTGGGCAGAGCTCCGTTTGGTGAACAAAACACAAGCAGGCGAGCAGAGGCTTTGCCCTTTTCATTCAGTTACCAGTACACACACGTGGGATTATGCTGCTGTAGGGGTGTTTCTCGAGAGTTTCATTTTTGAGCATGACCTCAACAGCAACAAGGATGATCTCACAGTCTTCATACCTTTTCCATGGTTTTGAGCAATGAATCATCTTTCCAGCACTGCAGCTGAACTCCAGCCCCTGCAGGAGCCACCACGTGCCACCCAGTGTCCCTCCTGCCTCCTCCATCCCCAGTGGGGCTGAGGCTCTCAGACTCCCCTGGATGGGGGTCCCTAGGGAAGGGCTGCCAGGGGGACTTGTCTTGCACTTACAAAGACTTCTCTGGGCCCAGCTGCCTGTGCCAAACCAGGCATTCCAGCTCTTGCTTTACTGAGAAACCACTTTATCTGTTATTAAAAAAACAACAGGAACCCAGAGGAGGCACATGCAGCAGAGACCCTGAGGTCTCACAGGAGGCTGGAAAGCGTTTGCAGCTCAGTGACACAGTCTGCTCGTCTCTACCCAGTCTCCCTGCCAGCAGAGAAGGGTACATAAAAAAGTGTTGGGGGTTTATTTCTGAAGCCATAGTTGCTTCTCCATCGTCAGCCTGTTGCCAGGCCTCTGGCATCTCCAGAGTATGGTTGTGAAATATTTAATTATATTCTGCCAGTGTCTCTCTCCAGGCACCCAAAGCACCATGACCAGTCCAACCTCACAGCCTTGCTGGGAACCAGAGCAGTGCCAACGTCCTTGTAATACAGGTGGGAGAACCAAGTCACTGGGTTGCTGCTTCACCGATTGCAGTCACATGCCGATAGCCTGGGATAGGCAGCTCAAATGTCCACCCCTGGCCCCCCAGCATAGCACACCACCTCCTGTGGTGGGTCTGCATTCCCCCATGGGCACGAGGTGTCAGAGAAACAGTTCCCCACAGCAGGGCCAGTGCTCGCAGCCCTACCATGGGGCTCTGCTGGGCTGTGGCAAGGAGTCCCCATCAGCAGGGGGCAAAAACTCCTCCGGGGCGGGTTTTTGGAAGGGCTGTCCCCCAAGTGGTGCTCCCGATGGCCGTGGTTGCCCACACACTCACACCAGCACAGCCCCAAAAGACCACATGAGACCTGGGGTGGCCATGGTGCCCCCATGCAGGGGGTTAATCCCCACTTGGCCAGGATTTTGAGTGCTGGCCCTCAAGTTCCCAGCTCCTTTCAGGCTCGTCCGGCTGCTATTCAGCGCGGGTTTGCAGGAGAATGGGCCAGGGGAGCTTCAGCGCTCTTGGAAGAAATGGAACACCTGTCTGACAAAGCCTCGGAAGGTCGACAGGCTCCAGGAGCGCTGGGCTTTCCCCTCGGCCCCAGAGTCCACGCAGTCCCGCCCTGCCCTGGCCTCTCTGGATGACTTACAGTTGTTGTTGGTGTTGTGAGAGCACAGCTGGACCAAGTCCTCCTCCAAGGCCCCCGCCAGCTCCTTCAGCTCCCTGGAGGTGTCTGCCCTCAGGTATTGCCAAGCCTTGCGCCCGTTGTGGTCCCTGCAGCTGGTGTCTGCCCCATAGGCTCCCACCAGCACTTTGATGAGCAGCTCGTGTCCCTGCAGGGCAGCCAGGTGCAAGGGGGTGAGCCCGCCGCTGGCTGTGGGGATGTTCACGTTGACAGGATAGCCCTTCTTCTGGGCATAGGAGATGACCTGGATGAAGCGCTCGTGGTGGCCGTGCTTGGCAAGCCAGTGGAGAGCGGTGAAGCCAGTCACAAAGTCTTTCCTGGTCAGCAGGCTGGGGTCCAGGTCCAGCAGCCGGACAATGTTGTCTGCATCGCCCTGGGCCACCGTCAGCAGCCACTCATGCTCCAGGGGATCAAGGGCAAGGGACAGCACCTCAGGGCTCTGCTCAGTCTTCTGCTCTTCTTGCGGCCCTGTAAGGACGCTACTGCTGTTAGATGTCTTCTGAACGGTGGAAAAGCGCTTGGTGCTGCTGGGGCTATTGCTCTGCAGAAGGATTTCCTTCAGCTCCTTCCTCCGGGTACTGCCAAAGCCCAACGACGGCCTGCCCGCAGTCCTACCCCAGCTCCCTGGGCCCTGGCTGCCCCAGCTGAGGCTTCTGGTGGTGTCCATCTTCTGCAGAGGGTGGAAACGCTCCCTGCTCTCCGCGGCGGCTGGCCAGAGATGGGACTTGCGGGCTAGGCTTCTCGCTGGGGGCTGGGAGGCTTCCAGGAAGGCGAACGTCTGGGCAATTCCAGGTACCCTCTGCCCCGCCGAGCCTGGCTCCTTCTTCTGCTCCTGCCGGGCCATGGCTGTGCCTCCCGTGGGGCTGGCTGGCCACTTGGTCCCCAGCAGGCACAGCCCGCCCTCCCCAGCTCTCACCCCACGCTTCCTGCCTCGGCGTTAGGTGAAGGAGGAACCAACTCTGCGCGGCGGGAGGGCACGCCGGGCATGGCGGCGGATCCGTGGTGCTGCCGCACTGCCGGGGCGGTGCAGGCGACCTTTGGTCACATTGTGGTTGTCACCGGCGTCAGGAACGACCGTGGCCACAGGGTGTCTGCTCCCCCCCCCCGCGCCCCGGGTCCTGCTGGCCCTCGGCGTCACAAAGGGAGAACGGGCGTGCGGGGCCACCGGGGCGGGCGGAGGCGGGGGGGCCCTGGGCAGAAGAAATCTGATTAACTGTACTCCTCTTTGAATAGTCTTGTTTAGCATTGGTGGCCCAGCGTGAGCAGATAAAGTAGCTGAAGCCTTAGGCTGCAAGAGCTGACCAAGCGTAAACTTTCAATAAAACTGCTAACAAAGAACTCCCTGAATTCCGCGGAATGAAGAAGATGAGGACCAAGGAGGCAATTCCAAGAGAATGAAGTAACTTCAGAAGGCGGCCAGCCCAGCCACAGTGAAAACCAGTAAGAAACCAAGAGACCACTGAGCAGAATTAGGTGGTTGGACTTGGGGATGGGGTGATGGGTGGGACGGGTGTAACTGAGAGGCATGAATTGGGGTAGGGATCCCTCTCCAGAGGCACCCGGTGGGAGCTGTAAACAAAAAACTAATGAAAGACTAATTGGAAACATTCACTCAGATTTGGCATTCTCATCAGGATCCTAGGGTCAGACCCTGCTATGTGTGTAAATCTGTAACACTGGTCCCAGGGACACTGCTGCTGGCCCCAGTGGTGCCCCAAAGCCCCAAGGTGCCTTGCTGAGGCATCTGCCTTACACATGCCCCCCCCCCCCCCAAATTGCCCCCCACTATTGCAATGTTTCTCCTTGGTGCTGTGCTCAGGAAGGCTGAGGTTACTGCCCCAAGGGGCTGCTTTCCCAGTGGCCGGCGGGTCTCTCCTCTCAGGGAAACCCAGCCCAGGGCAGTGGTTTGAGTCCCTTTGCCACCCAGTGTTTCAGCCTGATGGCATTTTGGCCTTACTCTCTTGCTGTGTTTCACTTCCTAGCAAGGCCCCATGCCTGGCACTGTTGGCAGCTGCAGCCACCAGCAGCTTGTACCCTAATTTTGTTAGGAATCGGCACAAACTCCTCTGCCCCATAAGCCCCCAGTGCTGTTTCTCCCCAGGGCTTTCTTATCCGTGACTCCTCAGATTCCCATAGCATGGCTCAACTGTCACCAGGTGCTTTTGCAGCTGGTCAGGCAGCTAAAAGCCACACCAGCCCTTTCTACCCTTTTCCTTTTCCTTTCCTCAGCTTTCCCCCTGCCCCGGGCTGGTCATCAGCCCTCGAGGGAGCTTTGCCTTTCTCCAACTTCTTGGACCAGTTTTTCTGGGATGCCTGGGGAGCTGGTCTCATTCCATAAAGCCCAAACAACTAGTGATGAAAACATAATTGTCCCCTTGCTCCCTTTCGGGCACTGCCTGGTTTTGTCACTGGCTGTTGGTGGCTTCTGTGGGCTCAGAGAGACAGAGGACTTGACCCACAGAGCTGCGGGATCCCGGGGAACGGTTTAGAACACTTGTTAGGCAGCAGCTGGGGAAAACAAGGAGGGAAATGAGGAACGAGGGCACTAACGGTGCAAAGCAAAGCACCCACTTAGGGCCGCCCTAGTCATGCCTGCGCCAGGGACTGGTTGCACTGATGGGCCCTGACAGGGCTAAAACCGGGTGTTAACTTTGGAGGGGCTGTAGTCAGGGGTCCTAGGGGCTGGGGAAGCGATCTGCTTTGAGTTTCCTCTCTCTCAGACTTTCTCTGATGCTCGTGCTGGTATCAAATGAAGGGAAACCCAAGTGGCACCAGCTACACCCTCAAGATGGGTTTATCCAGCTGCTGCCCACCGGGCTGGGGGCTGAGGCGGCGGGGCCGGGGCTGTGCTGCCCTTGGAAGAGAAATGGATCCAGCCCCATCATCCATGGGGCTCCCCGGCGAGCACCAGCCCTCCCTATGGGCCTCAGGAAAGCGTGCAAAGGACATTTTATTTCAAATAGCAAGGGACTGACGCAGCCTGGGACGGCCTTACGTGCAAACCACAGACCCCAGACCAGCTTCCGTGCTGAACGGCTCTGCTCTAGCCTTGCCCGGGCATGCGGCCCCCGTTACCGGCGGAGCCACAGTCTCCCCCTGGGCCTGCCCGGGGAAGTCACCGCGGGGGGACCCATCGCCGTGCTGGGGTCGGTCAGGGGCCGGGGGAGGCCGCGATAGCGGGCAACCAGCGAGCCTGGTGGGTGCTCCGGAGCCGCCACCCAGGCGCTCTCCCGCCCCGCCCCCCCTCGCCGCAGCCGCCGCTCCCCTCAGCCCGCCGCCACTCGCGCCCGCCACACTGTGGCCGCGGCCCCGCCCGCAGCCCGGGCTGCACCATGGCGGGCGGCCGCGGGGGGGAACGGCCAGGCCCGCACCTCCCGCAGCGGGGCGGCAGCGGCGGGACCGGTGGGACCGAGTCGGGCAGAACGGCGGCGAGGCGGGGCGGGGGAAGCGGCGGGGTGCGGGGCGGGGCCGGGGCCAGGGGCGCGGAGGGTGCTCCCCCGCGCCGGGTGGCGATGGGCGCGCCCGGAGCCGCCCGCCCGGCCGGGGCGGGCCCTGTGGCGGGCTGGCAGCGATGGCGGCGGCCGAGGTGGCGCGGCAGGTGGGAGCGGGCGCCGGGCGGGCCGGGTATGGCCGGGGCGGCGGGCGGCAGCGCCTGGCATTACCGGGGCGGCGGGCCGGGTCTGGTAGGGCTGGGCTGGGCCGGGCCGGGCCGGGTCAAGGTGCGCCGGACGGGGTGGGGGCACCGGCCCGGGGCCTCCCGCGGGCTCCGGGGCGGCGGCCTGCCGGGGGCTCGGGGGCCGCTCTGAGGGGAGCCGGGATTACCTGGGGAGGGGAGGTTTGGGGTCCCCCCCGCTGGCTGCGGGGCGGCAGCCCAGCCCGGCCACCTTGGGCTGCCCGCATAGGGATGGGCCCGGGGGTCCTGCCGTGCCGGTTCCTCCGTCCCTGGACGCCGTCCCAGGGACCCTCAGCGTAGCCCGGGGCTGGCGGGACTGCAGTGCTGGGGAGGCCTCGTCCTGCACCCTTATGCTGGGCTAGGGGCCCCTCACCGGGCCAGGGTGCGGCAGTGGGGGAATCGCTCCTTTGCATCCCTGTCTGTCCAGGGATGCTCTTCTCCTCCCAGAGACACCATCATCCCGTGTTCCTTAGTGCGTGATGTGGGGAAAGTCATCAGCCTGGCACCCTGTGCCATGGAGGAGCTGCAGGAGCCCGCGCCCAGCATCAGTAGCACATCTGGACGTGGGCAGCACATCCCTGCTGAGCTTTGTCCCCGAGGGTCCCCCCTGCGGTGTCGTCCCTAGCTGAGGCAGACTGGTGCTCGCCCGTGGTGCAAAGCACTCTGTGTGCCTGCAGAGAATTATCCAGAAGAGGAGCAGAGGGAGTTGAACCACCTCTGCATTTGTTAGAGAGATGTTAAGGAGGCATCTGTAATGTGTTTGCATGCGGAAGCGTTTTGTCTGTGATCTGATGGGCTTCTAACTTTCATGTCCATGGGTTAGTACAGAAATAATACTTGAGATGAACACTTGCTGTTTCGTCTTCAAAGCAGTAGGTTTTAGCATGGACCCAGTCCTGTTGAACGGGTAGATGTAGCCATTCTTTGCCAGGTTGTGATGTGTATTCCTCCTGGACATACCCGTTGCCTTGTGACTGCCAAGGTATGTAAAGTGACTCACTTGCTCCCCTGTCTTTTAAAGAAATTGAGCGTTAGGCTTTTCTAAGATAATGTACAGGAGTTTCAAACATCTGCCAGTGGCCTGGAATGAATTATGATAGAGCATAGACTCTCTTCAGAGGCGAAAGAGAAAGCTAGCTCTGAGACAGACATGAAATTAGTGTGCTGCAAATTGAAAATGTCTTCATGCAGACAGATGACTTGTCAGCCCAGGTCTTGGGCATCCAGCCGTGGCCGTGGTTTGTGGAACAGTCAGCCTTGATGTCCTGGTGATGCAGAGGCCAACTCTGTGTGTGCTGACAGGGTTAAACACATGCAAGATCTGGGGCTGGGTACATTGGGGAGTTGAGGTCACCACCTTGCCCCTGTCCCAGGAAACCCTTGATCTAAACCCACATTTATTTTGGAGATGGTTAGTGAAAACCTCTCTTCCCCAGACAGGCAGGGTGGTCCCATCACTGCTGAGCTGAGGTCCCTCTCCAGTTCTCTGCCAGCACGGAGCATGCAGGATTTAAATGCTGAGACCCACAGGGGATGTGTCCACCCTGCTCCCTGTGGGTGGATGATGGGTGCAGAGGAGTGGCTTGCGAGGCACTGCCTAACTTACAGTCTCTGTAGGACAGGCCAGAAAAATCATTAAGATTGCTGATATAGATATGTATTTTTTAATTGCTGGAGGATGCTTCTCCTGGGAACGTATCCAAGCAGTGTGGTGTTTCTGCAGCCCTTTGGCAGGGGCATAAAGAAATGTAATCTTAAGAACTGTCAGAATTTGAGATTTCGGAAGCACTTGACCGTTGGTGAATGTTGAATGGCTGAATGATGCAATGCGCCTGAAGTGGGTAGTCAATGGTCAGGAGCTTTGGTGAGACATATCTTGCTTTCTGTGGTGGCCGATTCAGAAGTATTTCTCTCCCACTTTTCTGTTGTTTTTCTTCTATATGTGTCCTGACGATTTGTTATCAGCCAAGCAAGGAAAAGAAATACAGAATCTTTATCTATATTTTACATTCCTGCTTTGCATTTATCTTGTGGAGGATGTTTATACTGTCTGCTGGATAAATCTCTTATTGCATAAGAGAATTACACACTCGTACAAGTGAGAAGTAATTGGTACAAGTGTTGCTCTAATTTGCTGTTTAATCAGAGCCAAATGTAGTCTGGGGAAGTGGATGCCATAACGCTGTGGTCCTGAGAAGGGATCTGATGTTGTTCTGGCTTAAAGATGATGTGAAAAACTGTGGTGTGGAAACCTGAATTCAAGTTATGCCTTGCTTTGTGATTTGATATTTACTTCTTGTGCAAGAGTTGTGTGGGGTGTAGGGGTTAGCCCCTCATGTCCCAGCTTTATGGGGTGGCAGAGGTGCAGAGCAGTGGCTGCTGTGAGAACTGGCAGCGATGGTGGAGCTCTGTGAGTGTTGCTTGATTTGTTTTCATTGAGGATGGTGCTGTTGTGTTTGTGGTGGCCATTTGGAAATCCTCTGAAGGGAGTTTCCAGGCCTTGGCATCTGAAGTGATTTTCATCTTGGGGAGAGGTGGGGAATTGTGTCCGAAGTACTAAATGTCAGCTGTCAGTGTCCTAAACAGAGACACTCTTTGCAGTTAGATGCAGTACAAGTATTGCACTGCAGTCCTTGGGAGCATTTCCTTGTTGTGTGGGCCTCATTTAGACCTTGTATCCCTTGGGTTCAGAGCTGTAGCATTTTTTATTTCCTGTGCTCTGCCTGAAAATTGCCAAGTAGAGGCTTTTCCTTTGCCATGGTGTCCTTTTTCATTACTGCCTTAGTCCAGGCCACCAGAAATTGTCCTGAATATGTAGCATTGACATTTGTGATGAGCAGCACCATTGCTGTCTCAGGGAAGATGCTCTGCTTTATCTCCGCAAAGTGGTAACAGCCTCTTGGTGCTTCCAGAACATCGGGAGCTGACAGCATTGTACCAACTTGTCGTGTAAAGCAGATCAAAGCAGAGAGGCACATCAGCAAGATCTTCCTCTAATCGTTTTTTTCATCTCAAAGACCCTAACATGATTCAAAAACTTGCAGGCTAAATCTTACCCATTTTATGTAAACTAATATTTGGTGTCTTTTATTATAACACCTATGTATTTTTTCCATATATTCCTGATAGTTTTCTGTAAGAATTAGAGTAGACAGCAGTGGTTTCTGTGGCATGGAGAAGCCCTAACAAAAGGTGTGTAAATCCTCCGAAGACAGGGAAAAAATAAAATAGCCTCCCCAAATGGCTACTCCTTATGTTCACTCTGCAATAGCCCTGCCTGGTAATGCAGCAAGAGAGTGTGTTGCTCTTTTTGTTCGTCTTGTTTGTGGCAAACATGCTTTGCTTCCTCCCAAGGAACAACAGCCCATTGTATCCTGGGGGGGGGTCACTCTGTGTACATGGGGAAAAAAAGGCATCTGGTATGTTGGTGTGGTGCCAGCGTTCACACTGGCTTCCCAGAGATCCTGTCTTTGTCTTCGTTCCAAGAAGATGCTAACTTTAAAATAGAGGGTGTGGAAGGACTCTCAGCCATCCAGCTCTCAATGATGCTCGTGGAAAAAGCCCTCACACGGACAATAGTTAAACGTTGCTTACCTTGTTGGTACCTCTTCATACATTTTAAATTTGACCTGAAAGGTTGTTTTTGAAGATAGATAATGGAGGATAGCTCTTGAACACCCTTTTCAGCAAAAAAGCTTATAAGCCTAACATGTTCTTCAGTTTTCAACAAGGTAATCCAAATCTACATTTAATGTACAGGCAGGGTGACTAATTGCTGTGTTCATATGTTGTTTTTGATGATGCTGTTTATATATAGCAGCGTTCTGGATACAGACATTTCTTGGTGCATGAAGACTTGTGACTTGCAGTTTTCCTTGATGGATCAGATAGAAAATGTTTCTGTTCTTTCCACGGGTTTAGTAATTGCTGACAATGTTCTGATGTGTGTCAAAACCAGTCTGACCATAAAACATTATTTCTTATTTTTCTTTTTTCACTGCTTCTGATCTCTTGATGCCTCGTCCAAGCAGGGTTTGGATTTTTAGCACAATATACCTTAACATGAAGGCTCAGCTGCTGTGACTGGAAATCAGATTTTGTGGTACTCGTTTCCTGGCCTGTAGCAGACGTGAAGTGTGGTCTAACTGCGTTATAAAACCACAGGTGACTAGAAAAAGAGGCTACAGGAAATGACTTGCAGGCTAAATTCTATGCCTCCTCTCAGTTGAGAGTGGCTTAACTTCTACCGTTTATTTTGTTCCATCTGGATCACGCTTATATTTAGGGATGAGGAGAAGATTTGTTCTTAATGAGAGCCTACACTCCCACCCACGCTTCCTGGGGAGAGTAGTGTTCAAACAAGCTTCCAATGGTGCAGTTTTAAGGCTGTGTATTAAAAAGGCGCTTGATATTTCTCCTGCCCCAGGAGCAGTCTGCCTGTGGTTCTCTCTCGTGCCTTTGCGGGCTCTGTCCACCCATCTGTTCTTCACCAGGGCCATGGTGCTCTTGCTGCAGATCAAAGACTGCCATGAGGTTCCCCAGTGCTGGGCTTTTGTTTTGGTGAAAGCACTTTAGGAGACCTTAGGTGTGTCATCGCAAAATCCACGTGCCTGACAGTCTCCCTTTCTTTTGCTTTAGCTGTTTGTGAATTATTGGGCCTTGGAGCTGTATCCTCAGAAGGCAAAACCAGAATCTGCTGGGGAGCTCAAGCGCCTTCCTGATGAACATGTTGTTTGGAGGCAAGGTGCTCAGGAATTAATAAAGCACCATATTTGGTGAACATCTTGGCAGGAAGAGTCAGACTAATACACAAAATATGGCTAAGGGGAAACATATTTACATATCACAGGGTGGTAAATATGGTTAATGGCTGAAGTGTATTTGGAGCCTCATATCTGGCAAAAAAACCCACACCAACAAAACAATAACAAAGCAAGTAATTGTACTCTGACAGGCTACTGTAGTAAATGCAGTCCTCAGGGATGTTTTCCTAGCCTAAAAACCCAGTGCCATTAACAGAAGAGGGGAAAACCTGTCCCTATAAACGGGCTTTCTAGATACGTGGAAACATGATTCTGAAATAAGTTAAAAAGTATACCCTATTATACTATTATTATATATTACCTTTTGGCTGTAGTATTTCTTGCAAACTGATGATGTCTCTGAAGGGCCAGAGGGGAATTTTCTGTATTTGACACTAAAATACATTGTTAAGAAAAACGCTTGCCCCAGAGAGGGAAATACCTTTCTGAGGGGCTGCAGGAGGGCTTAGCACTTACTCTCCATTTTGTGTCATGCCATTTTTGAGGTTGAGCCTCTGTGTGCAGCTTATTACTGTCTGCTGTGCAGGTTTGGGACCCAGAGCACCTTGGCCTACGCTGGCCTTTGTGCAGTGGCCAGGTGAAAATTTCTCGTCCCCCGCCAGAAGCAAGTGGCTGTGCTGGGTGTGGAGCACGGAGTGAGCTGGAGCTGGAGCTCAGCCCTTCTGCTTCCCCGGGGCAGAAAGGGAACATCTGGCCGGGGAGACCGGGTTAGTGGTGTTGGACACAGGAGAGAGCAGCTTCTCATGAAGCCATTTGGGTGGCTGGGCAGGAGGGGCCCATGCCCCCCAGCAGACAGGTTCAGATATTTCCACTCCCAAACCTCTGCGCAGGCTCCCTGAGAGAGCTGTGTGGTTACGAGCAGGTCAGTCCTGGACAGTTTTTCTCAATTTTTGTTTTCCAGTTTGGTTCCTAGCTTTGAAAGATACACTCCAAAGCTCAGAGAAGACCTGCTTACCTCGCATGGTCTGACCACCTGCCCATGCAAGCATCTTCCTTGCAAGTTCCTTCAATGATCCCTGATTTTCTGCTGCTAATGGCCATTTTATAGATTTGAACAGACTCCTGTTGGCAGTCTTGAGATTTTCATCTTCGCAACAATGTGGAAGATATTGCTGTGTTTGATTACTTGAAGACTGTATTCTCTGCTTTTTCTGTTCCACAGTACTTGAGCTT
Organism: Gallinago jamesoni; assembly: GCA_025769975.1. NCBI lineage: Eukaryota > Metazoa > Chordata > Aves > Charadriiformes > Scolopacidae > Gallinago > Gallinago jamesoni. The sequence goes on along the minus strand of JAOQGH010000062.1, from coordinate 9,868,617 downwards.
TGCAGAGGCAGTGTGTTTGGGTTGTTCAATTACTAGATGTAGGTACAGTTTCCCTAACTGTTTCTAGCTAGTTTCTGTAATTGCAGCTGTGAATGTGAATTACATGTAAGTTACAATTCCCATTAAGTGAATTGTAATAATCTTATAGGAGGAGGCATCATTAATACGTTCCTTTGCACAGGGGGATTTTTTTTGTTTTCAGTATAAGGTGAAACTTGAGTGTCTACATAATTTCTCAAGGAAACAAATGTTTTGCAGCCTCTTAATTTCAGCAGCTGTGTTTGGGCATGTGTTTTGCACAGTTTAATATTTTTCTGACAGGGCTACCTTCTAATGCACAGCAAATGAAACATTCTATTTGTGCCGTCTGGATTTGTTTTGGAGAAGAGGGAATCACGGTGACGCAATTTACAGTATACGTGCAAATCTCTGCCTGGACTGTGAAATGGATTCTACCTGGGAGGTCTTAAGGTGTATACAGATAAGTGTATTTTGCTTGGAAATGACACAACTATCTAATTGTATTTCAGGGTGAAGGCTGTCGTACCGTCCCGCTTTCTGGACACGTAGGATTTGACAGTTTGCCTGACCAGCTGGTTAATAAGTCAGTTAATCATGGGTTTTGTTTCAACATCCTGTGTGTGGGTGAGTATTTCCATTTTGGGAAGTTCTCTTACTGAAAAGGGTTTCTCTGCATCTGGATGTAGCTTGGAGGTGACAGCGTTAACAAGGTAGCTTTGATTTAAATTTCCCCAACTGTTCTGTCTATTTTGAGTAACAAGATTTACTGGAGCCTTGGGAAATCCCTGCTGGGTTTATGCAGTATGGTTTTCTATCAAGCAGGGAACCATGGAAATAAAATGCCTAAAATCCCAGGCTTTTATTAAGATCTTTATTTTCCTAGTGTGTTTGATTTCATGTTTTTAAAAGAAAAAAGGTACTCATGCCAGAGAACTTTGTTCTGAGGTCTTGTTTGGTTAGGTATTGAATTATTATATAATTATTTTAACAAAATACCAGTCATGCTCCTCTTAAGTCAGTAAAAGCTATTTTTTTCTGCTCCCTTCTGTGCATACTTGAATTAAAATAGTGTCTGGCCAAGCCTTTGCTGGTCAGACGATTATCCAAGCTGCCATGTGGTATGGATCTCAGCTGGGGCCTGGCGCTGTAGTAGGACTTGGTGTCTGTCCCTGTAGCATCTGGTCATCTCACAGGTCTTCCCCAGGATTAGGATCCCAAATGGTCACTCCTCAGAGGCACTCCTAGGTAACAGTAAAATCGGCTTTGGTACAGTAGTTTGGTAACATGGACACGGAAATTAATGACAGAGAATTAATACTTGTCTGATAGGACAATTAATTTGTTTTACTGATGGCAGTGGGGGCAGGAGGGTTATTGTGTGGCCATTGCTACTTGGAGTTAGGCCTGTCTGTGGATGGTCCCAGCAGTGCCTGCTGTGATGGAGGGCAGAGCTGCAGCTGTGGATGCCTCCTGGGGACTTGTCTTAGCTGGTGGTCAGCTCTGGACGCACACAAAGGTTGTCTGTCGTCTCCTGTGAGAGATCCAGCTCATGGTATGGACTGCATGTTTGCCCAGGACAGGGTTAAGTCTGTGACGAGAGGAGTAGAGCGAGGAGAGGGGAGCTGAGCCCTATTAAATGGAGCCGAGAAGAAAACTTTCCCTGACAATGCCATTCCCGTGAGATGATAAACTTTGCTGACAAGTGGAGGTCACTGTCAGGCTGAGTCGGTAGGTGATTTCCCCAGTACGTGAATGTGATATGACCTAGTGAAACTCTTGCCCAAAGATTGAAGTCTTAAAGTATTTCCTTTTGCACTTACTGAGCTGCTGTGTGTTTTTCTACAAGTTATAGGTGTAGCAGTGGATGCCTTCTGTGGTTATACGTTCACTTTTTTGGCTGCGGAGGAGATGAATGCTTTTGCTTCCCTCTTTACAGGATAGAAATGGAATGCATTAATCGCTTGTTGATCTGAATAGCAAGGACTTGCCAAGATCAAGGCGCCTTAGTTATTAACGTCAGTATTTTATGAATAGTAGTAACACAGACCTGGCCAATCTTGAAATAAAGAAACTTCATAGGAAAATTTAATAAGCTCCATTAGGAAAAGATCCACAAATCTTGAGTTGAGGAGGTCAAGCTTTAAAATGTCTTTTAAGAGTTGTCTGGTGCCTCTCTTAACTTGTGGTGACAAAGTTAAACTCCTAAACACCTTGGTAAAAGAAAACAAAAAGTCTCAGAGTCTATCTGTCATTTATTCTGTTGGGTCTTACTTGTACAGTAGGAGTTTGGGGTGAAAAATTGAAAGAACAGGGAGCAAATGAGGCTTGTAGACAACAAAACGACAAATAGATTAACTAATCCCATAGTCAGGCCAGTAAGTATCACAGAAAGGCACTTTGTTGCCCCCCATTTTTTCAGCTGCGTATGGCATCTGTTTGAGGAAAAATCCAATGAAAATTTTGCTCTGCGCCATACTGGATCTGAGCCACCAATTCCTCCAGCTCCTGGTGGAGGAGCCAAGGAAAGCTTCAGAAATGACTCTCAGCAGCACGTCCAGAGCAGAGCAATTTTTAGCTCTTCTCATGCTGAAAGCTGTCTCCCCTTTGAGACTAGAGCCAAAGATAGAATAAATGAGCAAACATCTCATAAGAAGTTAGGGGTTGCGGGTGGTTTCTCTGATATTTTATTCCTCAGCACAACCATTTTCTTCCTAAAGCATCCGTGATAAAACGTTAGTTGCTTCTTAGTTCAGTGTAAAGGCTGAGGAAGTATGTACTGCCTGACACCTTCTGTGCAGACTATATTTCTCAGTGAGATTGGGGACAGAAAGAGAAAGAATAGGGTGACATTTTTTAAATGTAAACTTTCTCAGTTTTGGCCAGGGTAGATTATATATAATCCCATTATAAGCAGGAGTATCCCCCTTCCTCTCTCTCAGTATTTGCAGGGCATTTGTTCTAACTAGCCTATTCAGCACAATGAGAAATGGCTGTTTTGTGGCAGAAATACCTTCTCTTTTCCCAGGGGCTGAACCACAACTGCTTGAGGCCTCTCACTCCAAATGAGTGAGCCCTTTGGTGTGCAGGAGCGCTCACCGGCTGGGGAAGGGAGGGATGTGCAGACCTGCTGTCTGCTCTCCAGCTGGCAGCTTTCTGTGGGGTCCTGAGCTGCACAGCCTGGAAGTTCCTAGTGGTTGTTTTTGTGGTCCCTGGTGTAACCAGGTGAGATGAGGGTTTCTCCAACTGAAAAGCCATTGGTTTCCTCAGGCCCCTTCTGCCCCCTTACTGCTGGTCCCCTGTGGCAGACAGTGGTGGTTGGGAGCTCAATAGTCCTCTGAGGTGCTTCAGCATCTTTTGTGAGTCCATGTTGCTCCTCTCCCCCCCCCGCCCAGCCTTTGCCTTGTGATGGGTGAATCGTGCCATGTCTCCGTACGCCTGTCAGATGAAAAGAACTATTTTTTCCTCTCTTCGTGAGAGATGGCCTTATCAGGGTGAGCTGCCTCAGGGCTTGTCTCAACAAACCTGCTACATTGGATTAGCTCCCATTTCTTCACATGAAAGGGATGTGTATGCGTATACATTTTCTTTAAGATTGAATTATTTGGTATCTGAAGCCACGGCTGTTAATCTCGCGAAGAACAGGTGTTGCTTTCTCAGGAAAGGGTGCTCTTGTAAAAGCTACCTGTGCCTTTGAACAGGGAAATACTCCAAAGACTCCTCTATCCTCCCACAGAATCGATTGAGGATGATATGACTGGAGCCTCTTGAATTGTGAGTGATGTGGAGGAAGGGGCCAGCAAGCAGTTGTTTGTTGTTTCACTTAACATGTACCGGGAAAAAGCAAATTAAAGTGTCAGGCACAAAAAAAAAGAGGTGCCGCTTTTCCGGTGTATAATTCAGCTTACTGCTGTGGGGTGCTTAGGATGCCAAAATTTCTGTGGAAGGAAGAAGCCATGAAGGTGCATTCATCACAAAGATACCCGTTTTGGTTTGGGAAGTTTCCCAAAGGAAGGAGCATTTGCTGTGGGCACACCTTCTTCTGTTTCTACACTTTAGATGCTGGTTCACCTCACCTCGTCTCCATCTCACCCAGAATAGCTGGTGTTGGGTAGCCCTTGTATTGCTTGCATGACATGTCACTGCCACACCGATGGCAGGATTGCTCACACCTTGCAGTTCTGGTGCTTGCTGTCTTTTGGCACAGGCTCTGCCTGGTCACCAGCTGGAAAGCCCCAGAGAGTAAGAGCGATGTCGCACCAGGCAATAGAGGGAGGCCAGTCTGGTCTCAGAGCAGAGGACTTCTTTGTGGAAGGAGAGTGGCACTTGTCCCAGCTGTGTTTTTGCAAGTGGTGCTGCTGCTCTGTCAATGAAGGATTTGAACATTGTCCATTGAGCGCTGAAGACATCACATGTAGTCAGACCAGGGAGCATCTCAGGACGAGGGAGTCTGGCACAGTGTCTCTAGCCTGGCAGGCAGTCGGGTGTTAGGAGTGGATGGTGCCTCCTGAGCACCGATGTAGGGTTATTGCATCTCCAGAGCCTGACTGATGTGGAGTCTCTTGCCATTTATTTTTTTTTTCCACATTTCTGAAAATCATCAGACTTAACACCAAAAACCCACCCCATGACACAATGCTACAGCTTTTCAGAAGCTGTCAGAGCTTCCTGGTGCAGAACTCTTAACAGTAAAGGTCACCCTCATTCTCTCTCCTCCCAATAGCACGTTGTCAGTCTTTGGGAGAGCAGACCAGTGCTGAGTTGCATAATGGTTAAGTGCAGTTTTGGAGATCAAATCACATGTGTGCCTATAAGCCTGACATCAGGAAATAATCTCCCTGCCAAGGACGCCTCTCACTCGGTTTGCATCCACCGTTGCTTTTTCCACGGTAATTCTGCCTCTCTTAATCCCCATTCATCATTTCTGCTTTTCGGAGAAGATTCCAGCGCTGTCGGCTGGAACGAGCACAGACTACTTGTCCTTTTCATCAGACCATCTGTTCCATCTGGACTCCTGTCCTTAGAAGAAGCAGTTGGCACCACTTACATCTTCCAGTCGGCAGAGAGTTGCCTCTGTGTCAGGCAGAAGCTCCCAGGAGATTCAGAAATCCTCCCTTCTGTCATTTTACCCTTCAGAGCAGCTCTGGTCATATTTAACACAGCAAAGTGCTTTATTAACATCTTCAATCTTTTACCATGTCGTTCTGTCGGTGTTAATGTTGTGTTTCTTTTAGCTGAGATAGTCATTCCTCTCCCCTCCATCCTCCTCTTCCCTGGCTTCAGTGCTGTGCCATGTCAGCAGGGTTAGCTGCTGCAGGGACGGGTGTATCCGCTGGCCAAATGTCGTTTCTGGTGTGCCGACTTCATGCTTGAGACGCCGTGTTAGTGGCTGGGTGTTCTGTGTTTTAAACGTGAAGCTGTTTGGATGGGCAGCTCCAACCCATGGAAAAATGCCTGACTGGTTCAGGTCTTCCCCTTCCAAAAGGAAAACCTCAGTGTGTGAAATCAAAGTTGCCTTTGGTGGCCCTGCATAGCTGGCATGAGATCGAGTAGAAAAGCATGTTCTGCCTTAAAAATTTGCCTGCATCTCTTACGTCCTTCTCCTGGCCCCTCTCACAGTTCAAGTCACTCCTGCTGGAAACAACACATTAGGTTGATTTAAAGTAGGCAATGATTAACAGGTTCAGGATGTGTTTAAACAATAGTCTCGGCCTCATGTTGGACACCTTTCACCCCAGAGAAGGAGGGAGGCAGAAACAAGAGGTGGTTTACAGGGCATTTTGTCTGCCCGGAAGCCTGTGTGATTTACACATGGCTTTGTGCATCCGCTGCAGAGAGCAGCTCCCTGCCCTGGTCACCGCTGCTGCTCCCCTGCCGCCCTGTCCTGCATCCCTGGAGGCTTATGGCATGGCTTGCTGGATCCAACACTGCTCCGGGGCTGCCAAGCTGTGGGATGGAGAGTCCAGGATGTGTCACAGAGTTTGCAGGCTTGTGTGTGGGTGATGCTCCCCCCCCCCCCACATGAGCTCCCCTGTCCTGAGACGCTCCATCAGGGATCCTGGCATTCGCAGGCAAGCAGCCGACTCCTTGCTCTGTCCCACCCATCCCTTGGCAGGGGCTCTGGAAATGCTGCAGCCTTCTCAGGCTGTTTAGATTTTTGTCTTTTTTTATACTGCTGTTTTCCTGGAATCCCCGAGAAAGGCCTGGCAGGTCGTGCCGGCTGCCTGCTGTTAACTCTCAAAAGCCCCATCCAAACCGTGGCTGTGCTCTGACCTGCTGTGCTGTGTGCACCTGCTCCCCGTTTGGGGCAAATGGTACCCCCAAATCCCAAACTATGAATTCCAAGTCAATGAAAGGCTTGCTGTGATCAGCCATGAGTCTTCTCCATGGTCCAGCTTGCTCCTGCAGTGACAGAGATCACCTTGTGCTTTGCTGGGTCCCCTCCCTTCCTGCTGCTGGCGAGCACTGGTCGGTGGTGCTGTAGGTACGGCTGATGCATTAACGTAGCACAAGGGATTGCAGCTCCCAGTGCAGAGTCCCTCTTCTGCCTTTCAGATGGCAAATGAGATTGGTGAGAAGAGCAACTGGATTTGTGGCTGTTCTGGCCGGAGCTGGTATCAGTCGGTGATGGAGCACAAACTCTTAGCTGGCTCCCAGGCAGCTCTGCAGCTCAAGGTGTACATTGACTTTCAAATGTTAATGAATTTTGCTGCCTTCTGGAAAGATACTTGATACATGATCCTGGCAATTGGACTGCTCGGTTCCTAGAGCAGTGGGCGTTTGCCCTGCCCTGCCTGTCCTGTACTTCAGCCTGGATGAGAGAAGTCCCTTCTGGGGCCGAGGGAGAGGAATTTGCCTGCTTGCAGGGGTGAGGCTTGGAGATTTGGATGCAGGGGGGGGACAGGGAGGAGTTTCCCCTTGTTGAATTAGGCATTTCATGTAAGTTTGGAGCTGTTACGCAGCTCTAAGCCTACAAAAATAAGAAGCTCTTTCCTTCTAAGCAAAGTAGGAAAATGATGAAGTTGGTTTGCTTCGGAGCTGAGGGCTTGGGGAGAAGAGGGGAAGGCTGCTTCAGCCAGAGGATCTCCCTATGGTCCTGCAGCAGACTGGAGGAGCAGGCTTCTGAGCTGAGCAGCTCAGAAATCTTAGTTTCCCCAAAACACAACAGCCATCACAGGGCAGCAAACCAGACTGCTTACGGGTTTAGCATGAAGTCAGATCCTTTGAGATTGGAAAGCTGGCTCTGTTGTCAGAGCGTGGTAAGGGAGGCTGCCCTGTGGAATGAGTGCACAGAGGGATTTGTTTTGTTCTTCCTGAGATGTATCTAAAACAAATTTAAAACCGATCTCTGGGATTTGTCTCTTCCTTCCAGACAAGGAAATAGTTCAAATAGTGGTTCAATGTTGCAGAACTTTTAGAAACAGATTTTGGAGTATTGTATAGCTTGTATAGCCCCAAAGATATGCAAACCAGATATTACAGAAAATCTCCCTTCCCAGCATAGAAGGCTGATCCCCCAATTCAATCTGGGTACAAGAAACCAACACAGTGCAATGTGGGTACCAGAAACCAACTGCAAAAACTTGCTGTAGGACTGGAACCAACTCTCAGTGTTTCTGCACAGAAGGAGGCTATTTCAGTGGCTGCTTATTAGAGGCATATTGATCTAGAGGGTCTTTTTTTGGAAATGGCAATGAGCCCCATTCCCCTTCCCACGTTTTAATGAAAACAGCATCTTCTGTAATGTAGTTGTGGGTTTATGCAGGATCTGAATGATGCTTTCCCCTTTGCCTTTTCACCTCTTTCTTTTCATCTCTATTTTCTAACGATATTAATGGCCATTAGACTGTGAAATGTAATTTGCCTGGAATACAGAGCTCCCATTGTACATGGCTTTCTGCTTGCCAGACGATCCCTTTGGAGCATGAGATCTGCTTTCATCTGCTACAGTTTCACCCCTGTTAATGTTTGAAAGCTGAAAGGCCAAGCCATATTAATAATCAACATTTCAACTCTTTTTTTTCTCCAACAGGGGAAACTGGCCTTGGTAAGTCCACACTCATGGACACACTTTTCAACACCAAGTTTGAAGGTGACCCAGCATCTCACTCACAGCCTGGGGTCCAGCTGAAATCCAATACCTACGACCTGCAGGAGAGCAACGTCAACCTCAAACTGACTATTGTGAGCACTGTGGGCTTTGGGGATCAGATCAACAAAGAGGACAGGTGAGTGAAGGTGGAGAGAGACTGTTTCGTCACCCGGTTTTCTCTTGCAGGACATGTCCCTGTGCCCTAGTTGGGCCAGACTGAGCTGTAAAGTTTTCCTCCTTCCTTCTTATGGGTTGCCCTTGTCATCTCTTTGGGATGGGACAGGTAGAAGAGAGGACATAGGCTGTGGTGTGTCAGCTCTGCTCCAGCTATCAAAACAACTTATGCTATCATTGCAATATCTGCCCTGCTGGCAGCCTTCTGCCCAAATTCATCTGTTGGGAAGAGTGGAGAGCTCCAGGGCATCTGTGCTTGTTTACTTGTGCTGTGCTGACCACAAGCTGCCGAAAAAAACACTAGCGTGATCAAGTGCCCGCTTGGCTTAACAGCCACTTCTGGCAGGGCACTTCCATGTTGCCAAAGGAAGCGCTATAAATGTGCAATGAGATACCCTGGGGAAGATCTCTGGCCACTCACGTCCCCATGTGGCTGGAGCACGGCAGTTAAAGGGGTGTGTGATTCTACCAGACCATCTCCAATGTGCATTCACAGAGGCATTGCAGATCAGATTTGCTTTCTTGTGGGTCTGTTATACTTTCTTTTTAGTTTTGTTTAAGATGGACTGATGTCCCTTACATTGTGCATCTGACAGGCTCTGTATTTCAAATGGCCTTGCAAGGGCGTTGCAGGGATTTCCTGCCCCAGAGCCCTGGGCACATCAGTGGAGATGTGTCTTCCACCTGCAGGACTCCCTGAGTGCAAGGGTTACACGCTGCTGCGTGTGTACATGCTGAGTCTACATTATCCTGTCTTTTAGAAGTCTCTCATCTTCACATTTCAAAGTATCAGAGTCCACTCTCATTGGAGAGGATGGCGTGTCTCCTATCCTCTGCTGCATCTCCAGTACTGTGTTTTGTGAAATGGGCTCCTAGAGTCTGATGTAGCACCAGGGCTCCTTACCAGTAGTATAACTTCTAAATTTTTTAGGGGGGGGGAGGAAGGGAGATGGAGAGAATTTGTTTTGGGAAGTGAAATCTAACAAGCAGCTTGTTTCTTAAAAGCAAGCAAAGTACTGTCTGTTTACCTCTCTGACAGTGAGATGTATAACTCTTCTTTCTCTGTTCACCAAAGCTATAAGCCCATCGTTGAGTTCATTGATGCTCAGTTTGAAGCCTACTTGCAAGAAGAACTGAAGATAAGAAGGGTCTTGCACAACTACCATGACACCCGGATCCACGCTTGCTTGTACTTCATTGCTCCCACAGGCCACTCGCTGAAATCCCTGGACTTGGTAACAATGAAGAAACTTGACAGCAAGGTAGGCATGTTTAACTCTTACTGGGCAGGTTTCCTGTGCGCGTGGTGGAGAGGCTGCTGCTTTTCCAGGGCACATCTCTGCACCTTGAATATCCCTTAGGCTAGTGGAGATAAATGGGGTGGCAGATAAATCCTGTGGATTTATTGAGCGCTTTTAATTTTTTGTAAGTTGTATTGCAGACTTGGAAAAACTCCCTGAAGCAAAGCTGAGGATTTCTTACCACTTTCTTCCTTTCTAGGTGAACATCATTCCCATCATTGCCAAATCTGATGCCATTTCCAAGAGTGAGCTGACCAAATTTAAGATTAAAATCACAAGTGAACTGGTCAGTAATGGGGTTCAGATCTACCAGTTCCCCACAGACGACGAATCAGTGGCGGAGATAAATGGGACGATGAATGTAAGTGGCTCTGTGCTTCCTCCTCTCCCAGAACAGCACTGTCACTATGGGGGTTGATGGCCCGTATTGGGTGCTTCTTAAATCCACTTTCCCTTTTATTTTGTGTCTTAAAACCAGGGGATTTCACAGGGATTCACTCCTTGTAGTGTCATCCTAAGTTAGTGGAGCCTTGTGGTAGGCTACTGCCTGTCTGGTGGGATTTGCTAGTCAGAAAATAGACTGTCTTTTAACCCCTTCCTGTCCTGTGTTTGTCTGTTGAGGGACATGTAGGAAATTAGATATATGGTGAGGCCTGGCTGTGCAGGGCAAGGACAGTCCTGGATTATGAACTGATCAGTTGGGTATGACCCATCTGGTGCAAGGGGCAGGCTGTCTACAGACATGTACCTTTCTGCTCCTTGCCCTGCATTTTTTGCACCAAACAGTTTTGCCCTCCTGGGCTGGTGTTTCGTGCAAAGCTCTGTCTCTATGGATGTCTCATCTTGCCTGTTGCTGTCCTTGCAGCAGAGCTCCTTCAGCTGGCTGGCTCTGTGACTCCTATCTGCACTGAGTTGCTGTTTTATTATTGGTTAAGTTACTTTGGGGAATACAACGAGGTTGGTTAGAGCAGTAGCTTCTCTTGAGCTACATCCAAGTGCTGATGTGAGAAAAAAAACACAGGCATGGGACCAGGTGCCCATCCAGCCCAGTGGCCCTTGTCTTCCCTAAACATCTGCTTTTGTCCTTTTGGAGTATATCAGAATAGCGGGAATACGTACGATGATTCACTGCCCCCAAATACTTCCTCAGCATCTAACCCCGTTCAGTTCAAGGGTTTCTCTAAATTCCTGTCCCATGCATCACCTGATGCTGCCGCCCCCAAAGTGAACTTCCAGGATCCTGTGGCAAGGAGTTACACAGCTTAACTGGCAATATGTGAAAAACAGTGCAGAACTCAGGCCAAACATGTCTCGAGGTGCCTGCAGGTGCTTGTTCTGGCTCTGGCGTTCCCAGCATCGTAGGTGCCCCTCTGCGGCTCCCTGAGGAGGGAGGAATCTGTCCTTTGGCCCCTCCGGCAGCGCATCCTGACCTTGCTCCTGTTTTCCAGAAGGCTTTTTACAGGAAAGCAAGTAGGGGAAGTTGCTTGCTTAACTGCCGTTGATGAAGTACAGGTGTAGCTGATGTGCTTTTGTGTCACCTCTTTATCTAATATTAATAGTCGTAGACTGTCATGGAGAGGCCTGAGAGAAACAAGGAGTTTGTCCTAACTTAGGAGCTGTCAGTGGTGGTTTCCTGATCAGAGTAGTTTTGTGATGGCATCTTTCTCAGTGCTTAGTGCTCTCACTGTGTAGGAATATAGTTACTCCTGGAAACGTGCAGCATCACTGCATCCTTAAGGAACCAGAGGTGCAATGACAAAGGGAGAAGTCCTCTCCCCTTGGCGCTTCTGAGGGTGGAGGTAAACCTTTCCTCATCTTTCCTTTCGGCCATTTACATGTCTCCTGGGATGGAATTCCTGTCTCGGGTTGTAGACATTCTGGGTTTTGTCAGCCACTGCACAGAGAGATCAACTCTTTAAATCCTCCATTAAACTGATATAAATCATAATTACCAGCTTTATGAGGACTAAGCAGGCCAGAATCTGAATCTGATCAAGGCAATTTTGCAGACCTGGAAAACTTTTATCCGAATACTGATTTTATTAGCGACATAAGACAAATCTGTTCATGCTTTAGGTCAGGAGATGAGCTTATAGAGGGAGTAAAAGAGCCAGGATGGGTTGATTTTACGTTTGTTACTTAAATTGCCAATTTAGTCATGTTTAAAATTGAGGAATGGGAAACTTTGATTCAAATCAGTTGCCTTAACCTTTGTGTTTATAATTCTCTACAGAAAGCTTCGTTGTCCTTGCCTGTTAGAGATCAACATCTTTGGAAGGTTATAGCTAGAGTCTTCATGTTAATGTAGTATTTCTTGCTGACCAACTTCTCTGGATCAGTTACTTTTTTTTTTTTCTTAACTGCAGAGAAAATTGAGACTGGTCTTCTGATTACTTAATGTTTTGCTTATAACCTGCATTAGTTGTCTTTTGCATGAACAGTAAAATTAGGCTTTAAAATATGCAAACTCACTATTTCATATGCATTTTACGTTATTATATCCACTTGTGCTGGATGTATTAGGAGGTTTTTTTCCAGAGTATTTTGCATTCCAAATTGGCTTACTAAACAGAGAAAATATTGTATGGTCTGGCAGGAACTGATTAACTGAAGGATTTAAAATCTGTGCCATCATGATCAGAAACAAAAGTATTTAACTGTGAGCAAAGGCATCAAGTGAAATATTTAGAAAATAATCAGGTTCAACAAATCTTCAGAACAAGATGCCTCATTCTCCTTGAAACTGATCTGGTCTTTTTGAGAATCTCACCAAAGACATATTTAAAAGTTCAGAGAAAACACTGTTGAAAATTCTTTAGGTCTCTTCCCATCTGAATTTTATTCTTAAATAAGAAAAACAAACTCTCCTATTCTTTCAGCTCCCTATTGGCTTTTCCATTTTGAATGAATTAGTGAAATTACTGAAGAAAATATTTTCCCTGCACCTGCTAGTTAAATGAAACCACATGCAGCTACATGAACTGTCCCACATGGGGGGAGCTGGAGCTTCCTTGGTGATGGAAGAAGAAAATCACCAGCACTTTCTCACTGGCAAAGACAGCAGCTAAACAGTTGGTACCAGTAGAGGAAGTGACTCTGCTGTTGAGGGTAACAGGGCCCGTGGACGGCCAAGGCTCAGGCTGTGCCTGTGTGGCACAACACCACAGCATGGTGTTTCTGCCACTGTCACAGGTTGCTTCTTTTGCTCCCAATGCTTGCTTTGTCCCTTGGATATCCCCTTATTTCGCTCTCCCAGAGACCTACATGCAAAGCAAACAAAAAGTATTAACAGCTGTGGGAGAAGCTGACCATGGGATGCTCCTCATGGACAGTCTGAAGAAGCCAACAGGGAGGTCTAGAAGCTCTCACATAGAAGGAGGAGGATGGGAAGAGAAGTGGGCAGTTCCAGTGGGCTGTGGAGGAGAGGGTTACCAGTGGGGAGCATATTGCCACTAGCAAACATTCACCTGATCCTGTGTCCTAGAGAGGGAGTGACTGGCCTGAAACCTCAGGTGCCAGAGAATTGCAATGGCTTTTGCTCTGGAAATAGTTCTGTGTAGACCTGCAGAGGAGGCTGTAGCATTTGTGGCATTTAGTACCTGGAGCATTTCAGAGTTTCCAGCAGTTGGTCACAGGCACAGACCAGTTCCAGTGCACCCTGTAGTGAGGAGCCCAACTTGCAGTAGGTGAAGAGCCCACCCAGTGCCTGGCAGTAGTCAGCATGTCCCCATGGTGTGATGTCTCCAGTTCCTCACAGAAGGTGGCATGTGGCCTTTGCTTGGCACTGGAGTCTCTGCCCTCTCCCTGTCAGTCTGCCTGACAGTGACTGCACAACGAGATGTCGTGGGACATGCAAGACCTTTTTTGCAGCTGGTGAAGAGGCAGTGACCAGCTCCACAGGGACTGCTGATGATTCTTCTTGACCCCATGTGCAGAAGTGTTTGTGGATAGTGCTGCTGCTTGTGTGTGGTCTGTCTTGAAGGCAGGGAAAAAAATCCAGCTTGTAGAAGTGAGGCAGCAAATTATTCCTTTGGAAGCTAGCTAAGGGAATTTCCCTCATGTTGTGGTATGGAGGCTGTTCAGTTGAGACAGCTTTGTTTTCTTCCCCTCCAGCGTTTAGTATCCCCTGCCCTTTGCGATTAGTCAGCCTTCGGCTGAAACTCGGATTCTTTCAGCCTGGGAGGCCACTTTCCTTTTTCTGCTGCTTGGCACAGCTCCGTGCTGGCCTGTGCCCCTCCAGGCACTGGCACACCAGTGTGATTGCAGTGGTACCTTGGCATGGAGAGTGACCCCAGAGATCACACAAGAGGACCCACAGAGCCTCTGCGTGGTCTGGCATGGCCCCATCAGACTGACCACCTCCCCCATTTACTCTGCGTGTGTCCCATGTGAGAGCTGGGAGGCCAAGGCATAACAGCTTAGAGCCCATCTTTGCGAGTGCTTGCAGGCAATTTTCAGTATTTGCAGTTTGACTGTATAAGCCACTCTCAGAAAGCAGAAAACATAATCTCTGAAATATTTCGCTTGTACCAGCTGTCATGAACTTGTCCAAGTTTTCAGATAACCTGTGGAATTAAAGCTTTGCTACCTGGTCTTGAGAGCAATCCAGGGTCACTGATCTTAATTGGCTTCCTGGGGCACTTTTAATTAACCAGAACTCAGCACACTTTAAAAGCTGTAGCTAACAAATGTCACTGCACAAAATTCAGCAGAAGGGGTGGGTGCAGGAATCTGGCAACTTTATTTTTAAGTGCTGAAACCCTGCACTTGACTTCTTTGCAGCTTGGCAGAATGCAATATAGTTCCCAGGAGCAAGCGGAGGTGGGGAGAGATCTCACTTATTGCACAACACATAAATGCAGCAAAGTATGATAGCAGTGTCTGGGGAACTTGCTTGGCTGTCGGAGTGAGGGGAGTGTAAGGTGGGGTCTTCTGAGTCTAGAGAGGTCTTGGGAGTGTTTCTGTTCCACTCTGCTGAGCTTGCACTGGGCAATTTTCTTACCTTTTGCCTTCTGCAGAGATACTATCTTCTTTACTTTTTTATTTCTGAGTTTTTGAAAAGCAAATCCCTCTTGATTGTAGTCAGCCTTCAGGTACCTTTAAAAAGTGCTTTATGGAGTATGTCTTGGTTTGAAGAGTGTAACAAGGCACAGTTGAGCTAGTGGTACAGCTCTGCTGTCCCCAGGATCCCTCCTCACGGATGTGATCCTTGGATTTGGCCTCCTTTGTCCTTTAGCTATGCAGTCATCTAGCAATAGCTGTACATATCATCAGCGTCATGAGGATTTTATAAAGCCATTGGCACTCCTGTGGGTTTCTCAGAACCAGTTTGGGAGAGGGGGTGCTGAGGGTGAGCCCCAACACAGCTGCAGGACGCATGAAGCACTGTGGAGAGTTGGCATGGGGCAAGTTCAGCACAGCTCCAGGGAATGCAGAGCCCTTTCCAGCTCAGCCTGGGACAGACCTCAGGGCACACATGGATGCAGAGTCTGACCCGGAGCAGGGACGTGTTTAGCTCTGAAGCAAGGGCTGAAGCAAGCGGGGAGGAAAGAGCTGTTACACTGGGGATGAAGGAGGGACTTTGGTCTCATGATCCTATAGAGTGAGTTGTCTTGTGCTCCAGTGTGAGCCAAGGGAGTGGTGGGGGGATAAAATCAAGAAGGCTCCAAGACCTCTTTTATTGCTTCTGTGCTTGTGCAGATGTTCTCCTCAGCCACGGCAAGCCCCCGGGACAGCACCGCAGTCAGAGCCGCGCAGCACGTTGTTCAAGCTGTCAATCTGATGCTAGTCTTGCACTGGCTCATCTCACCTGAGACCCTGTGGCTGGGAGGATCAGCCAGGTAGAGGATATAGAGTGGTAGCACTGAAAAGGTTTCCAAAAAGGACCCTTCCTTCTCCCCCCTTGTCTTGGGCTAGTGGCCAGTGAGTAGACTCCCTGAGATTAGCGTGTGCATAATGACTGTCTTGCTCAGTGGCTGTGCTAATCTCTGTGTGCTGGCAAGTCAGCCAGAGTTGAGAGGGACTAACGTGGGAATCATTCAATGTGTTCCAGGCCCACTTGCCATTTGCAGTGATTGGGAGCACGGAGGAGCTGAAAATAGGAAACAAAATGATGAAAGCTCGTCAGTACCCCTGGGGCACAGTGCAGGGTAAGTTGAGCCCTGCCGTTTTCATGACATGAATGGTGACACTTCTGCGAGGAGGCAGTGGGCTCTCATAAGAGGAGCAAGGGCCTCCTGGGCTTCAATTTATCACTGGAAGTTATCCTTTGTTAAATCTTGTGTCAGGCCTGTAGTGAGTTTCCTCTGCTCGGAAGGGCTGTTAAACCTGTTAGAAGAGTAGACAAGTGGGGAATGTGGGAAGATACCTTTGCTTCTGCCCCTATCTTACTCCTTATTGTGTCTTCCTACAGTGGAGAATGAAGCTCACTGTGACTTTGTGAAGCTGCGGGAGATGCTGATCCGTGTGAACATGGAAGACCTTCGTGAACAGACACACACTCGCCACTATGAGCTGTACCGGCGATGTAAATTGGAAGAGATGGGTTTCAAGGACACCGATCCAGACAGCAAGCCCTTCAGGTGGGATCCCTGGAGGAGACAGGAGTGCTTGAGAGATGCATAGTTGGATGCACTGCTCGTGCGTGTGTGTATGTGTTTGTCCTTGAGAGAGCATGGAAAGAACCAATGCAGCAAGAAAACCTGCCAGATCAGATAAATCCAGGCTTGAGCTGGTGCTGAAGGTGCTGGCACAGTGAGAGAAGGTGAAGACACAGAGAGTGTGTGCAGGATTGACTGTGAAACTGCAAGTATAGGAATAGAAGTTGAATTGCCCAACATTCAACATACAGTTGACAGTGCAATAGTTTACAGACATTGGAAACAGTTGGATAAATAAGACCTTGGGCACACATGGGTGGGTGGGTGACAACTGTGCTGTGGGCAAGCAATATTCATGTCTAGAGCCTGATTTCAAAGGCTTGGGGGAAGCAAAGTTTGTCCCAAGTCACATCACTAGACTTTCCTTTCTTTTTAGCTTACAAGAAACTTATGAAGCCAAAAGAAATGAGTTTCTGGGGGAACTGCAGAAAAAGGAAGAGGCAATGAGGCAAATGTTTGTCCAGAGGGTCAAGGAAAAAGAAGCGGAGCTGAAGGAGGCTGAAAAAGAGGTGAAGACTGGAGTACTTGTCTCTCCGTGGTTGTGAGTGGTACATCCACTCCCAAGTAGGTGGCTGCTGCGAAAGCACTTTCTGCCAAGTGTGGTTTAGGACTTTCTTATCAAGAATTCTAAAGTTTAACCTGGAGTCATGGGGACATTCAGGTGTTCATCCTGTAGGACAAAACTAGATCACAGTGCTTGTAGTGTACAACTTAACTGCACCATGAAAGTACCATAGTCTTGATTCTGAGGGAGAGTTGAAGTGTAGCAAAATTCAAGGAGAGAAACAGCCTCTTATACAAGCTTGTTATGTAAAAAATATACCCATACAACTTCCTTAGCATTGTGAAAAAAAATCCATTAATTTACTGACCTTTAAAGGGGAATAAGGCAGAGACCCCTGGAAATGGATTACATTTTTTTTATGATTATACTCTCCCAATCTTCTATTGTTTGTGCAATGGTGCGTCACTAGAGCACTGCCTGGTTTGTAAGCTGTTGTGGAAGGAGACTGTTCCCTGCCCTTTGTCTGTACAGTGTCAGCTCAGGGAGCTAGAAGTGATGTAGAGACCAACGGAAACCTGCAGGCTCAGATCTCCTAGGATCCTTCCATCTTGCTTTTTTTGTGTGAACAGAATATCTGGTAGTGCTGGGTCCTGCTCACCTCTTTTCTTTCTCTCTAGCTGCATGAAAAGTTTGATCGCCTGAAGAAATTACATCAGGATGAAAAAAAGAAGCTAGAGGATAAGAAGAAGTCTCTGGATGATGAAGTAAATGCATTTAAACAAAGGAAGACAGCAGCTGAATTGCTCCAATCTCAGGCTCAGCAGGCTGGAGGATCTCAAACTCTTAAAAGAGATAAGGAAAGAAAAAAGTAAGTTGCTAACCCAGTGGTATTTGCTTTTTGGTAATGGTTCTCCTTTACTATTTTTCTGGATGTTCATATCTCTCTCCCAACTTAGCCAGTCCTTATCAGGGGAAGGTTTGCAGACCAGATTTAATCCCTAGTAAGGCTGAGCAGTAGCTGGAAGCATTTTACCTTTAGCTGTCATCTTGAAGAGCAGGGAGCGGTGCTAACCTCCCTCATTGCTTCCTGACTGCACGGGAGAGGATGAACTTGGTTTTATGCCCTGAGACTCCCTACTCCTCCCATGGTCTGTCAGTGCTTGTAATGAAGTGGAACAATACTGGCTGCCAAGGCTAGGGTCTGGTTAGCACGGATGTCCTGCTACCCCCAGAGAGGAGTGTGTCCTTACTTGTTTAGGTTGGGAAAAGGTTTATACCATGGAAATTATTCAGGGAGACTAATAGTCCTGAATTCTGGAATCTGCAAAATGTAAGGCTGCAAAATGAGGAGACAGGTCATAGCTCCTTGTTAGTGCTAATACTCTTCTCCAGCCCTACATCAGCTTTTCGGCCTCCGCAGAAACAGTGAGACATACTGCATGGCTTGAGCAGGAGTTCCCTATGTCAGGGACTGGTGTGACAGGATCCAGCTCCTCATTAGGGGTTCTGTGATCTGGGCTACCTGCGGTGCCCACGCCAGGCTCCTAATGCTCTGCAGTTGCTCAAGAGCAGCCAGTTGTACAGCTGAAACAGTCCTCCGGCTTCACCTAGCAATGAGCAGTTCATTTTCTCATTGTGGTACGTTTCCTAAAACAGAGTGCTGTGCTACCTTAGCATGTGTACAAAGAGCAGTGCACAGATAAATGAGGGTCTGGTTTCTGTGCCACTGCCATAATTCCCTTTCCACACATCCCTGAGGCAAATCCAGAGCAAATCTTTCATGTGCTATGCAGTCTTAAGTACATGGAGAAGTTCTGTTCATATGAACAATATGGCACATGCCCAAAGAGCTGCTGACAGGACTGTTTGTCAGGGAAAATAGCCCTTGACTGTTAAGCTTGGAATCAAGTGAGACAGGAGAGGAAAAGCCCAATAACCAGAATGAGATCCTGGTTTAGTCGTCTTAGTTTCGAGCTGGAGCTGCTTCAATGTCAACATTCTTTTGCGATGAGCAATTAGGGCTCCTGCCCTTTTCTCGCTTGTCCGTTCCTTTTTCCACTGCATATTTTGATTTGCTCTTTTGAATTACTTTCAGGGGTTTTAGTATCTTTTCATACCGAGGAGCCTGAGACTGACTGGGGACAGACTTTTCTCCCCAGCCTGGACTATCTGAGGAATACTCAACTGGGTTCTTTCATGCTTAGAGTCCTCAGTCATCTGCACACTGAGGATTGCAGATTTCAGCTCTAAGATCAGTCTGGGTCAGAAATGCAGAAAAAGGGGATGACATGCCCTATAGTATGAGCAATTAGTCACTGTGGCCCAGGTCACACTCTTGTTCTAGAAGTAGTTCTGATTTCAGAAGAGCTCCTTGACACCAAGCACATTCATATGGAAAAACGTTGATACAGTCCTTGTCAGCTAAGGACACAGAAAGGCACAGAAAACTCCATGAAAGAGATAGGTCAGTGTTAGAGTAAGCCTTGGGAAGATAGTAGGAGGCCCCTCTCTCGTTCAGGAAAATAGCTGTGTTAGAAATAGTGCTGCTTTTTTTACTCTGTAACTTTTCCAATTGTCCTTAATAATTCATTTCAGTATTTAGATCATACATATCTCTAACAATCCATGACTTTAACAAGCTGTAGCTTAGTTGTATCTTGTTTACTAGTGGCTGGCAGTACACTAGCCTTTTTCTTTCACAGGTGACTCTTTTAAACCCAAGCTCTGTAATTTGCACTAATCATGACTTGGTTTCTTTTTTTTTTTTTGTTTTTGATACATCATTATCATCATCATTAGCTCTTAAATGTGTGCTGTTTTACAGTTAGCTGCTGTTTGGCTGCATGGTGCATGAGGCACATTGTCCTGGTAAGCGTCATTAACTAATATAGACCTCACAGTGGGATCAGTTACAGTTCCTAAAAAAGCAGACCCCGTGCAAGTCCAGAGCCTATAAGTATTATCTCTGTCTTCCTCTGCTTCCACCCTTACTATACATGCCGTACCGGTCTCTCTCTACCTATGCAGTTGTAGAAAAAGGGTGCAATGAAGTTTGTCTTTTAAAGATTCTGCAAAGTAAAACACAGAGAGACTCGGTATTGGGACATGAACTGTAGAAAAATAAAGATTAGGTCCTCTTCCTTTTAAACCATCCCAGCACTTTGTTGGCTCCATTTTCTTTATTCCATCTCCCTTAGAAATAAATTCTATTCCTTAATCATGTAGGCCATGTTGATACTATGGCAACAATTGCTATGGAGATGTGGTGCTGATGACAGAGCCCAGCTAGCCATGAAAATGTCTTTTCCCTTTCTCCTCCTTCCCTCCCACCCCTCCAAGTTGTAGTGTTAGCTTGTAGTTACAGTGCAGGTGAAGGTGGATGCAAGACTAGTTTTAATCCCCCCCCTCCCCTGCTTCACATACTAACGGATGGTAGAATCTGCCAAACCTAGAGCTTTCCTTTGTCCCAGAGCACCAGAGAATCACCAGACTGTGTGTGTGTATGAGTGTGTGTGTGTATATGCATGATGGGGGGGCATTAAAGAAGCTACTGCTGAGTAACCACATCAATATTCACCTGCTGACCAATTATAGCTGATTGTCCAAAACCACCAGAGATGATGGGCTGAGTGTTTAGCAGATAGTAAAGGCTCTGAAGATAGACTGAGGGACTTTATTACATTTTTAACAGTCAAATGGGTGACCCATGGATTGGATATTGAGTTGTAACAGACAGACACAGAGCCACACTCCTGGGAGCCATGCCAAGTGTGCCCATGGTTAGGGTAAGGCTAGTGGTAAGAAGGGAGCTGTATTCCAGATGCGTTCAGAAAGCCTGGCAGAGCACTTTCCCTCTGACTAAGGCCAGCATCTGAGTTTCCGATGAGTTTTGCCAAGGCGTGGAGAGCTCCCGCTGGAGCAGAGCCCTGTCAGTGGTTTATGCTGTGTCTGCTCTGCTCCAGTTGCTGTGAGCCTGTCCAGAGCGTCTCTTCCTTTGTGTGAGCAGGGATGTAAGGTGGCCACGTAGTCATGGGCAGGCTTGTGGAACAGATAACAGTTGCCTGAAAAGGTTAACAGAAATCACCATAAGCAAATGTCTGCAGTGCAAAGTGCCAGCATCTATTGTAAAATGAAGACTCATTTAAATGAAGATGCGTAAGACATACATCTACCTGGCAGGAGAGCGGCACCCTCATTAGTGTTATTAGTTAAACTGCTAATGACAGTGGTCTACTTATAGCTAGGTTGAGTGTGTTTAATTGAGCCTTCTTAATTTGCTGTTGATTCTCTGGTGAGAGGAAAAAGAAAGCTCCCACAGGAATGTCTTGCTTCTTGACAGGGCAGCAATACTTATTTTCCAAGGCAAGGATGACAGCACCCCAGGCTGAAGTGCACAGGTCTTTCGGAGAAGGGAGCTGTTGGAACGCAGCAATTAACTATAAAACAACCTAAAAACTCAGTCTCAAGGCCACCCTTCCCTGCAGACAAAGCTAGGATTTACGTTCTCTCCAGGATACAGTCCAAACGAACTTATGGTCTGCCCTTAAATAGGGAAAAGCTGATTCCAGGTTTCCTTCCCTCTTAGCTCCACCAAAGGAAGTGGAAAAGCAAGTAAACATTACGCTGTCAGAGAGAGGCATTTGAATTTCATTTCAATGGGACGTTCCACTTAACAGAAGAGCTTCAGAAGGGTCTCACACTGACTTGAACTGGAGCTTGTAGTCGTCTTGAGCAGTCTGGTTGAATGAATGTCTCTGCTGCCAACAGTAACTGCAAAACAATGAAAAGAACAATTCTCTGCTTATCCAGCTCCAAATGTGGAAAAATAAGCCTAAAGAATAACAGTGTTCATTCTGGTACTGAGTACGAAGGCACAGCTAAAGTGCAGTTAGAGTGAACATTACTGATATTTGTTGGTTTTGGCTTGCTTTTAGCAGTCCTCAGAACTGTACCCTGTTGTGTGCTGGGCTTTTAATCAAATGAAGTTCTTTGTCCCCACTATACAAATGCAGACAGTGCCTTTTTCAATGGACGTTTGTCCTTGCTAAATTAAATATGTATATATGGTACTTTTCCATTATTCAGAAAAATACTGTCCATATTGATCCATAAAGTATTGCAGGGCTCCACTGTTTCGCAAGGATACAAACAAGTCACAGCTGATGAGTGCTGTAGCTCACGAAACTGTGAAGGGATTGTTTTAGAAAATAAATTTGGTTCATCCCACTGCTGAGTGTGCGTGGGCGTATGCATGTGTGTGTCTGCATAAAGCATGTTTTGTAATCAAATTAAACCTTATTAACACTTAGAAACATTTCTTTTGTATGTGTGTGTGTGTTAGGAAACATTTGTATTCTTATTTTTGGTTTTTTTTTTTTGGTCATTAATCCATAAAGCCATTAATCTGCCTTTTTCTTTCATTTTCAGTTCGGGTTTCCTGTAGAACCTTTCCCTTCACACCAGAAGCGAATGCCCCCGCATTCGGTTAACACGCAGCTATGCCATTGTGCCTGTTTGCTCACCTTTACTCATTGCTCCCTCCCTGCGCTCACCACTTTGTTTTAAGCACCCTTGGCTGTGCTGGGTTTTGGTGGTTCTTGTGAAGAACTCAGCAATAGCCTACGTGGAACTGGCAAGAGATGCTCATTGCTGATACCTCTTCCCTGAGCGCTCGTAGGGCTAGTGTCCCCTCTTCTCAGTTGGTTGGCTTTTTTGTCTCTCCCTCGGTTTTGTGCGAGGGCCACACAGTAGGAGAGCTCGGCTGTACAGTGGGGTGCCTTTAGCCCCTTGTGGCACCGCTGTGAACACAACCCCTCGCTGCCCTGGGCAGGACGGGCTGTCTCGAGAGACTGGCCGCCCTCTCCCCTTTTTCATTTGCTCTGTCTAACCCCTCATTACCCCTCACTCCCACCCCGTGCTGCCCTGTGTGACTCAAATAATTTTAAAGGACTTTTTGCAAAACTTCACATCCTGGGCCTCAGTCCAAACCTCTAGTCCCCAGGCTTGGGGGATTCTCAAACTTGGATCCACGGTTTGCAACTAAGTGTTCTCTGAATGCTGCAGGGGTCAGGAAGGATCTCTTGCCTTGTCTCCCTCTCAGTGTGCTGGCCTGGATGCACATCCTGGATCCAATCTCAGGGAAAGCTGGTCACCTTGCTGTACATATCAGTGTTTGTGAAGAAAGACGATGATGTTTGACTTTCTTCTCAGTGATTCCAACAATTTCTGGTTTTAATGCAAAAAGTATTACCTTTATTTTTATTTTTTTTTATTTGGCATCTGTTTAGGAGCATACAGATGCTGGCAGGTTGCTTCTCATATTTTCTATTCAGCAAAAGCCTTGTTTTACTGCAAGATTTGCACTAAAAAGAAGGGTGCTTTGCTCACTAGGACCAGGGGTTCACTCTGGCCCAGTGCAACTGTGGTTTGCCTGCAGGTGTCTTCTCTGTGTATTTCTGGATGAGTTCTGTTTTTAAATAAAGTCTTCATCAGACAGTGAATTCTGGTTAACATTTACTTCTTTTGTTTTTTGTTTTCTTTGCCCTTCTTTTACAGTAACCCATGGCTCTGTACTGAGTAATTACCCCTGAATACAATGGGCTGCAATGGACCTTCATTTACTTGTTAAATCGGAGGGTCTAATAAAACGTGACAGCATTTCAGCTGTGACCTTTCCATGGTGTTACCCTTGCTCTCTCCTATATCCTCATTGTGATTCTGTCTTTATGATGTACTGGTGGTTATTGCTTTTATTAAACAATGTAAAATTAGTCCTAACAAGGGTTTGGATGCTGCAACTTTAAATCCCACAATTTTTTTCCCCCCTGCAATTAATGGATTCCTCTTCCTTCTGGTCCTTCACCACCCAGATAAATAAGGGATGTGGAAGTAAGTTCTGTGAGTTATTTTTGCTGGCAAAATAACAACACAGTTTAAATGTATTTATTGGTGATGTTAAAAATGTCAACACAACCTTAGTTTAATTATCACATAGCTGAGAGATAAAAACTCTTCTCTTTATATGTGGTGTCGTTTTCATGACATCATCTATCTTTTTTTTTATTTGCTTTTATTTTTTCTTTTGCTTAATTCACGTTACCTAGACTAGCATGTAATCCTCATTTCCATTTCAGACTTGCTTGTTATGACCCTGATCCTTCAGCCGCGCTGTGTGCAGGCTGAGTTCTCTCTATGTGGGTGAATCCACACGTCCTGACCCCGCTGAAGGATCAGTCTGCATGCTGCCAAAACCGTTCCAACAAAAACCCCTTCCCATCCTGGGTTTTTGGAAGATAAGCACACCTCAGACCTAGCTGTGATAGGTAATGCTGTTTTTAGTGCAAGCTGCTGCCGAGACTTTCACTAGAATGGTGCCAAAGCCTCACGACCAGTTCCTGCACGCGCCGCCTTCCTCTGCTCACGGCAGCAGCCCCAGACCAAGCTGCGGTCTGGCCTCCGGTTCCAGCAATCAAGGCACTTAAAACTCTTGATTGCAACGTGTTTTCTCAGGTGTTCCCTTTCACCAGAAGCACAGTTTTATTTCCCATAAAAAAATCTTTTGACTGTTTTGTGGGGGTTTTTTTTGAAACAAAATAATTTGAATATTTACTTCCTCCTCTACTGTCTGATGTTGGCCTGCTCCCAAAACCAGTCAATACCAGTCCGTCAATGATTTCTAGATTATCTGCTAAAAGAAATATTTAATGTGGCTTTTTTTAACCATACTGCAGGTTACTGGCTGTTCTTCCTGACCATTTGCCTTAGTAGAAAGTGGTTTAAAATGATGTAAAGTCTTTTTAAAGACTTCAAAGAAAAGACATTTTTACTCGTGCGATTTCCTTGAGGTACCACAAGGAGGTTCCATCTCTCCTCTGTCAGCTGTTTTCATGTTGCATCTCTTTTTCCTGCTTTTTGAATGTCTTTCTCTTTTTTGCTAATCTTCTGGTTTTTTCTCTTTTTTCCCTTTTCTCTCTCTGTAGCTTTTTTTAATCTGTCTTCGCCAGCTGCACTGGGTCTGAGGGAGAAGACTGCCACTTCTAGAAGAGTTTAAGGGTCTTATGTCTGGGGAGGGGGGGAACAAATCTTCAGTGTTAGTGTCTTGGAAAGAAGCTCTTTTACTGACTTGCATGGTATCTAAAATTGAAGTGTCTTGTAATTTGTGTGACAAGACAGGGTAATACGGGGGAACCGATTTTTGACCTGGAATTTTGGAAGAGCAACAGAAATGTGATGTTTGGACTAATGATGTAGCGAATACATTTTCAAACATTGTTATGGGCATATTTTTTTTCTAATTTTGTCTTTAATAATATAAATGTCACGGGCTTCCATGAGGTGTTGAAGCCCAAGGAATATTTTCAATATGCTGTTGTTTGATTGGTTTTGGAAACTGTGCATTCAGAGACAAAGGAAATATAAACATGGTGCAATTTGCTCTGTTGGCAGCCACCAAATATTTAATTTTAACAAAGAAATAAAGTAAGAAGAACTGTGTGTTTTCATTGGTGTCCTCCTGTGTCTCACCACCTTATTAAGCTCCGTCGGCTGGTGGACGTGGGTCAAGTGGTACTTCGGTATTTTTTCTTTTTTTTCCCCTAACTAAACCTCCTCTTGTTCTTTAAAGTTAGAAAAAAAAAGTTGGCAGTATCAGGAGGGAGAGGTGATGCTGACAGCTGCTAGGATTATTATAATAATAATAGTGATCCGTCCCCATCCCCGGTGTCCTTAGGTGTGCAGGAGCCAGTCCTTATGCTTGCCTGCTCCTGCCTCGCTCCTGCCTTCTGCCATGCTCCTGTCTCCTGCCCCATGCCCCTTCTCCTGCCCCCTTCTGCCTCCTGCCCCATTCCTGCCCCCTTCTCCTGCCTTCTGCTCCACTCCTGCCTCACTCCTGCCTCCTGCCATGCCCCTTCTCCTGCCCCCTCCTCCTGCCTTCTGCCCCTCTCCTGCCCCCCGCTCTCCCTTCCGCCTCCTGCCCCTCTCCTCTCTCCTGCCCTGCTCCTAGCCCCGTGCCTGCTGTCTCCTGCCCCCCTCTCCTGTCTCCTGCCCGGTTCCTGCCTCCTGCCCCCACCCCGCCCCACTCCCCGCACGCTTCTCCCGCCCCCGCCTTCTCCTCCCGCCCTCCGCCGGTCCCTTCTTGCCGGTGGACGGGGGTGACAGCGGCACCCGGTTACGTATTTACACCACAAAACACTGAAGAGCCAGCACTGTTTAGCCTGACACCTTTCTAACTTTAATGTAAAATTTTAAATAATAAAAAAAAAAAAAAGGAAAGCCGGAGTGCCTGCTGTCGTGTTTGCTGCTGGCGGGGCCGGGTCTGAGGGGGCTCTCGGGCCGAGGCAAGCTCTGCGGGGCCCGGTGCGGAGCCCGGCCCGCTGACACCGGGCTCTGGGTGGTCGCCGAAAGGGAAAACCCGGCGCCTGCGGGGCGGGGGTTGTGGTTCTGGCGGCGCTTTCGCTCGCCCCTCGCGCAGAAGCACCTCCGCGGTCCCGGTCCCCTTCCAGGCGCTGCCCCTGTACCCCTGCTGGGGGGAAGCCTCAGTTTCCTCCAGCCCGCTGCCCGGCGGGGAGGCGCTGCCGGGAGGGACCGGTCCCTCCCGCCCCCGCTTTACCGGAGGCCTGGTCTGCGGCCCGGCCCGGCCCCGCCACGCTGCTCCCCTCGCCGCCGCCAGGGGGCGCCGAGGCGACGGGCCGCCCGAGGCTTCTCGCGGCTTCTCGCGCACTTGTGACGCCCTGCGCCACGTGACGCGGCGCCGGCCGGGCGGCTCCGCGCGAGCGAGGGGAGAGACCGGCGCGGGGGGGAGGGGGAGAGGGAGGGGAGGAAGGGAAAGGGGGGGGGGGGGGCGAGCTCCCGGCGCACCGGTACCGGGTACCGGAGGGGGCTGGGGGCGGTGCCGGTGGGGCCGAGGCCAGGCCTGGCCGGCGCTCCCCGGCGGCCCACAGCGAGCCGCGGCCTGGTCCGCACGTGGGGCCTGGCGGCCACCGGCGGGGCCGTCCCCTCGGCGAGGCGGGATCAGCCGCCGGACCGCTGCCCGCCATGCCGCCGCCGCCGGAGCCGGAGACGGTGCCCGAGTCGGTGCTGGAGCAGTGGCGGCAGTACAACGAGACCGAACGGCAGTGGGGGCTGCGCCGGCGCTTCATCCTCCGCCACCTCCACGGCTATCCCGGCGCCGCCATCGACCAGCTCCTCTCGCTCTCCGTCCTCTGGACCAACCACGTCTTCATGGGCTGCAGGTGAGGCGTCCCCGGGGCGGGGTGGGGGGAGCTGAGGCGGGCCCGGGGCTGTAGGGCGGGCCCGGGGTTGTAGGGAAGGCCGTGAGGCGGGCCCGGGCCCCTGAGGCGGGCGGACAGACGGGGTGGCCGTGGAGGCCCCGGCCGCTCGGTCCCGCTGGTCCCTGGCGCTCGCCGTCAGGCCTGGGGTGTCCCGGTCCCTCGGGAGGGCTCCCCCGGAGAGGCGGCCCGGGCCGCTGGCGGGAGCCGGCTGGGAGTCGGGAGCCGCCGCCCGGAGTGGGGCCGGGCTCCCCCCGCCCTTCCGGGGCAGTTTTCTTTGCCCGAGCGTCTGTGTGTGGGAGGGAGCAAACTGCTGAAAAAGTACGTACGTGTGTGTTTGGAAAGTGGTTCTTGGTGTCCCACCCCCGGGGACCCGTTAAGCGTGTGCTGTTGTGCTTTGTGCTGGAAGCGAGGAGAGGGTATCCCCCCCCGGCTGCTTTACAGCAACCGGTACCGTCCCCTCAGAGCTCGGCTGGTCCGAGAGAACTCGGCCCGGTGAAGGGAAGAGGTTTCCCGTTACCAGGATCGCTCTTAGCCTGCGGAAGCCACAGCCCCACCGTAACCAGCAGGGCTGTGGGATCTGCACAAGCCTCACCCACGTCCCGACTGGCACTTTCGTGTTGTGATTATTTTTAACCGGACATAAGGCTTTAAAGGCAGAAGCAGCTGCTCAGCGACTAACTTCAGCGAAATGTGCAGTGACAGAGAAACGTAGCGCTGAAGGGCGTATAATTTGGCTTTTATTCGTGTTACTGCCCCAAAGCCTTGTCAGGGAGTATCTTGGGTCATTCATACAGTCGAGTCAAGATCTTTAAATGTAGATCTGAATGTTTTCTTATTTCTTTCTGATCCAAGTACTGAACTATTCCATCTGCAAGCACCAAAATTGAACGTAGTTTTAAAACAGCTTCAAATTCCAAAGCTCGAGCAGTACATTAGAATTGAGTGTATCTTCTTAAGATGTAGTCTCTTTGGTCCGTTAGCTCGTCCTAATGTGTTTGCACAGAGGGTCTTTTTGTGATAGTGCTGTTGGGAATCAATGCAATAACACGGTTAGAGGGTGCTGATAACAGAAGCGAAGAGCGATGTGGCAAGATCTCAAATTGTAAAAAGTGATGCAATCTAAGCCTGTAAGTGCACATACTTTCCCTGATGAACATATCTACCTGCATCTCTCGGGGGAGACATGAGCAATAGAATTAGGCGTGATGTGGTGCAGGCCATTATCAGTGAGGATGTTTCCCCAAAGCTCGTGTTGTGGAGGAGCCTGAACTCACGGCGCGGGCACGGTGAACACGCTGCGCTGCTAAAGAGCAATTGGCAGCTTTACCTGGGGCTGCCTGGGGAAGGGAGGGGACACGCAGCTTTCTCTACAACTGCCTTTGCTGCCTGGCAAGAGCTGTTGGTGCTGTATCAAGTGAAAAACTTCAAAGTTTGGGGAAGATTTGTGTTGTTTTAAGTTTGTTGGTTGTTTTGGGGTTTGGTGGGTTTTTTTCTTGTTTATGTTTTCTTTTTTAACTTGGATCACTTGTTAGATGAAGACAGCCTGTGTGTCAGAGTCAATACAAGTCAGAGTCCTTGCTGATGGAATCAGAGGGAGTGTTCTGCTGGGGAATAATCTGGAGAATGTCCAAAAGGCTTAGAAAACATGGTCTGTGAGGAAGGAGTTAAGTAACAAGATTCATTTAGTTTAGGGCTGGATGAGAGAAGATGCATGTTTTCTCAGATATATTAAAGGTGGCTGTAAAATGGGGGGGAGGGACCATTATGCTCCAGAACTACTGGAATCAAGGTAAGAGGAAACATATTTAAGTCACACCAGAGAGACTTTAGTTAGTCATTGGAGGCTTGGGATTCCTCTGCCTCCACGTGCAGTCTCCACAACCTGAGAATTCTAAAGCCAGGGTAGTCAAACATATACTGGGACTGGCTGATCTTCCTCTGGACAGAAATTTGAGCCCCAAACATTTCCATCCTTTGTGGAGTGACACACTCATGTCAAATCCAACGCTGTTCTTGCACACCCTGCTGGAAAAGAACATCATCCTTCATGTTCCCTTCATGGGTAATGTGTTCTTCTCCCTGTAAACCAGAGAGAGGAACAGAGATTCCCACTTCTCTCCCTTCTGCAGGAGGGTGAGGGTATCACCACTGTCTCCCTTTGATGCCTCTTGGCATTTTCTCCCCACGCACAGATCCACTGCACCCCAGCTCCTCCCTGCTGGGGCTGAGCTGTGCTGGTACCTGGGGGTCAAGCAGGGACTGCAGTAGTCTGTGTTGAGAGTTCTCACCCAGTAATTTAAGTGGATCTAACTTCTGCCTGGCCCTCTAAATCAGGGACAGGAAGGGCATTTCTTGGGTGGAGAGTGAGGAGATTTTCCAGAGCCCTTGGAACGGTAATATTTAAAAGCTGGTGCAAGTTACTGCAGCACTACCTGTTGTGGGAGTTGTGGGCTCCTGTCCGTGGGCAGTGACCTGTTGCTTTTTGACTTTTGAAGGTGAGCACACCATGGAAGAGGTGCAAGATTGCCTTTTCTCCTTTCTGAACCACAGTTTGAAGCTGCCCAGCTAGTTTCAGGCAACGTTTGTAGGTTCTCCTTGGTTAGAAAGGTTTGAGGTTTTTTTCTTGTGCAGATAGCTTGAAAACATGTGACAGATCCCTGGAGGAATGGAAAATTTAAATGGTCAGGGGTGTAAGGGCAGGAGGGGTGGGGTTGTACGGTGCCTGTCCTGCCTGCCTGCAGCTGGGAGCGTGCTGTGGCAGGGCCAGGGTCTGCACAGAGCTGGTGACAGCCACCTCACCTCTGTCCTCCCTCAGGGATTTAAAACATTTCAGTTACAGCTACCAAGCTGGAAATTAGTAGGGCTTTTTCAAGAGTGGTCAATAAAAGCTGAGCAGTGCCTTTGTCATCTGACATCTGTGATTTCAGTATTGGTGACGTGCTGTCTGTGTCTGCTGTCCCAGACAAGACTTCACTGCTTGTCAGTCGCTCCTGTGCTTAGTTCAGTGAAGCTGTGATGCCCATGGAGACTCCTCCTCCACGCCCCTGTACTCCTCAGCGTTCCTAGCAGCTCTGCCAAATTTTGACAGATAATGCATTTAAATTTAAAGTTTAAAGCACCATCAGTTTGGTGGCTGCATGGTTGGTTATTCACAAGTGGGTTCCCTGAGAGCCAGGTGGCTTGTGAGCTGGTGTGCAGGCTGTCTTCTAGCTATGGCATGAAGCCCGTGGTCAAGTCCCCTGTTAATACTCCCAACAAAATCAGGAGGTGCATCCTCCTGAACCAGGTACTGTGTTTCAGGCAGCTTTAGTTCTTTTGCATAATAAAAGCTTGTGTGTGCATGTGTGTATGCATTGCCCCTGTGGGACCAGTTCTAAAGTGGTTTGTTGTTGAATCCACACAGATATGGCTTGCAGGTCATGGAGAAGGTTCTCAAGATGGCTGAAGGCATCGATATCGGGGAAATGAGGTCGTACGAGTTGGTCCCTAGCAAGAAGCTAAAAAGATACCGCTCTCCATCTGACAGTGAGTATATCTGCCTGTGTGTTAAAGGAGGCTGTCACTGTTCGGTGGGCATTAGTGGGAGTGTGGGGAGAGCAGCCCTCCATGGTGCTGCCTCCAAAAGAGCCAGTGTGGCAAACTGAAGAGAAGCAACCATTGCGTACTTCTACTCGACTGCAGCCGTTTCCCCTCCTCTGCCATGTTTTGGGGTGTACATCATTCATGCAGAGCTCTCTTTTTTTTGCTTAAGAAAATATCTTTTTTTGTTGTTGAAATACCAGGTAATTGATTTTCCCTAGTGATAGTGTTAGGAAATTGAATCTATGAGATTAAATTCCTGTCTGCCGTTCTTCACTGTGCTGAGGGGTGATGTTCTGACCTGAGAAAGGGTTGTACATGAGCATGGAGATGTGGGGTTCAGCTGATTGATGTTGATTTTTGACCTTCCTGGAGCACTAGAGGGTGGGTTGGAGGGACTTTAATTTTATATTTCCGCCCCCCCCCCTTCCTACTGGGTATGAAAGAGACCTGCATTTGTCAGCCCAGGCCCACGGTCTCAGGGATTGATGTTTGTTCCAGCTGTAGCTTTTCCAGTGGAGGAAATGCATCAGGCAGAGAGGGCTGGCAGTTCAAGGGCTCCATCCGCTGGCTCCTCTCCAGCACCTTCAGGGCTCCCTGCCCTCTCTCCGGAGGGAGCGGCAGGAATTGCTCACACGTGCAGGTTGTGGATGTGAGCAGGGAGGCCCTTGCTTTGTGAGGCAGCGTCAGCCGGTAGTTTGGCTGTTGAAAGCACAAATGGTCCAACAGCACAGGACTGCTCCAGGGATTATATCCAAGCCTTAGTTCTGCCAAAGTTTCTTCCCTTACTTTTGACACCCAGCAACCTTTCTGTGCTTCCATGGGCTGGCTGCAGAACTGACAAAAATACTGCATTTCTCCCATGTTTTGTCTGTCTCTTGGGCAGCAGCTCCAGGGAGAAGGGTTCTCTATTGCATGTTACACAGGCAGCATCAAGAGCTGTTCTGCCGGGGAGAGCCTTTAGATGCTGCTGCAGTGCAATCGTCAAAATACCCAACGGAGCAAGAAACATAAACCTTGCCATAATTCATCAAAACTGACAAGTGAGGGATTCAACAAATGTGTAATAGCTTTGGCACCTGATTTAAACACGAAGGCCTGTTTATGCTGTATGTGAAGTGTTGTTTTTTTCCATCTGCAATGAGCTAGGCTATGATAAATATGCTATGGGAGTGTGATGTCTAGACAGATGTGTTGCCCGACCTATATTACAGTCGCACACATTGGCATTAGATTAGGCAGCTCCTTCCAAGGCGCTGAGATGGCCTTTTGCTCTTCTGATGAAATTACAAACAAGTCCCACTTCAGCACGTGGGGGCTAAAATCTTTCACAGGAGAAGTCTCGTATAACCCTCTTTTAGATGTAACGTATTTGCTTATCAGCTATTTGATTCTCATTTTCTGTGGTGGCTGTGCATATCAGGATATTGTGCCTCATTTGCATTTCTTCTGGTTAAGAAACAAGAGCTCTCCCAGTAATGTGCAATGGGCACCCCCAGCCACTGCAGCTGCCACCTGGGGCTCAGGCAGAATTCTCCACATTTAGTCAAAGGTATTTACAGAAAATACACTTCTAGTAACATTCATTAACAGCCCTGCATGTTTTGGAAGGGAGGGTTCAGTATCACTGTGTTTTTTCACCAAATGAGAAGACCTGAAGATAAAGGAGTTTATCTGGGATCATCCCACAGCCCTGCGGCAGAGTCGGCGCTGAGGCTGTAGTCCCGCTCTGCTGTTCCCTCTTATTGGCTGTAGTTCTTACTTGGTTTAGTAGCTTTATATGGATTAACTTCAGAAATGACAGGACGGGTGCAGTGGGCAAAGCACTTGATTAAGACCTAAAACCCATGTAACTAAATGTGTAGAGATTTTTGTTTGGTGGCTGTGGGGCTGGAGATACCACTGTGGTGACCTATACTAAAACGAATGGTCTTATTTGATCAATTGTGAATGTCTTTGGAAGGAAGCCTCTTGGCTTGTGGCTAAGAAGTAGGGACCCTATGTTCAGAGCCTGCAGTCTCCTGGAGATTGCTCTGTGAAAAAATTCTCCCTGTCGTAGCACGAATTGGTGATCTTGTAATTTTCTTCTGCCCCATAGGTCCTGAGCCAGAGGAGATTCCTGAGCCGCCCAAAAAGATGGTCCCCAAGTTCCGGGTGCGACCACGTTTTGAACCCATACACTTTGTCACCAGTGCTGAGAAGGGTGACAAGAAGGAAGAAGCTCTGGATAACCAAATGCAGGAGATGAACCAGGAGGCACATACAGACAGCATAGTGCAGCCAGCTGAAAATTGTACGAATTCTTTTGCAAGTGCACGGGAGGTGGATGCCCAGCTCTCCAATTCCCCTGGGTTGGGCTTTGCAAGCCAGGCAGCAGCAGCCCAGAAGGCAGTGAATAGTGTGGACTCCACCACAAGCAGCACGTTGCAGGTTTCTGTTTCTCCTTCAACTGTCCAGTCAACGTCAGAGACTTTCCCTCCGTCAGCTATAATGCTGAAGCAGAGTTTTATTGAGAAACTGGCAGCAGCTGTCTGGAAAAATCTTACTAACCCAGATGCAAACACTGGGACTGATAAAATTAACTTTACTTATCTTTTGACGCGTTCGATTCAGGCATGCAAGACAAATCCTGAATATATTTATGTTCCTCTGAAAGAAATTGCCCCTGCTGACCTCCCCAAGAGCAAGAAGCTCCTAACAGATGGCTTCGCTTGTGAAGTGCGATGTCAGAATGTCTACCTGGCCACCGGTTACGCCGGCAGCAAAAACGGATCCAGGGATCGTGCCGCAGAGCAGGCAGTCAAGCTGCTGAAGAAGTCTGTGGAGGTTCGAGTTGTGCAGCGGAAGTTCAAGCACACCTATCATGAAGACTTGGTGGTGTGCGAGGCTGGCGTGAGTCGCCCGGATTTCCCTCCTGCTCTCAAACCTCACGAGGAGTTTGTAGTTGCCAACAGGGACTGTGTCCCCATGCAGCCTGGTACTGAATCCGTGAAAGGTTCCACTAATACCAACAAACCCTGGACTAGTTTTGTCCTCACAGAGAACGCCAGCGATGCAATAGGAATACTTAACAATTCTGCCTCATATAACAAAATGTCTGTTGAGTATAAATACGAATTAATGCCCAACCGCTCATGGCGCTGTCAAGTGTATCTCCAAGACCACTGCCTGGCCGAGGGATTCGGCACCAAGAAGACCAGCAAGCACGCAGCAGCCGAGGAGGCTCTGAAAATTCTGCAGAAGATGCAGTCAAATATAGCAGCCATCAAAGTGACCCAGGTTCAGAAGGTGGGCTGCTCGTCGCGGGGCTCCGGAAGGAAGAAGGACCTGAAAGACCTCGTGGTTTATGAGAACTCCAGCAATCCCGTGTGTACGCTGAACGACACCGCCCAGTTCAACAAGATGACGGTGGAGTATGTCTTTGAAAGGATGACTGGCATGCGATGGAAATGCAAGGTGCTGCTTGAAGATGAATTCATCGCAGAAGCAGTTGGAGTGAAAAAATCTGTCAAGCATGAGGCAGCAGAGGAAGCTGTGAAAATCCTCAAAAAGACTCAGCCAACTGTTGTTAATAATCTGAAGAAAGGCACCGTCGAAGACGTCATCTCCAGAAATGAGATTCGGGGTCGATCGGCAGAAGAGGCTTTCAAACAGAAGATCAAAGAAGACAACATCGGGAACCAAATTTTAAGAAAGATGGGCTGGACAGGCGGTGGCCTAGGGAAAGACGGGGAAGGAATTAGAGAGCCAATTTCAGTGAAAGAGCAGTTTAAAAGGGAAGGACTCGGGCTTGATGTAGAAAGGGTGAACAAAATTGCTAAAAGAGATATTGAGGAGATCATTCGAAACTATGCACGCTCAGACAGTCACATTGACTTGACTTTCTCTAGAGAACTGAACATGGACGAGCGGAAGCAGATACATCAGATCGCCCAAAAATACGGTCTTAAAAGTAAATCTCATGGGCAGGGCCACAACAGATACCTGGTGGTGAGCAGAAAGCGGCGCAAAGAAGATCTGTTGGACCAGCTGAAGCAAGAGGGCCAGGTTGGGCATTACGAGCTTATTATGCCTCAGGCAAACTGAGGTCAGGCGTCCCATTTTATCGGAGACTGAGCTTCCTAGATATTCGATTGAAGAAAGAGATGCTGCATTATTATTTTTTTTTTGTTGTGGGTTATATTAACGTTAAAGCCTCTCACTTCGTTAATATAATTTCTAAAATGTTGTTAGACCTTTAGAACTGAGCAAGTTCTGTCCAAGTATATTAGCACAGCCCAGAAGCAGTAGTGCTGTTACTGTACGTGTCTTTGATATTATTTGTTCCTTCACATTTTAATAGTTTTATAATAGGAAAAAACACCATGTCCAGCAAGAAAAAATTTGACATAATTTAAAATTATAGTTCCCTTATTCTTCTTGATCAAGGAAGGAAAAAAAATTATGCATTTTTTTTTTTTTTAAAAAAAAGTAAAATCATAAAAAGCAGAGGAAATGCAGTCCAGGGGAGTAAACCTGTATGTAAAGTTGGTATTAATGACAATAAAAATAAAGTTTTATTTCTGGAAAAAAACCCAGGATTTGTCACACTTTGTACAAAAAATAATATGTGTGAAAACTGCGTTTATTCTTTATAAATATATCTAGCGCTCTTGTCTCTGCTGTGTATGTATGTAGAGAGATGTCCTTAATCAGTTTAACAGTTTGCTTTTATTCATAGATTTCTGCCTTGAGTCTCCCATCCTGAGAGTCAATCATCAGTGTGTTGGACTGGTAATTCCAGTGCATTTTTTGCCTTGACATGTGCAAATACCGCGGTGAAGTGTGACATATAAAAACCGGAGGTAAACGCGGAGCCCACGCAGCAAAGATGCTCCTGGAGCTTGTGGGGACTGTTATATAACTTATTTTTTTACTTCCAATATAAGCTCTTTAATCCCCAGCAAAATCAAATCTGTGCCTAATTATTTCTGTACTCCGTTACTGTACCTGTGCTTGTGTGTGTCAAGGGCGATGGGCAAGTAAAGGTTCTGGTGTTGCTCCGAGGTGTGGTGTGAGTGTGGCCTCTCTCGGGGACGCCGGAGCATCCACCAACGGCGGTGGGTGCCACGGGACACGCCGCTTCCTCAGCCTTGCGGGAATGCTGGCGTCCTGCTTGGGAAACAGGCTGGGAATTGGCCTTGGAGGAGCCAAGGCTGAGACGTGCTGAGAGGTGCCAGGTTGTTTCTGTCAGCGCTGGGGCTGATGATGATTCTTGAGTGCAAAGCCAGTCCCCATGAAGGGGGTTTTGTCTCTTCTCCTCTCGCCTGGTGTCTCAGCAATCGCTTCTGGTTTTCTGCTGCTGGTATTTGCGTCTCCATCTTCTTACATCATCCTCTACTTTTTTTCCCCCCACCTACTGTTTCCCCTTTAAATACTTTCAGGGCTGAGGAGAGGGTGGCTGATCTCTACTGATGAAGCAGAATTTCCTGCAGTTAGAGGCGTTTTCATCCCCTCAGTGTGAAAAGGAAGAGCCCTGGCAGGTAAGACCCTCTTCCCTGGGTGGCTGCAGCTCAGCTCCTGCTGGTCTGGACTGCTGGGACACAGACGTGCTGCTGCTGGCTTGGTAGAAAACTGACCCGGCAGTTCATTCTGAAAGTGTCTCGGTTGGTTGTGGGTTTTTTTTGTGTGTGCATTATCCCCTCTCTCTGCTGCTGAATTCCGCTCTCCAGAGCACTGGGCTCTAGCAGATGGTGATGTAGGAGTGGAAGGAGCCTGGTACTTTCTAGGCAGATATTCCTGCGAGCAGCAGTGCAGCCCCACCACCACCACCACCACTTGGCCTTGCAGCCAGTCTCCAGTGCCTGCTGAGGCAGAGAAAGGCAGAATGAACACCACTGCCATGTTTGTTTGGGTTAAAAAAAATGCCTCTTTTGGGGGCAGGGGGAGGTGACAGTCCCCCATCAGTGCCGGCTGTGGGGGGTGTTACGTCTCCCAGTGACACCCTGACCTAGGTAAAGGAGAGGGTTTGGTTATTTGTTGGGTGGTTTTCCACCCCCCAGCTCTGTGCTACTGTAATTTCTGGCTGCCTTAAGACTCCACTCCATCCTTTGTTGTATTTTATGGACTAGAGGACAAATAGAAAAGCAGCGGGACTGACGCGGGGGCTGCTGTGGCGTTAGAACGACTTGGAGCACTTGGGAAGGGGCAGTGGTTGCAGCAACCCCGGCCGGATTGTCCTCCCCATCCGTGCAGGTGCTGGGTGGTTTGTTGGTGAGGTGTTTTTGCACTGGTCCGTGATGGTGGGTGCAACTACAGTGTCTGGGGGCTTGTCTGGCTCTGACTGGGGAGAGTCCTGCAGGGGGAATGCTCAGGAAACAGTGTGTTGGGCGCAGTGGCAGTTCCAGCTTTGGTTGTGTGTCAGTCACTTTATAGCCTTTTCTCCCTCAGAAGACAGGAGGAAAATAAATACGGTTCCTGTATCAATTCATTACTGAGCCCATTATGTTGCTGTAGCTAAATCATTATCGTTTCTGCTGACAGTTCACTCATAGACATGATGTGGTGCTGAGCTGTCTGCAAATGGGGGTGGTTTTTTTTTTTTTTCTTTTTTTCCTTTGCTAAGACTTGTGTCTGTTTCTCCATTTCTCTGCCAGTTTTTGGGTCCTGCCCTGTCTTTTCCTCCCTTGCCCTCTCTCCTCCTCCCCGCTGGAAGAGCTGTTTACAGTCCCTGCACTACAACTGGCACAGCCTTCCCCCAAGCACAGCGACAGCCCCAAGGGTGAGGAAGCACTTCCCAGTCCTGCCGTGAGAGGATCCCATCCCAGTTAAAATAACCACAGGTAAACACCTCTTGCCTATTTATACAATAAGCACTAAGGTTACACTTTATTTACAACTTTTGAAAAATGTACAGTTTCTTACATGGGTTACTTGTGCAAAGTTAAACTTCTCGACAGACCAATGTGCACACGAAAGACACTGGAACAGTGGACAACACAATCGTAGGTTTCATCCCACACTGCTGCTTAAGGTATGTATCCAAATGTAGAAACTTAGCCTTACAAAAAAAGTGAGTCTGGACTTACAAATGTTTTGTTTGGTTTTTTTTTTTCAGAGTTGAAAAAATACTTTCATAAAAGGGAGGGGAAACTAACTCAAGCATGCAGCAGGAGCTCACAGGAACCACAATGTAATTGAGGAGGAGCAGGAACTGCAGAAACTCAAGTGCCTACCCCATACTTAATTCACACTTTCTGCAAGGTGAAGTTAGATCCCAAAGAACTTATCTTCCTCAGCTAAAGATAAGGGGGGTGGGAGAAAGACACTGAACAAGAGTAATTCCACCACTGGAACACTTCAGGTTTTATGTCTTCCTGATGTGGAAGGTCTTTCACTCGGAGTACCACAGCTCTACCTGGTTTTTGTCCAGTAATGCCTCAGTGACAGGACTACAGAAACTTAGTGAAGCAGTCTCTGTAGGCATGTCCTTTAAAATAAAATAATAATTAAAAAAAAAAAGGGGGGTTGTTTCTCACCCTAAGCACAGATCAAAGTACCACAACTGTAGTGATTTATGTATATCTGTACATAAATCTTGCATGTGAAGTGCAGAAGTAACTAGCATTCAGTCTTACTAAATATGTGAATTTGAATCAATTTAAGAGCTTTTGTTTGTATTTTTTTTATGAGCAAGGAGTTGACAACCTGATACAAAAGGGAAACAAGGTTATTTCTTCACTCTGTACTTACAAATGCAGTGGGGTCTAAACCAATAATAGAGGTAAATGACCAGCCTGGACAGATCAGCACTTTAGTTAATATCAGTTAAAAAATGTGTATGTATATAAACATCCCTTTTATCAAGCTACACATAAGCATCACTGTGTATAACACAATTACAATTAAAAGCTTAGTGTACACTACAGAATGCACAATACTGCCCTAAGACTGGAGAGGGACCACAGGAAATGAATTCAGCATCAGTAACTCTTTTGCAAGTAACCCAAGTACAGAACATTTGACTTCAAAGTGGGTGCTTTCTGATGTCCAAGGAGAAGAAGCTTCAGCAAGGGAGGGTGGCAACAGCACAACAGCTATTCTGCTTTCAAAGTAAATGCTAGGAGGAAAAAGATGACTCGGACACTTTGTTTATTTTCCTCATCAACAGAGTGTTCATTTGCATCATCCTGGGTCAACAGTCACGCCAGCTCTGTTCTACTATTGCAGAAACCCGTTTTTCATACTCCCGCTTATTCTCTTGGTATAGCTGAGCTGCCTGGCTGTTCGCTGGGCTGTTAGGATTTGGCTCATCCAATAGAGACTGTGCAAAGAGAAAAAGATTCTTAGGCACTCGAAAGCACGCATAGTTTCCCAACATATTCCTTCAAGTAGCCATACTAATAAGAGAGAAGTTCATCTTAGACTCGGGTAATGTGCATTTCATCATTCCAGTTGTGTGTTACTGTCTCCTTCTTAGCAGTGCAGGTGGTTAATTGACAGCCAAGCAGCAACACCCAGAGAGTGCAATGGCTGGATGGGTCCCTTCAGCGGCCACCTGCTGTCACTGTCTAGTCAAGTTACATTTGGGAAGCAGTCATACTTTAGCATATATCAGGGTACAGCTGCTACACTGGCTCTTGGGAGGAACAAAAAAAAAAAAGAGAGAAAAATAAAATTTAAAAAAAAGGGTTTCCTGAGCTGTTTTTTGTCAAAGCATCCTGACTTCATTCTGCCTTTTCATGCCGAGTTCTTTTTACCTGTATGGATGTTAAGATGGAGGAGACATCGTAAGTAGGACTCCAACGATTCTGAAGAATATCCAGACATATACTACCATCTGCATAGACTAGAAAAGGTTGAAAAAGAATGATTTAAAACAGAAGTTGTACAGCTGCTCAGATTTTAACTAGTACTGCCCGAGCCTGAAAACCTACATACTGACAAACACTACAAAAGTCAAAAGCCCCTGGCAGACTCAAATCCAGCAAATAGGGCTGTAGGTAGAAAGAGGTGAAGTCTGTCACCGACAGCTGCCTGAGGCATTTCAAGTCAACCCCTGCTTATTCTGCATCAAGCTTCTCTGCAACATTGCTACTACCACTATGCACAAACAGGAATAGATTTTAAGGCAAAAAAATAAATAAAGCTACCCACAAGTGAACCAAATTCAGAACAGAAGTAAAAAGGTGTTTACATATAAGTTTTCCCCAGAAAGAAAGTATCTCCACCAGTCAGCGCCTCGTCACCTTTCTCACGACAGCTTTAGAAGAACCCTCCCTCAGCACACTTTACCCACACATGCTTACTTGCTACATCTGAAAGCTTCCGGCGTTTCTTCACAAAGCTAGTATTTGTTTGGAGGCAGCGAATACATCTCCAACCTTTACCGAGGAAGGGGACTAATTAAATAATCTTACTATCACTAGCTGTAGTTGGAAACTAGCACTACATTTCAAGGTCCATCATTCTTCTAAGCATTTTTGGGAAGTGATGGAAGACAACTGCACACAGCAGTATCATCACAGTGCGTATGCAATACCTATAGATAGAAGGCCAAGGCACTGCTATTTAAGTACAAAATACTCTTCTGTAAGGTCTGACAACAGGCAGTTGAGAGAGAAGAACATCTCACCAACACTGTGCTGTAACACCTGACAGGTAAGATTCCTTTTATGGCCCCTTCATTTCAATCCTGAGCACTGCTCACATATTCATCCTTACCAAAACTACCCAGAACCACACCGGAATTTTGCTAGCTCATTAGACAGTGGAAGCTTAAAATAAATACATCTTGTCTTACAGCGCTGTAACGGAAAAAAAAAAAAAAAAGCAGCATCACTTAAGTACTTACCATTTGGATGAAACATTTTAGAGACAAATCTAACAGTAGGTGGCTTATTTGGATATTCTTCTGTGAATTCTATTGTAAGTTTGAAGGTTCCTGGAGTTGAAAGAGAGATAAGTAACCTTTATTCAGAAGGAATTTACTGAAGGGATGAATAAGCAACATCCCTTTACAAGCACAAGATGATACAACTGTGCTCATATATGCACATTGGATATGGAACACAATATTGCTCAGTCCTACAGTGATTCTTCTACTCTCTTTGGAGTTAATCATTAACGCTGAAGTCCTAGACAGCACTGCTATGAGATTATCTCCTGTGACTGACTTTTATTGCCTAAACCACTACCCCAGTCAAAAGGTTTGTGTAAGGAAATAAATCTGCCCTTCCACAAAGCCTATCATCAGTGCACTATGAAAACAACACAAGTGGGTGTATAACCATCTGTGTAACAGGCCATGATTTAGTTAAGTCCTAGAGACTGGAATATGTTATTATGACATGGGCCTTCTAACTTATTTCCTGTTTAATTTCAAGAAAATATATTTTTGAATCAACAACTGTAAGGTAATCAGGTCTTACTGTAGAAAAGTAGCCTTGAAAGCAGTATCAGACACTTCAAAATAAAAATCTGGTCATTTACTTCACTCAAACTAGTTTTCCTTTGAGAAAGGCTGATTAAGCAGATACAGAAAACTGTAGTTAAGCCCCAACCCAATCGGTTTAACAGCCAACGGCAGTTACTTTTAGCCCTTCTCCTCAGGCTACAACAATCTCAGAAGTCTGTCAACTAAGCTGCATAAATACGGGTCCGAGGGACTGAGCACTGCTGGCAATTCCCATCAGTAACTATGGAACTCTACATATTCCAATACACACAAGCTTCTCTTTTCCCTGCTATGGCCTCAGACCAACCATCCCGGGAGGGAGTTTGCAATGTTCCTGTGTATGCCCAGAAAGAAATACCTGAAGCACCTTTATGTAAGTATATAGTTCTCCTGTAAAAGGAACACACCTTACAATAACAGCTGTAACAAGCTGCCAGGGCAGACATATTATCTTTTTTGAAAAGCCGTTCTTACTAATCAAAGACAGGTTCTCTCCCCCCACTCCCCAATACTCAGTGCCTGAATTAAAAAGGGATTCAGTCAGATACGAAACTCATCCTTGCTTTCTACTGTGACAGAGTTTTCCAGCACTAATATAATGATGCTATTCCTTCATTTGGCTGGCAAATGTGTCATCAACTGATAGATAGAGAACAGATATTTTGACCCCTTTTCTTTTTTTTTCAGATTAGCACGGACCTGCAGTATCTCCCAGGGACTCCTTCCTTTATAAGGAGATAAACGATAACACTGAGTTGCAAGAAATGAAGGTCATTGCTTTGACGTTCTAGTTTGCATACGAAGACAGAGTACAGATGCTTCAGAGCTTTCCGTACAGCAGTGGGAAGTCTCAATGTCCTAAAAATAAGTTTTTGCATGTTTGTTTTTTATTAGCAGCCTAACAACAGACAAGCAGAGAGCCAACAGAATGCTATCTTACTATAAAACAAAAGGAACAAGAGCAGTATACTTAAGACTGTTCAAACTAGCGGAAATCTGCACTGGGGCTTTCAAGGTTTACTCCAGCTAATCCAGAGGCACTGAGCCAGATCTGAGATGAGTTTGAAAGCCAGCACTGAAAAACTAGTATCAACTTCTACCAGCTGCCAACATCAGCTCAGAACTACCTTTCCTTCCCAAGAGGGTGACAATCCCAAACAAGATTGGCCCTTTAGAGTCAAATGCTTAGAGATTTTATTCTAAATCTTAAGAGTTTCCCAGCTCTCCCTGCCCTAGTTCTGGTTCTCAGTAGCCTCCTTATGAGGTAGGAAAGCAGGCACTTTCTCCTGTGGAAGCGTGACTAAGCAAGCAGTAGGCTGAAAACTGAGCATAAACCAACAAACAGTGGAGTTCAACAAGCATACTTGAGAAAAACAATGCTATTCTCGAACACTGACTGAAGTGGGAGCAGAGGGGATAGATAAGATGGCCAAAAAGGAGTAACAAGGGCAGTTTGGTCCTAGAATCCATTTAGAACTACTGAAAGAAGGAAACTGTGTGTCTTGTGGTATTGCTTTTAACACAAATCCAAGCGAGAAGTTAGCCACCTGCCAGCTGGAGTATCTACCCACTCAAATTTCCAAGTCAAGACCAAGAATGGCAATGGCTCTGGAAAGAGCTCCAGAGTACACAACATCTCATTGTAGATATTTATTAAAGGAGAAATCCAGAGACCAAAGTGCACAGAGGGTCACTTGCACTGAAAGCCCACACAAGTAAAACAGGTATCACAACAGGCAATGCTAGGGATGAGGCCTTCAGCGTCCAGCCTCTTCTGTCATTGATTTTAAAGCCTTCATCTGGTATTCTTTGCAATTTACCCTAGACAATTTTAAAACATAAATCATCATATTCACTGTCATTATTGAAATTAGCATCATCACTGATCTTAGGAGAACATTCTCTTTTCTTTCTTGTACTTAACTTACCTTGTTGATCGGTTTCTACCTTGGGACATGAGCCTCTCACATGGCTAACAGGGATGCTGCTCCACCACCCATGCGCTGGCCCAAGTAACCCCTGCCAGAGCAGCCCCCTCTACTCCACTGTCCATAAAGCAGGGATTACCTCTCCCACGGAATCTATATTCTGTAAGCAAGGAACAAACCATACGGAAGGCAAATGCCTTGCTTCCTCTGTCCAAGCCTCCTGCACGATGACAACAAGGAGGGATACTACAACAGCTGCATTACTTAACTCTCTCCGAGCCAGGAATCCTGCACTAACCACAGTATCATCATCCAGTTTCAGAGAAACAGGCCTGAAGGACTGGGAGAGCCTGCATTTCCATCACCGTGACAGCACCACCACTTTAGATGCCACACGCATAGATTCTTAGAAATATGGTGAAGGGCAGGAAAAATATCCCCGGGGTCCTCCTGCAGACACCTGCAATAGAATCCACTTAAACCAGAAAATGGAAGCCATGGTGCTGATCTAAATTAGTAGTTGCTCCTATGCCGAGTCAGCCTGCACACCAAGTTGTGAAAACACCCTCCAAAGTCTGGGGGCGGAGGGGAGGGAGGGTTGTTAGCTGCATTATGCTGCACAGCAAGTAAACAAATGTGTTTGAACTTAAGATTTTCAGTTCAGACAAAGACAAGAAACCTCAGAAGCAGAGATTGGAGAAGGGCCTCACCAGAATGAGGATAAAGAAAAAGTAATTCTAATGATGTTGAAATTATTATTCCTCTATAGTTACATACACAAGAAATAAATTCACAAGAACTAAGATATCTGCAGACTTACAGTATCACCAGGAAGTGACAGAGCCTAAAAAGGAAAATACAAAGTGACATCTGAAGAACACTGTCCTGCAAAGACTTCACGAGAAGGACTACAGAGCTCCAGGGTACCCTTGTCTCACAAGGGCCTGCACAAGGGCCTTAGTTATAAAATAAGCCCAAACTCAAGAGCTCAATACGGTTAGATAAAAATTCCCTCAATTTTACCTACATTAAGCTAAACTGCAACTGAACTGCACTACCATTATCTCAACTGTGCTACTCTACTCCCTTAATGGAAAAGCACAGCTGAGGCACCAATACACCCGTATCTCCAGGCACCACTTAGTATTTTGTTATCTGGCACAATGTAAGATATGTCCCAGAGAAAGTGAGATAAACATATCCTGCAACACAAGACATATCTGCTTTCTTGAGTGCATACTGTGAAAACACACACTTTGCTATGAAAAGAGCGATCCATCACACCCCAAGATTATATTATTAGATCAACCAAAGCAGCAGGATGG
Organism: Gallinago jamesoni; assembly: GCA_025769975.1. Lineage (NCBI taxonomy): Eukaryota > Metazoa > Chordata > Aves > Charadriiformes > Scolopacidae > Gallinago > Gallinago jamesoni. The sequence goes on along the minus strand of JAOQGH010000062.1, from coordinate 9,824,333 downwards.
CAGTAGCAGACTCAAGCATCTGCTTGAACTTCAAACTGCTGTGAGTGCAACATGTCCTAACTATCTGAGATAAAGACACAACACTGCCACAGTGGAAAGCCCAGACGAAATCAATATGTCAGGGCTCTCAAAAGCAGTCTCCAACCTTCTGCACCTAAAAGGAAATATATGGGTTATAGTATCTGTTAACCCTACACTGAGATGAAAGAGCCTGAATATGGAAACAACCTGCATTTTAGCACACTGCAAGGAGACAGCTTTCTGCTCTAACCAGTGAATCATTCTATTAGTGACAGTGCACCAAGAACCTAGGCAGCTCTAGAAACCCTCACAGAAGTTTAACGGAACCCTTCTTTAAGGCTTACAAGATGAGATAACAGAATACATTTATTCTACCTGATCTGTTATGCCATGTTGTAGAATACTCTGAAGACTTCTGAAGCAGCTACTTCAGCAGATTTCTTAACTAATCAAATACATGAGAAAAAGTAAATGGAGTCTTTGGAGTTTTCTTAGGCCTGAAATATTTTAAATCTTCAAAATCTTCACAGAAATAAAAAAGATTTAAAAATTCTACAATTTATAGGCATGCCCACAGGTGCTCCCTCCGAGGGTAAACAGAGACAAAGGAGTTAGCCAAGACCAACATAGGAGTTAAAGAATTTTTCCTGCGCTTCTGGCATGAGTCATGGAGATCTAGGATTAATTATAGCCTGCACTGAAAGTATCTTAAAAAAAATAAATGCATCAGTGATTTCAGTTAGACAGTATTTCATGTCTAACAAGTTTTCACAGAAATGTATTCATACAGCATCAATAAAGCTACAAAAGACAATAAGGCCAGATGGAAACTATTGGGACCCAGATGTGTTACAAAGACCTATTTAGTCAGCTTTTAAAGTTAAAAAGCCCTTTTAATCTTTAACCCTGAATGATACCAACTGTAGCAGAGTAAAGCAGATGCCAAGAAAAAAAATTAAAAAAAAACCCACAAAATCTGTTCTGAACTTCCTCAAACATTCAGCCCATTTCCTACTTAAGCTGACTCACGTTGGGACTTACTCGCAAAACACTTCCAGCATCAGAAAAAGCAGAACTCAAAACAAATTTCAGTGGTTCTACTCCAGGTTTTTGACAGTTCTCCAAATATAAGCGTCCCTAAAAACATGATCCACAATTCAAGAGAAAAGCTTGGAGACCCTTAAAATGGTACATTAAACTAGGCTTAGAACAGTCAGATTTAGTGATTACGAGCAACCCTAAAACCTAACTTGCAGGTTTCAGTAAATCAACATAGCAAGCTAGATCTACAACACTTTCTTGGAGTAGGATTAAAACAAATAATAATTTACATAAGCCCTGACTGCAGCACACAGATGTGTGGTCAGAACGCACACCCTTGTCCCCCTCCGTCCGCAGGCCCACACCTGTTGCAGAGCCCACAGGGGTGACACCCCGAGACCGTGTCAAAACGCAAGAGCCCACCCCGAGACCGCCGAACACCACATAGCTCCGCTTACCGTCCTCGAAAGGGGTCCCCTCGGGCCTAGAGAAGGGAAGAAGCAGAGCACAGCGTTAACCCGCCGGCAGTCCGCCTCCGACCCCCCGCCCCCGCCGGCAGAGCGGCCCCCGCCGCCGCTCGACTCACCCGAAGATGACGGCGTTCCACACCATTATATTGTTCTCGGAGGGGGCACCGCTCACCCCGGCCGGGGGATCCTCCTGCAGCCTGTGGGGCACAGGGAGGGCTGAGGCGACGGTCCCGCCGCCCTCCCCTCACCCCCCTCCCCCCCGCCGCGGCCAGCGGCCGCCCCTGCGCACTTGGCGTAACCCAGGCAGGTAGCTACACGCCCCTGCGCAAACAACGTAACCCGCCGGCAGCCAGCGAGCACCGGCCCTACGCAATCAGCGGAGCGCGCCCTACCCCGCCGCCATGTTGTGCTGCCCCCCTCCTCCTCCGGTAGAGCCAGGCCCTCCGGCCTCCACCCGCCCACCCCCCTTTTCCCCTTAAGCCGGCGGCCTCAGTACCTCTTGAAGTCCCGCATGAGGCGCCTACGGGCCGGAGTGGACATGGCGGACTCAGGGTTATAGATCACTCATACACTACCGGAGGGAGAACAGGACGCCCAGAAGCGGCGGCGGCGAGCTCCGAGTGAGGCAACGGCAGCGCTGACGGGCAGGAGCGATCGCGGCCTCTACCACTGCGGCGGGCGCGGGAGGGGGGGGGGATGAGGCCCCGGGCTGCACCGACTCCTGCGCCGGCTGCCGGGCGAACCCGGGACGTACCAACGGCCGGGGCGGGGGGAAGAGTGCGGGGGGCGGGGCGGGAGTGAGGCGGAGCCGGATGCCGCCGAACCCCCCGCCCAGCTGCCACCACCGCGGCGGCGAGGGGGCGCGGGGCGGTACCAACAGCTGTGCCGGGCGGGGGTGGAATGCGGGCTGTGACGTCACGGAAGGGGACCGGCCCCGGGCGGGCAGGAAGATGGCGGCGGGGGCTGTGGTTCCCTGCGCTTTCGCCGGGGTGTGGGTGTTCGTGCGGTCCCAGCCCTCGCTGCGAATGCTTGGAGAACAGATCGTACGAGGAGGGATTGAAGGAGCTGGAACTGTTTAGTTTGAGGAAGAGGAGGCTGAGGGGAGACCTCATCACTCTCTACAGCTACTTGAAAGGACGTTGTAGAGAGGTTGGTGCTGGTCTCTTCTCCCAGGTAATTAGCGGTAGAACAAGAAGGAATGGCTTCAAGCTGCAACAGGGTAGGTTTAAACTGAACGTTAGGAAAGCGGTTTTCACAGAAAGAGTGGTCAGGCACTGGAATAGGCTGCCCGGGGAGGTGGTGGAGTCACCATCCTTGGATGTGTTTAAGAGTCGTTTAGATGTGGTGTTGGGGGATATGGTGTAGGGGAGAACTTTGTAGAGAAGGGTAGATGGTTGGATTCAATGATCCCAATGGTCTTTTCCAACCTGAATGGTTCTATGATTCCTGCTTCCACAGAGAATGGCTTCCGAGGGAAAACAATCTCTGCCTTTTCTCACTAGCCTTTGGGAGTAAAGAATCTGCACTGTTGTCCAGAGCAGGCTGGATAGCCCCTGTTCTGCCTTACCCTCACTTGTACCTTTGTGTGATGCGGCCACCTGTGGAGGGGGCTTTGACAAAAAAAAACCAACCACATGAGGAGGACACACGGCCTTTCACAGAAGTTGAAAGAAAATAATAAAAATAATGTCTTTCCTGGCTGCACGGAAAATCTCCCCTTCCTGACCTTTCCTGCTCTTACCCAGCCTGCGCAGTAAGAGAGGGATGAGCTCATCAGGGGCAGGCTCTGTTGGGTGCCTCTCCTCTAGGGGTGTGAGAAATCCCCGCTCCCAAAAAATGCCCGCTCGTTCCCCACTTCCCGAGCTGCCCGCAAGCGGCTGTGAAGGGGAAACGGTGCGACCGTCTCCCTGTGGCTCCTCTGCGCCGGGTCCAGCCTGGCTCGTTTGTTATGAGAAATGACGTAAGGCCTAAATTTTGCCGTGATAATTTGCATTTAATGCGCGACCGCCCTGTGCTGTGCTGGGCCTGGAGCCAGGGCGCTCTCAGCGCCCCCCCCCACTCCCCGGTGCACAACAGCAGCCCCCACCAACCCCCTCGGGAGAAACGGCCCAGTCTTGAGAACGTGAAATTTAAAAAAAAAAAAACCACACACACAAAAAACCCCAAACAACTAACGCGAACCGAGCAGAAACAGCCGTTGCTCTTTGAACACCCCTTGCCGGAGCGGGCGGGCGGAGCCGCGCTGCAGCGGGGGCCGGGCCGAGCCGGCGGGGAGGCCGCGTCCCGCCGCCGCCGCCATGCCGAAGGTGGTGTCCCGCTCCGTCGTCTGCTCTGACACCCGGGACCGCGAGGAGTACGACGATGGGGAGAAGCCGCTTCACGTCTACTACTGCCTGTGCGGGCAGATGGTGCTGGTGCTGGGTGAGACGCGGGCCCCGGGGTAGGGCGGGGGACAGGCCGCGGGGCGGGGGAGCAGGCCAGGGGGCAGGCCGCGGGCCCGGGATAGGCCTCGGGGAGGTGGGAGCAGGCCTGGGGGCCCGGCGGCGGTGAGGGCCCGGGTACCCGTCCCGATCCCGCCGTCAACCCGTCCCCGCCCCGCAGACTGCCAGCTGGAGAAGCTGCCGATGCGGCCGCGGGACCGTGCCCGGGTGATGGACGCCGCCAAGCACGCCCACAAGTTCTGCAACGCGGAGGAGGAGGAGAGCGTCTTCCTGCGCAGGTGGGACGAGCCGGGCGCCGGCCTCTGCCCCTGCCCCCGACCCCGTCCCTCTGAGAGCCCCTCCACGACCTGGGGAAGGGGCTGCCCGGGTCTGGCCGTACCTCCTTGCCCGGCAGAGGTCCATCAGCCAGACACCAGTGCCTGCTGTCTGCGCCCTCCTCTCAAGCTGTTTCTCTCTCCTCCAGACCAGAAGGCATAGAGCGGCAGTTCAGGAAGAAATGTGGCAAGTGAGTGGCCTTCGGTGACTTTTACAATCTGTTTGCAAATTACCATAGGAATCCAGAATCTGAGTTTCCTCACAGCTATGTTTATTTCTGTTTCCAGGTGTGGACTGCTGCTCTTTTATCAACACCAACAGAAAAATGCTCCTGTGACCTTCATTGTTGACGGTGCTGTGGTCAAATTTGGCCAGTGTTTTGGGAAAACAAACATATATACTCAGAAACAAGAACCTCCCAAAAAGGTAATAAAAAGGCTATTTCTGATTTTCAAAAAGCTGTGCTGAGTAAAATCACTGAATAACAAGGGCAGAGGGGAGAAAAAAGAAAGAAACGGACCTCTAAACAATAACTTCTTTTGGTGTCTTCTCTCAGTCTGCCTGAAGTTTTCCTTTACAGAGGTAACTGCAGCTTGGAGTCCTAGCACTAAAAGAAAGCAAAATAAACTTGGAAATCTAGACTGTGCCTGATGTTTACACTCAGTTACAGAAAGTTTCCATTTGTAAGTAGGTCAGATTGGTAGTCTGCACAGTGATTCTCAAAATCTGGCTCATATATTATATGTTATTGAGTTTGTTTCTGATCATGACAGCTCTAAGCCCAGAAATCACTGGGGATCATTCTCCTTTAGAGAATTAGACTTGCATGAGAAGCATTAAAAGCTTTGGAGGGGGAAGCGATCCGTAGTGGCACAACGGCTGCCAAAGTTTAACAAAACACTCTGCTTCTCACCCAGGTGATGATGACCAAACGGACCAAAGACATGGGCAAGTTCAGTTCTGTCACAGTCTCCACAATTGATGAAGAAGAGGAAGAAATCGAAGCGGTGAGTTTTGTCTGCCCTTAGGGACAGTCACATCTGAATGGGCAGCCATCTCAGACACTGATCAGAGCCAGTGATCGTCTCACCATTTGGCTGAGGTGTCATTACTTTGGGGTTTGCTGTTGCAAAGTGATGTTGTGTGTGTTTCAGAGGGAGATTGCAGACTCCTATGCACAGAACGCAAAAGTGATTGAGAAACAGCTGGAACGCAAAGGCATGAGCAAAAGAAGGCTACAGGAGTTGGTGAGTATTTTCTTTGGTGTTGAATACAAATCCCTGAGATCTGTTGGCTTTGTACACAATCTGTCTTGCAGATTAGACTACAAGTATAGAGAGGTCCTGGTACAGTCATAGGTAACTTGTAGCTTTGTGAGGACAACTTTTCCTTTATAGAGGTGTTTTATAGAGATGTACTTCTAGTCCTTCTGAACCCTAAGATGTATGCAATTAGCTGTAGAGCTAACTGAAGACCAGCCAGCAGAGCTCTTGCAGGGAGACTTTCCATGACCTGTTGGAAGAGGAACAAGGAGAGGGGAAACCAGGCTATGGGTTTACCAACCAGAGCACCTCTAACGCTGCACTGTCAAGCCTGCTTGGCAGAGCAGGTCTTTGCTATGAGGGATCAGGTCAAGCAGGAAGCAGGTCCTTGTGGAGGAGCTGGCAGCTCAGCTGCTACTGGAAGGGTCACTTGAAGAATTAGTGGCAAGAACGTCACAGCTGATCTTACCTGCTGTGACAGGAGAGTAGAAGGTGGGGGAAAAGTGCAGTTTCCACCTTGAGGATAAAAATTATGAAATTGTCTTCTGTGCAATTGTCTTGGGCTTTTCATTATTTTAAAGGTGGTCCTTGTGCCTCAGGGGAGGAAGGAGTCAGCTGAGTACTTGAGGTACTTTTGCTCCTGGTGTGAAAAGCTTGCAGGGGTCGGCCAGGAAGATCAAGAAGGAAAATGTATCCAGGCATTATTTCATTCTGTCTTAATTTTCTTAATCAGGCTGAGTTGGAAGCCAAGAAAGCCAAGATGAAAGGAACACTGATTGATAATCAGTTCAAATGAAAATCTGCACATTTACTGGGTATCTGGAGACAGGAGAAAGCTACCAGAAGCTATCACAGATATGTCAGCAAAGCAGAAGTAACAGACAACGTTCAAGGGCAACGTGCTGCAACCAGCTTGGAGGATGAGTACCTCTCTGTCATAGCTGATACTCTGGTACCAATTTTAATAACTCCAGTGGCACTGGAGACTTTGCTCAAATTGCCGTTCTCTACAGACCCAGTGTTACGAGCAAGGTGTTACCTTCAGGAAAATCTTCACTGGGTGCCTTCCTGAGTTCAGTGCACCTTTAGATACCTCTGTTTTTATTTTGGTAGTTTTCAAATATGTAAGATTTCCATAAATGTACTAGAACAATAGGTCAACTGTAACAACAAAGAAATCATTACAAAAGTAAACTCTGTGCCTGTAGCTCATTTTGTTATTTTAAATGTGTCTAAAACGTGCAGCAGCCTGAAAGATGTGCCATTCTGAGAGACTCTGGAATGACTCCGTTGCAAGGCTTGGGGATCGTGCTGCTGCTCACCTGGACCAGCAGACGGGCTGTGAAAGGCAGCCAGCACAGGCTTGGCTGTAGCTCGCAGTCTCAGCTCCTGTTGAACATCAGAAAGCCACAGTTCTACAGCATTTCACTGTCTCAACAGATACTGCTCAATGCAAGAACATGAAATCCAACCCTGTTTCAGACTACTGTAAACACAAACGGCCTGTGTACTATACCACTAATGGGTACCAATGCATAGTTGGAAGCTACTGATGTGACTGGTGATTGTATAAAGTAGAATTCCAATTCGGCAAAACATTATCAATATTTGGAGATGTAAAATGTGAGGGAGAAATTGTTGTGAATGCACTGACCACTAAGGACCTGGATAAAGACAACATTAAGAAATGGTGTGTAAAGTACCTTGTTTGGGAAATAATGTTTTGTGTCTTTTGCATGATGTAACAACAGTGCTCTATAGCCTCTATCTTTGTTGCTCTACTTGGGATTAAATACCATGTTCTGGGTTTAAACTAAAATACTTTTCTTAAGGTGTTCTTACTCTACCCAAAGTATAAAACAATGCGAGCAATGAACAAGATGCTTAATCCCCCAATTACTACGAAAGACTTCCTATAATCAATAAAGACTTTTCATCTGGCTTTGTAACCCTGACTGGGAAAACTCAGGTCCGCTTAGTTTAAGGATGTATCCTTCCTTTTTTTTGGAAACATAAGGTGGGAGGGAGGGAGTGAGCTCTGCCCCAAAGCTATCAGACTGGGGTGCATCCATCATGTGTGTAGAGCCAGGCTGGGTAAACACATGTTCAGATTAACTCAAGTGGTGCTGGTCTTGTTCCCTGCTGATCATCTGCTAATCTGAAGTCTATGTCCATAAATTCTTCAGGTGGTGTATAATAGTTGGGAAGGACAGGAGGAATGAGTGGGTACAGCTCTGTTACACAAACCCCTTTTCCAAGTGTGGTAGCACAGTCCAGCCAGGCGAGGGCCTCAGGGTTCCTTTGGGAGTGACCTAAACCCTGAACAACCACGGGTTGGTCTCCATAAAAATTGGGTTGTTTTTTTTTTCCCCAAGCAGGATTCAAAGACTTTGAAATTTGAAAACAGATTTTGAACCATGGAAGGTCTGCTAGGATGGAGACTTCTTAGTCTCATAAGGGATGAAATACGGTCCTGCTTCAGGTGACAGTAGGTGACTTGGGATAGCGCAATTTACAGTTAGGGTTAAGGTTGGGAGTGACAAAACACAGGCCTTCAGCTTATGTGGGGCTGTGCAGGGGCTGCCAGGGGGGGGCTAAGAACACCTTTGCAGCTTGGTGAGGCACAGAGAAAATCAGGGGAGTGCACAGCTCAGCACAAGTTGTCCAAAGTAGGAGTTGCCAATGGCCACCAGCTTCCTCAGCTGCGCACCTTGAGCCCGGAGGCGGTGTTCCCAGCACGGCACAAGCACTCCTCCTTTCTGGATTTTCAAACACTGGCCTGTGTTTCAGTTAGCATTTTTCCATTCTTGCCATTACAGACTTGCCTAGTTTGGCTCGGGACTTGCTCACGGACCCAGCCGGAGAGGGGAGCGTGCAGTTTGTCACACTAGCAGTCCCTGGGATACCTTCCATACGCTCTAGTTACGCAGCCAGTGGCTGAAACACCTCCAACAAGAGAATTTGATCCAATGCATTATTACATATATATTTCTTACCCTGACTGCATCTAGTTAACAATTTTAATCAAGTTGGATTTTTCATTTCTAGATCTAAATGAATTAAAAGATGTTAGCCGACTATAGCAACAGGAAGCAGGGACACCTAGTTCAAATGCTTCCACTATAATAGATAACACTAGCCATTCTGCAATTTCCCACACCTTGGTGTAATCTGCAGTGTTCAGACCAAAAACAAGTCAGATTTTGTGTTACCGTAAAAGCCAACATTATTTTTTATAAATCTGTAAATATAGGTAGGTGATAGATTTGTTTGTTTAACTGAGCACTATATTGTACGCAAGAACTTGTCCCAATGCAGAGGTATTGCAAAGCAAAGTTGCATGTGAAATAGAAGTGGAGGAGGGGATCTATTTCAAAAACAATGTCACAGATGGACAGGCTCACCTTGTTGTGTTCCATGGCTTGGTCCAGTTGAGTTTCCAAGTGCCTTTGGAAGAATGTAGTCTGAATTACCATGTCGGAATAGCCTTGTTCCTTTTAACCTGTAAAAAAAACCAAACCAAAACCAACCCATGCAGTTTGTAAACACTGAAGGGAAGCAGTAATGGTGAATCTGATCTCATTGGTGTTAATCACAGCTGTACCTGGAGACCAATGTGGGGTCCTCTCCACCTGCTTCCCCGGGCAGAGCTGCTGGGTGTTTTGGGGAGCCCTGTGGAGCTGCCCAGCCTTGCTGCCCTGGCCCCCTAACACTGCAGATGGCATGAGGAAGATGTTCCCTCTCAGCACAGCTGCACGGGGCAGAAAGCCACCTTCAAGGGAGGGTGTGTTTCCCATGACCCGAAAGCAGTAACTACTAATGGGCAGCTACAACCCATTTCTCCCAGTGCCAGCCCTGTGCCCCAAGCCCAGTGCGAAATGCTGTAAGTTCAAGGTCCCACCACTCAGCTCCTTGGCAGCCTGGCAGGACAGCCTGGCTCAGCACCACTGCCACCCACCACCACATGAAGGAAGAAACGATGCACTTACCTCCCTGGGCTGATAGTCTGGCCATGTGTCCCCTGCAGAGGAAAGGATGTCCCATGCTCAGCAACCAGCAGCATTTCAGAACGGTCCTTGAAACGTAGGAGAGCTCATCATCAGGAGGCAGTAAGAGCCGAGAGCCCTTAATTAGTTGACATTTGTGCAGCAGGAGAGTGCTCCCCAGTGAGTCTGCCCCACGGCGCAGCCCCCTCCCAGCTGTCCCCAGCACGCTGTCTGCAGCTTGTGCCACTGCCCCATGTCTTTCAGGGAAGGTTTTAGCCCACTGTGTTTCCATCATCGCAGGGATCTCACACTGCAGGAGCCCAAGGGTGGACGAAACACACCAGCAAAGGCTCTTGGCTGAACAGTGCAGTGTGAGACCATCTCCCACCACAAGCTCACACATCCCTTCACGGGGACCCAGGCTCGCCAACGCCGGATGCGGTGGGACGGTGCTGCGCTCTCATGCCTGGCTGCCCCACTTGGATTTCAGCAATGAAAACAACTACTGCCCTCTGCAACACAAGGGCTTGTTTATCTGCCTCAGACAGTGTTTGAGATTGGTTTCAGTGATTGAGCTCAACCGCTTCCAACAGGCCTGGGCAGCCAGAAAGGACCAAAGGCGTTGGGGCAGGGAGGAAGGACCCACTGAAGAGGGACCACAAGAAGATCTAGAAACCACCAGAAACCAGGCAGCTTCACTGGGGCGGCTCACAGAGCCAGAGATGTCTGAGTAAAGGCCAAGCCACATGCATTGTCTAGTCTTGCAGTTTTCCTCAAATTGCTCCAACAACAGGAAGGAATTTCCCCCTTCCCCCAGAATTTGGGGCTGAGACAAGTTTAACTTCCAGGGGTGAGGGATGAGCCTAGGGATGTAGGTCCCTCCCTGGCAAGCCCAGCGAGGGCAAGGATAGCCAGGGGCTCTACAGAAGAGCAGCAATTACCTGCACTTATGTTCTCTGGCTGAGTTTTAACATGCCCGAGGAGGTAGCTGTTTCTAAGCCAGAATGCTCTGCCACAATGCAACTCTGCTCCTCCAGACAGCAGCAAACACCCCTTGGACACTTCTCCAGCCTCCCAGGGATTCAGCACCACAGGGAAGGCTGTGCAGGTTTCATTAGCCCCAGGGAGCAGACAGGTCAGAGGTAGAACTGGTGGCACGCAGCCAATGCACCATCTCATGACAGACCACCTGGGAAAGTTCTTCAGAGGTGTCAGTCCCCTTTCCAGCCCACACCACTGGCCACCACTGGCCTCCACTGGGGTGGGCACACCACAAAGCGTCCTCAGCATCCCGCACCACATTTACTTGCCAGAGGCTACAGGTAGTCAGTAAGAAGGCATGCAGGATGGAGATGGTTCATCTTCCTCCTTCTCTACAATCACTGTGTAGAGACCACCCCCACACACACACTGCAGAGAGAACAAGCATGATATGAGGAAGGTTGGTTTTAGATTTTTATTTCTTCATATTCTTTAAGCAGAAGTGACTGAAATAGAAACCATGTTTGAGTCCCACCAGGGGGAATGTCTTAACAAAGACAGGGCAGGCAGTTGCCCCCGCCCCACGCCAACCTGTATAAATACCAGCCGTCACTTTTTAGTAACTTGACGGTTTTCATACAAGTCCACGAATACATATTACAACATGCCAGTTCACAACAGAAAATAACTTATGTGTACTTCTTGATTTCATCGTAGAGGACTAAGACAAAAGCACCACCCATTCCTCGGAGTACATTCGACCATGCACCTTTGAAAAATGCCTTGGAGCCCTCGTCCCGGGCAATCTTCCGCCAGCAGTCAATAGTGCCAGAGTACATTATGTCAGCTGTGGGAGACAGACAAGTGTTAGGAACTGCATGCCCATGACCCCTGCCATCCAGGTTGGAAACGGCCTAACGTATCTGCCACCTTCATAACCTCAAGTGCATCCTGTTTCTTGACTGACTTTCTCCAGTATTAGTGCATCAGAGGACAACATTGCCCAGGCTGCTGCTGCAGCATTACCCCTAGGAAACACTGGAAGGACCGGTTTGAGCAGAAGGCAGCTACTGTTTGCTTTGACACCAACACTTCCAGACCCAAAAGCTATTGCACAGCCAACCACGCCATGCCTGCTACCAGGAACGTGTCTTCTTGGCCCAGAGACGATCGTTTGCAACATCCTTGGGCAAGTTCTGCTGTTCCTACACACTGACAGCTATCTGACTTGTGCATACCACCTTACAGGAGTGCTGCAGAGACTGACCCCCGCCTGACATCTGCTCCTGCAGCCCGTCTCACACCCCGCTGTTTACAAGAGGAGAGGATACCTACATGACTTGGTGAACGCCAAGCCACTCTGCCTTCACCTTGGCTTCACCACCAACTGTTGATTCAGGGATACCCAGAATTTCCTACCTGAGGAGGCAGAAACTTACTTCCTTTACGGCCAGACTGCATCATCATGCGACGACGAACCGTATCAAAAGGGTAGGAGGCCAAACCAGCCACAGCGGTAACGGTCTGAGCGATCATCCAGCTGACAACAATGTGGGTGTTCTTCGGGTCCGGAAGCATTCCTGGAGGAGAAAGGTTTTGATGAGAATGGCAGGTGAGCCACCACCATCTGCCCAGATGCACTACAGGCCTGCTGCAGCCCAGCACCTCCCTTTCAGTGCCCCTTTAGCCAACCTACCCTTTGCGGTGTCGTAGATGCCGAAGTACGAGGCTCTGTAGATGATGATGCCCTGGACAGAGACGTTGAAGCCCTGGTACAGGCCCCTGAGGCCATCCGAGCGGAAGATTTTGACCAGGCAGTCACCGAGCCCGCTGAACTCCCGGTCGGCCCCGGCTTTACCCACGTCCGCTGCCAGGCGGGTCCGGGCAAAGTCAAGGGGGTAGACGAAGCAGAGGGAGGTAGCGCCGGCGGCACCCCCGGACGCCAGGTTACCGGCAAAGTACCGCCAGAACTGGGTTCGCTTGTCCACGCCGCCCAGGAAGATCTGCTTGTACTTATCCTTGAAGGCGAAGTTGAGGGCCTGGGTGGGGAAGTACCGGATGACGTTGGCCAGGTTGCCGCGCCAGAAGGAGAGGACACCCTGCTCCCGGGGGATGCGCACCACGCAGTCGATGATGCCCTTGTACTGCTTGTCGGCGGCGATCTGCTTGCTGGCGTGCTGCACCTGCAGGGGTGGGGGGGACGAGACGCCGCCATCAGCTCCCCCGTTCTCCCCGCGACCCCCGCGGGCCTGCCGCCGCGCCCCCCCCCCTCACGGTGCGGCGACCTTGGGGCCGCCCCGGCGCTCACCTGCAGCAGCAGCTTCACCCTCTCAATGGGGGCGACGGCGGTCTTGGAGATGGCGGCCGCCACCCCGCCGGCGAGGAAATCCTTGGCGAAGGACACGGCCGCATCGGTCATGGCGGGAGAGGCGAGGTGAAGCCGGGCGAGGCGAGGCAGGAGGCGGCGCTGAGGGTGGCGGGGCGGGCGGCTGAAATGGCCGCTTTATATAGGGGCGGCGGCGGGCACGTGGGCGGGGGCTCGCCGCGCCGCCGCGTCCCGCTCGCCCATTGGCTGCGGGAGGGAAGGGGGCGTGGCCCCCGCCGGGGGACGGGGCCGCGGCGGCAGCCGGCGGGGGGACACATGGCTGGGCCGGGGGGGGATACACACACACATACGGGCCTCCTCGGGGGACACACACACGGCGTCTGGACCCGCGGGATCACGGGGAGCCACGCGTCCCCCGTGGGGCACACCCCGCCGCGGCCCCGGGGTGGGGGGCACCCCCCAAGGCCTCCACTGGGGCCACGCTGTGCCCCCCACCCCGGGCAGCCCCCGTGATGGTGAGAGGGCCTTCCACTCATCCAAAAGGGTTGGAAGGCACCTTTAAGATCATCTAGTCCAATCATAAGAAAAAACCAACCAACCAACCAACCAACCAAAAAAATAACCCCCCACACCCCACCATGTCCCCCAGCACCATGTCAATTCGTCTTTTGAATATCTCCAGGGATGATGCCTCAACCGCTTCCCTGGGCAGCTCATTCCAATGCTGGATAACCCTTTCAGTGAAGAAATTCTTCCTAATATCCAACCTGAACCTCCCCTTGCGCAACTTGAGGCCCTTTCCTCTTGTCCTATCGCCTGTAACTTGGGAGAAGAGATCGACCCCCGCCTCTCTGCACCCTCCTTTCAGGGAGTTGTAGAGAGCGATAAGGGCTCTCCTCAGCCTCCTCCAGATTGAACAACCCCAGCTCCCTCAGCCTCTCCTCATAAGACTTATTCTCCAGATCGCTCACCAGCTTTGTTGCCCTAAAAATGTCACCCCACAGCTGTCCCTGCGGTGGTTCTTCACCATCATGCACCATTTCACATGTCAGTGACCCACTGCTGACCCACCCCTGTTTTGGTGTGGTTTGATGTATTTCAGTGTTCCTTTTTGGGGGATTTCTCAGGCCCAGGTGTGATTGCGCAAAGGAGAGGCTTGGCAGATAAAAGGTTAATAAGTGATTTATGTGTGGTGGGAGTACATTACAATACAAAGGTGTTATTAGCATATCAGAAACAAGTTAGAGGTAAGTTTTTGACTCACTTGACTCTTACCAGGTTTGAAGAGCTGATCAGACATTCACACGCACCCACCACGCAATCTTAAAATCTATTTAGAAATACAACATTAGGAAAAAACATACATGGTATGCTTGGACAAGGCAAGGGCACTCCGTAGAAATCCGTTTTTCTCCCCAGTGAGCTCCTCACAAGACACATCTCCTTATTCATACATCTCAAACGAGTCTCAATGTTATTACCTGCACCATGGAGACAGGGAAACTGAGGCACGGAGAAACATGTTCACTAGGCAGGTCAATTAGAAAGCCAAAAGCACTTACAGCCTCAGTGTGATGCACAACCCACCAGATCTGCTCTTTACCATCTTAATTTCTGCTACCAATGCTTGCATTTCTTCTCTGAGAAGAAAACCAACATGAAGTGCCACTGCAGCAGAACTGAGCAAGCCCATTAAGAGAGACACTGCGAGACCCCAGCTGCAGAGTACATCCATGTTGAGTTACAGGCGCAAGGAAGGCCTCACAACTATCCCAAATCTTTCTGCAAATCCCTCTCCATAGTCACAGACTGTTCCTGCATCGATCTGCCATTCCCTCATCACACTCTGACCTGGCCTAACCAAGCCGTTTCTGAGATTTACTTAATTCCAGTCAGCAGAGACATAAATGGTATGAAAAACACACACAAAAAGCTGTGTAAACCAGGAGGCAAATCTCGTGCTGAGCCAGGGCTGCCGCCACAGCCTGATGGGACACACCACGGAGGGCAGAGCCCCCTTCCCACCGGGATGCAGGGCTTAAGATGCCTTTCTACCAGAAGGCACTGGGACAGGGCTTCCCATAGCTGTGCTTCTGCAAAGGAACTTGAGCGACACCACAGGCATAACACCAAAATAATCTTTTATTGCCCAAAAGCTCCCTGGACTGGTCAGGGGCCTGTCAATTGCATTGGCAATAACCTAGGCATCTGCAGAGAGGTTCCTATCTACAGAAACTACCTGTGGCTCCTGGAATACAGCAGTTAAAGTGGGAAAAATCACCATTTGTGTGCACAGTGCTATTCTGCTGGTAAGTTCTGAGCCGGACAGTGCACAGTAGGCCTGGGTCGGTGCACAGGAACTAAAAAGTAGTTTAATATAAAAATAGAGCTTCAAGAATACCAAAACAACATGACAAGGCTTGTGGCTCTGAAATATATAACACATTTAAGAACTGCGTTTTTCAGGAAGTATGTCAGTTAGAGAACTTCAGAAAAACTATTTTTCAAAGCCTGGAATAGTTCACATACACACAGTAACAACACAGGAGAAAGTGGGGGGAAAATTTTCTAGTATGCACCTAAGTTTGCAAGATTGTCATTCCAGTGTATTACAGTTCAAATTGCACGTTATAATTCTCTCTTGGCAAAAGCACAGTTGCAGCAGCACATTTTCATCTTTACACCAAAGATTCATACAAAATTATTATTCTAAAGTAAGTCTCAAAAACTGAAGAGTGGATTCTGGAGTGTGACTGAACTGAGACTAATAATTCTGCATCCGCAGAATGCCATGTCCAGACAGTATCACTAAAAAAAGGTATTTCAGTAGAAATTCTTGCATGTTGTATGTATTCTAGACTGTTTATTATTTTTGGCTGACTCAGTATCTCAAATTACTTAAAATCCATCTGAATTTTCTTAATATTTTTGAATACACGACTTATACTGTCATCTCAGTTCTCTTGTCCTTTTGCAAGTGGTTTTATCTCAAAATGGCTATTCTGTATTGAAAAGCACCTATAATAATGTAATTTCAAGTTCTAATAGCATAGCATTCTCAAATTAGTTGCAACTCTCTTCTTCAGTATCTGCTTGCTATTCATACTGTTTATACCCATTCAGCAAATGAGATATAACATTTATTCATTCCTGGCACTGGTGTCTCTCACTACTAAACCCATGCAATGCACTGAGACGCTGGTACCTGTAAGTTCAGCACGTTTTTCTTGCAAAGTTCCTTACGAAAGGTATTGTGTATATCCGCAAAGGTCACTGATGTCAGTTTTCAAGAGTCGATTTCCTTGGCTCAAAATTTTCCCTTCGGAGGAGCTTTAATTCTCTCAGTTCTTGTGGCTGTAAACTCTGGTCCACCCCAGGAGTTAGCTTGTAATTTAAAGGAGATTCAATATAACCGTTTCTGTACAGACAGACCCGCTTGCAGAATTCAAAGGTGGTAAACATAACACCGAAGTATGGGACAATCTGATAAAAATATATAAAAAAAGCACCATAAGATAAAAACCCAGTATTAGGCTCTAGAGTAGCATCCTTAGCTTAAGATGTTTTAAAAAAGGGAACTTCTAGGACTTCAAATCTAATCTGATCTGCTAATAGAGCTGCACTCATTCATATAAAATCAGAGTCTCACCTCCAACTAGGCTGGCACCTACAGCATGCTAAAAGTGGGAGTTTATTATTGGTATGTAACTAATTATAACAATACTGTGAGGAACCAGGTCTGTGCTAGCCTGTAGATTACCACAACTTGTCAAATACCTAAGCAAATCCTGAGCAGCCTCAGCAAATCCTGGTAGGAAAGGCGGGATTTATTCTACACACAGCAGAGTGACTGAACAATTTTCTTCTTTTGCCCCACACGGAATCGGCAGCTCCAGTGCCATGTGGCTTTATACCAGCCAAGATATGACCAGACACTGGCAAGCCACAGCAATCAATCACATCGTCACTCAATTACCACTCATTAGCTGACCTGTAGCTGACTCCATGTAAGTAATCCTCACTGCAGCAATATAAAATATATTTATGTAAACTAAATTACTGTCTGTTTAAGCTACCATGCTTTATTTCATGCTTTCAACTCATCAAGGGCTGTGTGCATTGAATAGCTGGTCGAAAGTACTCCTTTTGACTTCTAGGGAAGTGGCTTCTACAAGCACAATTTTCTTTGCAGCTCGGCACAACCTGTCAAATGACTGGAGCTCAGCCGAGACGCAGAACTTGTTCAGCTGTCCTAAATGGATCACGTGCAATCCCCCGTCTGTACCCTGGCTTGTCTGTCAGCAGCACTCCCTGCTCTAAGGACACTCAAATGAACTTTAAACTAGTGACAGGCAGAAGCCAAGCTTACATTTGGGGAAATACGACCAAACCAAGTTCCAAAGCTGGTTTAAAACCTGCCTGAGGTTATGCCTGTTCTGTCACAGACTCCATCACCTATAATCTGCTAGTAAGTTTGGAGGCACGTCATGAGCTTTATAACCCCAACTGTCCAAAAGCATGTCTTGATTACTTCAGGATAATCTTTGATTGGGATGAAAGCAAAACCTCACCTTGAGCAGACTGGGTGTGAGTCCACTCCAAAGTCCGAGCACACCTTTGCTCTTCACAGTTTGCCGGAAACAGTCAGCCATGCCAGAAAAATGGACATCAACTGCTCCATGGTGGGGAAGCCAGGGACCCTGGGCCTGTTTGAGAGACAGCCAACGGGATTTAGAACAAGCAAAGGAAAACCAAAGCCATTAAAGACAATTATTTTCTCCATTCTGGTACATAAGGAATGCTTATTTCTGGAATAATTTCTGGAATACATTAAGGAATGCCCAGTTTCAACAGACTGATGCAGATTCTTCTCTCAACCCAAAAGAATCAGATATTTTGGCTTGAAATACAAACTAAAAAGGGAGTAAATTCACTCTGATGGGTATGAAAAAGAGCAGTAATTTCACACAGCATTTCCTTTTGTGTCATGTCACTACTAGAAACAAATCCCACCCTTGTGAAGAGAAACCATCTGAACCAGAGCCACGTAACGCATCACCCCCGTGTCTGCCAGCTGCGGGGGTCTGCGGGGAGGCATTTCACGCCTCCCACAGCACAGCACCATGAGAGGAACCCTCAGGGCTGGCCCCAGATGCCACACTTTCATCCTGTAATCCTGATCAAAGCCCAGAGCGAGCTGACTTGACTCTGTTTGCCAAGGCTGCGTCCACACCACAGTGAGAAGGATGAAATGCACCACGGGTTGGTTGAGTACCAACAGCACAGCAGAAAGGGAAGAACAGAGCTTTCAGCTCTGGCTGTACAAGCCCACCAAGGGCTGCAGGTGAGCAGTTGGTGCCCATGCTCCTGCATTTTTGCTGCCTGGTCAGCTGATCCAGACTAGTTAAAGTCAGCTTGGGAGCATCCTGCTGGACTCCAGCTCCATTGCCAACTGCAGTGCAGACAGTGTCTGTTCACATGTCATTTTTATGTCACAGGTCACAGGTCATTTTTAACAGCAAAATCCTTCCTTCATTAATCTCCTACTGCGTTAGCACAGACAGGATAACCCGACCTTCAATAATCCCATCCTCATCCATCTGTGCACATGCAGCCATGGGTTTATTTTGCATCGGCAAATTAGGGTCTCACTCAAGCACACGGCAAGTGACACTTCTCAGTCGGGAC
>JAOQGH010000062.1:9738680-9805702 GCA_025769975.1 Gallinago jamesoni | reverse complement strand
GGACACAGGCTGATGACTTGTGTGTGCAAGGTGACCTCCACAGGGCAGAAGTTTGATAAAAATGGGACTTGTACAGTTAATTGATTGGTGAATATGGATATCAGTATCCCCTCATTGATCTGAAACACCATGTGGTGTAGAGCTGCTAAGCCTGTGACAAGCCTCTCATAAACCCAACAAGTGGTGATGACATTTTCTAGATGCCTCAGCTATAGCATTTCACATACTTGGCACTTAGATCCTGGAAATGGAAACAGATCAAAATTCACGCTCCAGGTATGTAAGAGAAGTTGTTAATCAAATAGTTTTAATGCTGTTGCATCCCCTTGCATTACTGGCAAGTTTACTGCCAAAAATTTAGAAGCTCACAAAAAAAACCCTCTAATCACCCCCACGCTAACTGCATAGTCTTCTTTATCTAAATAAAATCATGTATCATGATTTTTTTTTCTCACTTTTTTTTTTGTGCATGATTGAAAAGCATGTGCAATACTTCTGATGGTAGGTAACAGGTAAAACCATACAGTTTCCTTTTGACAGGGCTTTGGGAGCTGATTTTGGGAAAGCAGCTGTCTGTGCAGAGAAAGAAGGCAACAGGCTTCCACCACATCCTGATTTGTTGTCTTCTGGAACCCCTTTATCATTTCCTGGCTCTTTTACCCCAGACAAGAGTAGGGCTGAGGATTTAATCCGTAGTCTTTTACACTTTAAAGACGAGACAACAGAAGCATTTGCTTCTCTTAACTTTCTCAACAGCATACCTGATCTGTAAGAGAGGGATCATATTTCAAAGGAGGAGGGGAAAGTATCTGAACTGTTCTAATTGCTTGTCCCTTGTCTACCTTGGCCTTGCTAACTCCATGGGGCTATGTCTGTTTCCATTAATTCCCAGTCCTAGTCAAGCTCCCACAGCTTCCTGGTTTAGGACTCAGAGACGACTCAGAAGGTGGTGTGGCATTTCACTGCTTTGATTTTATAGCATTAGCAGCCCTGCCTTTGCAGGCAGTTCAAGGTATCAGAGCTAGTCTGGTAGCCAAGGGTCCCTTATGCTCATGGGTCATGCACGTGTTCCTTTATGCTCATCTGCTACAAGGAAGCTCAGCTGTCTGCTTGGCTCTGTTACTTAAGGGGTGTTGGGGTTTAAAAAGCAATAGCTAAATTGAACAGTGAGAAAGAGAGGAGTAACTTTTCAAGCCTTAATCCACAGTACTTGAGACACACCTGCACAAAGACTCCCATGGCTGGACTGCAGAAGATGTTGAGTGCTGCAGCTGAGACTTCAGGGACCAGTTCCACCCAGAATGGTCATATTAGCACCAGGGATGCTTGGAAGAGCACACAAATGATGTAAGTATCCTTAAAAATGCAACAGCAGCCACAGGAGAGCTGGATTCAAACCCCTGTTCTGCTTTCTGGACTGTCAGCTGGTGCCCATGAGGTTTTTTTTTGCTAAAGGAAGTCTCAGGCAGCCAAGCAGTGAAGAGGGACAGGTTTCTGAAACGCTTTGGGAAAGCAGGAATGCTGTTCACGTGCGATTCCTTTCCTTTTTAAGTACCTCCATGGCAGGCAGGGCACGACCCGCCAGAATTAACTACGTGAGTTTGAGTTTAATCCTCTTTGTTACTGCGTCCATTGCAAGGGCCCATATCAACAGGTTCTGATTACAGCACCGCCTGCAACACCCCGGCGGGCGACAGGCACGCTGCGGGCTCCAGTAAGACTCTGCATGCAGCAAACACAGACAGAAGACAGTTAAAAAGGAACAGGTAAGTCAAACCACCAGATTTCTAATTTGCCCACAGGCATAGACATCTTAAGAGATTTACCAAAATATTAATAATAGTAACATTCACCACGGTTAGAGCCATTTTCAGTATTTCAGGCTGCAGGGTGAAGTACGCTTTGCCAGTCTTTCTGCTTTAAAGAAGCAGTATGTTTCTAGGACCCCAGACACAGTATTTAAATAAGAATTGTCTACAGAATCTCAGAATCACCTATTGCAGAAGGAAAACTAAAAGCTGCATCAGTGCGCAGTTAAAATGTCAGTATTTTGGAACACAGCTAACCTAAGTTAAAATGTGTTAATAAAAGAAAAAAGAAATTAGGAAGGCATTTCATTTGGCACTGTTTTTAATGAAAAAAAAATAGCTGTGGGTTTTGGGTGGTTCTGCACCATCTAAGTATGTTTCCAATGCTGCAATCCTCGCAACCGCCCTGTGGCACCAGAGCCAGAAAATGGAAGTAACCAAACAGATCCAACTAGTTTCTCTACCTTTTTTTTTTTTTATTATTATTTCAGAAACCGCCTATGATAGACAAATCAAACCATCTCATACCCCCAAAAATCAGGTTTATGACAGAGATGTTTCATGTCATGCACCTCAAACCAGCTCGAACTCCTTTCATTTGACACTCCTGGACACTATGGGCTGCTGCACAGAAACCTGCGTGTTATGAACAGCTTTAAACACTCCCTTCCCCCTGGTTATGGCTCTCTCACACTGCAGAAGGCTGGAGACGCAGTAACTCACTGCGCTGTAACCTGGTGCCAACTTGTTAGTCACAGTAGCGGCAGGGCTAAGCTGCTCGTCCTTCCACCTCTGATGGACAATGATCTCTAAATGATTAAAGCACATCAAACGCAGATTTGTCTCCATATGCTCTCTCACACACAGTCTTTTAGTAGCCCAAGGCCACCAGGTCTACCAAGTCACTCTGCTACAACCCCAGAGTTAGCAATCTGTTCTGACAGTCTAAACCCAAGAGGGAGAGATGTGTACTAAAAAAACCCCAATACCAACTACCTGCACTCACTTTTTTTTTTTAAATAAACAAAATATTTAAATAAGGGTGGAGTGTCATGACAAAACTCAGGTTAATTGTTACCTGAAGACTCCTCAGACACCATCTCTCCCACGGTCTGCATCACGAGGTGACTGCGAGGAAAACACAGTCCCGTTTTGGGTACTAATCTCCCAGACTCCTATAAAGATTTCCACTTCAATAACCTGCCCCAGCCCTTCTCCTCCTCCTCTTAGGACTGAAGGGCAGGTGTAGTTCACCACAGCTGCAGTAGGAACCGTGCCCATCAACAGGTCAATCACTTGAATCTTCCCAAGGCTCACAGTAGGCACTCACAGTAGCCACACAGGGACCAGGCAGAGACCACCAGGCCAGGGAATGGCAGACATGATGCTCAGGCTACTTGAGCCGATAAAAAATTCCCACTTGCACCTAGGGACATTGTTGGTTTGCAACTACCCGAATTGACACCTATCAGAGATTATTTGGGAATACTTACTTCCTCCCAATTAACGTACTTTTTTCCTCTCTTCCCTGTTCATAAAGTATGTTGGTACAAAGATTTGATATTTATTTTTTGAATATACAGTACTGTTGGCACAGCGTATGAAAGATCAGTGAATAGCTGCCATAGGTGGTATGCTACCCTGATGGTAGATACAGTAAAATTGCTTTCAATTACATATTTTCAATGGATTCAGGTGTCCTACACTTCTCATGAATTTAAAAAGGAAAAAAAAAAAAGCACAGGAAGGCACTTTACAACAACAGCTCAAGAGTTCATACTGTTAATCTGCAAGCTAAAATAAGAAGCCTTTGCAGTCTGGGTTAATAAGGACACATGCAACAGGCAAGCGTAACTGCAGTTCCAAGGAAACTGAAGGACAAAGACTGCAGTTTTCATTCCAGCTAATGCCTCTACAGCCAACAGAAATTTCACCCAAGAGAAGGCTGAATACTTGAAAGAGTATTTCATTCCTCTCAAACAAGAAAGAATTAAAACACAAATCAGTATTAATAGCAGGGGAGGGGAAAGCATGCATGCATTCTCTTGGGCTGATCATTCCTTTCCTGGACAACTGCCTTACTGTTAGGTGAGTCATTGTATTTTCTATGTCAGTGCTTTGGTGACGCTGACTGACCCCTGGCTGAAGTCCACCGAAGGTATTCAGGCATGCAGGAAGGTAAAGGTTGACAAGCTACCAGGACGCGATGGCAGAGCAGCTGACCTCCAGCCTCCTGCACTCGAGGAACATGTTGTTCTTTCCCTTGTAACCTGAACTGGGGCCAAACCATCTACCCCTTCTGAGATCAATGGCATCCAGCGAGCAAAACACTTTGCTGCTTGCTGGCAAGTTTGACTGTTGGCTTTAAATACATTATCCCCAGGCCTGTTGTACCTTGAAGCTTCACAGGGTACAGAAGCTTCACAGCTTGCAGAACCCCTCCTTTGCTACTGAACCTAAGTTTTCCCTGCTTTTAACACCTGGGGGATGAAGAAGTCTTTGATATGGAATACAGAAGTCTTTCCTCAAGCCATGGACACCTCTGTGTGGTTTCTGAATGCCTCCTGATGGCCCTGCTCAGTCCTCACAAATGGGTGCACCATTTTCATGCACATTTGCACTGGTTTATTTAATGGTGTGAACCCTTAGGCAGACTTAGCTTGGTCCCACACTTCACACAGTGAAATGCAAGTTCCCAAATCTTCTGCCGTCTGTTTAGGAACTGAGAGGAAAATTAACATCTTACAGGACTGGGGCTTCACAGAGCCATTGGCCTTATGTGGATGAAGTAAAGAATTACACCAAGTCAAAATACATCAGATATAAAAAGAATGGAGTGTCCATAACATTTTCACTCCTGTTTATGGAGTATTTTGCATAATGAATCACCTTACACGTCACAGGCATGTCATTCTAAGCACAGACAAATGGATACAAGGTTCTCCTGGTAACTGATGCGGAAGCATTCATGTTGGGGGTCACAATGATAGCTGTCACTCTGGGGACATTACTGTCTCCCTGCCAAAAATTATGGCTCTCATAGTTGTGTGGGCACAGCAGCAAACCCTAACCCACGTCAGGCCCTGTCTGCTGGGTGAGCTTACCAAGGTTCAAAAGGTGGGCTGAGTTAACCCTCCGATGTGCCCCAAAGCAGATTAAAGAGCTCTGGCTCTCGCCACCCAGCTCACAGAGCTGCAGAGGCTGGAAGGGGCTGGCAGCTGTGCTCTGCTGGCACAACCACATCCAGGACTTCTGTGTCTGGGAAAACCATCTGGAGAGACCTGCACCCTGCTCTCCCTCAGCTCTCCTGCATTTCAAACGGGTGCAGTGTGTTTTCCTGCTTTTCTTCAGCAGACCACTGTGCCGCAGTGCTAAGCTGCTGCTGTAATCCCCCTCAAAGCGAGTATTACATACTTATCACACCACAGCTCCTTGGATGAACAGGGTTAAAGCCTACCAGCCGTAGCACGAGTTGTCACAAGGCAGACCTGACTCTTAGATCAGCCTAGTCCTGCTTCTGATTCCTGATTTAGGATTTCTCCCTCTTATCCAGTTTCTCCACTGGCACTGTTCAGTGTTTCAACTTCACAGGCAGTCTTCATGATTCTCTCTGCTGGAAGCCTGAGGATCCAAGAGAAATGCTTCTAAGGTTTGTTCAGATGCACAAAAGCTGGTCTAGGCTGTTACAGAAGGCAGAGCCCATGTTATACTTGGTAGCTTTTTTCAGGCATTGCCTCAACCATTTATTGGACCAAGTACTTCCCACAGGACACTACTCTGCACCAGCCTCGGAGAAAGTGGTGTAAAATATCTTCCTAGCAACATCAATGGAATAATAAAAACAATAAAAAATGCTGTTAGCATTTAGACATAGAGAAAAAGAAGGAAGGAGGGAGGGAAGGAAGGAGGGAGGGAAGCAAGGAAGGGATTTTACCAAAACCAGAATCTGACATCTATTACCTATTTGCTAATAACCAGAGAAGCTAGGCTGGTCCCAAGTTCAAGTACCACCCAGGGCATGCGGTCCTGGCTGATGCCTGACCCCGGCAGCAAGGAGAAGGGGAGTGCGAGATCATGGGGAGAAGTAAGAAAAGTAAGAACTCACACTGCAGCCTCACACTTAGGAGAAATATTTTTGGAGTTTCATCTCTGTGCACTTGTTTTCACAAAACTTGAAGGAACTCAATATCGTTAGAACCTCCACTCTTCTGTCAAGTTTAATTCAAGTTGGACAGCAGGATCAAAAGTTACTGGGGGCAAGGACAGACAGCTAGCAACCATATAAGCCTTACTTCCACAGGAAATCAGACTAAAAGTAGCAATATTGCTCCTTATTTTTCCACATTATGGAATTTGCCACTCTGTGTGGTCAAACGGCTCTGTCTCCAAACATTTTCAAGGCTCAGGCTCCCACGCCGTTCACTATGAAAGGGTGTCCCTGCACAAAGTCTCAGAGCACGTATGCTTTTGAGATGTCGTGTGAATCACATAACCCAAAAAGGATTTCTTATTTTTAAACCAGGTCATGACTTCAATAACTCATATTCCCAGCTGAAAAGAGCAGAGATGTCACATACAGCAGGGACACCACAGCTTGAGAACTTTCAAAGGCTACCATGCCAGCACCAGTGACCACCTCCAATGACAGAGCACTCTTCGCACGTTACTCATGTTTAAGCAGCGCGGGAGCACTGTGTCTCCTCGTTTCTGCAAGGAGAAGGTGCTTTTCTAATGAGCATTTATCATTTTCTTTTCCAAAGCTTTGTTTATAACCCAGCCACTGAGTTCTCACTAGACTGACTCTTACCATGCAAGGAACATAGGTAGGGAACTATTTTTAAATAAACACTTAAATTAAAAGTACTACCTCTAAAGAGAGGCTTCAGTATCTCCTTTGACTGACTTCTCACTAGAAATGCGCCGACAGGGCACAAGACTGCATTTGCTTTAAACAGGCTACTTCACAAAGGGAATGACTGCTTATTTTTCTCCAGGTTAATAAGAACTCATAGCATTTACATCATTTACAGCAGATTTCACACTTGCAGAGCAAGAGTGGTTTGTTCCAAAGAACCAAAAAAAAAAAAAACCCCAACAAAAAACTCCAAAACACATTGCAGATTTACACGCAGCCAAGGCCTAACTGATTCACTTTTGTCACTGAAAAGAGGCCACTTGTTGGGTGCTGCATGGCAACAGCCTACACTAACCAAGAACAGCGAGCCTGTCTGTTTATGGCAGTGAAGGGAATTCAAAGCCTGGATTTTGAACCAGAAAGATCACTACGTAGCAACGCTTTCCCCGGAGAGATGTCCTCACAATTTGCGGATGCTGTGCAGTCAGCACCAAATATGTGCTGAACCCTGCAGTACACTAAAAGTATGCTTATTCTATATTGCAAGGGTTTAATAGTAAATCTGCCCCTGAATAGCACTTACTGGAGAAGGAGAGTTTCAGACAAATTTTAGTCACAAAAATTAAAACAGATTATACCAGAAAAATATGGGGACAGGACTGAGCTCCTGCAAACTATGCAAAGTTTGTTCATGTCAGCAGGTGAGGAGTAACCGTGCAGTTGATGGAGTATCTGTGAAACTTTAGGATCATCTTTGTGTATTTTGCCTAACAAACTTAGCAAAGTCAGAGGTCAGTTTGGAAGGAAGGCTGAGGAGTGCCAGCCAGGGGTATCTGAGCCTGCTTCCCAGGGTCATGTGCCGAGAGGGAAGTGCCAAACTTGGGTACTGGGTTTGTGCTGACCATCTGCATGTTCACAGACTTTCAGTTCTACGCGTAGCCCGGGATCGGTGTCATTCTAATAATAAACTTCTGTGAGGCACATAACAGCTCTAAGTTCACCTTCCCTTACTGAAATGTCAGAGCTCAGTCCATTATGCCCTTATGAAGGTCATCATAGGCAAGAAGATGAGGTGAGGAAGCGGAAACATAATACCAGTGCTTCTCTCATTCACAGGCAGGTATTTCACTACTTAAGGTAAAAATAAAAATAGAAAAACAAAAAAAAATTTCTCGTCTGCAAGGTAAAAGCACAGTACTTGTATATTGCTTAGATACTGGATTTAACAAAGAACAAGGAAAGCAAAAAATAGCAGTCAGAAGGATTTAGAGAGCAGTAAGTTTTTGTTCAGAAGCTGATCTAGCATAAGAGTGAGTCAGGAAAACATTTGATATAGAACACCCCTTTGAACAACCCTCTCCTTCACTAATCCCCTTTTACAGATGCACAACAAAAGCCATATTTCCATGCTGAAACATGCATACAGTACCTCTTAATTCTCTAACATGCCAATCAGGAGCAAAGTGAAAAAAGGGAAGACAAAGGAATAAAATTAGGACAAACACAACACAGAGACTCACATATTCAGTAAGACTCACTCATATTAATTAACATTTCTTTTAAGACAAACATTCAAGTATATTTAGAAAACACAGTATCTTTGTAAAAAAAAAAAAGTTAACATGATAAAGATAACTCTAATAGCAGAGGGGGAATAAGCCATGGTAACAAAGCAAATCTGACATCATAAACCATCACCAAAACACAGAGGAAGAATTGTTCACTGATAGTCAGCTCCTACTCCCACAAATGTCAGTGACAGAAGCTGCTGACATCAGAAGTGTAGGATTCAGATATGTAAAATGAGAAGGGATGAAACAAAATTATTACAACTGAGATTAAAAATAACACTTTGTCCTTCCTCCCATAGAGAATTCATTTTCTATTCTGTGCAACAATTCAAGTGCTGTCTAGATGACGAGATGGATGGAGCTAACTCTTCCAAGACCGCCTAGTATGTCAGGTAAAGATCTGAACTGGATGTTCTGGTCTTAGGCTTATGCTCCATCCCAGAACCAGAGGAGACAGCCTTGTATCCTAGTTTCTCACTTTTTGAAGCTCCTGAGATTGCCTTACAACTCCCTCATTCATCATCACCAACAAGTGGAAAAGTCTTCTTTGGCTACTCCATCTACTCCTCCATCTATCAGATCAGTGGGACAGAGGGGAAGGGAAAGAAGAGGATTTTATACTGACATCTGCAATGTGCTGGGCTCCTCTTCATATACATCACCAGTGTCTGGAGCTTCAGAACAAAGCCAGCATTTCCCTATGTGCACTGCAGAGCACTCACACCAGCCCACGGTAGCTGAAGGCTTTGGTACACTCCTCTCTTTCTTTTTATGAGCCAGAAAGGTGAATCGCTAAATAGAGGGTGATCAGATTATGATGTCTGAGGACAAAACTCTGATCAGAAGTATCTGCTCCCACATTTTTTACAGAACCTTAAAATGTCTTGAAGCTCTGTTTTCCCCTCTTTTATTCTCCCCTTCCTAGGTCCCTTTGCATGACTCCTTGTAGGAGTAGGAAATAAATCCAGTTCTCATTGTAGAAGTGCCAATCAGATGTTTTAAGCATCCCTTCGGTGAAAGATCACAGCCTAGTGGCAGGAAAATGAAAGACGGGTCTCTTCCACTTCTCTACTTGCCAGTCAAGACAAAGGTGGACACAGAACTAACATCACCCCCGTTACAGCTGAAGGTTACTTCTGAATTGGTGATGAAAACTGAATGTTCAAGCAACTTATGTATCAATAGAAAATATTAAAAGAGAAACGGTACAGCAAATGCCTTTTTTTTTCTTTATTCTTTATGGCAATATTATTGCTGCAAGCCTAAGGATATAAAGAAAAAGGCTTGTAAGAGTAACTGCTTTTCTTAGACCCACTGATATAACTTGAAAAAATGATCAAGTTTTCATGCTCAGAATCTCTTTCTCACCTGAGACATTTTATGAGATACCTGATGAAAGGCCTCAGCTTAAAGCTTGCCTTCTGGACACATCAGCTACATGAGCTGGTGTAATAAAAGACATTACTTCTCCTGGTGACCTGTTACGGGATGGAGAGAGGGCAACAAAAGCTTCTGTGCTATGGGATCTGAGCCCCATCTGAAAAAGGAAACCCTGGGAGTAGAAGAGGGGAATTCACAGTTCACTGCCCTTTTCTTAGCTTGTGACTGATCAGCCAGACTATCACTTGATGAGAGGGATTAGGACCTATATAATTATGCCACACCAAATGACTGCTTTTTTTTTGATAAGATCACAACAGCTTCCCATAAATCTGCAGTCCAATAAACTGGGCTGAAAGAACAAACTCATATGCCAGCCAGAGAGCCACCAAATGATGACAGCTATTCACCATCACTCCACTGATGAAATTCTAATGAAAAGTCAACATCATCAAATGAATGGTGTCAGTGAGACAGAAGCTGTGGGATGGTGGCTGTTTTGTTTTTTGTTTTTTGTTTTTTTAAAATTCATTACTACTAATCTTTCGGGAGCAAGGGTCAGCAAGATAATATGAAATTACATAATAAATTGATATAGTAACTGTGTTGCTGATGTTCCAGGAAAGCAGCAGTACCAGCAACTGGGAAGTCACTTGTTAAGCACAGCAGTCAGAAATAAGAACAAGGACAGTCCCGACCCTTCAGACTTAATACCTGCTGTGCCAGTTTCTTGTGGTTGTCCATACAGAGATCAGGCATAAATGTGACACACAGGCTCTGAAAATGTCATGCATCTCATTCATCCTGCCTGCCACCAAGGGGACTGAATGCCTCTATTTGACTGGAGGTTTGCCAATTCTGAACTGTGAGAATTTGATGGAATTGCTATGAAACAGAAAAGAAATGAAGCTAAAGACACAGAGTCTGAGAGTATACATATATCCCATGATAGTACTTTAATCCTCCTTAAAAGTGTAACAACACAGTTGTAACAATAATTTTCAGAATTCAAAAAAAACAAACCCCAAACCCTCAATCCCAAAACAAAAACTGAACAACCTAAAAGCATCTGTAGCCTACTGGTAAGAGAAATAAAGTGGCACTCATAATCATCTGGCTAGTCTTGTCCCAGGCTCCTGCAACAAGCGCCTATAACAAAGTGCTAGTACCGCGAACGCTCTGTACCTGCATCTTCCTCTTGACAGTTTCAAAGGGGAAAGAAAGTGTCTGTGCTACACCAGCTGCGACACAGCCATTGATGAAGTTCTGAAGGGGAGTGAAATGAACTATGGGTTCTCGCCAGATTTTGTCCAGGTTGATGTAAACAAAGAATGAGCCCGCAGAAAACGGGATAGCACCTAGAAAGCAAACCAGACAGAAGGTTTATATCAGTGCACTGTACACTAAGAAAACAGAGCTGCTCATCACATAACCTAGAAACATGGGATGAGCCACTGCCAGTTCACACCTCACATTGCTCAAACCCGTTCAAAATGTTGAAGAACTTTACTTTAGTCACTGGTTTACTACCAAACACCCATATTGTAGCACCGAGATGTGCTGATATTTACATATTAAAATGTGTATGTTGTCAGAACTGCTTTAGTCTCGTGACAGGGCAGCTCTTTCTCCAGGTTATCTCTTTTGTGACAAGCTTTCTTCAGTCCAACCCAACCCTAGCAGTTTTACACAGTTGCCTCTTCAGTCAAGCTGATGAGGGATGCTTCTGTCCTCTTTTGCTTGTTTCACGCTCTTATCAATTTTTTAGTGCAATTATACATTATTATTATGCATTTTTTATAATGTCATAATGTGAAAAAGTGGACTGGAAGTGAAATGGCATTTCTAAAAGCTCTGGAAAGTAAATAAATAATTAAAAAGTCATTTCACATAAAGAGAGACTATCACTAATCTTCACTTTTCACATCAGTTACACATTACTGCTCATACTGTTTTCACTGAACAGCTGGGGATGCACTCTCACACCTAGATAGGAATTAGGAACACTGTGTCATAATGTATAATTTTTTAAGCATTAAATGGTGGAAATCTTGTATCCAAGCTCAACTACATCATCTATAAAAGAAATAACAGAGTACTATGTTGAACACTTAACCATACAGAAAATGCTAACACTTGGTCATAATTTGAAGCAATAAAGCTACAGCAGAGATAATCAGTACTGTCGTGCCTTGTAAATCTAAATACCTTCTATAGAATAACATTACTATTTGCTTTTGAAATCACGTGAGCAAACAAACACACTATATAGCTGCAATAGACAATATGCAATGAGGTAATTTTTCCCCATTATTATTTTACCTAATATAGCTGGTGAAACACCACGGTAGAGTGCAAGGAGTCCTTCTTGATGATAAATTTTGTAAAAAGCATGAAGAATTCCTTTGTAAGATGGTTCCAGTCGATTCTGCACAATAAGCCGTGTTTTAATTACGTCAGTGGGGTAAGTCACGATGGTTGCAACCATGCCAGCCAGACTTCCTGCCATGATAGCTCTCCAGTGGGAAATATGACCCAACTCATCCGTGAAAAGTATAACAAGTCTAGAGTAAACACATAAAAGAGGAACTATTAATGACAGTACCAACAAAACACATGAAAAATTATTCTTGATGTAATTGTTCTTCTGTGCACAAGCCCCTTTAGCAGTGAGAGCTGAAACTTTAATGTGTATTTAATCCAAGACCTTACTATATATAAGACCACAAAAGCATCAGAACCTCTGTGAAACAGAACATGTGAACAGGCAAACACGAGCAGAGTCCAAACAACATGCCTAAGAGGCCAAAGAGATTTTGGGTAAATCCACACTGCACAGAAGTGCAGAAATGCAAAAATTACAACTAACAAGTAAGTCAGGGACTGGAATATATAACTCTGCAAATGCAATTTGCTTTGATTTTAGTGTTACTGAGCTAAAATGCTTCCAATACCTGAAAGAGCTTTTTGAGAGGCAGTTTGCCTAGCTCTACCTGCATCGCAGTTCCCAGCACAGAGCCAAGCTCACATAGCTTGAGCTGTGGTACCATGCTGGAGGTCCAGGCCACCAATTCAACAATGAAAAAACCTTCAAAGATATGGAGACAAACTGTTCAAATTATTTACTTGTTTGCTTTGCAAGAGACTTTTAACGTAATTTTTGACCACTGAATCCTTGTTTATATTTCCACTTACAGGATGAAAATTGCCATGACTTAAAACATATCTGCAAGAAATTCTCTGTCAGTCATCAGATAGAGACACTGGTCCAACCACCACCCAGTCAAAGTTATCATGTAAGAAGACAGACATAGATAACATCATCACAGGCCTTCTGAGAACAACTGAACCTTCCTCTGTTGCTTGTCTCGGGACAGAAAGGCTCACAGGGATACTTCTCTAGAGAAGACTTACGTCCAGACACTATTATGCTCAGGAAGTTACGTCTAAATTTGAAATTTTGAAATCGAAGCACCAAGTTTTAAAGGCCAACCTTTGAAGGGCTTTTCTTTGTACACAGGGCACTCCTACATCAGGCAGAAGTGTCATGGAGGCAGCAAGAAACAAGTAAAGAGACTTGAGCAGGGAATCTGAGCTGGAGGTAAAGAAATCTATTATTCTATTTTGGAAGAATTAACTAAACTGCCTAAACAGCAGATTTACATTCAAACTACACAGTGTTACCACATCCAGAACCAAATTATTTTGCAAAGATTTACAAGACACTGCTTGCTCAGTTGATGATTTTTCGCGTGACTGTGCATTTTCTACTGCATGACAGATCCCTGCATCTACTTGTCTCGTGCTCTGGAGAGAGCCCGGAGCAGAAAGACCAGCCAGGCAGAAGCGAAAGGGCATAAACTTATTTTCCTATGTGTCTGGTACAGTCCCTAAAGTGACACAGCCTGATTTTCCTGTGCGTGCAGAAATGCATGGGGAGGGCGGTGAGGCGTCTCCAGGCACTACCCAGATAACATTTTAAAACAGCCACAGACAGACGGCGTCTGCGTGCGGTGACCGCAGAGGGAGTGCAGCCTCAGCTGAACCCCCCCTTCCCCGTCCCAGGGCTCCCGACTGCCCCGGTCCCTCTGCAACTGGCGTTACTATTCACCTCAGCTACCGGGTAACGCCTCCCTCTTTTTGTGTTTCTTGCCTTTATATACACCATCCTCCCACTAAAAATACATTTAAAAAAAATCCCCAAATGATGTACTGACAAATATGCATAGGCAGTTCTCATTTAATTCCTGGTAGCCTACTTCCCCACTTGTCATTCACAAGAACACCCTGTGCACACTGGAGATAAACTACCGCCTTGCAAGGGGAATACACTGTCTCAAGCTGAACAAACAACAAAGTTATTTTGCTCAAAATCAACTGGTTTATGCTGGTGCAACACACTGACTCTTCCAGGCACTTAATTACATTAAAATCACTGTTTCTGCTGCCCCGCTGCCATTGTCCCTCCCCTGTTTGACCACCCTGCAGGACACAACAAAGCTGCCCGACTCCTGGGTTACTCCATCCAGGCTGAGCTGGGAAGGCTCTTGCTGGGCCAGGTGAATGACAAACCCAGTCCGGCTGCGCAGCATCCAGGCGGGCGAGCAGTGAGTTAGCCAGGTTGGCCAGCGTGGCCAGCTTCTCCCTACCCAGCAGGGTCCAGGCACCAGAGTAACCCATGGCCCAGCCGGGCGGACACGTTAAGTGCATGGCGTGCACACAGCTGACCCCGGAGAGAGGGAGAGAGAAACCCAACCCTCCCGCTGGCAAAACACCCTGCGGCGTGCCAAGGGTCGGGCGCTCCTGTCAACGCCAAAAGTTACTGGAAGCAAAAGGGAATCCCAGGAAAGAGCCTGCACGGGGAGGGCAGAGCTCCGTGTTGACCCCGCCGCAGTCCTTCCAGCATTTACCCCAATTTAGTCTGTGTTATTATCAAAAACAAGATCTTGAAACAAACGATGTCACACATCAACTTCAAAACCGATCAAATTTGCATAACAACCACTGCATAACAGGGTAAAAGATTTGAACTACTATTTTGATCTTATTTTCTTTGATACAGATGATATAGATACTTGAAAAAATATAAATAAATAAAGTAAGTTGGCTGCAAAGGAGAGATGTCACAGCCACGTCTGTAGGTAGCACGGTAACTGCGTTTCTAAAGGAATGAGGCTGAGCAGAAGAGATTTCACAGACCACCAACTACGACTTCCCAAGCACTTGCTGGCTCATCACCAGGCCCGGAGCGCTGCTAAATAAGCTAAATAAATGAAGTTATTAACCGGGGTGCGTGTCTGTGGGGAGAGGGGACACGCAAACCGCTAGCCACCCAGCTGCGGCACAGAGCCATTAAAGAGCCCCTTTACCGGGCTGAGGCCCCCCCCCCGCCCCTCCCCTCTCGCAGCGGGCAGGGAGGGCTGGAGCGCCGCCCGCCCCGCGGGGCCCCGTCCCGACCCGTCCCGCTGCCGGCCGCTTACCGGCGGGAGGCGGCGAGCTGCAGGGCGCTGTAGGGGAAGAGGCGCAGGCAGGCGGTGAGGTTGCCCTTCCAGAGGGCCCGCAGGCCCTCGGCGCGGCAGAGGCTCCTCCCGGCGCCGCGCAGCCCCCGCCGGCAGTGCCCGCTGCCCACCTGCGCCAGCACCGTCAGCAGCTCCAGCGGCGCCGTCAGGCTGAGGCTCAGCGCGCCCGCCAGCCCGGCGCAGCCCAGCCGCTGCAGGGCCGTCACCCGACCGTCCCGCCGCCAGGTGGCCATGGCCGGACCGCCGGAGCGGAGCGGCGGGGAGCGGCGGCACCGCGGCGGCTGCCAGCGGCCGGGATCGGCCCGGCCCGGCCCGGCCCGGCGGGGCGCGGCCAGCGCGGGGGCGGTGCCGCCAGCCTCGGGCGGCAGGGGGCGCTGTGAGGCCGGGCTCCGCCCGCCCCGGTCCCGGCCCCCCGGTCCCGCCCCGGGGGCGCTGTCTGACGGCGGAAGGGAGAAGCGGGACAACAGGGGGTGAGGCGATGTGGCCCGGCCCTGAGCCACTCTGCATCGCTTCCTCCGTTCATCCCGGTTGGCCACCGGAACCCTCCGCCAACTGCCGCGGGCGTGGAGGGGCCTGTGTGACGGCAGCCGGCCACGGCGGGGAGCCCAGAGCGCTCGGTGCTCCTGCCGGTGGCTAGAGTAACGAAGTATTACATGATTAATACTGATAATAATAATAATGTGGTCCTTTCAAGCAATTAGCTTACTTAATGGAGCATGCAGCTTCCAGAGATAAGTACCCGCAGCACTAACTGGGGAGCAGTGTGACTGCACAGCCGAGCTCTGCACTGAGCCAAACCCACCCCCCGCCTGCCCAACCCCTCTGCCTGCCGTTCTGCTCGCTTACGAGTCTGCAGTTGAGCACTCTTTAAATAAACATGCATAATAATTTTCCTGAATTCCTATCTGAAAGATTTTGCACAGTTGGCAAGTCAAAAAATGGGTCCTTCAATGGGCATCAGGAAGGACGATTCCTTTTCTGAAACAGCATTAAAAAGCATACATCGGGAGCTAATTAACTCCTGTTATGATTGATGTGCCTAAAAGACAGGATGCCATCCAGAGGGACCTGGACAGGCTCAGTAAGTGGGCCCATGAGAACCTCATGAGGTTCAGCAAGGCCAAGTGCAGGGTCAGGGCAACCAGGTACCAATGCAGGTGGGGGGGGCTGAAAGCAGCCCTGCTGAGAAGGACTCAGGGGTCCTGGTGGATGAAAAGCTGTACTCAAGCTGGCTATGTGTGCTCGCAGCCCAGAAGGCCAACTGTATCCTGGGCTGCACCAGGAGCAGTGTGCCCAGCAGGTGATTCTGCCCCTCCGCTCCGCTTGGAATAGACCCCACCTGGAGTACTGCATCCAGCTCTGGAGTCCTCAGCACAGGAAAGACATGGACCTGTTGGAGTGGGTCCAGACAAGGGTGTCACAGCTGAACAGAATGCACCTCACTCAAAAGAGAGAAGCAGCAACATGTTTCATTGAGATAAAATAAGAATTTGACAGAAGTTCACCCTACTAATTACTGCATGGAAGAAGCATACAAAGGAAAATTGAGTTAGAATCAAGTTAGAATGATTCACACAGAGACAAAACTATGGAAGACCCTCCTGTTGAGTCACGAGGTTCAGAGAGGATTCCCTTCCTTTCTAAACTCCCGAGGGAGCTTAGGCACAGCCAGGTCCAATCTTCGTCTCAGACTCAGACAGCGGTTTGTGCCTAATGGAAGAAATACAAAGACTGAGGAAGACCCTCATTGAGTCACGAGGTTCAGAGTGGACTCCCTTGTTTTCTAAACCCCTTATGAAGCCCAGGTGCAGCTAGGTCCAATCTTAGTCTCAGACTGGGACAATGGTTCATGTCTAATGGGATTATCTGTACAAAGTTTATAATAATTAATATTGAGTTGCTACAAGGACTAGTAATGTTTCATTAGTACTAACTCAGCATGTTATCAATCACTTACTGAGGATCTGCTATGAGTAAGGAATCTTTCCACCTTGGGCAAGGAAGGATGTCTTAGTCTCAGGTACGTAAGAGATCTCAAACCTTGAAAGATGTCCCTACTCAAGGGGAAAGTCACCTGGTGTGCAGTCCAGTTGCAATTCAGGGAAAGCTAAAACTGGGCTCATGCTGATGGTAATATTCATAGAGTGAAGCAGTTGGCAGCTAGTCAATAGTAGTAGGAACTAATTAACTTCCATTTTCATACACACAAAGAGGTGGAATGTAAGGAGGAGTTTAAGTGCCTGTGAACCCAAAAAGGTGGCAGGATACGTGGTGAGGAAGGAGATGTGAATCACTTCCATGCATCTACTTGCCATATAGTGAGGACAATTGTAAATGATCCCTCTCTAGCCCCGAGCTCTGACGCGCTGCCCGGCAGAGACACGGCAGGGTCATCAAATCTCTTGATGGAAGGGACAACCCAGCCCTGGATGTAGTTCACACACAGACAGTGTCTGATGAAGAATGTAAAAAGCCAAAGGTTTATGAGACTGATGAACCCATCCATTATTTACTAAACTACTATCAGACACCAGGCTACGCACGTGTTTGCCCAGAGCCAAAAACCACTGCAAACATGAGCTGGTGGAAGAGAGTGGTGTCTGATGATGATGGAGAGTGGTTTTCACATCAGCTTGAGTGACAAAGTGCCCTCACAACAGTGACATAGGTGTATTCCCTTTGTCTTTAAATCTATTTCCACAGTGATCAAATGGATCCATTGGTTACTGTTTACTTCCTGCACTACTGGCCAAATAGCTATTGAATTCTGCTTCTGAAGGCCTGTGCATTGATACTGAAAGGGAGGAACTGAAGGAACATTCTAAATAAGATTTACGAGGTCAATTATTTCAGGCTTTGTTGATGTTCTACCAGAGAAAAGGGGGATAAGGCATGGGGAGGGGAGAGAAGAAAGTGAAGAAGTCACAAGGAGTGACCAGGATCTATGGAGTGAGGAGATAACAGTTAGTAAGAAACCAGTAGCAGTGACTTGCTCCAAAATGGGAGGTCTGCATTGGTTTTTTTTGTAATATATTAAAATAATAATTAAAAAAAAAAAAACAAAATCCAAATTGAAACCTTCATTAGTCTACATTCAGTACCTTTCTACAGTGCATCCAATAAAAGAGTCTAAGAAGAGGCCTCTTATCCCACCTTTGGCAAGAATGCTCTGTTGATGATCCAACAGAGTATCCCAAATCAATAGAAGAGCTAAAAGGCATGTCTCCAGTTGCAGGAACTCAACTATTTATGGCATTATATTTCCTTGGTGGGAAGAAAGTATTTCATGACCGGGGGGGGAAAAAAATCAACTATTTAAAGGAAGAATTGTAAACAAGAAAAAAAGGGTATAAACTTGCTCTGTGTTAATACTGCTTGTAAACTGGAGACTTCTAACCACAGAAGGGTGATGTTTCTTCTAGGGGTTTGCCTTTCTTGCTCGCCTGCACAAGACACCTCAGCTTAAGATTCTTCCTGAGCATAGGTTTTCTCCATTCAGTCTTGCCATTTCCATGACTCATTTTTTTGGTTGAATTTTTACATACTCGTCTGGCTGATAAAATGAATCAGCAGATGAGTTCAGCTTTCCAGAGCATAATCTAATCCATGGAAAAGATGGTGGTTGGTGTGAGTTTGTCTGTTGTTAGTTCTTCCCCTGTGTAAACGGACGTGCCAAAATAAAACCAGTGATTAAAAAAAAAAAAAAAAAGAAAGAAGGATGTAACCAGCAGGATCTAAGATTATTAAAAGTGAATACTTTAAATTGCACCTTCTTTTCATAATTTCTGCCAGCCCAATCAAGTTTATATTGTTTATGTCCTACTTAGATTCCCGTATCTCACAAGCTGTCACTGCAAAAACAGCCAAAGCAAGTGAATCCTCTGAGGGAGCTGACTTTCTTTTGTCTCTCTTGTTATGCATACAAAAAAACCCCATTTTTATTACAGTTGGAGAATGAATTTCATTGAACGTACATTTTATGCAGTCAAGTCCTTTGTAAGACCTATTATGAACATAACTTCTATTTCCTAGAAGATCATTGTGTATTTCTTTATGCTTTGTATTGCATAGTTGTAGCTAATAAAGAACAATGTGCATTGTCTTTAAAGTAGCTACTAGTTAATTCTTTAATCATTCCTACATTGACAACATCCTGCGTTGCTGCACACCTTTTAATCAATCATGCCATCTTTGAAATTTGCCTCAGACATCCTTGCAGTAAAAACATCAAGTTCTGGATTGGTTTTGGTGTTATTTGGTTTGAGGTGTGGCTTTGGGGGTATTTTTTTATGTGTTTGTTTGGTTTTTAACTCTGTAAATAGTTTGTTCACTATCAATGAGTTGCTTCAGGGTAACACAGTTGTGGCTAACATCAGAATCAGGCACAGCACAGAAATCTGTCACACACTGTTTTTATTAGCAAAGGTGGTGTTGGAACTTGCTGTCATTTTCTAAATTAAATTCCATTCTACTCTGACACTGTCTTCCTCAGACACATCAGTATCTAAAAGGAATATATGTAAAGTCTCATGGGAAACTTCTGAGATCAGGGAGGGAAATGAACAAAGCTGTCAAAGAACCGCTTTTCTGCCCATGCCACCCCCACATATAAGTTAGAAAAGCTCTAAATTTAGCACTGCTCTGAGGTGTTCAGTTGACACTGCTTTCCAGGACATTTGCTGGTGAGTCCTAGAGCACAACATGCTCTTGGTCCACTCTTTCCTTGGTGGTGGGAGGAGAATCCGCTCCAGCAAGCAGTTGGGTTGTCCGTATGACCAATAGTGAAAATTAGCATATTGGCCTATGATAACCCAGGATATCTGTGACTGAGCCACAAATAGAACCTTGCACTCCCACTCCTCTGACTTAATCCCAAACCTGCCTTTCTGTACTGAGCGCAACTCACGGTGCCAGCTGCCTTTGTCAGTTGTAAAGCAGACTTTAGTAAGAGGAAGCAACCAAGAAACTTCTTCAGTTTCTGTGTTTATAATAAAATGCTCATGCTAGAGTTAATGCCATTGATATGTATTCTAGGCGTAGCTCAGA
Source organism: Gallinago jamesoni (assembly GCA_025769975.1). Classification (NCBI taxonomy): domain Eukaryota; kingdom Metazoa; phylum Chordata; class Aves; order Charadriiformes; family Scolopacidae; genus Gallinago; species Gallinago jamesoni. Next base: position 9,785,523 of record JAOQGH010000062.1, on the reverse strand, counting down.
AATCTTATTAAATGGAATTACATTAAGAAGGATTGTGTATTCTGGACTTTCTGTATAAATTACTCTGGAAAGACTAATGTATGTTCTGGACAGTTTATGTTCTGGAAAACTAATGTTCCTTTCAGGCAAAACTTATTCTGTTGGACTAAAAACTTTTTTCTTTCTTTCTTTCTTTGGTAACCTTGCTGTAATTAAACCTATCATCATACAGGCTGACAGTAAGTCCTGGCAGGGAAGTTAAACATATTAAAAAAAAAAAAAAGAAAACACTAGGAGGTACTTTTTAATTTTCCCTTAAAGAAATTCAAGTTCAACAAGTTTTCTGTGCAGTCAGCCAGTGGATGGCAGTATTCAACTCATCATTCAGCTGTTCCTGGCTAGAAAGTGGTTGTGTAGGTGAGCAGCTCCTCACTCAGTATCTAGTATCCCATCAGTACCTAATGAAAGAGTATTTCAGCAGTCCACAAATTAGTTTCATGAGTCAAACCTGCAATGGCAGCCATCTGCAATAAGCAAGGTTGTATCATTGTTATTTCTGAAACAAAACTATGCAATTTTCCTAAGTCCCTTGGAACAGATCTTGGTGTTCTATTTCAAAATTAAATACAAGATAGAGGTTTGATTTTTCCGATAGACTGTGCAACCTAAAGGTAGGGAAATATACAGTCTCAATATGGAAAGTCATCTTGGCTTTTAAATTACTCGAGCAATATGTAACATGCAAACATAGTCCCTGGAATGACGTTACCAAGCCACAAGCAGAACCATAGCCATGACTCTTATTTGCATGTACTTAAACACACTCCATGCCCCAAGCTTCCTCCAACTATCTTCCTCCGTAGCCTATTCCTGAAGCTCTCAGAGAAAGCTTGTCTACGTGCACTGGTTGCCAGGCTTTAAATCAAATCAATTTGAAACATAGTAGGTTATGTCCAATGCATTAATGTTGACTTTCAAATCCACTTCAGCTGGATAAGAATAAACCACGAATAAACAAAAGTGCTGGCTCTACACACTCTTTAGCACAGTTTTTCAAAGGCATCATGTGATTTGTGCAGGCAGGGTTTCACCTTTCCTTGCTGTCAAGTTTTAAGAAGAAAGTTTTTATGAGAGTAGAGCAAATCAGGGGTCTGCCCAATCTCGGCAGGTGGGATAAAGCCTAGAAAATTGCGTAGTTTAACTATCCTTCAAGAGGGAGATGTGGGATAATCTCTTCCTAATGTTTCAGACATATCTTTTGCATAAAACAAGATAGCTAATACCAGTCAAAACTGTATCTGTAAAAGAACTCCGTATTTTCTTGTTGCCTCTAGAAACATCAAATCCACTTCTGAAGCAAAATGCTTAGTCTCTCATATTTTCTATAGCAACAATTTTCATAGTTTTATTATTCATCATGTAAAAGTGAATCATCCTTTTATCAGTTTTGTATGTGGCACTTTTAATTAATATGACATAGCACTTCTTCTCAACATGAGAATTTTGCCAGAGTGATTTCCTTAACATCAATTTTCCCTGTCTCCTTTGTCAGAGGAAATACAATGTACTGTTCATTCAGAGAGTAACTCACCACACTGCTCCAGCAACGTGCATGACCCTAGTAGGCGGGATACTCTGCAATTGCAAAAGACCACGGTTTCCAGTTTCCCTGAAATACAAAATAATTGTATTTACATATAATTTGCTTAATTACAGGTCAGAAACTGTTTTTTGTTTTTCTGCAACCGGAGGCACAGGGTGAGTTTTTTACCTATTTGTATGTTAGTTAGTACCTCTTCTACCTTTAAAACATTATTTTATCCTTTAAAATAAAGACAACCAGAAACCAATGTCACCATATAATAGATTGCTAGAAAAACCTCCCAACACAAGGAGAACCAAGAACTCTGGAAAAGGCAAGCAGGCTCAAGAAACGTTTGCAGGTAAAAGTAGTATCTTTATTCTATCAAGTTGTAGAGTGAGAAAACTCAGAGATACTTTTTGGCACACAAAGGTGTAACTGAAATAGACTGCCACACTAAATATACCCATAACGATTGTTCTCAGGTTGTAATTGCATACATAGAGATTAAACCATCTGAGAAAAGTGCTTGGCATACACCTCTGCCTGTAGCCCTAGCCCTTTGTGTGTCCTACAATCATTGCCCATCACAGTTACAACTGTACTTCTATGAGGGAAGAAATAACATGTCTGTTTTTAAGGGGGAGAAAGGATCTAAAATGTACCATGTTTTACAGTTGAGTTTGGAAGATGGCAAGAGACAAAAATACACTGAACACTGAGGGAATATTTGAGGGAATGGCTGCCCTAAATTTAATTCTTTTGGGGACCTTAAAGGAAGAACAACCAAGTGCTGGGAAGTGCAGACAATACCTTCAACAGCGTGCTGGTGAGGTGCTGACAGCCTTGGGAGCTGCTCGGCTGCGGGGAGCTGACTGCCACATGGTGCCAAGTGACACAGGCATTGTGTTTCCGTTGATAAAACACAAACAAAGTAGTGCTAAAACAGAGAAAAGCTAGCGTTAATCCTCACATGCACATTGCTCAGTGGTGGATCAGTTGCAGGATACAGGACAAAGAACCTGGTACTGCACCGCACCCCTGTAACTCGGCCCTCGCACCACCCAGCACAGCAACTGCCAAGGAAGTAACTCTTTCCCTTGGGGGATTTTTAAGACAACACACATACCCAGCACCCACAGGCTGAAGCCATCTGGCAGCTGAGGTGTGGCATGCAGCACGGCCAGGGACCTCTGCCACCCCTCTCAGGGGTGAAGAGCGGGGTGTGAAGCAGAAGCCCGGGGAGCCACCATCATCTCCTGGGGCTTGGCCTGGCGCCGCTTTGCCAATCATAGAATCACAGAATGGTTTGGGTTGGAAGGGACCTTACGGATCATCTAGTCCAAGCCCCCTGCCACAGGCAGGGACATCTCCCACTAGGCCAGGTGGGTGAAAGCCCCATCCAGCCTGGCCTTGAACACCTCCAGGGATGGGGCATCCACAACTTCTCTGGGCAACCTGTTCCACTGTCTCACCACCCTCATAGTGAAAAATTTCTTCCTGGTATCTAATCTAAATCTGCCCTCTTCTAGTTTGAAGCCATTCACCCTATCACTACATGTCCTTGTCCCTCCCTGTCTCTCCTGTAGGCCTCCTCCAGATACTGGAAGGCTGCTATATGGTCTCCCTGGAGCCTTCTCCAGGATGAACAACACCAACCCTCTCAGCCTGTCCTCTCAGCAGAGGTGTTCCAGCTCTCATCATCTTCAGGGCCTCCTCTTGACCCACTCCAACAGGTCCATGTCCTTCCCATGTTGGGGGCCCCAGAGCTGGACGCAGCACTGCGGGGGGGAGGGGGGTGTCACCAGAGGGGAGCAGAGGGGGACAATCAGCTCCCTCGACTTGCTGCCCACGCTGCTTTTGATGCACCCAGGATGGGGTTGGCCTCCTGGGCTGCGAGCACACATTCCCAGCCCAATGCTCAATCGTTCCTCAAAAATACGCGTGAAATCCCCCAACACGGCACAGCCGCGAGCCACCCTTCCCCCCCCCCCCCCCCCCCCCTTCCCGGGCTCTGGCCGCCACAAACTGGCCCCCCCGGGCGCGGCGCCCCCCAGGCCCGGGGTGGAGGCGGGCAACCGGGCCCGGCTCCGGGATGCGGGAGGAGCGGGCGGTGCCGGGCCGCGCCCCAGAGGCGGGGTCCCCCCGCCGCTGCCCGGCCTGCGCCGCGCTCCGCTCCGCCCCGGGGCGGTGGCGGGAAGGGCGGCCGGAGGGGTAAGGGGAGCTGGCGGGCGGCTGGGCTCGATGCTTCGTTCCTCCGGGCGAAGGGGCCCTGGGCTGGCGGAGGGTGCTGGGGGCCCGTGTGGGGCAGGGGCCGCGACCGGAGGGATGCCGCGTCCCTCCGTGCTGGCCGGGCCTGGCCCGGCCCGCGCCTGCCGGGGCACCGGGGGATGAAGCGGTTCCCGGCAGCTCCGGTGGGGCCCTGCCGCGACGGGCTGGCGGGTGCCGGGCTCGGCTCTGGGCGGGGGTGGCGGCCCTCTTCTCTCCTCCGGCCGCCGGGGCGGCAGCGGGTTCGGCCGGAGGAGCATCGCCTCCTCCCCCGGCCCGGGCGGTGTGCGCCGCGGGTCGCTGGGCCCGGGGGGCTCCGTGGAGAGGCCGCAGAGGCGCTCCGAGGGGGGACGTAGGGTGGCGGCTCCCCCGCAGCCGTGGCAGGAGAGCGGCCCGGGTCCGGCCGCCGTCTCCGGTCGCCGGAGGAGGGGTGGGCGGTGGCCGGGCCCGGGCCGCGGGGCTCCTTCGACGTGGTGGTGGAAAGTAGGCTTAAAGGAGTCGGTTCGCTGTGAATGGCCCTGGCCAGATGGATGTGGCGTGCGGGTTTGGGATTCATGTGTTTTACATTGGAGAGCATTAGAATATTGTAATTAAAACTGCTCGAGGGCTGGAGAAAGTGCCTCACAATGAGAGACTGAGAGAGAGCTCTCAAAGAGCTCAAGCTATGGATTTTATATAAGCAAAAATGAGTGAGAGGCACCTGGATTATAGTATGTAAGAGGGGAAAAAATAAAAACAATCTAAACCCACCTAGGTGCTAAAAGGATGTGGAGCTATAAGAGGAAGGCTTAAGAAAAATTAACATCTGGAAGTTGTTTCTGTTTCAAATGACAAATGAGTGTGTTCAAATGGAACAAACTGACTGTGGGAACTGGCAGGTTTTCATATCATCGTGTTTCCAAACCAGAGCCAGGTGCCTTCCTGGAAGAGGTACCGCAGCCGAATACGGTTAGCATAGGCCAGAGTAAGTGATCTGATAGCCTGCTGTGGTCCTGATCAGCTTTAATCTGTTCTGAAGTTCTGTATTATTTTAGGCCCATGAGACATAGGAACTTGCTGAGTTTCACGAGAATTCCTCAGCAGAGCTGGGAATTGGTCACAGATCTGTAGAGTCCCAGGTCAGTATCTTGGGTCCTCTTTTATATGTTTATATACCTTTTTTTAATTTGGAGCATCTGTCAAGGTCATCAAAACACGTGATCTCAGAAGAAAGGCATGCAGCTAGTGAAGGACAGTTCAGCTACAGTTATTGTACTAAACCCTAGTGCAAGGGCAAATGTGTTCCTGGTGTTATAACTGGTACAGGATAACTAAAAGGAAATGATAATTTGGTAAAGGGGTTGAATGTCAGATTCCTTGTGATTTGTCAGTTGGAGCAGTTAAAACCTAAAGATAACAGCTTATTAATATGTCAGGGTTGATTCCAAAAGGCTGAGCAGCAAGCCAGTGGATCAGCCAGTGAATTATTCCGTGTTTTGTATCCAGTTACAGGATGAGAAATACATTTCTGATGCTTGAAGAGCTCCTGGCTATGAGGAAGAGTGGGGAAGAGCAAGGGTAATGGTCTGCACTGGCAGACTACTATAGTTTACTCAGCTCTATGAAGAGACTTTTGGGCGGTTTACTGCTAGTAGAAATATAGTTGCAGCCATGATGGTGTAAGGATGTAAGCAAAGAAAAATTTGCGAGGGCAGCATAATATCAGTTGGTTTAATAGAAGATGCATTTGGAAAATGGAACAAGCGTTTGGGTACACCAGCTGTTCTTCAGGCTTTGTGTCCCTAAAGATTTCAATAGCAGTGTCCCGAGTGTTTTAACCACCTGCACTTCAAATCTTAGTGTGATGGAAAAAGTGTAGTTGATACTAAGATTATAGGGAGCTTTAGGAAGCTCTTTATCTTTATGCACGGTTGGCAGAAAGGATTCTAGAGACTACTTGCTCTTTTGGTTTTGTAGTAAATACTTTGGGTGGCTCTGCTTTGCTTACATGAGCTACAGAAGGTGTCTGTATACGTACACAGCTGTATTCAGAGATTAATTGTGAGATAGCCTTGCCTGACAAAGTTGTGGTTAATTCTTAGTGCACTTGGCAGCAGTTCTTTAACAGGAGCGATTCAGTGCTGTAGCTGCTGGTTCCAGAGATTCCTATTTGGTTTTGTGTTTTGCTTTGTTTTTTTAAATTACACCAGTTTTTCCTTCAGTACCTCTGTATTTCTTTACTTCATCTTTTTGAATAGTCACCCTCTTCACCAGACAGCTTCTTGCGCTGCACTTGTATTCCCCTATACAAGACTGAAGGCAAACAGGCATTCCTCAGGTAATGGCAATATAGATTTTAACCTGTGACAACCATCTTAGATACTTTTTTTTTGATGTTGCTTCAGTGGAAGCTTTTATGTGGCACAACTGCAGTTCTCTGTGTGTATGTGTCTTCTTCCCCTTGCCCTTTGATTTAGTCTGTTTTTATGTTAGCGTGGCAAAAAAAAAAAAGAAAAATGTAGCATATGGGCAGCATTAAAATATATTAACCTTTATTTGTTACTAGCTGCTGAGATTTTGTGGAAGAAACAGGCACAGATGGTGGTTTGCCAACCTCTGCTCTTTTTCCTTGAGGGTAGCCCTGAGATTTCCTTGCTAACCAGTAGAAACTTCTCTGTAAACTTTTTGAACACTTACACATGTGAGGGGGTAAAAAAACCCCTTTTGGTTGTCCTGTTTGTACTAGCTATAGAGATACATGAAATTCAAATTATCAGTATCTGAACTGAAGCCCTTTAACCAAAACTTGTCATTTTACTGTTCTGATTTCCTGAAACATTGGTGTTGGTAAGGTAAAAGTTGTAAATATTTTTGCTGTGGTTGGCACTGGAAGTGGGAAGCAATCTCAGGGGCTGGTGAGAGTCTTTGAAAGATACTTGATTTCTTACTCCTAAGCATGTAGTTGCGGCAGCCATCCTAATTTAGGTGGTTCTTGGCTAGTGAAGGGTACCCTCTTCTTCTGTACATTTTTGCTTAAGTATGTTGAGGTATGACTCCATTTAAGTACCATGCTTAGTGTGGCATTATAAAAGAACACTTGCAACCTCTAAGCTTAAATTAGCTATGTAAGTACTTATTAGGATGTACCCTGTTCTGATATTTCTTCCAGCAGGTAATTTCTAAACTGTGACTGTAAAATATACGTCTATGCTGGAAATAACACTTTGTCTTATTTTTTGCAGTGTAGGTAGACCTTGATGCAATTTGCTTGAGTGTTTTCTTTTAATGTACTCACATCTGGGCGTTTGACGCTGTTTAAAGGCAGCACACATCAACAGAATTCATCGGTTTTTAAGAAAGCAAGCATTTGATCCAAAAGATGTTGCTCTGAGAGTCAGTCAGCTCTACTTTTGGCAGAACTGCACAAATCCTGCAGCTAGGAATGCTCTGCTGAACATACTGAACTTTGAGTCCCCAGAAGAGCATGCCAGGAACAGGTTTGGCCAAAGGTACAATGTCAGATTGTGAGCCCCTGATGTCACAGCAGGAGGAGACGTTTGGGAGTGGGATGTTTGAGCTTGACTGACAACCCATTGGGAACTTCAGAAGAGATATTCTAGTATGCTGTGGGGTAGAGAGAGACATTCTCATGAGCTGGGTGATATGTGGTAGACATCTGGGGTCTCTCATTTGCTGAGCAGGTTGTCTGTGTTTGTATAAATACAGGGCAAACTGGGCTGCTAAGTCTGATTCTGCTTCTTCCATGACAGGTGACTTTTGACACAACCAGTCATTTTAGTGAAGGAGCCATAAGAAAGAGAAACCGGGAAGGACTAAAGCTGCAAGAACAGGAGCACGTTCGAAAAAAGGGAGGGGAAAAAAGAGAGAGGGTTGAAAGGTGAGAGCGTATTTTTAGAGGATGTCCCATTTTCTTGAGTTCGTTATTCTACCTCATACCAAGTAAAATCCAGCAAGAGTAGCTAATGTAAAAATACAGGCTTTGAAGAAACAGAAGTCAGAGAAATTTAAGCAGTACTATGTAGTTTTTAATTTATGTGTTACTGTGGGAAAGAAAAGCATCATGTAATTCTCTGTGTAAAGCATCAGGTGGAGGGGTGTGGGTAATGAGAAAGGTTGGACTTGAGACATGCTGAGGTCCCTTTCAGGCTGGATTACGCTCTGATTGTGTGGGCCTGGAGTGAAAATGGAGAGCTGTTACTCTCAAATTGCTCTGAGGCTTGATTGCTTAAGATTTTCCATGTGGGTGTTTTGTAGTGCTCTATGCTGCAACATCACAAATGAATGTCTTTATGCCCTGAAGTAAAATTAATGTGACATATATTTCTAGGTGTCTCCCACTAGACTGGAAGGTCCAAAGCTAGAAATGAACTCTTTTCCACCTTTCCCGCTATCCCTTTTTACATGTTATTTTTCATTGCTGTTATCTTTAGGGCAATATCTTAAATATATTTAATATTATCAATTTATTAATATTTATATATTAATAATATAATTACTAAATATCTTTAGGGCAATATCTTAAATTTTGTATATGAGTAATAGTAGTATATTGAAGTTTTAATTCTGTAGATAGTGTCCTAAACTGTCACTAGTAATTATGTTACAAACCTTAATATCTTAAAAAAAAAAAAACAAAACAACTAACTCAACATTTAGCATGTGGAGCATAGCGACTCTAACACTAGGTCTCTGAAAACACTGCTGTGCTTCCATTGTCAATACCTTCTTATTCAAATACTTTTAAAGTGTTTAAAAGTTGGGATTTTTTTTTTTTAAAGCAAAAATACTTACTTAATAAGTAAAGCAAAAGCCACGTGTGCAAGCAAAGCAAACGAAGGAATTCATTTACCCCTTCCCATGGGCAGGCAGGTGTTCAGCTGTCCCCAGGAAAGCAGGGCTACACAACACGTAACAGTGGCTTGGGAAGACAAATGCCATCATTCTGAATGTCCCTAGCTTTTATTGCTGAGCATGATGTCATATGGCATGGAATATCCCTTTGGTCAGTTGGGGTCAGCTGTCCCAGCTGTGTCCTCTCCCTCTCTTGTGTCCCCCCAGCCCTCACTGCTGGGGTGGTGTGAGGAACAGAAAAGGCTTTGACCGTGTGTGAGCACTGCTCAGCAGTAATGAAAACATCCCTGTTTCAGCATAAATCCAGTCCATAGTCCCAGACTAGCTACTGTGAAGAAAATTAATTCTAACCCAGCCAAAACCAGCACACAGCTTCAACTTTAATTTTTTAGAACAGTGGAAATAGTCTTGTAGTATCTCTTAAATGGGACCCTCATGCTAATCTGTAGGCACATTTGGTAATTTAAGAATTAGATCCAAATAATCAGTCTCTAAGTGTGTCTTTGGAGATAAATGATGATGTGGCTCTTTGAAAACCTTGGAATACAAAGCACTGGAAGAGAGAACTTCTAAACGTGTGTGTCGCTTGGATGCACATCATCTCTATGCCATGTTTTTTCTTCTAAACGTTATTCTAACAAACAAGATTTCTTGTTAGCCACATGCAGATTCTTGGTGACTGGTTGCTTCTTATTAGCATTTCAAAGAGTTGCATCCAATTCCCCAGGACTCAAAATGTCAAACAAGTGTCATCTAAATTGTCCCATATTGATAATTACCTAGAAAAAGACGTGGTGATGGAAAGAAGTTCAAGAGAGAAAAAAGAAAGCTAAGCTGGAGAGGAGAGAAGAGAGGCAGATAGATGGAGATGAGAAACATCCCCCAAAGCAGCGGAAGGTACCAGCTGAAGAACAGCAGTGGCCAGAGAATATGCCTGAATGGGAAGAAAGGAAATCCCTGCTAGCTCAGAGAAGAGTGGAGTCTGTCAGACTGCTTACAGTCCTGTTAAACCGTGTGAAAGTAAGACTGTTTTAAAACATATTTTAAGTTTTGAAGGGTATTTATTTGAGCCTGAATAATTCACTGGACACTTGATGTCTTGATGCTATTAGAAGACTACCTTGGTGCTGACCCAGTACTGAGGAGGCCTGAGGTCTAAGTCTTGTGACAGTGGGCTCTCATCTTGCCTTGGGAGCAAAGGTAGCACATTTCCACCCAGAAACTTTGCCTTTGATGCTTGTTTGAGGCCTTGTCGTTACTGAGTAGAAATAGGGGTGGAAGGGCTGTATCGGCTCTGTTAGATTTGGTCCAGCGCTACAAATGAGGAGTTTCAGGGTGGAGAGACAAATGATGCTATCTCTGCTTGTTTTAGCCTCAGATCTGCAGGAGACAATTAAATTGGCACGTTGCGTTTCTAGTAGCCTCCCTTTTTTGGGCAACACTAAGCTATCAGTTTTATTTCAGTTTGATTCAGCTAATGTGTTACGAAAGTCAGCAGAGGAGTGATAAAAAATTGAGTGTTTTGCACACGGGTCAGTGTTTGGAGGTTTATTTTAGTGCTTTGGCTAAAAAAAAAAAGTTTTAAATAAAAACAGGGGGTTTCATTTCTCAGGACTGCCAACATGGCTTTGTCTTCAGTATTTGCTACATGAAAATCTGCTTGCAGCTTTTAACAAGTGTATGTTTTTCCCAATCCTTAATTAAGATTTCCAAAGGACTATAATTCCTTCAGAGTTGAAGTCAGACCCTTGCCATTCTGCATGGCATCTGCCTCATGACATTTGACATTGCCTTCTTAGTTACGAAGGTGACATGTTTCATAAACTTCTATTTTCTTGGTTTCATTGCTTGGAAAGCTTTAGATTGGTTGTATTTGGACTCATTTAAAACAGTGTATAATGAAGCAATTTATTCTAAATAAAATATTCAGTGTATAAAAGTGTAGTAATTTTACCATTGCACACAATACTAGTTTTGTGATGCTGTGATCAAACAAAGTATATTTTATTATGCAGTTGCAGTCAGATGAATTATTTGAAAGGTCCACTTTCTTATTTAATTGAGAATACAACTTTCTGAGATGATGAAATACCTGTAGTTCTAACTTGGGAATAGTGAGATTGTACAGTTGAGCTCTGAACTAAGCCAAACTTATCCCTCATCTGTATAACTTTTCTGACTGTGGGACTGCTCGCTCATGAGTTTGCAGTTTGGCACTGTATAACACTCAATAAATGCGCGTAATCATTTTCCTGATTTTTTTATTTGAAGGATTTTGTGCAGTTGGCAAGTCAAAAAGTGGATCCTTCATTTGGCGTAAGGAAGGATGATTCCTTTTCTGAAACAGCATTAAAAGACATACATCAGGAGCTAGTTAACTCCTATTTTTATACACAGAAAGAGGTGGAATGTAAAGAGGAGTTTAAGTACCCGCGAACCCAAAAAGGTGGCAGAATACATGGTGAGGAAGGAGATGTGAATCACTTCCATGCATCTACTTGCCATATAGTGAGGACAATTGTAAATGATCCCTCTCCAGCCCCGAACTCTGACGCGCTGCTCGGCAGAGACACCAAGAACCCCTTTGGCTGTGGACCTTTACTGATCACCATTACACAGGACGGCAGGGTCATCAGATCTCTTGATGGAAAGGACAACCCAGCCCTGGATGTAGTTCACACACAGACAGTGTCTGATGAAGACTGTTGTAAAAAGCCAAAGGTTTATGAGACTGATGAATTCATCCATTATTTACTAAACTACTATCAGACACCAGGCTACGCACGTGTTTGCCCAGAGCCAAAAACCACTGCAAACACGAGCTGGTGGAAGAGGGTGGTGTCTGATGAGGATAGTGATTTTGACATCAGCTTGAGTGGCAAACACATACAGCACTTCAGAGGAGTGAGTCCTGTACAAAACCTCACTAAGAGAAATTGTAATCATGATAACTGTAGACTGGTGATCACTGTTGGGGAACTTGAGTCAACAGATACACTGTTAGAAAACAAGACCCACCGGGGTAGGTTTGCAAAAGAGTTGCGAGTGCAGAGGAATCATTCACTGATTGTTGATAAGTTACCACTTGCTGGACTGAATCATTCATTGAATTGCACTGCTGTTAGTCATGATAAGGAATTCAAACAAGAAGACGGTAGCGATGAAGGTACTGTACCGCACAAGGCATGTAGATCTGCTTTCAGATTAAAGGATTTGTTGGAAGACATCAGTGATTCGGAGTACTTTAGAGAGGCACGTAGAAGCTTAATGAAGAGAACAGAAAGGAGGTGTGAAGAAATTTACACCAATTATAATGAAGGGTGCTTGCCTGCCAGAGCCAGGGAAAGAGAATTACTGGTTTATCTTGAAAATGTAACTCTGGAAGGTCAAGAGAAGGAAAGCAGCAAATGTAGCTTCTGTTTGAATTCTGTCTACGAGCTCTTTGGAAAGCAGTGTGAACATAAGCTTAAAAAGTTGTGTAAGAGGTCTAGTAGTAAATTAAGATGTGAAGGACAGAAAAATGAGAGACAACCCAGAGAAGAGGAGAGAAATGCTCACAAAATTAAGAAAAAGCGAAAAAAGCTTTCTTCTAATCTTTTATCTGATGAATGTGGCTTTTCAGAGATGGACACTTGTGTGCAGCTGGAGTCACTCAGAAAGATACAAAGAAAATGTAAGAAAGTGCTCCACAACAAAGTGAAATTAAAGACACTTCACACCACTGTGGCAGCACCAGATGTTACCCCTCATGGTGGCTCGCCACTTCAGGAGACCCTCCAGAGAACAGGTGAGAAAGAGGGACACCAGAACTAAGGTGAGGTTAGTTGCTGCAGTGCTTACAGTGATGAATGGTAAGTGTTTATAAGAAGTATAAACATGGCTGTAAAAAATAAAAAGTGTGATTTCTATGCAGTTGAAGGTTTGTTCAGTTTAGCTCAAAAACACTGCTGCAGTTCAAGAGTAGTATTTGTCTGCTTCATTGTATAGCAAAGCATCTGTCATGGGCATTAGCAGATAGGTGGTTATTCTGTCAGTAACAACGTGTATGCTAACAACTCAACATGCTTTAGACAACTAAAACATTAGGCAACTCAGTATGTGGTACATCTGGGTGGGAGGAACTGTCTCAAGTTAGTGAATTTATATACAGGTAGTCATGGCCAAACAGGATTGCTATGTTTCTGGCTGTTGTTACAGCCCTTTCACAGCTTAGCATGCTTTCAGTTTGTTGGTGGGTACCTTACAGCTACCTCCCCATACCCTTTCCCTTCCTACCTCCCCAACAAACTCCCTTCAAGTAACTTTTTCATGTGCTTGTTTACAGGAGATGAGAGGAAATTAATCTCGAAAAGAGAGATGGATGCAGATGTCAGAGGATGCCCTCTATTTCCTCTTGAGATAATTCAGACAAACCCCTGCTCAGATACTTTCTGTGGAGCAGAGCCCAGAAGAGGATGCTGAACAGCTACTATCTAATGGCTCTTAAAGTTTTATATAGAACTGGGAGAAGAAAGCCCTTTGGCCATTAAAAGGTATATGAAATACTGGGGTTTTCTTTTGCTTAAGTAATTCCTTGGGCTAGAATATCTAACTGGTGTAGTGAGCCACAAAACCAGAATCTGTGTTTGCCTTTTGGATTACAGAGGACCAAAACTTTCTCCAGAGCTAGACAGACTTTCATGGACCAGTTGCTAAGAACTGGAAAGGTACAGATTGAGATCTCAAAGTGTTATATTGTGATTTAATGTAGGGAACCATGTAAATAATCAAAGTCACAGTATTTAATAATAATGAGTCATTGGAAAAAAAACTTAGCTATGTAATCATAGAGCAAGCATATGAAGTGCCTCCTCAATCAGATTGTTAAAATGATGGGACTGGAAGGTGTGGGGGATATTTATACTCAATTGTGTGAAGTAATAGGTTTCCAAATATGGAAAAAAATCCCATCTCCTGTAAAAACCCACACTGTAAAAAATGTTTGTTTTCTATTTACAATGGTAGAGGTGTTTCTGGAAACTTGCTGGTCTTTGGGAGGATGGATTTCACTGAACTTGTGCTGGATGTAGCACTTCCAGGAACTTGAATGATTGTCTGAGCAGAGCTCTGAATGTTGGGTGGTGAAAGGGCAGTGCTTGTCAGCATATTGACAGTCCCCATATATATATGCAGGCTGAAAGTTGGATCACACAATTTCAAAATGTGCCCTTTTGAAGGCACATGCAGTGAGATAGCTACTTAGTGCGGACTTCCTTACAAACAATTTCCAGAGGAACTGTCAAATGTTGTCAGATTTGTGCTGCCTGTAGGTAAAAATGTAAAAATGCAGTCTAGAAGCTTGAGTTATGTCCATATTTATTCAGCTGCCTATATTTAGAAGACAGCAACAATTGCTTTTGGACAAAGCCCCTTAGCAAGGTGTAGAGGACCAGTTCTAAGTTCAATACACTGATTATTTCAGCTTTCATTTTAGTATGCTTTTTTTATTACATGTCAGTATACTAAGTTTATGTGATGATGTTGCCTTCATTACATAGAATCTTACCCATGTTTGTAACTTCTGCTCTAATAAATAGCAATTAAAAAAATATAATAATTGTAATTGTTGATGGTAGATAGGTTTCCCCACAGTGTTCAATACTGGTGATTCCTCCAGGCTACTAAGCTGGGTTTTATTGATCTTCTCTGTTCACACATTCAGATGTTGAGTGCCTTTTCAGGGTCATGAATGACAAATGGTTGCTACTCAAAGTACTGTTGATCTATTACTTTTATCTAAAAGTATCTTATTTTCCTGACATAAATATTTTCTGACTATTTTGGAGACCCTTTATGCCCCTCATGAGTCTCCTTGTTAGAATTTTATAGTTATAATGAAGATCAACTATTGTATCTGTTGACCACGTAAAATGTTTCAGTTGCACCGATACGACATACCAAGGGTGTTTTTTCTCTACGCAATATTTGCGGATTAAAAATGGCAAAACTTCCTCCTCTGTCAATCTATAGGCAGTTCTTGTCCATAATTAGCCATCTCCCATGAGACAGGCCTTTCAATTACAGGTGAGGAAGTATTTCTTTTTGTTAATCTGGGGGAGCAGGAACTTCCCTTGAGTGTAAATTTCCAGTGTTTTATTAACGTGTTGTCACAATATTCAGTAACAAATAAATACAGCAGTTCTGTAATTGCTTGTTGCATTTACCTATATTGATTGAAACTGAGAAAGGAAACCTTCTATCTCCAAGTCCTTATTCCATCTAAAAGATTGTTAGTAAATAAAATATGTGTGCGCTTTAAAATGTGAGACACCATTGTAATCTTAATACTGAAACAGAGCTTTTGTGTTTCCTATTTGTTCACAAGTGGCATTATTTAGAACCTGGTTTGAGCTGTTTTAATTTGAGCCCCATCCTTTCGCACGCTGGACTGTTTAGTATAATTTTGTGTATTATCCTGAAGGTTAATCTTTAAAGATACACATAACAGTTTGCATTAGAACTTTTCAAATACCTTTGTAGATTAAATTTCAGTAGTTACAGGAATGTGTTATATCTCAAGTATGAAAGTTACAGAATGTTTAGACAATCAAAACATTAAGTAGGTGAAAAAAATGCCTTAAAAGCAGCATTTTTATAGTTCAGCAATGGGAATGTGTAACCTTGCTGGCATAACTTCACACTTTTTAGTTTGAGCCTGGTGTGTGATGTTGTACTTGGCTGGCGTTTCAAGAGGTTGGGTTTTTTTTTTTATGGAAACCCTGTTTACTCTGACATGTATGAAGTAGGGCCCTGAGACAATCAAATCTGAAGTTAGTGCAAAACTAATGAAAATGCCTGGTAACAGAGCTAGTGAGAACAGAAAGTCTTCTCAGGGGTGCTGGCTGAACTAAGCTTATTTGAAATATGTGGCCACTTGGTTGTACCCTGTGCAGAATGCTGAAATCGAAATCCTACAGGCTGTTTTTAAAGCAGAAATACACAATGCCCATTATTATATCAGTCCATCTGCTTGAAATACAAGAATACAGCAATTATGATATAAAGCCCTTTCTTCTTAATCCAGAGATTCCAGGCAATGCATAGAAATGCCTTCCCTTTTGTAAAGCCCCTTACATAACTCTTGACATGAGCATTCATTACTGAACTTTTTTTTTTTTTTTTCCACTGAAACAGCATGAAGTAAGAGCTAATAAAGATGATTAAGAGCAGGTAGATTCCGGACAAAAGAATACCTGAATTAGACAAAGCAGCTGACAGCGTGCCAGAACTGGTTGGAAATGAGATGCTACTCAATTGTTTTGATTTGCCCTAGAGCTCCTCACACATGCCTTGGTGACACACACAAGCAATGGGCGTTGGGGCACTTCAGCTGAGGGAGATCGCTGACAGTCTCTGCTCTTGGTTGGTCATTGTGTCCTACTTGATTAATGTACAACCTGTTAAGGTACCTGGCGTGGTTCTTTTTCCTTAGTCATTGCAGCCAGTCACTCTTGACGGAAGGGATCAAGTTGCAATGAACAGAGTAAAAAAAGAAGCCAAAGCTCATCCATTTTCTCCAGTGCTTTAGATGAAAATAAAATCCATGCCTGCTGCTTCATGAAGCCACTGCTTTTGTGGCTCACTTCTTCCCCTTTCACAAGAAATTCTCTTTTTCTCTGAAAAAGCAGTCTTACTGAAGTGTAGTACTTCCTTCCCAAGAGACACAGATGCTGAATATTAAGCTTTGCCTTGTGTTACTGCCAGTTTTCTGGGTAGGTTTTTATTTATTATTGTTTGTGATGCATCATGTTGTAATGTATAGCTTGATATTTACATAGTGTTAGTTCCTCAGGATATGTTATGAATTAACTTAAAGAGTCAGATGGTTGGGTCCACTGAAGGGTAGGTTATAGCCCAGCCTAGTTCTGCTACACGACAGCCTGCTCCAGCTCTTGCTGAGTTTTCACAATTACTCATGCCTTTTTATGCTTAACTCTGTTTTTACAAAGGCAAAACATATTATACAACATGAATATGTTCTATATTTAATATACTGTTATACTGTACTTTCAGGAGTTCAGCTAGAACATATTATACTCTATGTGTTGGATAATGTAAGGCATTGCAGAAAGATAATACAAAACTGGAAACACTGGGGGAGGATTAAGTATCGCATTTAATTACAGTAAATAAAACCAAACATCACCGTTATGCAAGAGTATTTTATTTTCTGCCTTAAACAAATAAAAAAGCACATTTCTGATTTGAGGTAAACCATTAGTAGTTTGCAAAGAGTATAAACGTCTCTAAAAATAAAATAGCAACACAAAGGTCATGACAAGATTAACATGTGTCTCTAGACCTTCATTAGGTAGTTCATACAGTACCGCTTGATGAGCTATCTGGCTCAAACAACTGCACTCTTCATTTGAGGGCCCACTGTAAGCAAAAGAAAACACCACGACAGCGTTAGGACTGAGGGAAGGTCATTTGTTCTCCACCACAGATAGTCTCAGGCACTTCAACGTGTTGTGTCAACGTGTTTACGAAAGCTGCTGTTGTGCAATGCACTCTTACTTCCGATCAGTTTTGCCTCATTTACACCTTCCCACTCAGGACTCGGTTCATCATTTTGGTCGTGTTGCCAAATTGAAACAACTCGGCTGAACCAGAGAAACAGAGTACAGGGAACTACACCAGACAGGCACCCAAGCAGAATCACCTGGACAAGAAACACGTTTATGAGTGACCAGCAAATCATTAGTTACCTCCTTGGAATTTCTGAGAAAATTTTGCAGAAGTATTTTGAACGACGAAAGAGCACATTTACATTTTTCCTTGGTCAAATCCATTTACCCAGCCCCTTCTGGTAGAAGACTAGGTTACATAGTTGGAACAAATCTAGTAATTAAGCATAGATGCGAGCTAAGAGAGCAAGTAAAAAACAATTCAAAGGCCAGGTGCCCCAGGCATCGCATTGCTGGTTATGCATGAGATTGTGCCATTTATTTTAATGGCAACATTCCAAAACAACAAAGGCCTCCACACAGAAACAGCTTACACCACGTTATTTTATTTTGTACAGGAAACTTGTAGAAGTTACATTGAATAGAAACATTTTTCTGCTGGTTAAAGCTGCATGTACGAGAGCATTTGTTAATCATGCCATACCAGCAATGTCTTTTAGGCCTAGGAATCAATAGCAGATGATCTTCCTCATTTAATATAATTTCATTAAAATTCACAGAAGAGTTTTACCAAGAGGAAAAGTGAATGAATAGTAGTCCAGTGGAGCCACACTTCATGGTGTACCTGGTTTTTAGGGATGCCTAGTTACACTTGATATCTAAACCTTTGTAGTTCTTCAAATGTGCTTTAAAAGTAAACAAAGAATATTAATCCATGCATAATAATGCATGACAGAATACACCAAGTATTCATCAGTCCTTATTAATTTTCTAAGTATCTAAAAGTGATTTAACCCCTCAAAAATTCTTATCTTTTCTTAAAGCAGTTAGTGTTTCATCTGTAAGCCTCTATGAAACTCCTTAAAAGCCAAATTATCTTATTGGATTACATTGCACTACAAATGAGCGTGATGTTTCATGGACAAATAAAATATAGTCCCTTTTCTAAAGGAATTACAACCCAAGGCCCAGATCCTGCAGAAGCTGACACAAAACAAGATTTAGTGGAATATGTGTTGCATATGTGAAGTTACTCTTGTGCTTGTGTCCACAGTGCTAGGTTGTTAATGAAAAACTGCATTTCAACCTACTCTGCACTAAATGGTGATCGAATAAAAACAGTAATAGTCCTTTATTGCCAAAATTGCAGTTTACTTTAGCACAGACATTTTTTTGTGCATACTTCAGATTATGCAGGTTTAAAGGAAGACAGATCTTTCACCTTTAGTAGTTTACCACTGTGTTGTGGTAAAAAGAAACCTTTGAAAATAAAGAATTCACTCTTAACTCTGGACCTTTTGTAAGCATTGCTGCTGTTGCAACTTGTAAAACAGAAGTGGAATGTTACAAAGGACCCATTACGATTCAAAAATAGATTGTTCCTCACTGCACTCTCTAGTCTTTCTTTGCATCCTGCGCATCTTTTTCTTCTTCATCGGAGTATACAGTGGGCTCCTCCCCTTCCTTCAGCAGCTTACCAACATGGTGATACTTAACTGGGAAAAAGAAAAGAATCCAAGTAATTATTCTGCCCTGAAGATGTATCTGTTTAAACTCCCATGTCTGTTTCCCAAATTAACAGGATATAACAGGATGCCTATGTTATATAAAACAGTTCTCGCCCTCAGCAATTTGTTCCAAATACTGAGGGGAAGGAGAAAAGTTGAAATCAACTACCTGAACAACTATTAATGTAGTAACTGTAAGAAACATGCAAAGTAAATGTAACTATAGTTCTCCTTCTATTCCCTAAACCAAAAGATGAATAAATGTAAGGATATGTGAACCAGCCAAAGAAACAGAATCCTGGATTAGATTATTTCTCTTACCGATGTCAGAGATAGTTTTTCAACCAATGGATCCTTAGAATATTTACGTTATGTATTACACAGGCATGCACATACATACATGCACACAACTTTCAAGGGTTTTTATTTTTGTAATATATGTTGAAAATATCCAATAGGACAGAAGAGAGCTCCTTTCTCCCAAAGATACAGATCTGTTTTCCTATTATGCAGCTAAGCCTCTGCCTTATTTTGTATCTCTTTTTGAACACGTAAAAACACCAAGATCATATACACGTAAGAACTGAGAGCTATGCTATGTTGCCCATCTTTCAGCTTCAACAAAGAAAAAGATGCTTCTGTCTACAGGAATTTTGGACTATCATTGTTATAATTAATAAGAATTTCAAGCAACTAATTGTCAAATTTACTAGAAACATAGTAATAAAAAGAGTGCAGCTCATCATCAATCCTGATGCCTGTCTCTTGAAAAGGAAGATATAAACACTAGGTTTTGGTAGCATAGCTCTGATTTTTGGGACATACTTGTTAGCATCATAAAACAGCCCTTGAGTGTAGCATGATTAACAGTCTTGATAAAGATAGGAAGAGCACCAATACAGTAGGGGCACATGAGGTCAGGACTGAGACGTCCTAATGACATTATGTGGAGGAACACACCATTCTAGCTAGTGACAGTAACCCTTTAATACCAACCACTAGATTTAAAAACAAAAAACATTTGATTTCCACTATACTGTTTTTTTTTGTATGTGCAATTTCCATCCTATATATATGTGTAAAAATTTATTAAGACAAACAACTGATACATTTATTTTTAGTCTTATCTGAATAGAAATAATCCCTTTGGTGTTCACTTGCCTAATAGGCATCATGAGATATGGGGGAATTGTTCTTCATCAACAAGATACACAACAGGAGGAAAAAAAATATACCAGTGGACATGCCCCAGTGCAAGGTCAACACAGCAATTTCCATAAAACTGTAGTTTGAAGTTTTTGAGCAGCAAGTTGAAGCACATGACACAAAACAGTTGGAGTTGTCTTTTTAAAACTTTTAATACTAAGCATAGAAAAGAAGGCAGCTATGAAAGTTACTTCCTTCTGTTAATTTTAGTGCAAACATCCCAAGTCTGCCAGTCTGGCCCTCACTGGCATGGTAATGGTCGGGCTGCTTGCAAGCACAGAGCTGTCATTTGCCCATTCGTTATCAACTTCAGGAGGAGAAAATCATCTGGATAGTTGTCCATGAATCTGATAAAGCCACCAGCAAGGCCATGCAGAATAACTTTATTTAGAGTAAAAAACAGTTGTACCAAAAGCTCCAAGGGGAAAAGGCCAAGTTCAAGGCCAAACTCAAAAAACACAAGAAGCAACAATTCAAACGTTACTTCCATTTCTGAGAAGCTGAACAGGACATAAACTTCATTTTTCAGAGCATTAAAATCTAATCATCTCTATTCAGGGTCTCTGCTACATCAAAAACATATTCTTAATTTAGAGTTCCTGTCAATTTTTTGGGTGGTCTTATAGATCTTATCCTATGACATCTCTCCTTTGGTTCTGTAAAGTGCAGCAGAAGGGAGAATGCAGAAGGAAAACCTGACATTTCTCTTAATTCTTTTGAGCAAGAGCAATTCTAGTAATACTTAGCAAACTGAGGCACTAACTCAAAGTAAGTTTCCAGACTGATGCTTCCATCTGTTAAGTAGGTTTAAAATTACTTACAAGTGAATTGTGACTCCCAGTCCCTCAAGGTCTCTTGCTGTGTATCATTGAGATCAGAGAGGTCATCATAGTCATCCCTCAGAGCCTCCTTATCCAGGCAGAAAGTGGCAAGACCTCGGGATGCATCTCTTCCAGCAAAAATCCCATACGGGCCCTCTTTAAAATAAAAACATAAGCAGCATTATTTCAGAGCTAACGGATGCTGTGTGACCTTCATCGATCAGAGTCCCCAGACTGAAACAAATGAGTCACTACCCTGACCTGTGGGTCAGAGGTGCCTCAAACTTCTGAAATTTTTAATGTTTTATTCTACTTGGCAATAAAGGAAAACAGAGGAAGAGGACAAGAAACAAAACCATGGGAAGAGATATTGAGTTTGCTGAAACATCAGGACAATGACCCACACAAAGGTGCATGGAACATACA
This sequence comes from Gallinago jamesoni, assembly GCA_025769975.1. Taxonomy (NCBI): domain Eukaryota; kingdom Metazoa; phylum Chordata; class Aves; order Charadriiformes; family Scolopacidae; genus Gallinago; species Gallinago jamesoni. Next base: position 9,764,216 of record JAOQGH010000062.1, on the reverse strand, counting down.
AACAAGCTAAGAATAAGTGTACAAACTGGGAAGCACATCCTCAGAAACAGAAGGATTTATACGTCTGAGGTGAAATGGAAGTTTGTTAAGAGATGCTCCTCACTTAAAGAGCTGAAATGATGACTTGACAGACAATGTGGTGGAGATACTAGAAATTACCAACTTGGAAGAAACCTCTATTAAAACTTTCAAAATGCAAGATGAACTCAAATGATCAAAACATGCAACTCACGGTAGATCAGAGATATCTTATCAAGACAGACTCTTGCTAAACTTAACTAATGATTAACTTGCTTGCATGACAAGCTGAAATGGAGATATCACATGTTGCAACTAGACACTGAAAGTTCTTAAGAGTTTAAAGAAATCAGATGTGAACTCTGGTTACTGTAGACAGCACGCCATCTTCCACACCTCCCCGAGTGAGCTTTTTCCTAAATTCATCAAAAGAATCCTACTTTTCTATTAAAATAAAAACGCGAGTAGCCAGACATTGTGATGGAATCATTCAGCTATAACCAAATTAGATCTAATGGGCAGCTTTTACTGTTGTTAAGGAAGGTACCACCCAAAGCACAGTCAAGTGGTTTGCAGTTGCACACATACAAAACTGCCCATCTAACTCAGCTGTACACATCACCTTGACTGCTGCAGAATGCAAAGTTACAGCCGAGCATCATTCAGTGACAGCCTCCAGCCTATGTCTGGACCAAAAGTAATAATCTCATCATGCTTCCAAATAGCTTCCTGCAGTGTTCTCATCTCCGAGTAGCACTAGCAGCTCACTACTGCAGCTACCAGCTGGCTGGTCGGCTCACGAGGGGTTACGACAGACAGATCCTGGTACAAATTAGCAAGCCTCAGTGAGGCGACTTAACAGGAGGCCTCTGTTAAAAATAAACCCCCGTGGCGTAGTGGAGGTGATTAAACTCTCACCCCTCTCACTCCCACCCGCCTCATGGCGAGCTAGTCTAGAAGCCCCTCCACGGCTTGTTCAATCTCTGCACGTTTGAACCGCCTGCGCTCCCGTTAGGAAGCCGGTTTGATCTAAATTGCCGACTGTTTAGTACAGATATTATGCAATAGAGTGATGTCCGCTAAAAGCCGGGAGGGGATGGAATGCAAACACTGGGGGAACGCTTCACTTCTGCTGCCCGGCACCGGGCGAAGGCACCCGAAGCCAACGCCGCCGCCCGGCCCAGGAGCGGCACAACCCCCGGCGGTGCCAGCGGTGCGTGCCGCCCGCCCTGGGAAAATAAAGAGAATAAATGAGGCAACACCGGAGTTTTCACAACACGAAGGCCCGACTCCGGAGCCCGGGCAGCGGCAGTAACCCGGGGCTGCAGACCTCCCACCGGCCGCGCTGCGCACACCCGGCCCGGCCCCGGGAGAGCCCGATCCTTTCCAAAACCTGCGGACCGGGAGCAGGGCCGAGAGGGTGCGGGCAGCGCCCGGCCCGCTAACCCCGCAGGCGGGTCAGCCAGCCGTTAATGCGGAGCACACCCACGCCCCCGCAGGGGGACACCCCCTACCCCCCCCGCCAGCACCGACCCTCCCCGGGCCAAACCGAGACCCCCGTGATCCCTCCGGTCAAACAGCCGGCGGCTGAGCCCGCCCTGGCCCTCACCGGGCCCGTAGAACTTCCTGCCGCGGGTCACGTCGAAGACTTTGCCGTTGACGGCCATGAGGATGCGGGAGTCGCGCACCCCATCGTAGGGCCGCAGCTGCGCCAGCGTGAAGTCGCGGCGCTTCATCTTGGGCAGCGGCGGCGAGTCCGCCTCGCCCACCGGCGCCGCCGGCCGCTCGCCCCGCAGGATCTGGTAGAGGAGGAAGAGGCAGAGGCCCAGCAGGCTCAGGTTGAGCGGGGAGCCCACGATCTCCAGCAACAGGCCGCCGCTGCCACCGCCCCCCTCGGCCGCCGCCTCCTCGCCGGCCACCACCACCTCCTCGTGGGCCATCGGGCTGGGCTGGGGCTGCGCTCCGGCACGACGGGCTCTGAAGCGCGGTCCAGCGGAGGTAGGGAGGAGAAGGAGGAGCCACCGGCCCGGTGGGCGGCCCGGCCGTGTGGGGGAGGAAGGGAGGAGCCGAGGGCGGGAGGAAGCTGAGGCGCGGGCGCGGCTGCCTCCCTCAGGCTGAGGGGGTTGGCGCCGGCGGGCTCCTAACCCGGCTCCGACAGTAGGGGGTGGTGTGAGCCCGGGGATGGCGAGGAGAGCGCGGGGTTGGCGAGGGGAGCCCGCGGCCCGGCGAGGGGCTCCGCGCAGCTGAGGGGAGGGCGGCTCCGCGGAGGGCGCCGGCGGCCGCCATTCCCCGCTGAGGAGGGAGCGGGTCAGGTCAGGCCGCAGCGGCGTCTCCGTGACACACAATTTCACAGAAGTTTGGGCCAAAATAGCCTCGGAGTTGCGTTAGACCCGCGTCAAAGCTGCCCTGCGGGCGTGTGGGAGCCAGGCAGTCCCATCCCTACCCTCGCTCCTCCTGTGCCAGGGCACAGCTTTGCTTTCCTGACAGGGCAGCATCCTTTCGGAGTGCTTACTAGTGATGGTGCCAAACTCAAAGTAGGAGAAATGGGAGGAAATTAAAAACTTATGGGTTTTTCCCTTTCAGGTAATAGCCCCCAGCTCCAACAAACCACAGAAGCAGCAACCACAAGGTACTTTTATAACATGAAAAAGTGGACTTCTTCATTCAGCCTTCTTTTCAATGGACATCTTGGTGAAGTAAAACTCAAGATGAAGGCAGTACTAATTTGATGTTACCTGCTTGATCTGGTGTTTACAAGGAGCAACTGGAGCCCTGACTGTGTCTGAGCCCTGACTGGTGTCAGTTGTGCCTTGGTATCTGGTGTGAGAAAGCAGGAGTGACTTTTTGGGTCTGAGTAGTTGCCTCTGCAAATTGTATCCTTACCATCCTTTTAAAAGAATACAAGCCCAGTCAGACTATCGTTGTTCCCTACACACGAGTAGTAACGTGGGGTACACGTGGAGAAGCGTTCCAACCTTGATCTTGCGTTGTAGCTTGGCAGGTGGTTCATATCACTGCTTCAGTGGATGAAGGCTGCTTTTACTGAACTTATCATTGGGACATTTAGTTAAATATCATCAAAAGCAGCACATTTCATTTACTTTCTAATTCTCAGTGTTAGGAAGATTTTAACTCTCTGGGCCCCTGCGGCTACTGATGCAGAGTTTTGCCTTTTGGGATACACTCAATTCCTCCCGGTTCTAAGGTGTAAACATGTTGGCTCTTGCGAGGTAGGGTGTTTGGTTCCACCTACTGTCTGATTTGGAAAGCTCCTTGTTTTATTGGTCGGCACTTGGACCTTGATCTCTCCTTTCATGGTATACACTCACTTTTGCTTCCACCCGTCCTGTAACTTGAAAACCTCGTTGTTTCATTGATCTAATGGATGAAATTTGTATTTGGTAATAAAGTAGGTCTGGGTTTTGACACTATTTAGGATATTAGATAAATCTCTGAAACCTTTGAATTATTCAAACTAGGAACTGTATTACCTAGATGACAGTTAATTCTGCTCACTATAGACATGAGACTGTTACACTTCATTGTGTTGATATTACATGCTAGAGGAATAGATGTAGAAAACCCAGAAATTTGGAGGTTGATTTTTCCTTCATTTTTTACAGTACATTTTGTTCAAGAGAGAGGAAAAAACCCAGACTCCAAAACAACCCCGACCCTGAATTTGACCGTGAACCAGATGCTGAAGGGAGGGGAAAAGAAGCTCTGTTTATGCCTAGTATCCTAGAGAAACCATCCAAGAACGTCATTCTTAGATAAAAAAGGTCCAAGAAACATTGCCAAGACTGATAGAATCTCAAGTTATCTGCCATATGAGCACTGGTACTGCAAGTTACAGTTGCCCAATGTCAAGCTATTTTTTTCTACCTTGCAGCATATTAAAAAAATATTCATATGCTTCAGAATGCATCTCACTTAAGAAAAAAAAACACCCAGATATTGAGAAATAAATGGGCATAAATAAAATTATGATACATCAGTCAGAATTATTTAAACTCATGAACCTTTTGTTCTGACTAGCAAGCTTACTTGGCAATTCCTTTAAATAGAACTGAAGTTCTAGTCAGAACAGAGTTGGCCCCAGCTTCAGTTAAATACCAAAAGCTTTAGCTCTACTCCCACACAGGTTTTCCTCTCCATTCTATAGGCAACAAGTTTCCTTCTTGAAACCATTCTGTTAACAACATCCATGAGATGGTATGATAAAGTAGTTCTAAGGTAATGCTCTCATTAACTGAGGAAAACCTTGGAACTCAGATAGCTTTCATATCCTTGCAAATCAGAGTAGTTTAAGCAGTTTTAAAATATTCCTACTTGGGTTTATTTTGACAAACAGCATAAATCTATAAGTGATGAAGCAAAATTAGTTCTGCTACACCCCAGCATTCTTCTTACTGCTCTATTTCCACTTTGGAACTTTTCTGGTAGATATAGTGAATTGTTCAGAGCATATTTAATGCTTCTAAACAAAGTGTGCTTAGCCAAGGTTCCCCATGATACGCTTTCCCGTGGCTGAGTACATGGGGACCATTGTTACCAAGCTGGTTTTGTTCCTCACATTTTCTCATTGCTCCTTTGGAAGCCGTCCACAGGAATTCTTTTCTCTAGCTTACCCAAATGACAGTTCAAACTATGACTGCAAGAAAGTTTTCAGAAATTTGCAAAGAAAAAGGCATTACTTCTGAGCAGATTCCCAGGGCTACTGGTCACCTGGAACTATTGCTGGATTTCATTCAACCTGTAAGGACCCAGGGGTTCTGATGTAGGGATGAGTAGTCTCTGAGCTTACTGAGAACTGGTGATGAATAAAACCACTGGCAAGTTAGATCTTTACTGTCCAGCCTAAAGTCTGATTTGAAACTCCCACCTGATAATTTGAGAGATTTCAGTGAAGTAATGGCGGATTGCATTACAAACAGTTTGGAACATCAAGTAGCAGCCATAGAGAGAAGTTTTTGCCTTGTGGTCCAATGGCCTCTTGCAATCTGTAGACTTCTGAGGTAACTAAGTAAAGTAACTAGAAAGCAAGATTAATGTGCCTTACAGGGACACAAGGAATACAAGCCCTCTAGGGAGAGACAGCATATTGTGTGAGACCGTCCAATAAATTTTCATAGTCAAGCTCCATCATATCTGTCTGGTTCTCACAGCTGGTGTAATACAGGTATTACTTCTCCTTATTTTTTTTTCCTTCCCCTGGTAATAATTTAACTTACTAAAAAGGAAAAATAAATTAATGATCATGAGCTTTTACTGTCTAGTGCCTTGCCTTCTATGCCAAGAAAACAAAACTGCAGAGGTCCAGTGTAGGTCAAATGTACTCCTTATACTGGCAGCAGGTGTTTATATTAAGCTGTTTCTAGAGCAAGTCTGTTCCAGGTGCAGAGCAGGCACCTGACCTAGGAATGCCCTGGATTATGTCTAGTCCTCAGATCAAAAGCATAGACCATCTTTCTGCTGGACTTCCTTTTAAATAGTTTTTATTTCCATCTCTGTCACATTTCTGTTTATTTTTTCAGCTGCATCTTCTGACTTTGTAGCCGTGTTCTTCATCCAGCTAAGTGCTAGAAGAAAGAACTTTGCAATGTGAAGATGACACTATGCTGAAGGCTATCAAGATCCTGTCATTCCTGGAGATGTATGTGTAAACATCTGCACCATAAAGCAGCTCCAGATGGGAATTTTTACCAAGTTTTAGAAAATGTGTCAGAGAGGGGGGCTGGAAAGCCAGAGACTGCTCATCCTGGAGAATTGCTTTCCTCAGAAACATGCTGATGTGAGCTTGCGACTAAAATCTCCCCGCTGTTCTCCAGCCTCGACTTCCCCCCTGCTCGCTTATCTTTCAGGCTGCCAGGACAGTTAGGGTGTTCGATTCAGTCATGCCGAACAGGACTGACAGTCACCGTGACAAGAAAGCTTGGTCAGTATGTACAGCAGCTACGCTGAAAAATTTTGGAGATGTCTTGTCTTTTAACTACAGATGAAGATCTGGGTGTGAATTCTCAATATGGGCTCCTTTTCTGAAAGGCAGCAGATGTCAAAAACAATCTGGACAAGCTGTGGATACTTCTGGAAGAGGCAAGGAAAAAAGAAAACGTAAGTCTGCTTGTGATTATTGCAATATAACAGTCTCAGTATCCCTAGAAAGCACACTGATTGACACTGAAACGGTAAATAAAATCCTTGACTTCCTTACAATAACTCCTTGGTTTCACTTACAGGTCTCATGAGCCAGGAAGGTTTTATGTGTCAAAAATTACTGGATGACATGAAGGAAACTTGTTGCATTTACAGATTGAGCCAAATCAGTAGCACTGTTAGAGAGTAGGAAATGTTATCTCTGCTCTGTTTGTGCCGGATAGGGAAATTGTATCCATTGCACGTACATGTGTTCTTCAAAAGGACCAATTTTCATTTGCACTGCAGGCACTCACTTTGCATTTTTGAATGCATGAGCCATCTTGACTTGTGTCACTTTTGTACCTGAAGCAGGGCCTGTTATTTCTCTGTTGCTGTGACGGAGTGCTAGTTCTACTACAAAGCACGTCAGTCTGAATGTGAATTGAGATCCAGCTTCAACAGTAATAGATTTAAAGGTCAGAAGAAGGGAGGTATGGAGGAACTAGGGTGGTAGAGGTTTCTAAGTGTAACCTTGAGGCGTTGAAGTTGCAGAAAGGCAGCAAGATAGGCAGAGATTCTCATGTCCGTTTGAGCTTATTGAGCTGAAAGCTGCTTCTAACACCCCCAGTTGATTAGGAAGTGCTTTCGGTGCCTTTCTTTGGTCCGCGTTCGCTGGGTGGTCAAACCCGGAGCAGCATAGACGAGCACAGCAGCAGCAGGCAGACAGGTGGAAAGACCGTCACTTGTTTTTTCCAACCCCCAAATCATCTAGGTGTCCCGTTCGATCGGATACACTCCCAGGTGCACGCCGAGTCTTTGCCCGGCCGCCTCGGCGATAGCGCTGGGAGCCGCTGGGCGGCGGCGGCGGGCGCGGAGCGGAGCGGGGCGCTCGGGCGGCGGCCGGTGAGTGGCGGCGGCGGGGGACGGGGAGGGCAGGGGGTAACCGGGAGGGGGCACAGCCCCAGCTCGGGCGGCTCGGTACCCGCTGCCCCTGGAGGGAGAGGACTCCTGCCCCTGGGGGCTGTGCCGGTGAGACCTCCTCGGGTCAGGCTTTGCACAGGCGGAACCCTCCGTGCTCGGCAGTATCGGCATAACGCTAACGAGCGGGTGTTCGGTGGCGTACGCGAGCGGCGTGAGCTTTCTTTGATGCAGTCTTTGTTCAAATGCTTTATTCAACCGACTACTGGCTAAAGTCTCCTTACTCCTCCTGCTAATGTGGGGTCTGTCGAGCTAAACTGTCATCCTCATTGTTAAGTTACAGACTTACAGGCTTTTAGTGTCAGATCTCTTCGTTTCGTGCACTAAAATAGTTTTTTAATCTATGTTAGCTAGCTGAAGTAGTCATGGTTATTAATATGAGCTGGAACTTCGTGTTGTCTCTTGCATCATTGCTGGAATTGCTGGCTGTTTCCCAGATGCAAAGTCTTAATACTGGTGTTGGGGACTGGGAGAATCCATGTGATTTCAGAGCCAGTATACAGCAGTGACGTGAGAGAACTAGTAGAGTCTTGTAAAGAGAGCAGATCAGATCCATAACCTGTAGTAGAATGAAAAGACAGTGTCATTTCTTTCATGATTATTTTACTCATACATTCCATAGTATAAGAGCTTGATCTTACAAACTGCTGTACACAGGAGTAAAGCCTCAATCATGTCAGGACTTTGATGAATTTCCTATGATAGCTAACCTTGTGGAAGTAGGAGTGGCCCATGTAAGGGCAAGCGCTTTCATCAAGGTAACAAGCTACAGGTAGGACATGAGCACAGTCAAAGAACCCCAGCAAACCACTTTCTTGTGGAAGATTCCATAGTCTAGTCCAACTGCTTTCTTGGAAATGTCATTCAAAATGTCCCTTTCCCCTTCCAGCCATTGTGTCATGTCCTTGCACCACATGTATGGAGACCTCTGTGTGAGTGGATTCCTCTGCCTTGAGCCATGCAATCGTCAGAGCTTGTCTGACATAGCTTTGGATGGGGTTTTATTAATTTCAGACCTGGTGTAGAGGATTGGAGAACTGGAAGGAGATAGCCTAGTACACATGCTGAACTGCTTGAGATTACACTTACTGTAGATCTTTTACACTGTGTTGTCCTTCTATTACTTGGTGGAAACTGAAGGGGGTTGAAGGTAACTTGAAGTGTACTGTTTGGAACCTTTACAACAGAAGAGTGAGTTTGGTGGCGTTATCTTTTATTAACAGCTTCATGAACATGAGTTTTCTATTAGTTTTTCTCTCATACAATATAATAAATGATAAGTAGGACTTCAATAGCTTTGCAGATACATTATAAGATGCAAAATGCAAATACATATTTGTCTTTCTGTTATAAAACAAATACAATGAAAAATTAATCCAGTGGTTTCATGGGCATAGAATCACTATTTGCACTGTTTGATTGATCAGTTGTTTATAGTTTGGACCTCTAGCTATATAAGCTATATATAGTTATATATGCAGACCAGTACATTGCTAGAGCTTCAGGCCAATTCCTGAAGAATATTGCACCTGAAAAGTTACACCGACTTGGTGAAATTGCTTATCTGTTTCTAAAGAATGTCAGGATCTGACTTATCACAAGGTCAACACAGTTACACTTCTCCAGAATGAGCTCCTACATAGTCATAAAAAAATGCAGCGCAGTGGCACAGGTGGGGTGTAAGGTTTGCAAGGATTCCAGAACTGTCCAGTCCAACTGGGCTTATATCTTCAAAATTCAAAGTTGGCTTGGTTCTTACTCACTGTAGTATAAGAAAGTGCAAAGCACTGTTTCTTACCTTGGGCTTTATGACTGACTCAAGTTTAGTATAGAGATAGATTTATGCAATTATGTATGTTTATAAATGCTTTTTCTACTATGCAAAACCAACTTACTTGGATGTTACATTAGCCAAAAGTAAACTCCTCTGGCTTTTTTAGATCATTGTGAGTTGGAAGACTTTTCCACTTAAGCTGTTTGTTTGTGTATCCACAAGTTTTCTGACAATGAAATGTCTTAGATTCCTGTGACCACAAAGATGGAGATATGCCTGGTACAGATTTGATGACTCGAAACTCTTTGTCCTTTGGAATTTACAGTACAGGTTTTTGGCTGTATTCAGACATTTGGGAAGTAGATCCCCTTTTAGACTTCTTTTTAATCTTCTCAGGGGCCAGTAAGTGCAAAATTAACCAGCAAAAGCTAAGTTTTACAACTTAAGAAGTTTTACTGGCATTGGTTTCTGCTTCAAAGTTAGTGTTTGTCTCCACTTGAAATGTGTCTTAATTTACCAGTCAGAGAATTTGCTGCAGACAAACGCACAGCTATAATTTCTTCTACCAAAAGATGTATGACAGCCAAAGAAAAAATGAGAAATTGTACTTGATCCAGAGACCTGTTTAATACAGGCCCAATTTTTTAGATTCTAAATAGATTCATTTAGAGACCAATGGTTGCTTAGGATATTTCACAAGAAAGCACTAGCTGCAAGTACAAATACTGGGATCGTGCATAAGCATTAAGAGAAGGGCTAAGATTTTACTCAGTTTTGAACAGCTGTGAAAGTGGGCACTCAGTTAACAATACTTTGTGTATGCAGGAGGCAGTCTAATATATTTGATACCAACAAACACATCTTTAGTCATTACTGCTTAATCTCTGCTAAAATCCACTATATCTTTAACCACAATGCTTACTGTATCTGATACTGTTGAAGTGTGTTAGGGATTCATTCGTATTTATTTATATGAAGTCTCTCTATATAAATGAAAGTCAAGTACACATTGGTTTAGCAAACTGGGGAGTTGATTTACTTTTAGTTTTTTTCCTGAGGATTTTCAGTAATCCTTTTGTTTGAGCTGTGGACAGTGTACGTGGTGGTGTGGTTGGTCTCAATGTCTTTAGTTATGTAACATGAACATCAGGCTGTGCAGTAAGTCACACAGGGGACAAAGCAGTATGATTGTAGTCCCTGTTGTACACCAGACTGCAAGCCCAGGCTATGATAGGAAAAGTTGAATCCAGTGGAAAGACTGTAATTGGTTTTAATGAGCTCTGGATACTACCCAAACTCAAGAATTGCTGGCTTGACTTTATTGGAATGCCACCAGCATCATGTTAGGTCATGCGTACACAGATACATATACATCCTCTTAAAGTTTAAAATAGCTTTCAAAAGCAATGCCAATGCCACAAGCATAGATGCCATTTGAATTTAATCTGTTTCTTCTAAATTAATTCAAACACATTGCATGAGATTTTGCTACTTGACATTGTTTTTAGTGGAAATTCAGTCCCATTCCCCCAGCATTGCCTCAGATGAGTTTCTCTGACGATTCTTCTGTCAGTTTAAGGTCAATCTATTGTGTAGTTTAAGCATAAAGCTAAATAGATTTCTCTCCATCTGGTGAGGTTTATCTCCATATCTTTGGTAGACAGCTTATATGTGCAGTGGAAGCAGTGCTACAGGTTAGAACTTGAAACCACCTCATTGGCGAGCAGCAGACACTGAGATTTGCAGCTGGTGTTATTAACAAGGATTGTTTTAACTACTGTTCCTCCCTTAATCCTGCTCACTATTGCAGTTCCCTCCATAAATCCAAGAAGTGTCATCAGGTCAGAGCTCACACAGCCAAACTATCAGGCAATGTTCTTCTGACCAGCCAAAAGCAGACAAAACTGCCAAAATACATATTCAGCCACAAAGCTTGAAAGCAGAAACTTTGATGATTCAGAAACTGAAAATGAAGAGAGGACCAAATGTTATTTCTGATATACTCATCACATAAGCCATAACATAGTTTTGCTGACTCAGGAATGCTGAATTGGGGTGGCTGTGGTACTCTAAGCTCTTAAAACTGTAGGAAGTAATGAGGATCTTATTTCACAGCTTCTTTTTAAATTGCTTCTTAAAAGCCTGTGGGGGAAAACAGAGGTTAGTGCACGTACTTATTTTGCTTACGACTTTGATGCCCTCTGTAGAGCTAACCTCAGCAAAATGGTATGTCAAGGAGTCATACAGCCTCCTGCTTTCATGGCCATTCTTTGGCTTTTCATCAGCTGTTTGAGCCCTTTCTTCTTTCTGCTGAACATGCATTTCTTAAATTTAATTGATATTTACTGGTAAGAAGAGGCTGCCATCATTCATATAGTCTGTTAATTATTATTGCTGTAATTTGCCACAAAATGTGACAGTAGCGTGCAGGCAAGCGTGTCCTTTTCTTTCTCCCAGTTTGCAGTTTACGAGACCATTTTTGTATTTCACTAGATTACATGGGAAGGATACCTGTCAGTGCATGAGGGGTTAATGCTGCTGTATTGTGGCTGATTCTTTGCCAGTCTTGGCTCCTTTGAGTGCTGAGACTTTTTTTTTTCTTTTTTTTTTTTAAGATTCCTAGCTTAGAAGAGTTGGAGCTGTAGCCCTTACCATACGATCTGAGGATGTTCGTCTCACCCTGGATCATGGTATCTGGCAAACCAGCATCAGCATCTTTTCCTAGGCCTGTTACTGACTTGCTGAACATGACTGCAGCCAGATAACAGGGGTCTAAGGAATGTCCTTGGAATGTCAACATAAATTTTATCCCTATGATTCAATATATACTATTTGTATATTCTGAAGCACTGGTAATGACAGGAGGGGGGGAGGTTTAGAGAAGACACATTCTCTCATCCTATTTTCTTTCAAAACAGTGTCTGAGTTCTTCTGAATTTACTCTCTGGTTTTTTTATATGATACATTTCATTATCTCAGGAGGAGGAAGTGAAAGGGTGAGGGAAAGAAAGCAGGGGATGTATGGTTTACTTGATATTTGAGAAATGGGCCAAGAGTTTCTCTGTAAATTTAAGCTATAGACCCGTAGTATAAATTGCTCAGGAACACACTACAAGTGGGGAGTGTGTATGAACACTGCTTGCTTGATTTTGTTGCTTTTTCAATCTATACATTATGTTAGTGTCTGCCAGCAAATGATTTAAAACCTCATAGGGAGTTTGTGGATTTGTATAATTGACTCTCTAAATCTTGGTTAAAAAAAAAGGGAGATGTGAACACAGTGTTACAGAGAATGGGGCATAGAAAACCTCCTGTGCATTAGGAGAGTTAATGCAACTGGAGATGCCATTTCAGAATTGCATTGTGTATAACACTTATGAAAGTTCTTTCCAAAATCCTTCATTCTTTCTCTTTGCAGATTTATTAAGGCAGACCTTATTTACAGATACATAAAGCTTTAAATTTTTAAAGATTTTGGTCCTTTCAAAGAGATATCATGCAACTATTCCACATCAGAGTAAATTTCAAAAGCACAAGGCAATATATTTGTGTCCACTTAAAGATCAGTACAGTGAGCAGAAAAACATTAGACTGTTTATATACCTGTTATTAACTACAGCATGAAGTTCTTCAAGTATTTGGTTTTTTTAATGCTTATTGTCTTTTTTTTAGATCTATCTTTCGTACATTTTCACTTTTTTGCTACTGTGCTGACTGAAGAGTGGATTTAATGAGAGTTAAACTCCTAAAGCTATGAGTTCTGCAATAATTAAAAATGATTATTCTTATTGTACAAGAAAATACATTAAAATGTTAAGGTTCTTACAATAAATCAGCTTAAAGCAAGAAATCTGCGTCAAGGAAAGACTATCTTTTATCTCTGAAGTTCTTGCTTTAGTTGATTTGTCAAGCTTCTAGGCTATGCAAATGGTTTTATATTATCTTTTTAATGTGAAGCAGTATAAAATCATGTTAAATAGAGGAAAGAAGAAAAAAAGGAGCAACCCAGCCATTATTATTGTCATTAGTCTGAAGAAACTATGTTAGAAACAATACCACCACAACTTTTATTGATTGGATTAGAGGGAAAAAAGGAATACAGCTATTTAAATGCTCCGATTCTGGTGATCACATTTCTTCTGCTCTACTGGCCTTCCATCTATGGCCATTGCCACTGATCTTCACTCTGCGGTTATAAGGGGAATAAAAACAGTCATAGGGAGTGGCTTAGATTTTATTCTACTACACATTACACAGCATCAGCGTGATCATGTGCCCTCATTCCTCCAACAGGAAAATATGTCAGATTTTGAACAGGTTTTCATTTTGATGGAAAGGGTGTTACATTTGTAGTGTGTATGGGACTCTTCAGAAAGAAAGTATTTGCTGGTTTTGTGACTGATAACTTGGTCATATCATAATACCATTCTTACTGATAACCAGTGGTTATTCTGCAACATGCAATGGTATTTCCTTTGGATGTTTTTTACTAATATCCCATTATATTTAGCAATTACATATGAATTCATGGTGAGAAAACTTTGCACAATCTAGGAAAAAAATTCAGAAGTCTTATTAGTGTTTAGCCTTTGTACGTGGTTGCAGTTGCCTTTGTAAAATATTAAATCTCTTCTGCAGTGAGAAAATACTACAGTACAGGTATTGTATAATCAAGAAAGCAGTGCAAATCCATCTTGTAACTTAGCTCATTAAACTTTAGTTGCTTTAAAATACTAAGCAGTCTTATACACATTACTTATAAATAGTTCTCAGTAGATGGAGGGCTTGCTTAGTATTTTCATGAACAAAAGGAGCTCTCTGGGTGCAGAACAAGCACAGCTAATCTTTAGACTTCACGCTACCTTATCTTCAGGCAATATATTGAGATCCTTGAGGGCCCAGTTAGTACCATGCCAGACAGTGTCAGTTACATTAGCTTCTATGTTATATCCAAAGGAGCTGTTTCATGAGAGGATCTGAGTGTGTGTTCTTGTGTAGGTTCTGATAAAACCTATAGAAGGTAGGTGACTTCAACTACATGAACAATTCTGTGATTCTATGGCTCATCTTGACAACTGTTCCTGTTTGGACCAGTTGTACCAGCATTGACTGGTATTTCACTGTATGGAAACTACCCAGTTGGAAGGAATTGCTTAGTAGCAAGGATTCAATACCTGAAGCCAATACCAGTGGATCTCAAGTATATTGTGTTTAAAGGCTAGCAATATGGGACCAAAGTGGTGAGACTGTGAGTGGCATTTATCCTAAGAAAGCTGTAGGAATCCCCTGATCTATGTGGTAAAGCAGAAGGATACTAAAGCAATGGATGTGAGTTTGTCATGACTCTTAACTGTAGCTTTTTCAAATACTGCTGATCCTGGGATGACAGATAGACCCATCAGCTGAGTGCATTACTTAAGTGTATGCCCAGCTTTATGGTTGTACTGTTTGAAATGGGAAGGACTAAGCAGAGATCCAGTTTAAGCATGTGATTATGTGACTTAGTGACACAGAACTGTAGTTTATTCAACAGTTTTAGGTAAAATTCTTCTGCAATTAGCTTATTTCCTGCCTCTGGATATTTATTAGATATTTTCCCTTCCCATTATGGCAGGAACAGCTCCAGCATATTTAAGAGACAACTGGGAATGCACTGGGATATTTAAAGATTCCCAGAACTTGAATCAGAGTAATGCGTTGGACTGCTGTGTAAGGACTCTGCTGTGCTATGGGTCTGTGCTGGTGAAATTGGCTCAGTATGAGGTATTTTTTATTATGTGATGATTTTAAAACTCTGAACAGGCTGGGCCAAATCATGTGGTACAGTCATTGATTTCTAATTTAACTCAGCGTTTTGATGCCAGTGATCCTGTAGGAGTTCCCACGGCTGAAGGTTGGCTACTGAACTTAAAGTTATCTTGGATATTTATAGGGTGCCTATTCTTGTAGGGTCTTTCTGGCTGTCCTTATTGAGCGAGGGAGGATGGGGAAAGGCTCTAAAACACACTTCCAGGAACCAGGAACTTGGAGTTAGTTGCAGTGTATGGATTCCAGAATAGTGACTGAATTACCCTTCCTCAGTTCTCCCTGCTGTATCTGCAATATGGAGTAATATTATATTCTGTGCAGAGGGCCACAGGTCTGGTGCTTGCAATTAATCTTGCAGATATCAAGTGGATGGAGTAAAATTATTATTACTCAATACTTTCTTCTTATTTTGCAGTTTGTGGAATGAACCAAGTACTGTATTCATGCCTTTATACAGAGGAAAGATAACAAAGAAAGCGAGATGTTACTATTGCCTACTAATTTGAGTTAAATGTCAAGGGTATGCAGTTTTGACTTTTATTTTTCTATTCATTTCCCCTTGGAGCAATAAAGCCTGCAGGCAGGACATTCTGGGACCTCACTGCCCTTCTCTGAAGGTTAATGGTCACTTTATCTTTGGCCTTGTGTTTGCAGGCACTGGAGTCAGACAGCCTTTTCCCCAGAGCTGTGCTTCCGT
Organism: Gallinago jamesoni; assembly: GCA_025769975.1. NCBI lineage: Eukaryota > Metazoa > Chordata > Aves > Charadriiformes > Scolopacidae > Gallinago > Gallinago jamesoni. The sequence continues at coordinate 9,748,803 of JAOQGH010000062.1, read as the reverse complement.
GATTTCCCGTATTATTACTTCAGCCAACAGCCAGTAAGATGGTATCAGATATGACCTTCACTTTTGCATTTTTATTGCAGTCACAGTTGAAATTCAGGATGTTGATAGTTTTAGGAATATTATTCCAGATGTGTAAGTCCCTGGTTCTCTTCTTTCTTATACCCGTACAAACAAATTAGGAGTAATTCTGTTGAAGAGTTGGGCCTACATTAGTGCAAAACTAATATACATGGGAAGTCATTAAACTTGATTGCTATTCACAGCACAAGAATTAGTGGCAATGTCAGTCTGATCCGTCTCCAAGAGATCTTGGCAAGAACATTGACTGGATCTATCCCTAGAGGGGAATTTGGGAAGAATGGGGTGTAGAAAACTCAATTCATTATTCACATCATCTCAGGGTATTTGTTCAGACTCAGTAACTGTTACCTCTGATGTTCGACATCTAGACTAGGCACTGGTCCACGTGCCTACAGCTACATACTGTGTTCTCACATTTCTTTCCAGATGGTCTTGCATATTGGTGCCTGCCTGGACACTGAGAAGGAAAAGTTCTGTTTTTGGAACTTAGTATTTTTTAACATGGTATTTTCTTAAGTCAGAATGTGTAGAAATAGAGCTCCTTTGTTCAGCTTCTGCACTACCCCCCTTAGACAAAAGAACCACAGTTTCCCAGAATATAAAATATTGACCATGCTAGTATTTTCACAGGAAATACCAAACTCTTCCACTGTGTCAAAAATAATCTGCTTTTCATTCAGACTCATTAAAGTCTTAGATTTTAAATGTATGATCTTGGATGAAAAAAGCAGATACGTGAGAGGCAGCACATCCTGGCTATATTGTCTGTGTATATAGGGATGCTGTTACTTTCTCTATAAATAAATGACATATTTATATGCAAATCAGTGCTTGTGGATTTATAAAATGTCTAACAAATACTTCTATCTCTTTATCTGTATTATTTGTTTGGCAATTGGTATTTTCTGACACTGAAGTCCGAGATTACCTCTGTGATCCTGTTGCAAATCTAGGGGAAATTACCATTTGAATGACACATGCCCTGACCTTCATCTCCAGATAATTTAGGAAGAGTTCACATTTTACTGTGGGGAAACAGAGGACAGATTTAGCATACCAGTATCTTTTTGGGCATATTTTAGAACTCAGTAATGCATAGATACCCCATACCAAAGTTTATCTTCACTCCTTCCTCAGAGGTGAAGACAATGTGTTTATGGTAAATTGCAAGAAATGATTCAGACTCAGAATTACCAAACACTGGAACCAAAGAGATTACATGTATCACTGTTTTCTTTCAAGTATTCTTTTTATTGAAGGAGCTTGCAGGAAGTCTTCTAACAGGGAACAACAACAACGAAAATCCTCCAAATCCCACACATTGTACACAAAGTGTAAAAATAGAGATAATTAGAGCAACATACAGTAATTAGACTCTGGAGCAAGTATCGTGGTAAATTCTTCAGGCTTATACGCATGAATAAAAAACTGATATAGTGCATAGTTAGAAGCCCCTGACTACATTCTCTATTTTCAGTTTCAGAGATAGACTTTGACCCTCGTTTTCCTCCTAATATTAATCACAGATGGATGTATAAACTCTGCAAGGCAGAAATCCTCTTATGTCCACTTCATTGTTTTCTGCAGAATACTGTGTTTGATTCCAACCCTGCTTGTTTAAAGCTCTGATAGTGCAGCTTTTAACAGTGATGCATGTTTAGTTGTTTCTTTAGTATTGAAGTGTTTTCACTGAAAAATCCCAAGCCAGCTCCATTTGCCAGCCTGGAAATCTCACTTGTAAGAAAGCTGAATCTGTTTCTGCTTCAGGAAAATGTTTCCTGAGAGTCCCATTTATGCTAGCACACAGGTAAACAATCCACATGCCAAATGCAGAGAGAACTGTGGTATGGGAAGAGTGACTTGCAATGTTATGGTTAGATTTCTGTGCAGGGTTTATTCCAGGTTACAATGGGTAGAAGTTCTTTACATGCAATTCAGCTGGAATGCCACATTTTCATAAACACTTGGGCAAGATCAAGCGCAGCATAAAATCTAGTCTGAAAGTTCTCAATTAACCTAAGCTTCCATTGCTCACTGGTAAAGATGCAAGAACTAGAAACTAGACTTGGATTCTGCTGGATTTGCCCCAGATACCTCATTTGATGTCCAGGCGCTTACAGGTTTACTTTTTCAGTGTTAAACAAATGAATAGAAAATGTCAATGGTTTGCAGCCCTGCCCTGAAAGGTGGGGAGGGTCTGTGCAGATTCGTGGCTTCAACTGCATCGGGGGATGCAGGAGCGCAGGTGGTGCTCGGGCTGACAGTGGCTGGGAAAGGTGAGGAGAGGCAAAATAACTGAAAAGTGAAAAATGGTGTGAGGGATATGAATGCAACATGCACATAAGAAATGCACAGAATCTTCATTATATAAAATCCAGGTGCATATAGAATCACAGAATGGTTTGGGATATAGATCAGTATATGACAGCTCACCCTGTCACAGTGGTGACAGGGGAGCTGCAAACGTCCTTCAGTGAATTCTCACCTGACGGACACTGTTTTTCGCAACAGCAAAACTTACCACAGGAATGCAGTCAAAATGTCACTTTGTTGCAGTGGCTAGGAGAGAGGGAAGTACACTGGACTGGGGTAAGGACTAAAGGCTGAAGATGAGAGAACAAAGTCTGCCTTGCTAGCAAGAAGTCAGTTCAGAGACACCAAAATATACTGGAAACTTGAAATGCTACCGTCTGTTAGTTGGCTGTAGGATTTCTTCTCTTACCCCTAGCTTTCTTTGGTGAAAAATTCACATGAAACTTTTGTCCCTTCCTGAAAACAAATAAATAAATAAATAAATAAGCAAATGTCCATATTTAAACACGGTTTGTGAATCACAGGATTTCCTAACTATGTGACATGTGGTCCATCCCTGCTGCTTTGCACTGTGTATGTGTCCTGATTGCTTGCAAGCCAACTTTGAATGGACATTTTGTGAAGTGTAAAGTGTTCACCATCTGAGAGCTGGGGAGGCAAGGACATGGGTTAGCCCTTAGAGATCTATTTGCAAGAGGCTGTAAGAAAAGCAGTAGATCTGTCCGACACAAAACATATTTTGGATTGCTGGTTGTGTGTGTAGCTCCTAACACCTCTGCTGCCAGGCTGCTGGCATGTACCCTGTGTACGTGTATACGTGTAGGAAGTGACTGTGGAAACATGCCAGTGTTTTTTATCTCACTTTGAGTTTCCCCCATTGGATTTCTTGTTGCTGTTGGTTACTTACATTGAAGAGGCCTTTTTTTTTGCAACGATGCAGGTGCCTGTGAAACAAATAACTCGCTGATTTTAGGAGATATATTTTGGTGCAAACATTTCTCAGTGATTGGGTTGCTGGGCCTTGCTCAGACTTGCCTCCCTCATTCCTTTTGGAGAAATTAAGAAACTTCTTGGGAAGTTTACCAGTGCTGGGAGCTCTGCTGCTACCTCTTCCTTACTGCCAGTATCACTGCGGGAGGGCAGCTTGCCACCTGGCCTGCTTGTTCTGCCTGCAGACTCAGAAGACTCAAGGTGCATTTGGATGTGCAGTGATCACAGGGGATAGTACAATGTTGGGCTGTTGAGGGAATGCAGTGACAGTGAGTTTGAAGAAATCAATGGGAAAGGCCATAATTTTCAAATTAAAGTGGGCCTGGACTGGGTTATTTCAATCAAGCCAAGCCACAAACTTTAGAGGAAATCCAGATCTGATTCAACTTCTAGGTGTCTAAACTTGCTGTCTTCCCTATCTTTAAAAAAACATTTATACTTTGCCAAAGTCTGTATTCTGTGGTTATTTGGTGTTCATCTGCTTTCGCAGCTGAAAACAACAGCTTTAATTAACTGGCAGTGGAGCAGCCCATTCACTTTAACTAATGTCAATGCAGTGACTGGCTGACAGACCTGGGGAGCAGTACATAACTGCTTACTTGCATTGATTTACCTGTGGATATAGAGCCATGATGTTTATCAACATCTAAGATTTCAGATCTGTACCCAAAAAGCTCAGTGTGTAGCCATTTGGAGCTGCACTAACATTAAAGAGGCAGAGCAGCAGTTGAATAATAAATGTTACCATGAAGTGGCTTGAAGACTGATAAGAAGATAGAAAATCAAATGGATTAAATCCTGAGGTGGGATAATTATTTTTAATGACTATTTACTAGTCTGTGCTTCTTGGAAAGTAAGGGGGGTTCTAGATGGTGCAATGTGTGTTGCTAAACTGCCAGTTGCTGGGGACAGGACTATTTGACCTAAATGGAACCCAACAGATGAAGATTTGCATGTTCAAGTAAGTAACTTCAAGACAAAAATACATGAAAGAAGAAAGAATAATGAAAGAAAACATTTTCTGAAGGCAAACTATCTGAGGAAGTTAGGAGACAGGGAATCTGCTTCATGTTAGGAAAAAAATGTGATCTTTTGAAGCTTGTGGACCATATTCTACAGCAATTAAAGTGACGAAATTCTTCCAAAGCCATCAGGATTACACCCTTCCACAGGCTTTAGGGATTGGGTCTTCCCACTTAAAGGGCATTTGTTCTTTCTTGCTTTTAAATACAAATGTGGATTTCTTATGAGGTCTCCTTCATTTCTTACTATAAATGTTTCTCTTGGTAGCATTTTCTGAACTAAATGCCAGGTAGATTTCAGATACAATCCTACGTCCAAGGTTTTGTACATTAAGCCAGTCAGAAGGTTTCTCCAGTAATCTCCAGGAAATCCTTTTTGGTGGTTTTTACCCAATAATCAGAGACTTGACTTTGACTTTTTTTTTTTCTCTGTGGACTTTCTGTGATGGGTGGAGACTAATGCTCTGTAGGAGCATTTTTCTGTTAGGATTAGGAGTTCAGTGCGAAGTCATTGTAACAAATGCAGTAATTCAGGACAACAGCAAAACTCATTTGGGTAAAACTTCAACTAGTGTTACTGTATTTTTGCTTCTTTGTCCTTTCCCGAGAGAGAGAAAGTGTACCTGCTTGATGTCAGGTTTGATTTGCAATTCGTCTGTGGATGGCATTGAAGTTGACTGCTTGTAGAGGCTTGCTCTTTCCTGCTAAGTGGAAAACTAGACTAGAGTATGATTTGGTTTCTGTTTGTGATGGCCCTTGCACTTGCTGTCATTTATTATTTGTGTCATGGCTTTCCTTTGTGTAGGGGGCTGTGTAGAAAATAGAGAAATTGGGTTGTCCATTCATAGATTTCAAAGTTCTGCACTATTATGAAACTGCTATGGCTGAGTCAGTTATGGAAATCCTCACCAGAGGTGCATTTCTCAAACTTCATGTTTGTCTTACAGGAAAGGTGTTAAAATAAAATATTTTTTTCCTAGTTTTCCAGAAGAACTGCTCCACCTTAAATCTGGTCTTGCTACTCGATACCTTTTAAGGGCAACTCATATAGAAATACTCATATAATACTCCCTTTTACTGACTTGCCAGACCCAAGTATTCAAATGTTACATAGTAGCTGAGAAATACGAATAAATGTGGTTTTCTTCTGATCTTTTAGGAATGAGTGTAAATCTTTCCTTTGCAATTAACAGAGTTATGAACTTACTACATTTAAATATGCATGTATGTGTTTTTTTAATCAAGAGCTGAGATTCTTACCGGACTTGCGACTCCAGGGATAGACTAGCACCTTGTTACTGGCTGCTGATACTCTCTAGTTGTGTGTAGGCAGCACAAACGATGTCTCGCTGCATCTCTCTGCTTTTACCTCAGCAAAGGTCCTTAACAGCCATGGTGCAGATACATTTCCATATGAATTTAATGCAATGTAATGTCAGAAATGTGTGCAGCTATGTTGTCCCCAGGGCTTGGGTCACCCTGTGAATGGAGCTGCTTGGGATTTAACCATAGCCATTTTCCTCCTTCCACACCCAGTGAGGGCCTCCTTAGTTGTGGTAGTGAGTAACAACAGTTAGTGTATTGTCAGAGGGCATCACCAGGCATTATTTTTCTCATATGGGTGTGCTGGTTACTTTAAGCTCCATAGCTTTTTACCTGACCTTGCAATATTGCAGGGATGTATTTTTTTTCTGTTAATTTGTAGAACAGCTTGTTAGAATAGATCGTGATTTACAGTGAGAGGGGATAATGCTTGTTCTGGAAGGTCTCATGCACCCCTTATGCGCTGGAGAATGACTACAGTTTTTAGTGGTTATTTCAAAGATGTTGCAAGTATTTTCTGTAGCCTTTCTCTGTCTAAAGAATAACAATAACAATTAATCTCCTCAGGGTTTCTTCACACCCTAATTACAACCAAGTTTCTCATTAGTCCCACAGGGAGACAGAATCAAATGCCATATGGTATTTTACACTTAGGATGCGGTGCTTACCAAGAGCTGGAAGGAGGCAGGAAAAGGGGGAGTTAACAATTCATAACCATTTATGGAACAGGCACAGCCCTCCTTGGACCCAGTTCAGCAGAGTCTGAGGGCCTCAGATCAGGAACTTTATCTGGCTAGTAATTGCATCGGCATGCTGGCTTTCTTGTGTGTGTGTGTGGGCATTTGGTGAGCAGGATACAGAGCTGCAGAATCTTTGTGCTGGCATCCACACACGAGGATGAATTAAATGCACACACGCCTCCTGGGAAGGACCATGGCTGGATTCTACGGTTGCCTGAAAAGTAAAAAGTAAGTGCCATGCTGACTTCTCCCCTCCACCTTTGCAAAGTGAGTTGAGTCTAGTGGGTGCTTTGAAATTCCGTCTTTGTTGTATTTCAGCAGCAGCACTGAAGAAAATGTTTATGCCTTGAGACTGCAGTACCATTCTGAGTACAAAAGTGCAAAAAATCAATCCTCACTGAAATACTAAATTGGTGAAAATTGGTCATATTGTTTTTTCCTTCAGAGGTATAAACATGAAATATTGAGAAAGGAATTAAGTACCTTTTCCTGCCTAATTATAGCAAGAGGAAAAATATCCTCTTCCTTACTGATTAGCTATATTAACACTTAAAAATGAGAAATGCATATTGGCTTTTAAAAAATGTTCAGCTAGAAATCTGGCAGTAAATGCCCTTTAGAACTTAATGTGCTCAACTTTTGTATAAGCAACCTGATGTTTGCTTCTATAATCACTCCCCGTTGTGAGATTTGGTTGTATTTTAAATACTTGGGTTTTTTTGCTTCACTGACATACTCCATTGGAGCAGGCTACAAAGGGAGAAGAGAATGGGGAAATGAGTGTTAGTATTTGGCTTTAAACCACCATGAAGATACATTCTTCTTTTCCTTTGACATTCCCCGCTAAGGAATGGAACAAAATTTTCTACTGCAAAAACTGAGCAGTGGTTTTTGATAATGTTTTGCATCAACAGACTGTAGAGGGCTCTATTCTTGCATACAGTATGGGATTACAAAAAGTGAAAATGCACAGTGAAAGGCAAGTAAAGTTGTATCTTGAGGCTTAAGATGTGAATGCTGATAGTTGAATTTAAGTCCTGGTTAGCAGAGGGGAAAAAAAAAAAGTTGAAAAGGGAAGCTGGAAATTCACTCTTTCTCCTTTTCCCTCTTCTAAATGTTATATCCCTCGTACCAACAGTTTGTCTCACATTATTCTGGTGGAAAAGTGCATTTTCAAAGGCACACAATTCCTATTGGATTTCAGTTAGCATTTCTATCCCATATTGTCTCTTTTCCTCTGAAATTTGTGACAGTGTCTATGGGAGGGAATCAATATTTGGAAAGTAAGACTGCCTTATATAAAAGGCAGAGGATGCAATCAGAACTACCAAAAGGGCTAAGAGTGAGTCCTGATAAGGCAAGAGGATTGGCACTGCAGGTGACTGAAAAAATCAGTGTACATTGTTTGATTTATGCTAAGTTGTTTTTCCCCCAAATCCTCCAGCATCTAATGCAGTTAAAACAACCTTGGAAGTCTGAAAGAGGCTATAAGGGCTGGGCAGATGAAGCTTCTTTCATGTGGCATATGATCTCTTCTTTCCTGGTAGATCTCCACCTGATTTACAAGGAACAGGGATTTTTGTCTTCAAGAAAATTCTTCTACTCTTCAGTTAGGTCTCTATACTTGGTATATGTACACAGATTATATTCCTCGACCTGTTATTTCAGCCCTGTGATGTGTTCCCAAGTGGATTGCAGTCTTTGCAAATTTTATATGCTGCTTTGGCTGTGATTATTGGAAGTTAAAATGAGCCTAAGATACCAATGGCAGTAACAGTGGTGTGCTTAGCCTGAGATTAATTTTAGATGAAATTTGTTTGGAGTTTGACATGAAGTATTTGTCTTTCTGGACAAATGGGTCATTGGAATGTCTTCCTCAAATCCTCATGTGGTCATTTGACCTGTAGGAGTTAGTTTGCTTTCAGAATGAAAGCTATTTCGGAATGAAATTACTTTTATGTTTTAAACAATTGGCTTGGGTACCAGTAGGACCACCAAAGTGGCATAGAGCTCAGTGCAGGCCATAAAACCTGCTGCTGGGAAAAGGATCCATCCAGGGCTTTGGGCTGCTGGGTCCAGCTAAAGCACCCGGGCTTTTTTAAAAGCTGCTTTGGGTAGCACTTTCCTGTGCTGCTGTCACATTTATGTTCACTCCTCCACATTTTGCAAGGGGAAGCAAAGGCTCTGCCTTGGTACGCTGCAATAATGTATGGCGGAATCTGATCTTTGTGCAGAGTCCTGTCCCTGTGCTTTGTTAATGTTCCTTTATGAGATGTCACATTAAAAAGAAAACCCAAAGCCTAATCCAGGTAATTCTTCATCACAGCCTCAATCTTGGGTGCTATTCCACTGAAATAAAAGTTGTAGATTGCTTTTATATTTCTCTTTAACTGGCATCTGCAACCTGAATAATCTTAAATTGTTCTTCCAATAAGTTTATAGCTCGTCATTCTTGTTGCAGAGTTTTGTTGTGCTTGGTCCTGGTGTCAGAAAAAGATATTAGACCTGAACAGATATGATGAAGATTTCTGAAGCCTGTGGAGAAATCTTTTCATATGTCTCTCAGTTTTTGAGAGACCATCCAAATACATAGTTATGAGCTGAAAATGTGGTTGCTTGAATAGTAAGGTTTACTGATGGTCAATGCAAACCGCCAATTTCCAAAGACAAATATAGTATGTTAGAAGCTATATAAAATACTTGGCTGAAGGCTTTGCATGCCAGCTCAGAACTGGTTTCTGTAACAGGATATAAGGAAATGTATTTAACTGGTCTGTACTTAATGTGGTCACTCAGGATTTCATGGTGCCTTTCACAAGCAATCCCAGAATTATGGACATATTTCAGTTTGAAGGTCTCATGCTATGCCAAGCTCTGCATTTCCAGTGGGATATTGTGTTCTTATAGTCCAAAATTGTAAAAAAATGCTGATGTGCACTCTTATCCTGCAAAGAAGTTCAGCATTTGGGTAAAACAAGTTGATCAAGGGATGCACCAGTATATTTTTCAATATATTTTTAGATTGTTTGAGATAAAAAACATTGCAAATGTAAAATGATGTTATGACCATGGAATCAAGTAAAATGTGTTTTCTGGATTAGGTGCTGTTGCTCTGTAGCTGCAGCTTGCATTGTTGCCTGTTCAGATGAGTGTCAGGAAGAGATTTTTCTGTTTACTATGATTATTATAAAGATCACATAGTGCTGTCCACCTGATGGATAACCAATTAAGCTATGTTCTCTTTAACATCTTTATCAATGATCTGGACAAGGGGATTGAGTGCACCCTCACTAAGTTTGCAGATGACACCAAGCTGGGTGGCAGTGTTGACCGGCTGGAGGGTAAAGAGGCTTTGCAGAGTGATCTGGACAGGCTGGATCAATGGGCTGAGATCAACAGGATGAGTTTCAATAAGGCCAAGTGCCGGGTCCTGCACTTGGGTCACAACAACCCCATACAGCTCTATAGGCTTGGGGAAGAATGGCTGAATAGCTGCCTGACAGAAAAGGACACGGGGGTGTTGGTCGACTGTTGGATGAACATGAGCCCACAGTGTGCCCAGGTGGCCAAGAAGGCAAACAGCATCCTGGCCTGTATCAAGAACAGTGTGGTGAGTAGGACCCGAGAGGTGATCATCCCCCTGTACTCGGCACT
>JAOQGH010000062.1:9723345-9738580 GCA_025769975.1 Gallinago jamesoni | reverse complement strand
AAGTCTTATGAGGAGAGGCTGAGGGAGCTGGGGTTGTTCAGTCTGGAGAAGAGGAGGCTGAGGGGAGACCTTATTGCACCCTATAACTACCTGAAGGGGGGTGTAGAGAGGCGGAGGTCGGTCTTATCTCCCAAGTCATGGGAGATAGGACAAGGGGAAATGGCCTCAAATTGCACCAGGGGAGGTTTAGATTGGATATTAGGAAACATTTCTTCACTGAAAGGGTTATCAAGCATTAGAATAGGCTGCCCAGGGAAGTGGCTGAGGCACCATCCCTGGAGGTTGACATGGTCCTCAGGAATATGGTTTAGTGATTTTTATTTCTTATTTATTTTTTGGTCAGAGTAAGGTTGATGGTTGGACTAGATGATCTTTAAGGTCCCTTCCAACCTAGACAATTCTATGATTCTGTGATTTTAAACTGAGACACCTGTTCACTGCCTCCTGCACCTTTGCCCCAAGCCCTCTTGTTGGAGAGGCTACAAGGGACAGTGGAAGGAGTGCCAGAAGACCCTTCATCTTTGGTCCCTAATACACATTTTAGAGCTTTTGTATCTGTATGGGGGCCTTAAAGTCTTTGGTTCCCCATCCACAGCAAGCAGCTGCTGTATTAGCTTGGACACTAGCAAGTAAATTGGAAGTGGTTTAAAGCTCCACCAACTGCTACTGAAGTAGCAACTTGGCACTGGGGGAATGGGACAGTTTAAAACTGTTGGCTCTTCTCTGTTAGCAGCTCATTCGCCTCCTGTGGCCTCTCTCACTTTTTGGAGGCACATAATCACCACAGGATCTAAGTAGCTGTGTTTACTGACTGTCCACAGTACATGATGCTTTCCTCCTTGGCACACAATTTTTGACAAGGAGGATCTCGCCAGGACTCACAGGCTGTTTAAAGTGAGACACTGAGTTCCTTGGCCATCCCTGCCTGTGGCATCCCCCGGCATACCTGGGCTTGGCTCAGCAGCAGTCTGTAGGCTCAGTAGGGCTGGTAGCTGTCAGGAGGCTGTGAGGCTTTGGAGTCAGCAGGAGCTGTGGCAGAGCAGTCCTGTGATGATCTGGGTGGTCTATCTGTGTGGCTGATGAATTCTGGTGAGGTGAAATGCTTCTCATGAACACTTTGGTATCCTGAAATATGCTTTTTTACCTGTCTTTATTGTACACCACTTTAACATAGTATTTCCCAACGAGCGCAAGAATCACTTATTAACCATTTTTCAGTGGGGTTTTGTTGAGATGAAAGCATCTGAGGATGCAAGGTGGTTCCTGCCCAGCAAAGCAAGTTCACCAGTGCAGAGACAACGCCTGGATCCACAGAGGGGTGACGCTACCAGTCTTTAAGAAACAGCTTACAGAGGGTGCAAAAGGCAAAGCACTGAACAAGAGAAGGGATGTGCTTTTGTGGAAAGTGGAGAGCTCTCCCAGCTGGGGCCAACTCAGAGAGGGTGAGCTGTGGTGAAGGACTCCCCAGGCATTTTGAGTCTCTCGGGGGAATCTTTCAATACACAACCTATGAGCATGTTCCTGTGCATGGCAATCATACAGAGTATTTGAACATTTGTGAACATTTTTTCTTCACCCCACAGGGATCATTCAGTGCTATGCCTGGTATTAAATATGCACAGGCTTAAATCCTGTTTTCTTACTCAAGAATAGCAGAGAGGGTGAACAAAAGCAGTCAGGAGGTGGCTGAGCCATGGCACTGCAGGCAGTTGAGCACAGTTAGTACAATGGTGCTGTATTATTAACAAAAAGATAACTACTGCTCTTTGTTGATTCATTCCAATTTGACTCATCTCTGTGCAAGAAGTTCAGTTCTGACTTAATACACCAGTGAGTCACTCCACGTCTCCCAGTCCTCTTCATTCTGATCATGCTTCTCTCTGGATGGTGTTTGTTTTAGCAGCCACAGTGATGCAGTCCGTTTGCTGGCTGTAGGCAGAGGAATTCCAAGCAGGCATGTCCGTTTGTTTGGTTTCAGCAGAACAGCCCTTTCCCTGTCACCAAGGTGCCGAGTATTTGGCAGATGTGCACCTCTGGTGCTGCCTGTCCTACGTCTCTTGCACTGGAGCAGAAGCTTCTTGGTTTGGGACAGTCCGCTGAATGTGATTCTCACTTTTCTGCACCATTTGACTGTCAGGTTTTTTGTCTACGTTATTTTACCAGACTGAGCCATGAAAACTTCTTGTCATAATTTTGCCTTGTGCTCTCCCCTTATTCAGAAACTTCTGCTGCTTAAAGTGTCTAGGTTTTTACCTTTACATCCAACTGCAGAGATTAATTTGTCATTTCCTCCTTGTACAGAGGTCTAGAAAGTTTAGTAGCTGTGATGTGAAGGCCTAGAATTGGCTTTAGAAGCTGAAATCTGACTATAAATATGTGGGACAAAAATGATGTCCAAGTTGTACTTCCAATAGATAACCTACCTGAGCTGGTGCCAGACTAGAGCTGATTACTTGGGAAAATCCAAGATAAGTCTGTCTGTGGGGAAACAGAAGAAAACCCCAATGTAATTCCAAGGTTGATTTTTTTTCCACAGATTTCTCCTAAGGGTTTCTGCTGTAAGAAAGCAGTTGACCACAAGGTGCTCTACTCTATCATGATCCAAGCTTATGGTTCTGTAGTTTCAAGGTTGGTAGAAGAATTATGGATCAAGAAATTTTAAGCAATATTTTGAATACAGCAAATACTAAATGCAAACTTTCTGATTTTTTTTTTTTTTTGGGGGGGGTTATCTTTGTCATTACATTATTTGTATCAAGATAGCAGGTGGCCCTCCAAGCTTCCATTGTGGGAGTCACTGTTTAAACAAAAAAACCCTCAGTAAGTTAGTATCCTGTCTGATTTTGCTTGCAGATGCTGAGTTGTCACTATTCATCACTGCGCTAACAGTCAGGGTTGTGATAATAGCTCAACATTTCCAATATGAAAAAACTGAGACCTGGGCCACACACATTTTTGTTTGCTGCTGCATTTATATAGGTGTACAGGTGCCAAGGTATTCTGTGATCTGCCATGTCCTGTCACCATGCTAGAGCACATTGGCATGTCTGTGACTGTTAGAGGGGATCGTAGCACCCTCGGTCAGAGCAGGGTAACTTGGCTGTCCAGACGAAGTTGCCTGATTTTGCTTTTCAACCATCCAGGCAGAGCTAAGGCAGCATTCCAGCTTCAAATTTTTGTGGTAGTTGTTTCTTTTGGCCTCCAAGTTTCAAGGATCTGGTGCTAATTAGTGAACTAAATGTTTGACTTTTATTCTTGATGAATTCATTTATGCTTATTTGTTCTCAGAAATATGTAACTGTGCACTTTTGCCAAGGCTTGTAAGTATCACTCATCTAACAACGCAGTTCTGATCCACATGGTAGTTTGGATGCAAATGGGGTGTATTTGAATACTCTAGCTCAGAATTACGATGCAGACATCATGTTAATCATAAAGCTATCTGTGTACATGGGAAAATAGAGATCTGACAGGTGCAGAGGAATTGTTTGGCGGTTCACTCCAGCAGTCACTCTGCTTTCCATCATCTCAGTTTAGTGAAAAGAGTGTTCCAGAAGATGGAATTTAATTGCTTTCTTTCAAAAAATGCAAATTGTTTTATTGCTTCCTTTCTTGCAGCCTTGGTCTGTGGAGACCTTACAGAATGTCTGTCCCCATCTCATCTCCTCCCTCCCCCCGGCCATTGCCTACTTGTTAGTACCCAGTCTTGCAGACCTTGTCTTTGGTGTCACCCTCCTGGGTTTTTCTGCTATCATGTACCCTCTCTACTTCCTGGTCCTATCATACTGCCTTCTTCTAAACACAGTTGAATACAGTTTGATACTCTGTAGGTGCAAAACAGCATTAACTCAGATAATCTTATTGTAGATGATCCTATTTTAGAGAGGTATTTGCGTCTGGAGTCACAGAGAAGTAAGATCCTTTTTTGGTGGTTGCTCACACTAAAGAGAAAAATCAGTAAATGCCCTTGGGACAGAAATGGCTCAGGGACTGCTTTAAGCACATACATGATCTCCCTTAGCTCTAACAGTTCTCCATGTGCTTCAAGACCAAGTATTCTTCAGAAGCTGCTTTACTTGAGGTTCCAGAGAGAGCAGCCAGGAGGAAGAGCAGGGACAGCAGGAGATTTCCTTTAGAGCCTCAAACCCCACACACAGCTCCAGAAGAGCTCTTTCAGCAAGCTCATTCTGCAAGGTCTTTCCACCCAACGCCTTCCTTGATTGGCAGCCAAAATGGGATCTGAATTCCAGAAATACCCATGGGCAGTGGAAGCTCAGGGGGTTTAGCCAGCCAAACACAGTATGGTGCAACACAGGAGGGAGCTGGCCTTGGGGATTTTTTTTGTGTGTCTACAGGCAATAGATGTTGCCTCAACTCGGTTTTGGGACTTCACATGAAGAGAGATTTCCTGAGCTTCCTGCCAAAGCTCAGGCAGTTTCTGAGACCACAACGCCTGCATTTTATTTTCTCTCTTATAGCCAAAAGATGGCTGATTGTTCTTATGACAGTTTGATCTTCAGAGTGCAAATTTTTAACACAGTTAGCCCTGGAAATTTCTGTTAGCCTCTTTTTTTTTTCTTTTTTTTTTTTCTTTTTTTTTTTTTCAATGCACTTTGAATTCCCGGGGGTTAAATGTCTGTATTAACTCCTCTTGGAAGAATGTGTCCTGGGAAGTTTGATCTATCTGAAGAATTATTTTTTTTTTCCCATCCTTAACTTGCTCTTTAACACACAAATTGAGGGGTAAGTGACTGTTTTGGAAAAAAACTTTAAAAAAAGGAAGCTTTAGACATAGCCTAAAGTCCCATGTTTCATTTCTGGTGTTTAGTTTGCTATTGTTTCAGCCTCATTTCCCCTGCAATATTCAGACAGCTTCATTTGGTAAAAATGTCTCCAGACTCTTTCTTTCAGGGCCAGAATGTAATGATTCTTCACATTTTGTGAGAATAAGATCTTGGAAGTCAGTGTGAGACTCAAATACAGGGGCATGGCAGATGTGCAGGCTAGTCTTGTGAAATTTTACGGGATTTGTTACTTACCTTTTGTGTAGTGGTAGCACTTGATAGCAGCATCAATTGGTACGAATCCAGCATGCTGGTCTCCCATAGAGGATGTGGTGCTTAGCTCCTCCATAGGGCTCATTAAACTTTCCAAGTGTTCAGTGTTACCACCTTGATTCCACAGGTAAAGAAGCTCAAGGCTGAGCAATAAATAACTCAGCTACTCTCAGCAATCCAGTAATTTGCCCCATTATCCAGTGACAGAGCCAGGAAAATCAGCCAGTTCTCCCAAGTCCCAGCCCAGTAGTCTCCATCTGCTAGGATATGTTTAAAAGATGAGCTCTGTCTGAAAGATTTTACTGTCTAAACTAATAATTGTCACCTTCACAGTTTGCAGATATTGGCAATTTCCATGGAGTTTTCTCAGACATGCAGTTTTTCAAGCCCCTGTAGAGCATGTTGAAGCCAGCTGACGGTAAACTCCTTTCCTTAGCTACTTTGTGCTGATCCCCACGAAGCAGCCTGTGGACTCGCAGGGCTCTGCACACCACGGGTCAGGTACCAGTCATCTAACTTTATGCTGGGAAGCCACAGGTATAATAAAATTAATTAGAAGTTTGGAGAGGGGGTAAAAAGCACACACACAAGCTAGAAAACAGTGGTTAAATATGCCTAACACCCAGGTCTGGGATGGAAAATTATGTGTATTTGTTAAATTTGCCACATGAAGAGGCAGAGACAGTAAGCTTTACTTTTATTCCCATCCTTGACTCTCCAACATCTTGACTCTGCTAGCATGACGCATATCTGCTGTTTAGTGATAGTGGCTTGACATTTCCTGTTGCTTTGCTCTTGAAACTGTTTCCAAAGGCAGTAATGCTTATGGGATGTAGCTCCCTAACTGGAAAAGACAGCCTTTGCTTATATCCTTGTTGATTTTTAAAGGCATGTTCTCCCTCCTTCCCAACTACTCCAAATGTATCCATGTCAAGTAGATCTGAGAGTGCCTTCTACTGTTGGGAATGTACTAGCTCCTTAGCATGGTTGCTGGATGACTCTGCTGCTTATTATACTTCTTTTTAGGAAGAGTGGATGAAGAACCTCAATCCAGCTGTTTCCTGAAATTTCCCCAATGTGCTAGTCTGAAGAAAAAGAATTACTACATGGGAAAGCACTGACTTATTCCTATGTTAATGCCAAATGGCACAATGCAACTGAGTCATTTAATGTACATTCCTTTAAAATGGAGGCAGTCTGAGCCCAAAATATGGGCTGAGCTCTTGCATGTGCTTAGATCATGACTGTGTTAGTGCCAGCCTGGATTTGAGCAAAGTTTTGTCACGTTTCTCCTGATTGGTGCAGACCAGAAAATGCATTGGAAAAACTATGTGATAAATTATTATCGGGGATGGGCTATTCAGAAACATTTTACTTAGCTTTTGGCAAACAAGTAGATACTTGCTCTATTGTCTGAGCAGATACAAACTTGCAGTGGAGATCCTCACACTGACAGCAACTACACAAGGTCATGCTAATAGCCTTGCAGAGTAATTAGGCATATTAGGGCAGCTTGAAGTGGCATGTCCAAACCAGGTTAATCTGTCTGGCATGGGTGCCAAGTGTTGCAAAGCTGTGGTAGCTTGGACTTCAGTTTGGCCTCTTGAGCTGAGTACAAACTAAGAGCTGCTCTGCTACTGATATCTGCCTCAGATTTAAGTTAACACAGGTCTGTGTGTGTACACTGCAGTCATGTCCCCATGTGCAGGGAGAGCAGTCTGCAGTGATTTAGCAAATGGCATGACTGCTGAGAGGGAGTGAGACTGGGGAGACAGGACAGGACGCAGGGGACAGAGGCATTTACTCTCTCAGTTCCTGGACTGGTAACAGAGTGCACTGGTTTCAGTAGTAGCTTATGAATGTTTTTGTCTTGTTTGCCCTTCCCCCTTCTTATCCTTTTGGCTTCTCACACAATTACAGACTGAGCCTGTGTGACTGTATGAAAGGCATTTCCTCCTGTTACTTTTTTTTTTAAGTCGGCTTCAGCCCACCAGCTGCTTTCCATTAGTGTTACACACACTCACTAGGAGGGCAGTACATAATGCTTCAAGCACTGCTGAATAGCAGAAATCCCTCAGAATCACTGTCAGACAGAGGCTTCTCAAAGCAGATTGCAGGTGAAAAGAGTTCAGCACTTGGGACCTGTCTTCTGACAAGCCTTCTTGGAGAAGCCAAGGTGTGGGGACAGAGGGCGGTGAGGGGGTGTTGTCTGAATGCAAAGTGTGAAAGCTGTGAATAGATCTTTTTATGTGAACGGTTGTTTGCTCTGGATTTCTAGTTGAGGGTAGGAACAGAATGTTGTCTGTTGCTATGGAGAATTATTACCCCATACTTGATCCTGGGAGAGTATTTCATTGATATGAAATATTATCTAGCTGCTTATCCGGACTTCCTGATGGCTGCTATTGCTGTATCCTTGGAAAAGGACCTTAAACTTTCTTAAACTCTGTCTCCTGTCATGAAAATTACAAGAGCAATATTCATTAACTTCATAAACTCCTCCCCTCACTGTTATGAGTGGAGGCAGTAGCAAGAGTCCTGATGTAAACTGCTCTTGGTGCTATTCTCTTATGCCTACCTAAACCCATCACGTTCCGGCAAGAAACATACCAGCTGGGGGCTGGCAAATAAACCTGGGAATTTCATCCTAGAAACACTACGCTCTAGAAGAGTACAATGGGATCAGCTGTGCAAGGTCAGATCCCAGTTCCTGGCATCATGTTGGGTCATAATTTTGAGCAAAGTTGCTGGCGGGATCCCACACTATTCAGCACATTCCCTGAAGATGGACCTTGAGGTGCAGTTTGCTCAGCTCATTGCATGGAGAGCAAAGGAGGCTTTGTTGGTTGAGTTTGATATGCTCAAGAGATGTGAAAATTGAATAGAAATCTTGTTGGCTCTGCTATTACTTTATGATTGATTCTGAAATCTTGGGACTGTAGAGGGGGCTTTATTTCTCTTACTGTTGTTGGATTAAAAAGTTCATTGATAGTTAGCTTGTGGGGTTCTCAGACAGTAAAATAATTACCCACATTTTGTCAGAACAAATTCCTCTAATGTACTTTAATAAGAGAGAATAAAAATTTAACCTGTCAGTCACCTTTTGACTGAATAAATTAAACCATCCTGCATTCTATTGTTGGGGTTTTTTGAAACTTGTTGCTCAGGAGAAATAGAGAGGCTTTCTCTGACGTCCTACAGTAGCTTGAAGAGTGTTCTGGAGGGAGGCTGGCTGCAGGGTGGTGACCTACAGAACCAGATGAGGGGCATGAATTTCCCTATGCTGATCCATCTTGCTGTGCAAAGTGTGTGTCCTGAAATCTGGAACACAAGCTTGATCTCAAATAATTTTTGTAGCATGAAGAAAATTGGTCTTTAAAAGCTCCAGGCAAAAAATCCACCTCTTTCTCTTGGATGCTTGCTATTGTTTGTCTTCTATAGGCTATGAAGATGCTCACTGCATGCAGTGCCTTGTAATATTGAGTCTTTATTTCCTCAAGCAGTTATTTCATAGGAAAGAGGCTGTTCAGGGTTCAGTATCTCCTTTGATCTCTCTTTCATAAGGCCTTCCGGAATGCTTATACAGAAGCATGGGACTGAAACTGAAGAAACACTGAAGGTGGGGTAGGAGCTTGCTTGCTGTGCAGTCTCTGGGTCTTCTGCTCCACTGGAGAGACAGCAAGGAGGCTACATCCCTTTTCTGAGGCTGAGCAGAAAGCATTTCTGTTCCTCTTGGGCCGTTGTGAAATGCAGGAAACTTGAGTTCAGTACAATGTTAACTTCCCAGGAGTCCTTAAGTACACAAAACAGGCAGTGAAAAGGAATTATCTTTTCTTCTTTTAGTATTCCTTCTCCCCCACTCCCATGAGGTACATATTCAGTAATGTAATGTACAGTAATGTACTCAGCTGGGAAAAGGGAATGGTCAGAACCCAAGCCTGGGACTTTATTTCTTTTGTCCTATCACTGCCCTCCCATAGAGCACTCCAAATATCTGTCTTGTTGCCCCAGTTTGTAAAAGAGAGACGAGGATCTTTCTCCTGTCCCTGGAGATTTCTTTTTTCTCTTGAGACTCATTAGTTCCTTTAATGAGTTGAAGAACTCCAAGTGAATGCAACACAGTAGGGTTATTAATGGAAGTTTTGTATGGGATAGCAGGGATCCTAGTTCTAAACCATCAAACCAGATCAGAGCAGTGATGGTTGCTACTAGGGCTAGTTGCCTGCTTTGAAAGTAAAGCAAGCCCTGTAACTTTAAGAGTTCTATTGCTTTAAAATACACCCTGGTAATGCAAATAGGGGCTAGTAATTTCAGCTTTATTGTTGTGATTGCATCTGTCTCGGAAGCCACTTCACTGTTTGCAAGTAATTCATTAATTCATAGGTGTAATAATCTAGCCCATCACCCTGTGCAAGGAGAGGTAAAGACTGTGTAGTCAATCTTTGCTGCTCTCAGTAAGCTTTCACGACCTTACGCAGGAATCGATGCAGTGGCCATACCGGGCAGGGCCAGGTCTGGCTTTTAAGGTGTCTAGCAGAGGCTCAGCATCTTGCTTGTACCTCTGTGGCAGGAGGCCTGTGCACATGCAGGCACTGCAAATACTATTCGAGAGAGAATCCAGAACACGATTAGAAAGTTACAGACTGGGGAAATATGTTCCACTGTTCCGCTCCTACTGGAAAGCAAGGAGTAGCTGGGACTTGACAGCTCTACTACCTTGGCCAGCCGTAGCTGTCAGCCTGTCACTGCTCTGCCCTGACTGCTCGCCCCCTGAGGAGACAGTCTCCATCATCCCTTCGCGAGCTCCTTCCCTCAGCTCTCCTTTAGCATCTCCTCACCTGAATATCAGAAATACTGCGTTAAAAGGCCATTTGTTTAACCTCATACTTTTATCACTAAAAAGTCAATATGCATAGAGTATTTGTTTAAAACTTTGTCTGTAGTGGTGTACTGCTCTGGGAAAGCTCAGAGGGTGCAATGGTTAGTACAGCTGATTGAACTGAATGTACATGGGATTGATACATACTGACACTGCATCTGTCAGCTCTCATTAAGGCCTGGAGGTGGTGAATGTCTGAAGGTTCGATCAGTTAATGCCTATGCACTCACATGTATTTGTATTGATGGGGTTTTGTCCTCTTTTTCTCCATTAAATTGATCCCCAGGCTAGAGTTTGTTGCTCAGAACATTTGCTAGCTGCTCTCTGTAAAGTACAACTCATTGCCACCAAAATTTGAAGTCTAAGTGTCATCTAATTGCTAACTTTCCTTCAGGTATGTCATCAAACTTTTAATGATGGAACTTACACTTTGCTGTAAATATATTTTTTTTTCCTTGTCATTTAAATGCTTGCTAACTTAAAGCTTGGAAAAATCTGTGATGGTTTCCCTCACCTCAAGTCACTGTTCTGTTCACTGGAAAAAGGTGATACTGATGATGTATAAATAGGCACCAAACCATTAGTTTGGGACGTATTTGCAAACAACTGCAATTCACACTTGACCTCCATATGCCTCAGAGAACTCAGCTATAAAATCAAGTTAATGCTGGAGCTGATTTGAGCGTGAAGCCTCTGCCTCGGAGCTGGACTGCATTGCAATTACAGTTCTGCTTGTATAAAATATATACCAATGGGAAATAAATGCTTGCAGTTATAATAAACACAGCAGTCAAAATATCTCCAAAGGCTGGAAAGATTCTAAGCAAGCAGCTGAGATGATGGAGTAATTTAAATCAATGTAGAGGCAGTGAAAACAAAGCTGGATCTGGAAGGAGCATTTTCTCTTGCCTTGATTTTACTGAAGGTGGCTAAAGCAGAAGTTAGGGGTCTAAGTGAGCCAAATGTCAGGCACACTCACATTCCGTCAAAAAAAGCTCAAGTCTGGGGACTTGCTAGTTTGTCTTTGTAAATTTGTTGAGCTTTCTTGATTTATTTCAAATGTGTTTTCCTTTCCCTCAAGAAAAATCTAATGTAACAATATGCATGGTGTACAAAGTTGAGGCGGAAATTGGAACCAAATTTCTTTTTAATACAGAGAAAGTGTCTATGAGAAAGACTGCTGATGACTACTTTAATCAAAATATGCAGGAAATGCAGACATTTTCATGGAATATTGATGAGACATGGGGAAAAATGGAGAAGAGTTGAATAATTATGATTATCCAAAAAGGAAAATCTTAAAAGTCGAATTTTTTGTTGCTTCTCATTATTGCCTAGCAATTGTTTCAAAAACATTCTCTGTGCATCTTATTTAGAAAAGATGTAATCAGTCCTGGTTGCTCCAATGGCTTTTTCATTGATTTTACCAAGTTGAGATGAGATTGTTTGGAACTTCAGTGTGTTAATGCACTCCTCTGCTCACTGATGATCTACTACAAAACAGAAGAAAACTGCAGTCTATCTCCTCCATTTCTACCTACAGTTCAGCAGTGTGGCAGTTTGCATGTCTGTGTGATAGCACAGGGAAAGCTTACTCCGTGGTCTGTTTTTTGCAGGAGCCCTGCTTCTTTTACACCCCCCCTTTTTTTTTTGTCAGTCCCATCGCTTCTGCCTCTGATGTTGTGCACCTTATCTTTTAAGGTTATCTAAGGATGTAGGCTCATAGGAAAGTCCCAGTGCTTTTGGGCATGACAGATTATAGAATGTATGGGTAATACAGAAGAAATATGATAGTTTACTGATTGACCAAATTAGTAAAATTAGTACAGAATAATAATCTTGCTTGCTCTTGTGATACTTTACATGGCAGTGTTGTTATACCACTTTGAGGTGGAAAATGGTTAGATTTCTGCTTTCCTTTTCTGCAGAAAAGGGAGCAGGATTTGTTTCTAGGTATTTTCATTTCTTTGGAAAGATTTCTTACTCTTTAAGTCCTGACACAGCATATTGTAACTGCTAGCTATGTAAATGTATCACCTAGATATCTTCCATAACAAAGGGCAATATTTATGAGCTGCCCTGCTAAACTGTCACATTTCCATTGTGGCTTGACATTTGTACTGTAACTCTTGTAGTCTGCTGCTTATTTCCTTTGTCTCTGACAGACGCCCATTTAGGAGTCTTGGAAAATACGAAGTGGAGCCAGTTAACATTGAATGATCCTAAAACTAGGCTGAACTTTTGTTTTCATCAGGGAGGAGGATGATGCCATCAGCTAATTTGGTTGATCAATAGCCCTGCTTGCGATAACGTTTCAAAGCTTGTGGCTAAAAGCTGATTGTACTGGATCCAAAATAAATTTGATCTATTGGTTTCCACAAATGTACCATAGCCCAGGATGATGCTTCAGTGCTGATGCTTAACTAATTTTAATAATGCTGACAGACTAGCCTGGTGCCTGCTGTGAAGACACTAATACATGAACTCTCTGCAGCAGAGCACTTAAGATGTTTTTTTACAGTAGCATGGAGCTGTGACTCTAGCAAAGAGTGATCATAAAGGCTCATTATTCTGAGACTGGAAAACATTACAACCTTTGCTGAGCAAGTTTAACGACATCTTTCATTAACACAAACTTTGATTCTGGTTTCCTAAAAAGGGAGAGGTACTGGCAAGATATTAAACTCGTTTGTTAGTTTTGCCTGGAGAAATAAGTATTACTGAAAAACGAGGGAAAGCTCTGTGCTGAAATGTGAAAAAGTGTGCAAGCCATATTTGTGATAAGCATTTGGGCATGGAATTTCTGAAGGGATCCAGCCAGGTTGTTTCTTCATGCTGGGTGGGACCATATTCTGCTGGGAAGGTGGACTGAAATTTAACTGATGCTTTCATTTTTATTTCAGTGACTATATCATGGCAACAGGGCCAACAGTGGTGACACAGTCACCTGAAACAGGAGACACAATTGAGGAGTGCACAGGTAAGCAGTTGTTCTCTGAATCTATAGCTGATTTGGAAGTCAAGATTTTTTTTCTTCAGGTCAGGGGGTCTGTAATGACGTGTTTTGTGATGTTGTGGTGTTTTTTGAGGCGTAAAAAAAAATGTGTGGCTTTGTCAGCTGGCAATATTATGGAAAGGCTCTTCTAATGTGCAATACTGGAGGACTGTAACCTGATGGAGGATATTCTTTTCCTATTCTGGGTTGAATTTTCAAAAACAGACATTAGAGCTTGAAGGGCTGGTTGCTGTGCTTGCTTTGCTGGCTACTACAGAGGTGGGAGCTGAGCCTGACAGCCAGCCTCTGTCTGTGCAAGCTGTATTAGTACCCGCATGGCAGCCTCATTCTCTGCTTCTGGCCACAGACAACTATTTATTACTTATTCTTTAATCTAGTAGCATGGATTGATGCAAACAGCCATGAGGGAATGGAATAATAGGCAAGAAAGGAAAATATCTTACTTATGTCAAAGGCTTGTCTTGCTTAAAGGAAATCCCCTTTCCCAGTGTTCAGATTCTTGAGGAGGTAGGTGAATGTGAAGAATAACATCATGGCTGAGGCATTTCAGGAGAAGTCGTTGTCATATCACTTGATTTTTTTTTTTGCTTTTTTTTTGTCTAATGTCTCACAGTCATCTTAAATGTTTGTGTTTCAAACGTCATCTTTCTTTACCCTTTAGAAATACATTTACCACCATCAGAACATTAGTAGAAGAGAGAAGCAAATGGAAAAGCGACTGTTGGTTGGACTCTGTGTGTCAGATAGATAGGGGTGAAGAAAGTGCAATGGATGCTCAGCAGCAGCCAGTTTCTTAAATTTATAATATAGTTTATTGCATAGTCCAGTGCTATCTATGGCACACTGGTGAACTTGTGTGAAACCCATGCATGCAAATTTTGTATTTGGGTTCACTAGAAGATTCAGAAAATGAATCAACTTCTGACCAGGGTGAGAGGGAAGGCAGGAGATGGCTTGGTGTCTGAAGCATTGGCTCTAAAACCACCAGGAATATTTCTGTCTCTAACTGAACCAAAATTTAAAAAAGTTGAAGGCTGCAGGGCTGTTGCTGAAGTATTCAAGAAACATTTGACTGGACCTGGATAAAGCCATTTCAGGATCTTTTGTTTACTTTCCACATATCGGAGGATTTCTTCACCTCTTCATAGCTTTAATTGGCTTGTCATGTAAAAGCTCCAGGAGGCTAAAATTCCCAGCCTTCACAGTCTAGTCTGTTGGATTAATGTCTTGAGGTTTATCTTGTTGTCTGACTAGTAGTAGAGGGCTTTCAGCTCATCCTGCTCCTTCCTGATGGCAGTAACCATGTCACTGTCTAAAAACTGCAGCACCTGTTAGCCTTACTGAATTCCATGATTTAATTGCCTTTCTGGCAATATCAAGTTGGTTTTTTTGAAGCTAGAATGATGGTATTTTCTGCAGATCTGTTTTTTGGGGGTTTTTTAATCATGTGTTTTTATTGGTGAAAGTATCTAGTCCTTGTATTCGAGCAAAAAACAGAAAATGTGTCCTGTATACACCTTAGGAAGTCAGACAGCACAGAAGATCCCAAAATAAACTGTTTAATTAAAAAATTATGTTCCCTATGCTTTTTAGAGTCGCAATTTGGCACTGGAAAAAGCACCTTTTTCTCTTCTATCATGTTATTGGGAGGAACCGTGCAAAAAGCAGAAAGACATGCATTAATTCTCTCTGTGCACAGGAGAAATAATGAAATAGGCAGTACCCAAATAGCAAAAAATACAGAATAAACAAACTTTACAGGAAAAGCAAAATGCTTACTCCTGCTCCTATTCTGTTATAGTCTGTTAAATCATAGTTAGCATAAGCAATTAATTTTTGGGAAGTCTTTTGCTTTTTAGGGCAGTAGCCTTTAATCTTTCATTTTTAGAGCAATAAAATTGAAGATTGGTAATATTAAGAATTCAAAAATCATGAGTAAATATTCATCAGTGAGTAAAGGGAGAACAGGCATAGTTGTTCAAGCTTGGGTGTTCTCTCCTTGTTTTGACTGGATTTTTTTTATGCAATGAATTTTTTTCCATTTTAAGTAATAAGATCCTCTTGTATGTTATTAGTTCAAGTATCGTAGAGCACTCAACTAGTTTAGTGATGCATTGGGAGACTTAACAGTGCACTGAAATGTAGGCGCCCTTAAATTAAATGTGGCATCCTTTTAATGGTGCGCGAAATCAGTGCACAACTGTTCGCAGCAGGAAACAAATATCAACAGCGTCCTTCTGGACCATGTCTTTATTGCCAAACGCTCTCACATAGCACGGTCCC
>JAOQGH010000062.1:9661652-9723245 GCA_025769975.1 Gallinago jamesoni | reverse complement strand
GCAGCAGGAAACAAATATCAACAGCGTCCTTCTGGACCATGTCTTTATTGCCAAACGCTCTCACATAGCACGGTCCCACAGTTTTCATCTGCACGTGGCACTAAGTGTCTAGTACTGATTTTATCTTTTTTTGTGTGTGTGTAATAATATGGCACGTGCCCATCTTCTGGAACTGCAGGGAAACTTACTGTTTTCCCATTCATCTGAAACAGCTGAAGTCATGCTGCTGAGCAGAACACGGCTGAAGAGGAATTATTGCTGAAGCGGGTGTGCCCTGCACATCAGTGAAAAATTAGACACTAGAGAATGCACTGAAGTGACTGATGTGTCTGCATCAGAGGACTCTGTTGCACACTGATACCCAAGTGTTGTCCTGTGCCAGCTGAGGTCTACTCATCAGCAGTGTTTGCAAGTCCTTTCCAAAGGCTCGATTCTAAAGTTAGCGCCAGTTCTGATCTAAACAAGTATTTGGAGTAGTACCTTGGCAATGTTATCCTTTGTGGTAGGACTGATGTCAGTTTCTCTTAAATGTCCTTAGAATCACTTCTTTTTTTGTTGTTATTGTGTTGTGTGGTTTTGGTTTTTTTAAACATTCCCCTGGTTTTCTTGAATTACCAGTGTATAATTAAGCTCATCAGTAATACTTGCACTAGAATCAAACTTGCTTTCTGTCCATACCACTGTCAGCTGACCAGTGTACATGACAATGTCTTTGTTCTTCATTTAGACTGCTTTTAGACCTCTCTGTATATAGCAGAGTCTGCTGTTTTTTTCTTTGAATCATTGGACTGTGTTAGCAGACATTGCTGAATTGATAATTTTGGGGCACTGTTTTCATGAAACTTTTCAATCTTTTGTTTTGCTGATGAAAATAAAGCAACTCAACTTTGACAAGTTTCCTGGGAGAATGCCATATGTATATTGTCTAATTGCTGATGAATGGCAGTAGTGGTAGGGAGGCATTTCTGAAGACTCTCTAAAGGACACTCAACACACTTGTTTTGAGAGGCGCTATGGCCTTCTGGTTGCTGTGTGACCTGTCTCCTCTTACCAATTCTTGCTTTGATGTCCATGAGAGCCTTAACAAATCCAAAACCCTTAGGGTCAGCTCTGTAGTCTGGGACAGGCAATATAACCTGTATGTTTTCTGTGACTATCTCATTCACTTACTGCCCGATAAGATAAAAAGTTCTTTTACTGATAAACCCTCCATAGAAGTGCCACAACCCATTATTATTCAGATGAGTAGGAATCCATTGATAATTTTGCTCTACATAGTTTGAAAGATAATTTGATCTCAGTGACAGCCCAAATCACTTGAAAAGCAAGTACAGGTCTTCCCTGGATGCTTCTGCTCTGCAGAGAGGTGGCTGTTCCATTAGTCCGTGCCGGACAGTGTAGCAGTGTCCTCGTACGTCCTGATGCATGGTGCTGACACTGGTCTTGAGAGCAGAGAGGAGACAGGGTGAGTGGATCTCAGTATCATTGTTTATTTCTCAAAGTGGCTACTGTCTGATGCAGCTGTGCGGTGGCACAGTTTCAGCCCAGATAAGGCCCATTGGCAGAGATCCCTACACGTACAGGGCACACGTTGAGACAGAGCATCGCCGACTAAATCATTGCTGGGAGAAGACAATAACTGTGTTGAAATAATGCCTTGCTTATGAAGGAATCCTCCAGCTGTGAGCATTTATTATGCCAACTGCTGTAAAGTATTAATTGAACAATGAATTTGGCTCAGATATGCAGTGATGTTATTGCTCTGCGTATGTATTTAAGTCAGTCACAGGGGTCTTAGTACAATAGTTTGGCCCAAACCACTCCAAACTGACCCCTCAATGTAAGGGTCAGTGACAAAATGCAGCACTTGTGTGTCGAAAGCAATACAAATAAGAATGTTAAAGTATCTTAGGTTATTAAAAATGAAAGAAGTCAGTGATGTTTTGTATGGTTTGTTTTGTTCTTTTTGTATTTCTTTTCATTTGGACAATGGAAAATCTGAAATCAGATTAACAGTTTTCTAATTGTGTTCTTAGGGCTGCTATGTTTGGGGGTTTCATGTCCTGCAGGGCAGTGTCTTAGTTTAAGTTTTCTCCATTGTCCTTGGAGGAGTTGTTGATTTTATTTTGGGGCAGTGGTTTAATATGGAAACAGATATTTTGGTTTTAGAGTTTAATTCTTTCGCCAGTTTCCATATTTTTGCCAAATGTTGAATATCCTTCAGGTGTTGTCTCCTTACAGCACTGAGTAAAGAAAAAGAAGAACTAAACCGAGCTAAGTAAAGAACAATAACAGTTAAAGACATTGACATACATTTTTTTATTGATGTATGATAGGCATGATCACTGTTCAGTTGCAGGTAGATACATTCTCTTTATAAGGTGTATTTTTCATAAACTGGAACCTAAGTAGGCACAATTATTGTCAGTTTAATGCCAGTGTTGCTTTATAGGCAGCAAATGTAAGAACTGCAGCTTCACCTTTCACTGGACTCCAACACTGAATTATTTACAAAGGAGCTGACTAAAACTGAATGGGCTGCTCTAACTTTGAAGTTTCCTTCAGAATTTAAGAGGTAACATTCTCCAAGCTAAGCAACACCTCCAACTTCCATAAATTTTCATTTTTCTCATGTTGCAGGAAAGAAAAAATCCAAATTTCAGACTTTCAAGAACTTCTTTGCCAAGAAGAAAAGGAAAGAGCCTCCACCTCCCAGGGGGGAGAGTAATTTAAAACCTAGCCAGTCCAGCAGCGATGTCAGCATCTCTGCGCTCAACACTACTGCACTTCATTCACCGAAGGAGGCTGGGTAAGCTGGTGGGGAAGGAAAATAAATAAATAAAAGCAGACCTCTCACAGCAGTAGGATGAAAGCATGAGCTGGCCTCTTAGGAGCAACCTCTGTCCAAGTTTGTGCAAAACAAGCCCTAATGCTGGTGAAGGAATTCCAAGAATTTCCTCTTTCTTTGCTAGTGCTTCAAAAGCCAGCCTGGAGAGGAGGGGGAGGGCAGCCAGGGGCAGGGGTGATCCAACCTCTTAGTCTAAAACTGCAGATAGCCCAGATTGTTTTGATTGGTTTTAGTGTTTGAAACCTGTCCTGGAAGGTCTG
The DNA here is from genome assembly GCA_025769975.1 of Gallinago jamesoni. NCBI lineage: Eukaryota > Metazoa > Chordata > Aves > Charadriiformes > Scolopacidae > Gallinago > Gallinago jamesoni. The sequence goes on along the minus strand of JAOQGH010000062.1, from coordinate 9,720,137 downwards.
ATCAGCGAAACTTTACATAAGGACAATGATTTGAGTAGCACTAGTACAGAGAACATGTGTGAAGTTGAGTTTTTAGTATAAATAGTGCCCTCCATCACGGCTGAGGTAAAGGGAAAGAAGTATTTATCAGTATGAAATGGCGGTTTTAACTTCCTTAGGTAGCCATTTAGGTATAGATAACAACTGAAGGCCTCTAGTTTTGTGTTAGCTACCCCTGAGGGGCTTTCCCTGTGAGTGAGGTTTGCAAGTCCTTAAGGTGTGTCCAGAGCAATTCTCAGATCCCTGAATGATGTTAGTTCAAAAACTTGTCTTTTTTTTTCAGGTAGTGTAGTAGAAACTATTACCTTGCACTGCTAACAGTGCTTCACTGATTACCTTAAACCATCAAGGTACACAACACTTCCATTGCATGTCTCTGTCTGACTCTGGGGTGGGACAACCCTCTGAACATAGTTATGTCTCTTGCCAGGGGTGTCATGGATTGGTGACTGGCAACCTATATAATTTGGCTGTTCTCCAGCTCCTCACCCTCCTCATATTCCCCTGGTAGCTCCTCAGCCAGGCCTCTCTTTGGAATACCCTAGGTCTCAGATGGTGGAGCTGCAAACTAACAAGGTGTGACAAAACCTCTTATGCTTTGCAGTGTTGGAGGAGACCTTGGACGGGCGTTGAGACTGGCAGAGGGAATGGATAGAGTGGGACATGCTGAAATCAGCATTGCTGCCAAATGCTTTCATCAAATAAGGCATTTGGTGGAGCCGAACACAGTTTCTTCTGGTGGGACAGTTTATAGATGTTACTTTCTCATGGGTGCTTGTTCCTCCTTGCCTCACCTTTCCCCACTCTCTCTGTTGTGTTTATGCAACTTCATCGTGGAAATGATCTGGGAATGAAACAACGTCTTTAGTTTGTTTGTTAGCATAACAGCAACAGAGTAAGTGACCACACAACCAGTCCCCTGGGGTAAGGGGAATTACAGTGACTCAGCTAACCCAAAAGGCATAAGAACAGCTGAGTTTACCCCATCAGCCCATAGAAGGGATCTGGCTTAAAATTAGCTGTCTGCTCCAGAGGCAGTGTGGGTGTGAACTCTTTCTCTTGCCCATAACCAAGTACTTCAAGCACAATTGCTGTTTACCTCAGCACTATCCTCCTGTGATTATGAACTGTTTTGCAAGATCAGAGATCAGGAAGTGAATAAAACCCTTCTGTTTTTTCTCTTAGAGGTAGGATTAGATGGATTATCCAAAAAAATTAGAGGATATGTTTGTACTACTTGAAAACCATATCATGTCCAGACCCTGCATCATATAAGCACACTTTCTAAGTAACTAGAGAGAACGAACAACATAATCCTTTGGAAAACCTGAACCTGAAAGCCAGTGGAAATATGACTTGTGAAGGGTTTATAGCAGGATCCTGAGCTTTGCGATTTCTGGCATGCAGAATATCAAAACCAGTCCTAGAACAATGCTGCTGTTTGTTTGTTCTTGAGGCAGAAGCACTGGTTTTCTTTTTTTTTTCTTTTTTTTTTAAAAAAAACCCACCAAACATGTAATGCTTTTAAAATTTAATTTTTCTGAATACTAACCAGAGATGAAAACCCCAGATGTGCCAATGCATCTTGTAACAGCCAAAGGGATGTGCCCAGATGTCAAGGTGCTGTAGGAAATCAATGGGATTTGCCATCTGTGAAGGGGAAGGGAGTATTATATGCCACTGCCCCTTTATCTTCTGAGTGGCATGAGTTTTGAATGGAAATGATATAGCCTTGATGGCAAAGTTAAAGCACGTGCTACAGACAAGTTCTTTTCTGTATCATCAAAAGGATGAAAGACCTTAAATAGAGGAAAATTGGGTCCCAAATAATCTTGTTCCAGTTAAAAAGCTTTGAGCAGGAAAAACTCCTGGGACAGTATGTAAAACTGGCTAGTCTTTGTAATGAACACTCACTCCTTGGGCAGGCTGCAGTTGTTTTTGAGAGAGTGGCTGCCTGAAGGAATTGTGTCGCCTCCTACTTCAAACACTAATAAAAGGAGCTGCAGCAATAATAAGTGGAAGATAGCACAGGCCATGATGAGTTTAGGAGCAGCTTTATTGCTGGTTGTGGAGTCCCATCATTTCCTCAGTCACAGTAGCTCATGTGTTGCTACACAAGAATGAATTGAGCATTTGTATAGGGAAATCAGAGTGGAGATATAGTGGCTAAAACATCTGGGCATTTAACTGACAGTGCATCTTTAGCTTCAGCACAAATATAAATACACTGCCTGGAATTGCACATGAATGTATATTTGCACATAAGAGACTCATCTGTACTAAAGCTGCAGTTAATTCTAGATTTAATCCAATGCTTTTTTTGTGACTGCCAGAAGAAAATACAGTAATTTTCTTGCAAACACATATGTATGCAGAGAGAGAAAGAAACAGATCTTGTGCTGACAGTCTCAACTAACACAGACATTAACTATTATATATAATAGGAGGAATCAAGAACTCTGTGCTGTGGGAGAAAGAACTCAGATTGTCTTCAGCACAACATAAACATAGAGCAAAATTATTTTGCCCTACTGTGAAACTTGGCATAACTGGATACCAACTGACTACATCTTTGGGGCAGCAGGAGGGTTAGTCAAGCAGACAAAGGAGATGTTGTCTCTGGAGATGTAAAGAAGGGAGGTGCAGGAGGAAAAAGAGTCATTTGTTTGGGGTTTTTTAGATGGTGTATTTACTTTTTGAAAATTCATAGTCTTTCAGGGCTTTCTAAAAAAAGAGAGAATCTGGGGGTTAGACAAACAGCAGAGACCTTTTCTATTTGATTTCCTTGCAGAAGAGTTAGACTTACTGGATTTTCCTTGTCAGAGTTCTGTTCCTAATCATCCCGTTACCCAGAGTTAAGCTTTCAGAGGCAGTGAGCGTTGCCTGCACGGCAGCTCAACCAAGGAATCCTTATAACTTGTGGGTTATGAGGCTGGCATCCAACAACAAGAGTATTCTCTGTTGTTTTCCAGTTAAGTGCTAGGATGAAATTCTGGTAGAGGCCGTCCTTGTGGTCTTTTGGACAAAGTAATGTAGAGACAGTGCCTGTCTATGCTGGTGGAACTTGGTGAATAAAAGATTTGGAGCTTTCCTTGTCGTGCCACCCAATTGCAAAATGTGTCCTGCACAAGTTAATAGCCCAACCCCAATCAGTTTCAGTTGATGACATTTCAGTTAACAGCTGTTGTGGGAATTCATCAGCATTCCTGGGCTGAACACCCAGTGAGCACAGAAGCAGAGAAGGAATATCTTACCTGGGTACTTTAACTTGGCTATAGATAGGTGTGTAACTGTGGCCATGGACACTTGTCCCATCTACATTTTGTAATATGCTTGGGATCTGTCAATGCTCATGGTACAGCTGAACAGAACTGGTTTTTATTGCTGGACATGAGAGGATTTGAATCAGGTTTGTTAATGCAGTGGAATTACATTTTCTGCCTGCATTTGCAAGAAGAGGAAAAATAATCCAGGCTGCAAAGATTGTATCCTGAATGTCTCATGCTAAGCACATTCCCACCAAAGGATGGCAGGGTAGTCTTATTGTCCCCCACTCTGCATTGTAGACATCCTTCAGGGTGGCATGTATCCAACTAAATCCCCTCATCTGACCAAGTCACCCTGGACTCCCTCTCTAGTCCACAGAAACTTGCCTGTGTGTTCAATGCAGATCATGAGTACATCTGAAAAGAGACACCTGTATTTGATCAGCATACTAAGAAATGTTTCTTCCTCCCTTCTGTATCAAAGGACCTGGCAGTGAACACCTTAGACAGCTAACATGCAGGAATATGAAGTTAAGTGAGGTGCACCCCACCCTGGCCTCTTTATGATCCCTCTGCTCTGGTCAAGTAGTGCAGGGAAGTGTTGGAGAGCTATACTGCATACATTGACCATTATTCCTTCCTTCCCAGGCCCAAAGGGAGCATGGGAAACAAAGCCTTGTCCCATGACAGCGTCTTCATTTTTGAGTCTGCACCGGGAAGCGTGGCAAGTGACATGTTGTCTCAGGAAAACATACCTGGAAGAGTGAAAACTTTGCAGGTGAGAACATCTTCCTCTCATTCATGGTGCTGCTTTGTATTAGCTGACTCCGAGGAAACTCTGTTGCTTGATTCTTCTGCTGTGTGCCTTAAGATTTTGCTGACTGAAGTGTTCAAAGCCACTACTTGTGGGTCTTTTCTTCCTCTTGAAAGCTGCATCCTTGAGCAGTCCTGGTTCTTTCAGCCTTGCCCAGGCCTCATAATATGTGAGTGACATGAATCCAGTTCATGGACTTTGGAAAATTTCCTTAATGAGCATCTGATGGGATTTCCATTCTCTACTTCATAGCCACTGCTTTTGGCTTAAAGACATTTATTTATACTGTAGTGTGTCCCTTACACTGCTATTCTTTACATATTATGTTATATATATGTTACTCTTTTTGACAATTATGGCTATGATGTTTTCACTGTGCATACTAGCACCAACAGCTGTGTAAGTGTGTGGGATGATGGATATGTCAGGGCACTTTTAGTGACAGCTTTATTTATGTCATTATTCTTCCGATCTCTGCCAACAAGGGATACTGTATTCTGCTAGGTCATTTCCTTCTTCCAAGGCACATTCTGAACCCTCCTTGACAGCTCCCTTATCAAGTATTCGTTAGATTAATTGCATTTAAATAACTGCCCAGCTCAGAGCATTGAGATAAAAGTTTAAGGTTTTTCCAGAGACTGAAAACAAACCATTGATAAGGCAGCCAAAGGCCATTGAAATTCTTCCGTTGCTCAGTGTGAGCTTCATGTTGCAAAACACAATTGCATCACATGTTAAGTAATAGAAGATGCACAGAGGGACTTGTTCCTCCATAAGACTGCAAAATAGGCTAAGCTTCAATTCAGGGTATTTTTTGCATAACAATAAGAGTAGCAGGAGAAATCATGTTTATATACGACAGAGTTTTGTTGGGGAAAAAAGCTCTTTTCTTGCTATCTCCAGTCCACAGTGCTCTCTCTCCATCCATCCATCCATCCATCCATCCATCCATCCATCCATCCATCCGTCATCCTGCACGGTAACTAATACTACCAGCACTATTTTTATAGTAATGAAAGACAGCCTTTTTCTGTGAGTTTGACTCTTGTCAGAATAAAAGCCAATCACTAATAAAAGCTGTTATTTTCTTAGCAATGTAAATTAACTTGTACCAGTAGAAGACAGACTGTAAATTCAGAGTTATCCCCATAAGACTTTGCTGTCTGCATGTAATAAATTTAATAAATCAAAGATGGGAAGTTGTGAAGAGAGAAAATCAAAACTGACTTTCTGTATTTTCCTTCCCATGAAGTGCACAAGTGAGTTGTATGCCTTGTTTTGCTCGTACATTGCAATCTTTGTGCAGTTTGTCATCAGTCCTGCTTTTGCAGATCATATTGGTCATACCTCTTTGTTTGTTTCTGGTAAAAGGGCAAGAAGGCTGTTTGAGCTGGGGCACTGGTGGATTAAAGAGTGACATTGTGCTACCCAGTGTGGCTGTTATAGGAATTACATTACAAGTGAATCTTCCTGCATAAGAATGGCAGCTATTTAGAACTATTTTACAGAGTTATACATGAATACATAGCTTGCAGAAGAGCACAGAATTAGCATAGAATTTCCCAATCTGGTTTAATAAGCACAGAAACAGAAAAAACAGCTCTGCATATTTATCTTGGAAATATTCAGTTGAGATGTTTTTATTTGAAGGACAAAGTTTCTGTTCAGACCTTGTTTCTATTCTGGCTTTGACATAGCCGACAGACTTAAGCCAAGAATTTTAGTAATGGTGTTTCCTGACATCTGAACTTTTTTAGTTTGAGGGAACATCTGCTGCTTGTGAGGTTGCAGACTGTTTTATTTTTCTAGAGTCAGGGCCTGCCAGAGCATTCTTTTGTGCGATCTTGGAAAATAATCCCTGTACTCCTTTACAAACAAAGTTGTTCCTGGCTGCCATTATCATTCTTGCTGTAGACAGGACCAGGATGTGATACTGGGGAAAATTAACAGGCAGCTCATTAGGGTGGTCCAGAAATTGAATTAAATTATCTTTGTATTATTATTTGTATTCTTCAAGGCTAGGTTGGATGGGGCTTCGAGCAACCTGGTCTCATTGAAGGTGTCCCTTCCCATGGCAGGAGGGTTGGAATTAGATGTTTTTTAATGTCCCTTCCAACTCTAACCAGTCTGTAAATTCTACGATTGTGTAAAAAGTAGGACTCAGGCACTGGTGCAGGAGGGAGCTGTGACAAGCTCTCAATATTTGGAAAGGTTTTGTGAAGGAAAGCTGACCACATAAACTCGGGGTTGGGAACCGCTGACTTGTTCTGCTGGTTGTGTAACTACTTGGGACACCTGGATACATGGAATTATTTAAAGAATAATTAAATTAGAATTTTTAAATTTTTAAAATTTAAACTGAATTAAACTACTGTAAATTTTCTGGAATGGTGAAATTTCTGTCTTTGGCAACTTACTGAATGAAATTGATTTATATTTTTATTTTGTACCAAAGCCAGTTCTAATGATGAGTCTTTGATGAATGTAACTAAATAAAAATGTATTAATGGCCATTTTCTGTAAATGGTCTGTTTCTTTGAGTATTTCTGTTAACTAAGACATTCTACATGCCTAATGGGAGCAACCGGGGGAGATGTGTCCAAAATGTCCCCTATAAATAATGCCATTGAAAGTCTAAATTCTGAATGTTTTCTCAATTGTAGCTTCAGTTGCAGCAGAGCATCAGACTTGGATCACCTCCTCTTGTTATAACTGGAAAGAAACTGGAAGATACAGGTGCTGTTTCTGAAGATGATGGTTTACCTAGAAGCCCTCCTGAAATTTCAACCCTTCGTGAAGTTCTGACAGATTCACCAAGCAAGGTATAATCATTATGTCACTTTAGTGACCACCTGTACAGAAAAGATAAAATCTGTTTAGAGAAGGGAAAGACCTTTTTGCTTATTTGTGATGAAAACTGATGGTACAGATCAGTCAGAACTAGAACAAATTGCCTAGGTGGATTGTGGACTTGTCACTGTGAGGGATACCTAGGAAGTGGCCTTATGAATATCCCTTCTGTGTACAATTTTCTATGCTTTTGTGAGGACCAGTGCTGGGGCAGTTGTGACCCCTATCATTAAGGAAAGAGGAGATAAATTCGGTCGATATGACAACTCTCAGTGCCTTTGGGCAAGGCAGTCTCTCCTGGAAGATCTGTCTGGCAGAAAGCATAGAAAGTCGATTATTCACGGGTGAGTGTTGCGTTACTGTGCCGGTTCCATTTTGAGTCCAAGAACAAGCTGAGGTACTCACACTGCACAAACAAACTTCCCATGTCTTCTTGCTTCAAAGAGCTGCAGAGATTGGCAGTTTCCTGCCCTGTGAAAGGGGAAGAGTTTTTGGGTGTTTTAAAGCTAGAGAGGAAAATAAAAATAATGGAAACTGCAAGAGAATCTTCAAATTTTACTGGTTATGGAATTAAATAGATCAAAACAACGGCAATATTAGTTGAATTTACAGAAAAGTGACAATCCTAGGAATCTGAGGAGAATACGTCCTGATGGGACTCAGAGGAGGTTTAAGTTACCTTCTTTCTTAAGAATTGCCTTCTCACAGCAGATGCATGATTTTGGACTTGAGTGAGCATGAAAACATTTGTAAATTTGAAGATCTTAAAAAAATAAGCCAAAATAACTTTATAAAATGTGTTCCCTTGTGGTCAACTTCATCGCATATCTCACTGCTATGAGATATGCTCATATGCACAGCTCCCCTACTTTATGTTTGATCCCCCATTAACAAATGAAACCTAATTTGTGACCTTTCCTTTGTCTTTCCTCGTGTTTTCTTATAACTAGTACTGGATATCCAGCCCTAGATAATTCAATGTGATACTTCTCTTCCTTATTTTATCCCACAGTCTTCCAACTCTGTTCAGCGTCATAGCTCTTTGAGTTTAGGTGGGACAGACAGTGAAGATGAACAGGTAAATAGCTACTTTTCCTGCTAATAAACTTTCCTGAGGCAGTGTGTGTGGTGTATGTATGGAGTTAGTACAATAATATATATATATTTTTTTAGTCTATTCTGGGTACCATGTATGCTAGCAATCAATTCATAAACAGTCCAGAATGATGCAAATGATACTGAAAGTGTACCTCTCACAGAGTTTTGAATAAGAACCAAATAGAGAGAGACAGAAACCTACTGGTAAGTGGTTTGTATGAATATCAGTCAGCTCTGATACAGTATGAATTTGTAAAGTTATGCAACAGAAAACTGGACAAGTCAAAGAACTTAAATTCCTCTTCCATGTCCCAGGCCCAAGTGCCCAACAACAGTAATAGCTTAATAATGCCTGCTTGTCAGCAGTTGCTTGTGAAAAATCCACTGCATCTTTCCTATCATGGAAAATAATTGCAGAACCAGCCCTTTCTGACACCAGGTATTCCACAGGAAAAGGTCTGTGTGTTGATTTGCAATTTTCTTTGGATGATATGGGACTACCACAAGCAGCAGGTTCTGCTGTCAGATCAACGTAGTCTATTCCTTGACCACCTCGGGCAAATTTACAGAGGTCATATTTTTGGAGAAGAGCCATGGGGACCTTCACCTTGATTGTCCCTGCTGCTTGAAGCTGAGTTGAGTTCCTGCCCATCTCAGACTTTCAAGGCAGGCTTGCAAGGTTTGCTTGTATTGCCTTTCTCCAGTGTTGATATAATGTCTGAAAGACCAGTCAGACCACAGTTATGCCAATGAGGTCTTCAAATGCCAGTGAGAACGGCAACCACCACTCCATCAGAGCTGATTTGATTCATGGGATAGCCCTTGCAGTTGTATAACCAATGTAATCTGCCATCTGACTGAGAAGGGGAATAATTTATGGGTCCAGAATAGCTATGGGCCAGTTTGGCTCAAGCTTTGCAGTTCTCCATGCAAAATCCCTGTTTGAGAAGCTCACCAGAGAGAACGCTATTTAACCCTTGAAACTGAGAATAGCCCACAAGTAAAGGGGAGGTAACACAGTACTTAGAAGATTCCTTCCCAATGAAAAGGGCCTTAAGCAGCCAGAGCAGCATCTTGAGGGTCAGTTTTAGTGCCCACCTCACTGATTAAAGAACCTTTCCCTTTCACTCTCCCATTCACCAGCCTTTGAGAAGGGAGAAAGCAACCTTTGGGCAAGACCAGTTCAACTTTCCTGGCTGTGGTTGAGATGAGACACTCCTACTCAGTCATTACTGTATCTTTTGCTTTAGGGATCGAAAGACTAAAATGCTCCATTTTGTAAACCTGTATACTATTTTTTCCTTTCAATGCAAAAAAGTCCTTTTCTATCCAGTTCTGAGGTCTTTGAGCTCTTTCAATTTTGCAGAGACAAGACAGAGACTGGAGAATTATTTTTTTTTCTCTCTTATGTATTGCACAGAATTGCCCACTTAAAGGCTTTTCATATTTTTCCCCAACTCACAAAGAATCTGGCTGGCTTCTACAGTACTGTGTGTGTTCCTTTACCCAAATATTTTGCTTAGTGAGCAGTTTGGATCAGCAGAAATCTTGCCAATATGTTTATCTAAGATAAAACCCCTTTTCCTAAATAACCATAATTTTTTTCAGTAGCTTTTGAAATTACGCAATACCAGGATTTGAGCTAGCAGAACACAAGTTGTAAAACTGAATAACCTCATCTCAAAGATGAAGAAAATTGTGAAAAGCACCAAGAAATCCACACCAGTTATTCCATTTAACAATGTTGTATATTTAGTAAAGGAAAAAGAGCATTTGATCCTAAGCAATCTGAAGTTACACACAGTCTGGTGTTTACAATTTACTATTATATTGATCTTGCTGCAGGTAACAGTTACTTCATCTCTTTCCCTGCACTGCTTCACTGGGTTTTCCAAGAGCTTCATGCTGCTGTCACCTCTGTGTGAAACCCTGATGTGTCATCACCTTGTAACTTCTCAGTGCCTTCCACATTTATAAATACCCACTTTCTGACTAATCTAAAGCTAAATATCACTCAAAGTGAGCAGTGAGTGACTTCACAGAGACATTAACCAGTATTGCCCTGCCTTTGCCAGATAGTCCTTACAGAAATCTAACTTCCTTCTTGGCATCTTCTACCCAGACCGATTAAAAGCAAAACAGTTTCAGCTTGTGGGGCTGAGGACAGTGTTTTGACAGAAACACTCTTTAGGAAATGGGCCTCCTGGCTGCAGCTTTCTCCTTGTGCAGGCTCCTGCAACTGCCCAATAACCAACAAACACCAAATTTATCTAACACTTAAACACTGATGTGGAAATCTTGTGTCTGCTCTACTGTCTTTGAGAGAAGAAACCAACTGTCAGTGCTCAGGAAAAAAATACCCTGAATCCTCAGTGGAGTAGGGTATTTACCTTTTATTTACAGCAGTAGCTTTAGGTGGTTTTATATTAAATAGGCACAACTGTAATTTTATAATTGAAAGGCAGAAGAGTTTCTATGTAGAAATTAGTAACCATGTTACTATTTTGGAAGTTCTAGTGATCCTTACAGCTTTATCATTAATCTTGTAGAAGTATAACAATAGTTTGCTTATTTATCAGCTGTTTTCTTTCTCTCTTTCACAATGTGTAAATTTTTCATGAGAAGAGTCTGTATCTGTCATAATACATTCTGTTGTGGTTTATTTCAGATCTAGGAACTAAAAAAATCCAAGGGAGAATAAAGAAATTAGTTTTAGCTACCTTAAACGCAAAGCAATGTACACAGACAATTTTTATAGGTCAGATGGGAAGATGCTTTCATGATCTTTAAAACTTCATCAGCATACATGTTTTAAATGCTGTTATGTCCTAAGCTTAAATAAAATTATGGATGCCAAACGCAGTTAAATGGCTGTGTTTCACCTAACTTTATGACCAAAGCCAAAATAGCAGGTATGTTATACTGAATGAAGCTTGTTTGACATGGCTGTGAAATTTTGCAAGAGTTCCAGAAAATCTGGTCTATGTTTCAAAACAGTAGCAAAACCAGTCAAGCTGCATGTTTTGGGGTTTCTCTCCAAACACTTCTGTAAACTCTTTATTTTGATAGCATAATATAAGGTTAGTGGTGTTTAGTTCCCCAGAGCAGATTGCTGCAAGAGTGAGATCTACATCACTGTCTGGAAGATGCTTCTGGGATACTTTTTGGATAGAAATGTTTGATATTAAAAGAGGAAAGTGGCTATGGGAACTTTTTTAGAAATAGAGATAATGAAGAGAAAGCATCCATGCTACTTTTGTGGCTTTTTAATAACATAATCTGGCAATGTGTCACATTATTGGGATGAAAAAGCAGCTATAAAAGCTGCACCAGTGTCTCCTGCTGGTGCATGCATATATTGCAAACGTTTTTTTAAATAAGAACTGGGAAGGGGACAGGCTGAGGCTCTTAACTATGGGAGAAGGAGAGACGAGTATTTCTCACTTCTGTGTAACATACAACTGAACACAGAGAGCTGAGGAATCTCTATGCAGAGATGACGTTAGGCATGCATTTTAAAGTGAGGATTTATGTCAAAAAATACAGCCATTTCAGGCATCTGAAATGGAGTGAGGTAGCAAAGGAATTGTTTCAGAGATGTGGGGAAGCCAAACAAAATGTATAGTGACATGTTTGTATTTTACAGATACCTTCAGGAGCTTCTTCCAGGCCCATCAGTCCTTCATCCTCTGCCACCCCGAGGGCCCCTGGCTCACGAGGCAGCAGCTTCCTTCCCGTTGACTTCACCATCCCTGCCAGTCCCCTCAGCTGCCTGGACACCTCAGCAGCCAGGCACAGGATTGCCATAAACCCCCGGAAACAGAAAGGCTTTACCAACAAGAATCAGCAACCTCCCCAGGTAAGTGTTTGCTGGAAAAGAATCACTGCATAGAAGGAAATGGATGTGAATTTTTAGTGGGTTTTTTTTGTTGTTTTTTTTTTTACCTTTTCTTTCCTGTCCACATTTCCTTTGCTTTTTTGTTTTTCCGCTGGAAGAAGGAAAACCACCTATTTTCCACTAACCCGCTAATGAAAAAAAGACTCAGAAATCTTCAATATCATGGAAGCTGAAAAAAAGTGCAGCTTTGGTTTTTCTTTATTTAGCTTAAAAAGTTGTGGGTTACACTTCACTTGTAAAAGCATTCCTGTAGTTTGAAAAGTTAGTTTTCAATTTTAAAGAAGCTGAAGTCTGTTACTACAATTTCTGATTAGCCATAACTTAATTCTTTGTATGTCAAAGGAAAGACTAAGGGACTTTGGGAAGGAATGTGGCTCTGCACCTCTGCACGAGAGGCTTCTCATCCTGACTTCTTGGAAACACGTTGTGAAGATGAAGTTCAGCAGATAGAAACGTTTGTTGAGCTGGAGTGTGGCAGAAACAAGGAATAAAGCTTCTCTACTGCTTGTTCCTCTCTCCATCTGCTAAACATGCATGAAAATTTATCCTGGAGTTAGAAGTGACAGCTGTGGGGGAGAAATTCAGGATGGGTGTAATACAAAATGAAGTTTTCTTGGAAACTTTGGCCCTATAGCATCTTTGCTGAATATTCTTTGTGCTGCAGCTGGTACAACTACAGTGCCGAAGCAGAAAAGCTGATTGTGGAGTGTCAATCAGAGATACTAGAAGTGATGATAAATCTCTGGCCTGGTCTGTTCTATGCCAGCAGGTAGCTTGGGTGATGTCTTAGAAACATACTTGCTCACTCAGAATATATCAATCCTCGAATAATTCAGATTCAAAAGAGATCAATCGGCTGCCTTTGACATTTTGAACAGAAATTATTTCTAGGATTTTAACTGGAATAGAACATTACCCACAGTGCTGGTAAATTACAGGATGAGGGGTTTGGGTCTATGTTTTGAGTATTCATAAACACGCATGGGTATAAAGTACAAATTCTGTGCACTATTTTTTAATTAAGAAGTCTTACTGCACCTCATTAGGTGGAACAGCTGGAAAAAGAAGCAAGTCTTCCTGCAACTCCAGAAAAGAAAGGAAATTCAACAGAATTACTTGAGAGTGACCAGCAAAAAATTAATTGGGAAGGTAAGAAAGACTTATGTATTGCTACTTTGTGTGCTTGAACTCTTCTACATAAGGCTGACAGGACCTATTTGAATTTTAAGTCTTTTCAAACTAGGCATCTTTTGGTTTAATATCATAAAACTAATCCTGGGTGCTACAGTGTTACAATGGAAAAGGTCACGTACTCCACTCAACACAGTGGTGCTGAAATGGTAAATTTTGAGGATAGCATTAAAAAATACATGAGGTGAAGGTACCATGGTCAGAAGTACCTGTGCAGATCTCATTGACTGGGGATCTGAGTTCCTTGAAACTCAGAAAAAACTTAACCTCAGCATTTTATCTGCTGTGTGTAAGATGACTTTAACTGGCTTTTGTTTACTAGATCTTCCTTTGCCACCTCCCCCCTTGTCACTTGAATAATTACTAGTTGCCAGTGGTAACATAGTTGTAATTGTAAATTTTTTCTGTTTGGGGAAATTAAATTCTCCAAAGTCTCCAAAAGAAGACTTTTCTCTTTAGCACTGCATTACAACTGCACTGGCTGATGGTAACCCTACAGTGTGATGGGAACATTGGTACTTTGTTGTCAGGGCAGACTCAGAACCCAGTGCTGTCACACATGAGAGTTACTGTGTGCAGACATATGTAAGCGATCCAGTTGTTCAGCAATCCTGCTAGAGCTGCAGGAGTCAGAGCTACCTGATGCTGAAATGTTCTGCTTAAGTACAGCAAATCTTCCAGATTATTCTAGGTAGCCTTTAAAGGCATACACATGAAGAAATGTCTAGTGAAATCTGGCCTGTGAGGGGTATGCAAGAAAAGAACTAAACAACAGCTAATTTCATACAATTTAAGCAGACAAAATCTTTCAGTCATTCCTGGTATTATGTATGTTCAAACTAAAACTTGATTAGTCTCTTCAGACAGACAGCCCATTTCTAAATACCCTTTTAACAGCCTTATTTATCAGACAATGGTGCCCGAACATGGGGAACTCAGGTTAAATGACTACACTATCTGGAATGAATTACTGGTGCAGATTGTGCTTGAATTGTAACCTTTAAGTTCACACTTTTCTCCTCTGTTTGATATAGGATTACCAGCCCAGGTGGGACACTCTGCAAAGGGAGGCGGTACTAATGAGACGGCAGGTGTAAAAAGTCCCACTGATGCCACCCGTGACTCCTGTGATTCCACAGTTCTGCCAGAAGACTCTTGTGCTTTGCTGCAGGAGGATGCATGCCCACCAGATATGGACCGTCTCTATGAAGGAGCTGCATCCGTTCTGAGACCTGAGCCTTCCCCGGTGAACCTGGAGGAACCTCACAGTGCAAAAGTGTTGTACTGTTCAGATGAGTCTGCTGATGAATTGAAATTACATCAGCAAAATACCAATACTGAAGTATCTGCACTTCCAATATTGGAACAAATTGAAGGAGAAGCTGTTGTGTTTCCAGACATATTAGCAGCTGGCTTATCTAGCAATGGTGTAGAAACAGAGGGCATAGATATATTGGAAGATGTTGCACAAAAGTCTTCAGTAGATTCTGTGGACCCAAACATCAAAGACCAGGAAAAGGGTGATCCACTGTTTATTGGCAAAGTAGAAGCCTGCTCAGGTACTGTTGAGAATCATTCTAACCACGCTGCCTCAGATACCGCACCAAGCACTTCACAGGTTGCAGTAGCTGATTCACAGTCATCTTCTAACATCAAGACAGTGGCTGTTTTGAAGCCTGAAAACAGTTCAGTAATGAGAAATCACAAAGAAACTTGTGAAATAGTGGAATTTCAGTCATCCAAAGGCAATGCAGAAAAAAACATAGACACTGCTGCATCTGTCTCAGAAGCAGGCTGCATGCTACCTCCCAGCAAACTGGAAGTATGTTTTAAAGCAGAAACTGTTTCAAAGGGTAACAAAGGCAGTCAACAGGACAACCCCTCCTACATTTCTGAAAAAATTTCCATTGGGTGTCTTGCCTCTTCAAGTTTGGCTGGCTTGAAGAGTAATATCTCTTCCAATGATGACAGTAAGGAGTACCAGATAAGCAGTACAGCTTCTCACAGAAAAACAGTGGAAGACAGTCGATCTTCAGATGAAAATGTAAAAAGTCCACTGAAGACTGCTTCTGCTAAACCAGTCAGATTTACCATTGCACCAGCATGGCAAAGATCTCTCTCAGGGGGTTCAAATTCAAAGGAAGATTCCTATACCAGAAGTTCCCCAACATCCCCTATAAGACCAGAGTTGTTTGAAGGAGTGACAAAAGAACACACACGTTTTGATGCAGTCATCCAGGAATCGGCAAAAACCAACTCAGATAGATTGGATCGAGATTGTAAGGACAGTGATTTGCACTTGAATTCTTCTATGGAGTGGGCTCACCACGAAGCACAAAATGTTGAAAACCCGTTTGGGGTCAAACTAAGGAGAACATCTTCCTTACTAAAATACCAGAATGAAAGCCATGCCGAGTATCCAAAGCTGACCTCCTCAGCAGTTCCCACTGCTGCTGCTTGTTCAGTTAAGGAGGATCAGAAATCAGTGGGCACTGGGAAGCAACCTCTAGGCCTTCCTGTCAGCACAAAATCATTTGTTAAAAAACCAGATCTCCTAGAAGACAAAAGTCCTCCCAAGACAAGATCAGAAGAAGTGGCAAAGAAGCAAAATGGTCATAAACCTTCAGGTATTTATGATATATTTTTATCCAAACATTGTAGAAAACATTAGTCATATAGAAAACCTTCACAGAGTGCAAACAAAAGATAAAAACCCTCTTGACACAGACTAAATTCAGCCTTGAGTTCGTCAGCACCATAATTTAATTGGCTTGATGATTTGGCCAGTCAAGAGAATTCTTGGCTTATCTTAATGAGGGGTGTGTTCCAGCAAGAATAACAACAGATTAATAGCTTAAGGGCCTCTGAAACATTTCTGGTACGACCTACTCGTGCATATAGTTGCAGTTTTAACTCAGCTTTTTAAAACTTGCTGCTATTTTGTAGTTAATTTTCCAGACTGCAGCAGCTCAGACCTTAACTAGGAGTTGCATTAGGTGTGATTATTTTTTTCCTACAATCACTTAATTTAAAATATTTAAAAGTGAAAAGGCAGCCTGTATTTTACTGCCTACGTGAAAAAATAATGGTTATCATACTCATTTAATCTGCAATGTAAGGATGTTGTTTCAAAGGCAAAATCCGGTTCACAATGATCTCAGTGGGAGTTCTGCCATTGACTTAAACGGAAGCACAGTCAGGTCAAAAACTCCAGAATAAACAGAAAAACAGTTATTGCCAAGAAAAAATCATCAGGGAAGGTAATTTTATCTCTGCACTGTTCAAAGGGTATTACAGATGCTGAAGGATTTAAAACACAAAGCACTAGCTTCAGACTGACTTGACCTAAATCCCTTCTTTACTTCAAAAATGCTTCTTTCGTAGAAAAAGTCTCCTCTCCACATTTGGAAACTGCTTCCTCTGAACCAGCTTGGATCTCTGTGGCAAAACTAAAACAAAAGGGTTTCCAGGACCACCCTCTTGCCAAAGAACATAAAGCTGAAGACAAAGCTTTGACCAAAGTGGATCAAGAGGAGGTAGAGTACTAAGTAATATTGCACAGATGTGAATCCTGCACCAGATTGACTGAGTACTTTGGCACACAGAGAGAAATGTGAAGTAACCCTGTATTTGTAGCAGCTGTCTTCCTTTTTGCCTTCTCTTTCCCTCCCTCCCACAGGATGTCCCCAACCATCCTTGTCTGGCTTTTGCTGCATTTCCACGGTCAGGTTTAGAGATGTTGCCAGGGTGAGCTTTAGGAGTGCCAGCGGCTAGGAGGTTTCTTAGGTCCATTCTTTTCTTCTCTCTTCCTTTTGTAGCAAGGGATCCATGCTAGTGAGAACACACTGAAGAAGATTATGCCTTCCAGCTTGAGCTCTCAGGACAAGAAAATGCAAATGAAGACCAGTGTGTCTGCTGCAGCAGGTAATCTCTTTACATCTTTACACGGTGGCTACAGTTTACACCAGTAAGTGGTGTGGGTGGCAGGTAATGGGGGGAGATAGCTACCTTTTTGATAATCAGCACACTTTAAATAATGCCTGCTCAGACTCTAGTTTGCATATAAGTCACTATATTGCCTTGCTCACTCAGCAGACAAAGCAAGTGAGAAACGTATCTCCACTGCCAGTTCATGGAATGGCATATAAACAGTATGGTGATTTATTACTGGCAAAGGTCAGTACTAAAGAATACCAGTTGAAGTTGGAAAGTGTCCAGAAGAGAGCAGCAAAAAACCTCTTCTAGACCTCCAGTCAGCCAGGAAATACTGATGGGAGTGGAGCTGTTTAGTCTAGAGAAGACAATGTAATTTGCTGCAGAGGACGAGACTAGTTTTTATGCTCTGTATGAACTTAAAGTGCACCAGGGGACATTTAGCTTAGACATGAGGAAATACTTTCTAACAATAAGAGTAATGAAGTGCAGAATAGCATAGATTGCTGACAGAGTGTGTGCAGTTTCCATTGCTGGATGTGTTTAATAGATAAATATGCATCAAGAATAACTTCGGTAGAGTCAGTTCCACCCTCAGGTGAACACAGAGGCTCGATGGCCCCTCTCCTGCCCTGTTAGCTGTGATTAGCTGTGATAGAAAGATGCAGAGGAAGAGTGACTCAGACATCGTGACTCACATACCTCTTCCAGGGCTACTGCTGGGCTGCAGCTTATCCCTCCCTGCTTACTCA
Source organism: Gallinago jamesoni (assembly GCA_025769975.1). Lineage (NCBI taxonomy): Eukaryota > Metazoa > Chordata > Aves > Charadriiformes > Scolopacidae > Gallinago > Gallinago jamesoni. The sequence continues at coordinate 9,702,296 of JAOQGH010000062.1, read as the reverse complement.
GTGTGGTGCCAAACCTCAGAGACACACTCCAGCTAGATATAGATAAGCTGGTTCTTCAGCTGTAAAAGCATATTGTGCTAGCTGAAAGGTATTGATTTCAGATACTGCCTAAGAAGATAAGAAATACCCCACTGTGTCAGAGCAGTGGCTTTTCTGTTCCAGGTCCCTGTTACTGATGCTGTCAGTAAGTAATGCTGTCTAGGGAGAGCACATGTACCTGGCCACTTTCCCCTTAAAATTCACCAGCATCCAGAATTGTTGTATTAGAGATATTAGGGGGGGTGTGCCTGCTCCCTGTAGTAGCTGCTTATAGGGCTGTTACCCCTTTTGGAATCTGCAGGTGTTACAAAATAAGCTTTCTCCATTACTACAGGTAGCTGATGAGCTGAGAATGTGCACCGAGAGGCTCTGATGTCAGTTGCCAGCCTAACTCTGTGTGTGGGATTAAAATACAATAGTTTTTAGGAAGGATTTTCTTACAGGCCAGTTTTGTTTTGTCTTACAGAGCCTTGTGCTGTTAAGAGCATGCAAAGGACTTTAGACTCACTTTTGCTTATTATAAAGAAGGAAGTCTCCTAAAATGTGAAAATTCATTTCCAAAACCAAAATTTCAGTAACACTTAAAATCCTATATTACCTTAGATACTTCTGAAAAATTTGCTGTGTATGTAGAGCTGCAGCCTGTTTTTAAAGGATAGGTTACTCCTTTGGCTTTGCTCAGGAGTGTGACTAATGGAGCTGATGGACATTTTCCATTGATTTCAGTGCAAGTAAGATCAAGCTTCTTGTACTTAACGTTGCTTAAGTCCCCATGTGGCCTCTGTTCTTGTGCCAGAGCACAGCAGCCTCATCATGCCTGCCCACATGCCACACACAAGCTAATCAAGTATGAGAAAAAGTTTGAATTTTCTCAGTTTGACTTACACACAGAGATTAAGTACTTCCAGAGGTGAAACGGACAGAGAGAGCATGATTTTGAAAGACTTGTGAACCGTGTCTTGAGAAATGAGAACTTCATCTGTTCGGAGCTGCATTGTGTCATGCCCCATTCCAGGCTGTCTGTCTGAAGACATGAATCTTGAAAATTTTCGAAAAGATGGATGGAGGAGGCCTTTTCTAAAGCCATACAGGGAGTGTTATCTGTATTCCTCCATTCTGTGTGAGGATGACAGGCTTGAGTTAGGCTGCATGAAGACGAACACCGAGCCCCACCAGAGTTCCCCCTGCTTGGCTTACAAGTCCAAGAACATAAAGTACTGGTTTTATCCCTACCTCGTATTTAATAGTACTGCTGGACCAATATTTCTGCCAGCAGGGAAGACTGAAAAATAATCTTTAAGACTTCTCAGAGTTGACGAACAGATACCAGTTACTTTTAACCCCACAGTAAGCCTGGGGTGATCCTTGCCCTGCAAATATTTTGTTTCCATTTTCCTTCGTACTCAGGAGTCTTATTCCTAGATTTTATTGCAGTCACAGAGAAGAATAAGCCTGTGGAACTCTTTACTGTGCACTGTCAGGGAAATTAAGAGTTTAAAAATATTAAGAGATGAGTTAGCCAAGAATATGAATTACAAAAGTACCTGAGGCTATAGTCTCCATGTACTTGAAGAATTTTGAAGAACTTCTTCATTTATCAGGGTTTAGACACTTGCTATTGGGACTGAAGAGAAGATTCTTTTATGGGTAGCATATTCACTAACAGCTTAATATAATTTTTTCCCATTGCAATAACTAGTCTTCATCATTGTGTAGCTGAACCAGACAGTGCTAGCAATACACAGTTTAATAATTCCTCTTATTTTTTAGCCACAAACATTGAGGGCCGTAAAACAGTTGCTTTAGACAGAGGAAATATTATTGGCAGAAATGGAGTTTTTAACTCTCTAGCCGTCTGATGAGTGATGGATATCTTGTTGTTGGCAGGTAAAGTTGGACCTATTGCTCAGGAAGCATCTGTGATTCCTGCTGTTGAAAAGGAAACAAGACATTCCTCTAACCTGCCAATGACACCATGCAGCCCCGCTGAACCACCGTGGCTATCCCTGGCCAAGAAGAAAGCTAAAGCATGGAGTGAAATGCCCCAGATTGTACAATAGCAAATGACATGAGCTTCCTTCTTTGTATTGCCAATAGCTGCATTAACTCCATTTAATCACTTCTTTACTGTGACCTTTTATTTGAGAAATAAGAGCCTTAAAACTTTTGATTGGACTGTTATATGTAAATACACAATGAAGAAAAGCCTTCGCAGGCTTAATTTGAAGTATTAGGAAGCTGAGCATTTCCTACTACCAAATACTAGGAAAACTTGATCAATTTGTTATATCCTTACACGATTGTCAGTGATGTTCTAAGAAGACATACTTCAGGCTTTTGAAACATTTCCCTTGCAAAATATGTTTTTAAAGTTCCTGTAGACCATACAGTATTTTGTGCAATGTGGATTTGGCTAAGAAATTAATGTATGCTATAAAATAGATATAATGCTGGGCACTGATACATCGTGACTCATGGGCATTGATGTCATCACACTTCTTTCTCTAATACTCTGGGATAGGCAGTCTGACTTTGCTGCTGATTGTTAATGGATCTATTTTATGATATTATAGGATCTAAACAGCTTTGTGAGTTGGAGTAATTCTGGCTTTTGGGTGGTTTGAAGTCACAACACTGTGGGTCTTGTGTTTTGTTCATCGATGCCTGCTGGAATGGCCCAGAGCCACCCACCTTCTGTTCTTTCCCATGCACTAGAAAATCACCACACTCTAGCATATACTCTGATTTTGGTTACACCTTTGGAAATTTGGGATAATTTGGGCATTCTACTAAAAAAAGGAAAGTCCTTTCTTGAATTATGGTAAATAGTGATTTATTTGTTGTGAAATTCCTCAACCAGTTGTCTCTCTTAATGTGTGAGTTGGGAATGGCAACTATTTGCTACCTAGAAGGTGGCATCTTGATTTCAACAAATGCCACTTTGCTCTTCATGTTCATGTGGATGTGTATTTAGTCAGGTGTATTTAATATTAGTGATAAAAGGGGCATCTGCTTTCCTCCTTGGCTCATCAGTCTTTAACCAGTAACTCAACATCAGTGTAAAAAGGTGCAGCTGGGAAAGGATTGTTCTCTCAGGGCCTGGCCTTGCAGTCACTTAAGCTGACAGAAGTTTCCCTATTGACTTTGAAGGATGCAGGTAATTGAAAAAGAAGCTTTGTAAAATTATGGTAGTGGCTTAAGTGGCAGTGGCACTTACCGGTCCTTTTAGTTCTTGTAAGCATCACACGTTTATGTAGTTTTTGTTTACAGTCAGTACAAAATTTGAAGGTTGAGTTGGCTGATGGACTGTTTTTAGCTGGAAAGTGGGTAGGTATTTTTAAGGAAAATATTATCTACTGATAGGATTAAAAGCAAACCAAAAAATATGGTTTCAGGTCAGGTCAAGCAAGACTTTAATCTTCTAGTCTTGGCCTGAATTTAATATGTAATTTGAAGGCAGTATTAATTAGGAGGTAGACTGTGATTATTTTTTCTATATAGGTGAACCAAGTAGTAGGCTCACTTGAAGCTATAGATACTGTTAATTTTGTACTAACACCAGAAGAGTTTCACAATGGCTTGGTAATACATGTCTATTTTTACTACTTGTTTGTCTCTATTTTAGGAAGCATATCTTCTCTTACAAAGAACTGAAACATTTGTATTTCTCTGAAACTTTTAAGGGTAATGTAAATGAACATACTCAGCTTTAATTCCTGAAGTTTTGTACAGCTGCCATTCCATCACAGGCTTACTGACCCTGTGTAAAATATGTGCATTTCTATATTCAGCAAACTCTTCTCTTTTCATTAGCGTGGATTGTGATGCTTCACCCAAAGTACTGCAAATGATACTATTATCTTTTTCTGCGTGTTTGCTTTTGATCTTAATGTTGTTTCTGTCTTTTGTGTTTGGTATGTATATATGTTTTTGTAATCCTTGTCTTGAAGGAACCCCTTTTGTATTCCATTCTTGTATTTGGTTTACGATTAAATGCTGTTGCCAGTGATGATGATACAATACCTGGGAAAAGAAGAATGATAGAGGGCCCTCATCTATAAAGAAAAAATAAAAAGAAGTCTTTGGTCAGTATAGACTCTATATATGGATATGCTGGATATGTTTTGGTCAGTCTAATGAGCTTTTCTAAATCTAGCTATTTAAAAGTTTAGAACATCACCAGAGAGCTGACTGCTCTCCTTTTGTTCTGGAGCTACTGCTTCTTCAGTACTGGGTTGGCTTGAAGGCCTGCAGTTGTGGTCACAGGAAGCCTTGTAAATACTGGTTTGAATGTGTTTTGGTATTGCTAGCCAGCTGCTGTAGGACATTTTGGGATCACTTTACAAAAGAAGAAAACCACATGAGAATCATGTGATGTTACATTTTAAATTTACTTGTCTTCTGGATTTATGAAATTAATGTTTTCAAGTTTCTCTCTGCAACCAAGAGAACAAAGAGCATCTAGAGAAAAAAAAATCTAAAACTGAATCTTGTGTAATCACAAGAGTTTAGAAGATGGGATTTTAAGACAAAAATTGAAATATCAGTGATTTATTGATGCATTTGTAGAAGTTGATAGCTCTATTAGCATGGCTTGATTTCGTGTCATCCTAGTGTAGTTTTTAGGGGTTTGATTGGTGCAAATAACTAATATAATGACCTCACTTTGGGTAATTATTTCTAGACACAGTCGCTGTCTTGGAAAATGAACTTTCTTGAAGTGCAGAGTTCACCGCAGAATGTCATTGTAAGGTTTTATGGCTCAGGATCTTGAGTGGAGGATCTAGAAAGCTGTCCCTGGAATTGCCCACACAGTGCAGTGACTGGGGTTTCAGCTGACTTTGGTGCTGCTGTGTGACAGCAGAGGGTGCTAGTGCCATCCCCGAGGAGCACAGAAGGGTTCTCGGTGTTACAGAAAGCAGATCTCAGTGTGCATCTATATATGCACTATTACAGTAGGGAGATTGGAGGCTTTCATTAGTGCAGAGAGGTCTGAAAGAGAAATGTGTTTTTATTTGTGATTTTATGGAGGTTTTGGAGCTATAAAGTATGGAAAAACAACTTTGCCTTGTAGCTACAAGAAGACCCTGGGAATTGGTGGTGATCATGGGGAAAGGTAGGTTACATGGTGAATTCAGTTCTGCAGTGGGAAGATTCGTGAACGTGTCCAAAAAGAACATTGCAGTTTGGCATCTTTAACTCTGCCGCTGAGAACAACTGCTGCCTGGCTCGAGGCTCATCTTCATCCCAGCCACATGTAGAACCTGATGATTTTACAGAAGAGATTAGAGAGACAAACAGCAACTTGGTGTGCACCTAGCTGTAGATTATGGAGATTCCTTTGGCTGTAACGGTGAACTGTAAAGACTTGGGCTAAAAGAGAATGTGTTATGTTATCATCCAGCTGGGAATCTGCTTGTAATTTAGTGGGTTTTTGAACAGAGGAAATGAGTCAATTTAAATCAGGGGAAAAACGACTCCAAAATTTTCAAAGTTATGCACTTATGCTCCAGCACAACTCTGACAACAATTTTATTATGAAAATCTTGTGCATACATTTCCTTAAATAGACCCAAAGAATAATTCTAAAATTCAGATATAGCTGAGGAGCCAATGCTCATTTCAATTTCCATACTTAGAAGGAAAGTCTTAGAATAGTGAGAAAAGACTAACCATATTAAAAACACTAAACGCTAGCACTTTTCGTGTTAGAAAACTTGGATAGGAAGGGTCCCCCTAAGTAGTATTACATTATGTCTTTTTAATTGATGTAGTCTAAAGTATTAAATGCAATTTGTTTTGGAGCATTACAGTAGAAGTTCTCAGTTTAGACAAGCTGTAATTCCTGAGTTTGTGCCACCTGCTCTGTTAAGTGCTCTTGAGATCAATACAGGAAAGATATTATCCTGTGAAGATACTTTGTCCTTTAGAACAGCTACTGGAAGGTGATACATCTGAAGGATGGGTGGTAATGACAGATGTGATTAGCAGCAAACATCTCTCTCTGTCTTTTCCTCTGATGTGTGTTAGGCTACCTATGTTTTCATTAGAGTTTTATCCTGGTTATAGGATTTGACAAACTTGTCTCATCAACCGTCACCAAAATGATGATGGGAACGTCTCATATTTGGGGAATCTGAGCATCTGTTTAGATTCTGACCTTGATTTCTTGTTTGCTGTAGTTGTTGCATTCTGTCTCTTCTATGTTGTCAGGAAGTATTGCACCCAAAGTGTCAATATTTGTTACAGGCTATTGTTGCGGTCTGGGTTAGTTCCTGGTACAGAGGTTGACTGAAACTGATGTTGTTCACTGAAAATGTTTTTTAATGTCTTTTATGGAAGTGGGCAGGAGAAATAAACAGTAATTTCTGAACTTGGAACCCAAAATGATGCATCTGCCCCGAAGAAAAAGGTTGGTCTAGTATTTCCAGCTGGCTGGATGAAGGGCCATGGCTGGATGAAGGGGCATGACCAGGGAAGAACGACAGTTCAAGTTGAGAAACAAAAGACCTAGAGCGGGAAGCTACAATTCAAATTACTCTTCCATAGTGGGATGTGTCTAAGCCCAAGGAGAGGTATTGAAAGGGGCCTTTAAGTAGCAAAGCTCTTCGTGCATCTCTTCTCTCTGCATATAAGGAAGCAGAACTTCATAAGTTCGTGTAAATGAATGGAAATCCAGGAGAGCTGCCCACTGCCATTTGATGCAGTCCAGGCATTTCTCCACTTTATTTGGTCCAGGAGAAGTAATGCTTTTTTACCAGACCGTGTTCCTTATTCCGAATCACACTGTGCAGGTGAGCACTGCACTGCAAATCAAAGCGTGTTGTGACCTGCTGGTCAAGTCCACAGCAGTGCAGCGCTTCAAATGGAAATGCTGTATCATCTGTGTCAAATGAAACTTCTCGGATGTGAGCTAAACCAAGTTTAGCACCTTCCCCTGACTTGCAGGGCAGATTATTTACTGTGGAAAATGTGGGATGCTATTATTATTCTTGTTGTTCTCGGAGAGATTTAAGAATAAGATATTAAAATATCTGTTTATTTTTTTAGAGGCAGTTAAAAGAAGAAAAATCTAGAGGCAGATTATCTAAACAGGACTATTAACCTTCAGTTATTAGACTGATCTATAAACGAAGTTCGTCAGTAAACAAGAAGCAGGTATGAAAATGGCTGAGGTGTGGAGTATTTCATTGATATAATTTTGTATGATGTGGAAATGAAAAGGCATTGAAGGGATTGATTGATATAAATAATCTAAATAGAAAAGGTTGTTTGGTACCTGAAGATCTCGTTCCAGTCTTTCTTCTATCTTTCTCAGAATAATTCTGTTAAAAACCTCCTAGCTTCTGTCTCTAAGCATTCTTAGTTTTCATTCGTGGGGTCACACCCACTTTTTACTTAACCTGTTTTGCAGTCAGCCATATTTTGCAGAAATCTAATGAAAAGCTGACAAATCCAACATCACATACCTATCAATACTGGCAACACTGCCTTGTTCAAACTTCACCCTAACCTATTTTTTAAAGCTAATACTTCATTACTTTTTCCCTATTATACCATCCTGATTTCAAATTAGTTTTGGTTTACAGGTATTTTTCCAATGTAGAAGGGTGACGTTTAATGCTTTAAAATTAGAAGCTTTCCACATTGCCCAGGAATTGCCTTCCTGTTCCATTGAGGTAACTTTTTCCAAATTACACAGTAAGTTCATTGTAGCAACTGCAGCAATGTATGGGAAATGGTCGAAGTCCTGGGGCTGTGTTGTGTTTCCATAGAGTTTCAATGACACGAAGCAGCCTCCCCTAATGATGTCATTGGCACTTGAGAGCTAACAAAGCAGGAGGAGATGCTGCTGGCTGGCTCCAAGAGCAAGTGCATCACTCCTGCTGTGCTAAATACCTACGTCATTGATGACGTGGGCAAATAAAGTGACAGTCACTGCGAAGCAATGGAAGGCTGATGTGCCCCTGAAAGGTGCAACATTTTACCAGTCATGCAAGTGTGATGAATAACCTCACTGGACTTCAGGAGCTGTGGAAGTATGTTTTATTCATGCAGGATGTACAAATTAGGATATGTCTACATTAAACTTCAGCTGTGTTTTAAACATAAGAGGCATTTACTCAGTTTGGATCCTGAATCATACATATTTCAAAGAGGAGGAATATGTACCTGTTTTAGTAGAGCATTCCATTGGTAAAGGGAGTTCTACCCAAAGATCTGTACTTGCATGAAAGGAAAGCAGAACAGTCTCATTTTATGGTCTTTTTTTTCTCCATTTTGACAGGACAATTTATTACATAAGCATTCTTAGTGTTATGATCCCTTATAAAAATGTCTTACTTTACATTGTTTATAAAATAAGAGCTTTGGCTTTAAGAAGCACTACATATTGTGGCAGAATAACAACTGAGAATACGTACATTGAATGTGAAATGCTAGAAGAATCAACACAACTTTTTACTGGCTGTTTATTTAATGGTTTCTGAGCATGACCTACTACTGCAGCCCAAATTCTGCAGACTACTCTAGCGTGGATCAGTATGGGCCAACCCGGAGCTCCGCTGCTGTGGGAAGGTGGCAGCTCCTGCGCTGACCGGGTGCCACTTGTCCTCTCCCTGGCCAAGACCAGTGGCTCGGCTTCCTGCAGGCACTCTGCAGGCGGCTGCCGTCTCGCAGGCACAGAGCCTTGACATTTATTTACTCTCCCCTAGTGTTTCCCTTGCTGCGCTGATGTAACCAAGGCCATTGCATAATAACCTGGTCTTCAAAATGAATTTCTTATAGCTTTTACCATCTGAAAGAAGTTGAGCCAGCAATGCTGGCGGTGTCCCAAGCCAGAGCTGCTGGAACATCTGAATTCTTTGCCTCGGACAGGCTGCTTGTCAGTCTTCTCGCCCTGTATAATAATGGGAATTTTAGAACTGCGCACACACACTTTTTTATTGACTGAGCAGATAAAACCAACCATTTTCCAGACAGAACTGATACTTTTGCTAGACTTTTGCATTTGTTTTTATTAACAGTATGGGGCTGTAACCACAGTATTGCAGGAAAGAGTTTTTCTTTCAGGGAGGGACTTAAACAACAACAGATTTTATGCAATTTTCCAAAGAAATGTAATATAACAAGAGGGATTTCAGTGCTAAGTGGCACTTTGGGCTTTCTTTCAAATCTCAGGCACAGCTCTGTGAGTCAGGAACAAATCTACTAAAGCCAATGGAATTAGTTTGGTCTAAATAAGATTATAATTGGGCCTTTTTGTCTCTGCATTGCTCAAAAATAAATCCCAGTAAATAACTTGGGGTCAAGTCTCCTCCTAGCTACGCCAGAACTATGCTAAAGTTGGGGGAAATTGCCCCAAAACCACAGTCTGACAGTCTACAGTGAAAAAATGGTTGAATAAATATCTGTTTTTCCTAGGTAGCCCTCTCAGAACTGACTTGTAATTAAGAGCTTTTTTTTTTTTACCAAAAATACTATTTTATTGGTTTGAGTTCCTCGATGTCACGTCGCAGACATTTCTTCCACTGAATTTTCACAAGGTGGGAGATTTCACAGGCCAACCGCAGCTAACTCAGCTTGTGTTCAAGGCTGCAGGGATGTGAGCTGGCACCAGACCAGGTGCCACCACGTGTCACCTATTGTACAGCAGTGTCACCTACTGTATTGCAGTGCCTGTGGCATAATGGCTCTTGGGTAAGAACCGACAGACGTCTGCCTGACTCTGAGAGAAAGAAAAGCAACTTGCATTTCACTGGAAAACAAAGCCCAGGCATTTCCAGAGTCATTCATAGCATGTTCTTTGTTCATGTTTCCATTGGTGATGGATCCAAGATAGAAAGCTACATTTTGAGCTGCATACAAAGTTCTCCAGAGCTCAGCGAGTATATGAATTAAGGTCTGGGTTCTGTGTGTTGTGGAACTGTAATTCAGATGCACTGCTCTGGTCCAGGTCTGGATCTGAACTTCCTCAAAGCTTGGGGTCATTTGGAGGATTGTTTATGTTTTTAAAACCCAGGCAATTTTCTAGCTCTTATAAACTGTGTTCAGTTTGGACTTGGCCTAGTAATAAACAGCCTAATATAGAATAGCTCTACTATCAACACGTAAACACGAATATTTCTACTAGTAGCCCAAGCTTGACATTCTGACTCTAATTCATCTGATTATGTTTAATAATAAATTCTAGTAATGATTTGGATATATTTTTAACTAGTGAAGCTGCTAATCAGTTTTGCAAAACTGGCATTCAGTGGGCTAGGGATTTACCTTGCTTGAAGGCAATATTAATCCCTGGCTGAAAAGATTACCATCTTTATATTTCTGGGATCATCAAACTAATCTTTTTTTTTTTTTTTTTTTTTTAGCGCAGTGAAGTGTACACCATTATTGCTTTGGAAGAAATTAATTTATGGAAAATAGTTCATCTACCACATGAAAAATAGTTTTGAGGTAGGTCGTAATTTATTTTGGCTTTCTGAACAGTTTTGACTTGAACAGTTACCAGCTGTATGGTTAAAGCACAGAAATGATAGCTGAACGGATGAACTTGTGACCATTTACTGTAGCAGAAGTAGCGAAGTGCCTGTGTGTCTAAAGCTGGCTGGCCAATCTTGTCTAGCTGGGAAGGGCTGAAAATAGGAAGCCGATTTCCATTCTGGTTTCCCTGATGAGTGTGTGTGGTTTGGCTCCAAAGAAGGCAGGGAACAGACATAGAGCTTTTGCCTTGATTTTAGGAGATGTCCCACTTCTTACCTGACACTTTGCTAAACTTGCCCAAAGATGTTTCCTGAGACATAAAACGGCTGCAAATTTGCCTCTGACTTTCTGTAGAAGCTTGTCCAGCATCTTCTCTTGTGAGACAAGGCTCTGTGAGTCGTGCAGGTCCCTGCAGGACTTGTGAATGTTTAACTTTGACCAGTGTGAAACGGTGTTTTTGCATTCAGTGCTTTTGCTGAACTGCCACTGATGTACCCTGCCTCCACAGAACAAGCCCGACAAACTTTTCTACAAGGTTTGAGGAAAAAAGTTGGTGTCTGGCAATGAAATGCTGTTTTTATTTTAGGCATCTCAATGTATGAGTGAGGAAAGTAATCTGATTAGCACATTTGCTAGAGAAATGAACCAATGGGAAGGTGAAAATATTAATAAAAGATAGAGTTGATTTATACTCAAACTGGCCTTTAAATTTGCGGTATATGCTGTAAGAACATGCTTATATAACCTCTATTTCTATTCATAAAGGTTTATGTGGGTCTATATTGAATTATGCATTTAAAATTAATCCACTGAGGCAGCCCACTGAGATGCCACTTCTCATTTAGTAACTGCATTAAGGACTTTGTGCTTCATTTAGAAACTGTGAGAAGCTTGCTTTGTGCTGTAGAGAGGAACTGGCCTGCCAGATTCAGACTGGCTATTACAGGGAGTTTAAAACAACCATCTCTCTGTCTCTCTCTTTCTGAGTTACCAGTAAAACTCTATTCTTGACTGGTGTGACCCGACTCATGCAGCTTGGCTGAAACTGACAAACCCAACCGACTTGTGTCAGATTCTTAGAAGAGATTAATGATTTTCTTCAAGGGTTGGGGAGAGCTGAGTCTGCCTTTGCAGGGCTTGGGGACCCAGAGTGAACAGATGCAGATGTTGGGTTTTCATACCAGCAGCTGTAATTCAGGTTCACTAAATATCTTGTTTGTGTAGTTTTCCCGTTCCTCAGACATTGCAAAAGGGTCAAGAGCTCTTCTAGATGTTTACATGGATTTTGTTCTCAGAAATCTTAGGCTCTTAGCTCTTCTTATCTGCATTCTCCAAAGTGCAATTCTGCTTCTAAAATGGCTGCAAAATGGTACTGTGAGGCTTTCTGTTGATTCTGAATTAAAGTTCTTTAGCTTAAAAATGAAAGCAGACCGGTTCTGCATATTCACACTGTGATGTAAAATACAAACTGAGATAACTCCATGGCCTATCTCATTCATCGCCAAAAATGGCTTGTTTGGGAAATGACTGCCTTTACTGACTGTAGGCAAACCCGGTGTATTCCTATTCTGCTTTTGGTTGTTATTGTTTTTAGTATTAAGATAGTTCTTTTTGGCCTAAGTTTAAAAAAAATAATATTGCTAAATACCTAGCAAGCCTTTTAGTTTGTATTTCTCATTCTGTGAACTGTATTCATCCTGCCAAAGTATTCAAGTCTCCTCAGTGTTCAAGAACTTAATTTTGTGAATGCTGAGACTGAAGAAGTTTGCTCTCATACATGGTTACGTACCTTTTCTTCCTTATCTCCCACTGCATCTGTCCCCCCACCCCTTGTGCCGTCCACTCCACGTTGCAGCTAGTCCAGAGCCACCTGGAAGCTCATCACCTCCTCTGTGTGTGTGTGTGTGTGTGTGTGTGTGCATGTGTGCATGCTGGGTGACTGGCTGGCAGTTTCATATTTGAAAGGAGGTTGTAGAGGTCTCAAAAGAATCCGTTAAAAATCAGCCACCTGGTTCAAAACTCATCAGAGATGATGGACAGGCAGTATCAGATTGTAAGTGAAGCTTCCATAGAAAAACAGGCTTAAAGTATAAATAGTTGTAAGAAAAACATTCTCTCATTTTTCATTCTGTCTCCATTTACAGTCAGCAAACAGAACAACTTGTTTGGTTTGCTTCTTTATTTTGCGTGAGAGAATTAATATGTGTGATTTACTAGAGGGAAGCGAAGTTGAAGAAAAGGATTTTTATGTAAGTACAGAAAGTGCTTAGTCCCCTGATCATTTTTATCTGCTAAGGGATTAAATTCCATAGTCTAGATTCAGCTGCTATAAAAATTTTGTCCCTTTCGTGTCCGACTGTGCTGTATTAGATGAGAGTTTCACTGCTGCAGGGTGTCATGCAGCCGGTCCCAGAGAGGTCTTTGACTATCAGGGTAGACACTTTAAATGAGATTTAGTAGATAAAGTAAATAACATTTATATATAATGACCTTATTTTAGAATAGTTTTGCCTTTACCAGATCTGCAACAAAATTATCCTCCAAGTTATTTAGGTGTCTCAGTAATTCAGTGGAGAACTGGATGTTTTAGTATTTGGGGATCTGAAGTTAAATTAGAAAACAATGAACAGCTTGAGGAAAATATTGTCAATGATTAAAAATAGATCGGAAACATCTTGCTTTATGTCTCACCATTTTAAGGGCCCCTCATAGGTTTATTTATGTTTAGATTATGGGTAAATAAGAACATAAAATTGAATGTTCGTTTTAATATGTGAAAAGCAACTGGTTGCATAACTGTCGAGTTATGAAACCTATATTTTTGTCCTCTGCATCCTGAACATCTGTGGCCTATATTTAATTGCAGTTTTCATCTTCAATTTGAAGAAACAATGTTTAGCCTGAAGACAAAAGTGATCTGTGTAGTGAAATCATCTAAATAGTGTCGTTGAGTCTCACTTGCTAACAGAACACGTATAAAAATGCCTTTTCTAACTTAGAAATTGTATTAATTTGATAGTTTAAATACAGTTAAGAATACTCTGATGTTTGGAGCACTGTAAAGGGTGGACCTATTAAGACATAGAGAGATTGTAACTCCAGAAGAACAGGTGCATAAGGATAAAAATGTGGGGCCATATTGCGGTATCAATTTTTAAGCAGATATCCATACTGATTCCAGCAGGGAGTCATTCTGATGAAATATTGATGAAATGATATGATACGGCCCATGGGCAGGAAATAACGACATGTGGAAAGTAAAGCAAGCCGCTACAAGTAGGGAAAAGAATATGAAATGCAGAAACAAAGGGAATGGGCAATCTCAGACATAATACTCACGAAAAATCTGGAGAATGATGTAGAAAGGTAGAGTGGAGAGGCAGTGTGATATATCTCATCACCTCTCACATAGCAGTGCAGACGGCCAGGTAGCTTCAGCCTAGATTTGCAGCTGCGATCTGTATTTTGCAGTTGGTCCCAATATGGAACAGATGAGATTTCTGTTTCAGTCAACCTCCGGTTTTTGACTTGTAATTCAAATCCAAATGCTAATCTGCATTTGTGACTCAGAAAACTCTAAGTGGCATCCTTATCATAAAGAAAAAAGATGGAGCCTTCATGTAGGTACAGAAAGTAAGGTTTGAAGGATATTCATTACAAACTTTTAAAAGGCTGGTAGTAAAAAGCTTCTGCAATGTTTGCATTCAGTTTGCTTCCGCTTCATTGTAGCTGTTAAACTCAGGGTCTCGATTGGCTTCTTAGCCCATGTCTGAGTTAGAAATCAAGATGTCTGCAAGCAAACACTGAGGAAAACAAGGCTAGTTATGCCATTTTAGTTTTAAAACAAATTCTGTTGTTTGAAGTAAATCTGAGACAGGGTGCCCAGGAACAAGGCATGAGATACCTTGTGGTAAAAGTGCAGTTTGCTCCGAACACAATATGATTTACTTCCACAGAGGCTAGGATTTCTAAAGTCCCAGTTTCTGCCTGCATGTCTCATGAAACAGATAGGTGATCTGTCTGTCTTAGGGTAGGCTGTTTGATAATGAAGGCTTGCTCAGAGACATGGCATGAAAGAGCCTCATCAAGTAGGTATACAGTTAACTGAATTGAAGACGGAAGTATTTCCATCTACTATTAAAACATAGCTTCTACTAGTTTTCTGCCAGAGACATACTAAATATTTTATTTTGAGAGTTTTGTAGCACACCACTATTCGTTTCCCCACATTGGATGTGTGCATTAAAAAGAACACAAAGACAAAACCTTTGAAGCATATGCCAATAATACGTATGTGTTTATGCAGCTAGCAGTTCCCTTATTTAAAAAGAATGCTCTAGGAATTAAATTTCATAATTTTCTGAAATAGCAAGGACATTTAAAGAGCATCTGTGGATTAGTCTGAGTAAGTTTGTTCCGTAAATTGCTTGAAAAGAAAACAGACTCTTCCTAGGTATTGCAACAAATTGTTCCCAGCACTTCAGCTTAATACATTAAATGAAAATTCAGAGGAAGCCACACAATATTGGATGAACCTGTTTCAGAACATTGGCTCAGGCCACAAAGCAAGTAATTAACAAGCTGAATGAAGCATTTAAGCCCACGCCTTATCATTTATGTAACTAACCTTTGAGTTTTGGACGCACTGGTATGCTGCAGTGAAGCCTACACAGTGTTTCTTTTATGTGTGTGTATTGAGCAAATGGGAAATGCATACCCTGCCATTTGTTTTTCAGATTTTCAGCACTTATCAGAGTTCTCTGGCTGAGTGATCTTATATTGCAAAAATGTACGCCTCTTGGTCCTTTTTTCTGTAGTGCACTATAAATCTCGATGATTCTCAGCCTTGTTATGTGTGGGGGGGGATGTATTCTACTTTTAAAGCTGCTTTTGAGCTTGTTTAAAGCATCGTTATTAACACTAGAAAAGAATTAATTGAATGCCACTTTTCACCAAAGAACTGAGCAACAAAAAGAATGGCAGAGGATTCTGCAAACTCCTCATTTATGGAGGCAGCCTTCACAAACAGCTTTGAAAACAGAACAGGAATGCTGTGAACCGATGAGGTATGAAAAGACGTAGTTTCCATCGTTGTTAACACATCTGTTTTTCCCATCCTGAGAAATGCTGGGCACGTTAGGAATACTGAGACTGCTGGTGACAACGTTAGCTTCTGTAGAGCAACTGAGACCTAAGTGGAGTGCAACATCACCTCTGCACTCGGGGAGTGAGTCATTTTGCTTATTAATTCTCTCACTTTCGTCTCTTCCTCCTGTTCTTTTCCCCATCACTTTATAACCAGACTTATTTGGAACTCTTGTAAGACACTGTTTCTCCTTGGCGGGAGGCGAACAAAATAGCATACTTAACATGGTTATATAACTGCTACGCATGTCTAAAATAAGGTCATTTTGATTAATATATTTATCTGGTGTGCAGCTGTAACAGGAGATGTAATTGTGATTAAAAGAGCACCCTTTTATTTAGTCTCTTTCAATAGTGTTCAGTTTTTGTAACTAATATCCCCCAACTTGATGGGAGTTACTTGTTAGTTCATGTCATAATTTATGCCTTTGGGCTACGGTCCCAGCTCTCCAAACCTTGCAAAATCTTTATAGTGTGGAAACACAACTTCCTTTCTCTCTTCTTTCCTCAGTCAGAAGACAGGTAAGAATTCTGCAATAATTAATTTATTAGAAATAATCCAGTAAGATATACATAGAAGCAGGAAAGAGAGCAGAGGCAAACTGTGGAATTCCTTAAAGTTGAAGATGCTGCTGGGCAATGGAGGCAGTATAAAGACAAGGGATGAGTGACAAAGCCAGCTACAGTGGGCCGGGGGAAGGAGCCCAGCAGAATGCTGCAAATGGCTCTAGTATCATCTCTGGGAATGAGAGAACCGGTATGATCTGCTTTTGGAATACAAGCAGATGTATTTTTCTTTTGGGATGTTGAACTGCCATTCTTCAAAGTTCTGACGCATCCGGTTCTATTTTGGTTTGATGACTCCTAACTAGACACGTTAGGCGGCTGCTGCTCAGAAGCCAGCATTAAAAACACTGTGTTTTTCTGTTCTACTCTTTCTGGCAAAAAGCTCGTTATTCAAGTGCTTGCTCTAACCTTTAGTTACCCTGGTTGCATAAGTGGAAAGCAGCATCCCACCATGCACTTCTGTGACCCAGTTGTGCCTTTCCAGTAGTGACTTTGAGTTATGAAAGGTGTGTCTGCCAAATTGCTACAGAAACATTTACTCTACTGACCCTGATTTCCTTAATATTATATAGTCATCATTCACTAAGGAGTAAAAAACAATGCAAAAGCATGTGAAAAAACCCTAATTCTGCTATGTTGAAAATCCTTGTGTATGCTTTTTAGCCTTGATAGTGCTTGGGCTTCTCATTGATAAAAAATACTTGTAGAAACCACTTTTAAATCATTAATGCTTCAGTAATCTTTCAAAATGAATTTTAGATGGTACATTCAGTACTAATAGTCACAGTACAAATCATTGACTCATCCAAGGAAGAGCCTGAATAACAATTGCTTTGTTGAACTAACTTACAGTCTAAATTGTGATCTTCAGCATTCATTTTCTAGACTGTCTGCAGAATTGCTAAAAACCTTCCACGTTATCATGTCATCTATTACCATGTATTCTACTCATGATAAAACCTCTGTGCAGATGAGACTGAATTTCTAATGTGTCACAGAGAAAACTAGTTATTACTAGCATTACTTTCACAAACCTTTCTGTAGCTCATCAAAAAACACAAAAAAGGCATGTGCTTGGTTTTCTTTTCCATCACATAACACAGCGTAAGTCAGTTATATAAATAAAGTCACTTACATAAATAGCTTAATTCTCCTTTCATTTATGGCATTATAAATCAAGAGCAGATCTACTGAAACAAAAGATGTTACACTTGGCATAAAACTGGTATGACAGCATGCGCAGGCTTTCATTTTATAGATTTTCAGCCAGTAATTTTTCTGCTTTAACAGCTTAAAGGCCATCTTATTATAGGATGTAAACTGTTGACTATCTGGCAGCTGAAGGCCAGTCTTCATAGCAAATCTCGCTGTTTATGTCAGTGCTCTGTTTTTCAGGTAGCCTTTGTAGAGGAATTTTTGGAATCAATACACAATTTATCTGGTTAGTTAAAAACATAACATTTCTGGTAAAGAAGGCCTGATGACGTTGCTGTTTATTAGTGAGTGTAACTTAATCTGTTCTACTGTGTAGTTTTTGGAGAACTTGGTATTAGTGACTGCTGATAAAAATCTGTTTGAAAATTAGAAATACATTTTAAAAAACCCAAGCCCAGCCCTGAAATAGTTTAGTAACACAGTTTCTAGTCTTCCTTCATCTATACCTGCGGCCAAGAGGATGACAGATAGTAAAAACATAAGGTATGCTGATTGTGAGTAGCATGTAGCAAAGACCAGTCAATCCACGGCTGCTATAGCGGCTGCTTAAGAACTATTAAATTAAGAAGTCGGCTACATCTTTTGGAGATAAAAATGTTGCCATACCTTTCACTCAGTCATAGAGAACCACAGGACATTAGGGCATTAGGACATGTTCCAGGACTTACTTTGTGGCATCTTATTCACAGACCAACAAGCATATTACAGCTGAATGACATTTTCAGAGCTGTGGCAGGTTCAGCCAGGAGCGATGGTGCGATGCGCTCAGCATAGTCCTCATCCAAATCCCAGTGAAGTGAGGGCAGGTTCTTGTGTAAGGGAACTGTACTGGGAAGCAACAGCTGAGTGGAATAAGTAGTTTCCCTTGAACTGCTTTACATGATAGAGATCATTAGCAGTTTTGGATGATCATTTTAATATGAAGCATTATGTAACTGTAGATGACTTTAGAATATTTCAAATATCATTTGAATAAATCTGTTATAAAACAAGAACACAGTGAGCAAGTTGTTGGGAAATACATTTACTACCCTGTATTTGTTTTAAACTTTCTCTGCTTTATATTGCATCTAAACACCACTTTTTTAATAACCATTATTAAAGCTTTCACAACTAACATCATGACTTAAAAGGAATAGCTTAAATCAATACATTCCCAAGCAAAGCTTCAGTTTTGACTATTTACTATTTCCTGATGGAAAAGCACTTAAACCAAAACACTTCCTCTACTTCGACACAAATATTTTGTTAGAGAAAACAGTGGTCTTGACATAATTAGCTGTTGGCTTACCATATACAATTTTAGCCTGTGCCCTGGATTCTAAAATAAATACAGGGCCTGAGCAACCTTACATAAGAGTCCAGGAAGCCAATCTCCCCAGCCAGAGGTGGCTGGGACATAAACAGCAAGCCACAAACATGCCACATCTTGCTTAAATGACAAGGCAAAAGGAGCAGCCTGCACATACGTAACTTAAAAAGTTTGGTGACACTTACAGGGTTTTAGTAGAATTAGATATGGAGCTACTCCCTTCAATGTTATGTTCATGAATAAAACTATTCACTAGCTTTTTCTGAAAAGTTAAGGAGCTTGAAAATCCTATGGGACTTCTTGGTAAGGGGTCTTCACTGAAAATAATCCTTCCATCGCCTCACAGATACAGCTTAAATGTGGCTAGGACTCATTCCTGCCCGAGACTGAAAAGGTACCTGGTTATGGCTTTACATCCCAGAAGCCTGTACAGCAGAGTAATACATGAGAGGTACCAGAGTGCAGGGTAGTGCTCTAACCCAGGCCCTCTTCCATTCCTGTTATTCTTTGCTACAGCAAAGAGGGGGAAAAGCACTCACTGTCCTTTACAAATGATGAGGTTTGGGTGACTTCATTTCTGTGGTTTGGTTCCTTCACATCAAGTGGTGTTGTATGACTGCAGGATCTAGGATTTGGTCTTTGTTCCTTTATCTAAAACACCTAAAAAAGCAGCTCAAGTGTAATATTTGTTCACCTCCTTAGTTCTCTGTTATGCAAGGCAAAGAGTAAAGAACACAAAAATTTTAATTAGCAAACAACTCTCCACACAGACTTTGTTGGTACAACATAGTTATAAGTATATCTACAAACACACAAAGGTTCTTTGGACTATTATTTTTTTAAAATATATTTTATATGACAATGTGAACAAATCTGAAAAAAACAAATTACTTCAACCTTACGTAGAGGTAGCTGAACAGTACTCTGTTCAGTGATATGAGAGTATAAATTAAGTTTCATTTCAAGTTCATTACAGTGCACAAAAGGATGTTTTACAAACAAATGGAATATACAAGTCCACAAAACTTTTTATTTAAAATGGCTTGATAGATATATTTCTGGCACTCTTGTAACCACATAACTTGATGGAATTAAATTGGACAAGAATATGGTGCCAAATTAAGACATCTTACACAGATAGTCTTTTGCTCCTCATTTTTCTACTTCTCCCGTTCCTCACCAGGGAATTATAGAAGATATTACATTGTTTATGCTACACTTCTGCTCTGTAAACCTTTGCTCCACAAATTGAATGTAAAGATTTAAAGGTGCATATGTTTATATTTATAAAATATATGGCTATGGCTCTATTAAAAAGCTCAAGAATGGCAATAACAGAATACAGGCACTTCTATGTGAGGGTTACTTTAGACCTTATGAAACTCCAACGTTAGTAAGCACTTCACATGATACCTGGATGAGTAAGTCAATGTAATTGTTCAGTTTTTTTATTATCCACCATTTAAATCCTGTCTAAGCAGATTAGTTTCTCGTACCCAGACAACATTTATTTAGCAAAGTGTCTCAAAATAGTGACTTTGCCGAAACTACCATTTTTCTGTAGCAGTAAAACTTTCATTGATTTACTGGGCTTTGGAATAAACCCCAGATCATAAACCACATGCTGCACCAGTTACAAGTTAGTTTGTGACACTGACAAATTAAATGAGAACTAAGCAAGGGCTGAAAGCAGGTTTTGAGTTCCTCTGATGTAGGACCCGGGGGAATGGGGAGCACTACCCTAAGTGCATATAGCTCCATTGAGTTTTTATGCACAAAACACCTGTAGTTAATTTACACTTTTTTTTTCTTAAGTTTGTGAACGTGTTTTCCATTCCTAAACACTGCATTTAAATATAACTCCCATCATTAATTTAAACACCAGTAAAACTTCAGCACCAAGTAGAAATAATTAAAAGGAAAATTCTTCACAATGAGAACCACCAGCCATTGGAATAATCTCCCCAGGGAAGTGGTGGATTCCCCAACATCAGACACTGTTAAGATCTGGCTGGGCAGGGAGCTGGGCCACCTTGTCTAGACCGTGTTTTTGCCAAGAAAGGTTGGACCAGATCCCTTGAGGTCCCTTCCAACCTGGTACTCTATGATTCTATGAAAAGGTGATCTAAAGCAAAACTTAATTTTATAAAGCTCTTCTCTACAGCACAGATTAAGCCAGACCTGCTACATCCAAATCCATATGATTTTTTTTTTTTTAAATAATCTTTGGATTAAGAAATCCACGGTTCAGGTGTTCTGTTAGTAACTAGTCATACAGGAAAGAAAGATAGGCCAAGCAATCAGTGTGGTCAGCCACTCAGTGTGACAGCTGCTATCTCTTATTGCTACAAGGTAATGGAAGATCACATATCAGCATTTAAAACAAAAAAAAAAAAAAAAGAAAAAAAAGGAGAAACTTTTACAATTAACACCAGAATGTCACCTAAGACTTAGCATAATAATGGCCTATCACATCATTTTATCATTTAATTATTAAACCTACTGAACTACTTTCTACAGCTGTGTCTGAGATCACTGTCAGGCTTCATTTTTCCTGATTAATCCAGTCCTGTCTCAGGTTCACTCCCAACCAAGTCAAGCCAACCAACGTAACAGCTATTTTCATGGAAACATATCCCCTTAAGTTACAGCTTGACAAAGGAGCATGTAAGCCAGAGCAAAGCTATTTTGAATATCATAACTCTGTCTACATATGGGAATGAGAAATTAGTATTATTTCCTGCAGAAAACTTCTTGTTTTAATTAGAAACTATATAATATAAATGCCATGGATTTGGAAAGGTGATACAGCCAGTCTTTGTTATTTATTTTTATGCATTTTGTTAAATACTTCATTTACAGAAAAGTGAAGAGATTTTAGATTAACTAAGCCAAATCTTACAAACGCAAGTCTAAAACTTTCAAGAAGTCTCTGCGAGATGTTTAGGTGATATAGCCCCAGAAACTGGTTTACTCAGAGTTTTATCTACTCTTGGTTCTCTCTCTATCCCCATTACAGAAGACTTGCTTTTCGTATTCAACACCCCCCCACTTTTTAATGGGTGACTGATCACATTTCCTTGGAAATAAAAAATTCTATTGTTTTTCACAATCATAACTCAGTGATCTAGGGTCAATGGAAATTAGCTTCTTTGAAAAACTATCAAGAAGTCTATCCATTACTTAGGTCCTCATAACAAAGATTAATCAATAATTCTGGCCACACAGGAAATGCAAGTTTGAGTCCTGTGTTTTTTTTAAGAGATTAGCAATACTGGTTTATGGCACTGGGTTTCCTGTCTAGAAAAATGTGAGAAGCTTAAATAAAATACTCCCCCAATTAGTATTTTCTCTGATCAATGTTGTTTCTATAATTAAAGTGAAAGTATTTTTAAATCTGTTCAGCTGTTTATTCATGCTTGTAATAAATGTTGCATTTACGTCCTTGTAGTGATTAATACAACTGAAAAGAAAATCAGCAAGGCTGCAGCATAACTAGAAGATATTTTTGTTTCTTTTTAACCCTCATTCCTGAAACTTTCCTGTCTCAGCCCACTGAAGGCAAAGGCTACTCCTTGCCCAGCTTTTCGTGGACAGGTTTGTGTTCTCTAGTAAATCTGTTTCTCAATATTTTTTCTTCTTCTGATGGAACTTGCAGACTTGCCATTAATCTAGGATGAGTGGCCATAGAGCAGTCCCAGATAGAATGCTACTGCACATGAATAGATGAAATTCCTTGATGTGTTTGATTTGCTGTATCCATTACATGCAGTAGGTCCAGTGTTTCCATGTTGCAACAAACACACTGGGCATTCATGACATGGGGCATGTACACGAGTTTCTGCTTAGGAAATCCTGGCAGCTTCAATCAAGGCTAATAGAAAAGACAATATTCACTTTTAAAAGTCAAGGATTCAGGCCATGACAATTTCTAAATCAACAAAATAGGTAGAATATGAGTATGCAGAATGCATAGCATGCAGGATAAAAGAACAATGACATCAGTGAGAAAACAGTTTGAAATAGGTATTTAAGGTCCTTTTCTCACAGGTAAGAGTAACAAAGTGACAGCTTTTTTTCCTATGGGAGCAATATGGGCCCCTGATGTTTGCAGTAATACATAATGGTTTAAGGAAGAATTGCATTTAATGCAGCTTCACTTCTGAACAAGTAGAAATCACTTCATTACTGTGTTACGAAGACAAATGCCATAGCAGGTGTCAGCCACCACATACTTGTTTATGTTCAGAACATGTATGTGTTTCTACATATTGCTTACAGAAAAGCATGTAAAGTACCACCTACAGAAGAAGTGCAGCAAACTAGCAGTAAGGAAGTTGTAGCATTTCTAGAGCAGCTCAATGCAAACACAGGGTATATATTCCATTTGCATCACAAGGTTGAAACATCTTTGTCTTCCCTTCGTTTCTTTGGTACCCTTATGGAAAAGTTCCATAGAATTTAACAAGAGGGGAAACAAAGGTAGTTTTATGGAAACCTAACAGTATGGAAATTACTTTTAACTGATAAATATTTCTGATGACACGATGATGGAAAAGAAAACCACATGAAAAATTGACATTAAGTTGTACTGCATTTTTTCATAAAGGCATGGAATGGCAAAGAGCACTGCCCTGGGTAAAAATAACAAAGG
This sequence comes from Gallinago jamesoni, assembly GCA_025769975.1. Taxonomy (NCBI): domain Eukaryota; kingdom Metazoa; phylum Chordata; class Aves; order Charadriiformes; family Scolopacidae; genus Gallinago; species Gallinago jamesoni. The sequence goes on along the minus strand of JAOQGH010000062.1, from coordinate 9,678,882 downwards.
AATATGTAGCATTCCACAACATACTCAATTCAATCGTATTTTTTTTTTTGCCACCAGAAAGAAAAGTAGTAACTTAGAATAAAAGGCCCAGTTTTGCTTACATTGAAATCAGTGAAAGTCAAAGTTAGGAGGAAACAAGATCAGTCCCAGAAACTGATACACTGAAAGCAATAAAAGCAGCAAAACAAGTATATGAACTGTTGATTTTAAAAAAACAAGCACAAAACCAAAAAGAACCACCTAAAAACCAAGATACTTCCTATTCTCATTTCCGCCCTATTTTTACCTGCTTTATAGCTAAAAGTAATCATGCTAAAATTCACCTGTTTTCCTTGGGAGTTAACTATTAATAGCAACACTACCCAGTCTCTTAGAAGAAATGTGATGGCTGGGTAGAGATTTGAAGCTAACAGAAACCTGAAGACTGGGATGAAATAAATAGCGTTTATTACAACATATTCCTTCTCATGTGACAAACTGCCCTCTGAGTCCTACAGTTCAAAATAACTGCCCCTCCCCCCCATATACACACACTCCAAAGGCAAATCCCACCAAACAATTAAAAGAAATAAAATTTATCTTAACAGCAACAAGAGCTGATGAAAAAAAAAAGTCTGTGTAGTAACCTACAATGAAATGATACCAATACTTCCAGTTTTCTTTAGGAGAAGCCACTTTTCATATATTGTGGCTCTTCCTTCGCAGTTGTTTGTAGTCATTATCCATTCTTGCAAGACAGAGTTCAGATATAAATTCAAGTCCAAGTTATCCTCTGTTATGTGAAAAATTAGGGGACTGTCCTGGTTTGAGAGATCCTTCTGTCACCACTATGGCCAATTCCCACTGACATCAACTGACCAATACTTGAATTTACCCAAGTGCTTAAACACTCATGCTTAAAGTTAAGCATGTGCTTGACTGTTTTACCAGGAACCTAGTTGCAAGCATAGGATCAAGCTCCAACAACTGTGCTTGAATCATCTCAGACATAATCTGTGTATTCAAAGACTTCACGGCAGGCTGTTGCAGGGGGGAAAAAAGAAATCCTTCTTAGGCTACAGTAGAACTGGGGATAAGCAGAAAAACATTCAAAATATTTGAACACAAATATCTGAAAAATTATGAAAGCAGTTGCTTGTGCACTGCTAGAATCATCATTTTGCCCCCAGTCATAAATACAGGGTAAAAACACTATAAATAAATAGAGCAGCTCACCTTCCTTTAGAGAATGAACACATAAATAATATACATTTTGAAACAAAAAAATCATAGTGCAAAAATAAATTATCAAACGGAAGTTGTGAACATTATTTTACACAATTCTCTATAAAACCTGAACCATTTGGAATAAAAGACTTTGCAGTTCACTGAAATAATGCATTAACATTATTATTTCTGCTTCACATTAAACTGCACAGTTTATCCTTTACCCACTAAAAAAATAAAAATAAAATAAATTAAAAAAAACCTTTAAGCTTTTTCAAAGGTTTATGGCAAACAAGATCACTTTTTGTTCTATCACATTTTGTTATTAATTTAGCAGTGCAGTGATTGAATAATCATCTCAGAGTTCCAAATGGAAACTATTGAAGTATCCATAAACATCCCTTGCTCTTTATAACTCATTTGCTTTGAAATTCAGGCTTCAAACCATCCTGACACTCAAATCTGTAAGACATTATTGCAGTTAGATGAAGTTACAAGAGGCAGTCTACAGTCAAGTACTCTGGGAGACTTCATAGCTCTCCTCCTCACCATCACCGTGATCTTGTACGTGACATGAATGTAAGGACACGTCTGATGCCATTCAAGCGGTCTTTGAGGGATTTCATGGCAAGGAAAGGGAGCTGAGCTCTGTTCTCAAGTGGAAGGACAGCAAGAACCCACCAGCACCAGGCTGGCCCGTTAGGGTTAGCCTGCAGTAAGGGGAAAAAAATGGAAGTTAGGATACAGATAAACGGTAAGGTCTTGTTTTTTGAAGATAGAACTTTGAAAAGACAGTATTTTGATAGCAATCTGGAAACAGGTCACTTCATTGCCAGCCTAATGGCTTGTGATAACAGGTTGACTTGAAACAAGTTACAACCAAGTTGCACTTTTCCTAAAAATAGGATGAATGCAGAAGCAAGATGCATTTCTATTTCTAGCCACAATTTGTAGGTTGGGCTTTCTAGTTTGTTGGTTTTATTTTTTATTGGTTTTTTTTTTAATGTATTTTGTTCCCATGTTATTATTGGCCCAGTTCTCTAGGATTCTTTCCTCCCCTTTTCATACTCTATGACACAACTCCCTATCTAGTTTATGTTCTGTTATTTTAGTATCCGTACTATTTGCAGGCCTTGAACAAGAGTTCCGAGTTTCCTCTAGCCTATTTTCTCTCAGCCATTTAATTGGGGGAGTAGAGTAGGCAAAAAAGCATTTAAGTCTCCTGGGATTAATGCAGTTGCTTAAGTAGTCTCAGGAAGTTACCAAATTAAATACAAGCTTTTTGTTCACAACAGTGCTACCACTAGTGTATTGTAACATAACTTAGGCTTATGCAGGATAAATGAAGAGCATTCATATTTTTCATCTTAAAACACAATGCCTCCCAGCTTATCGGATATCCCTGCTATTTCTGTCTCTGAAAGTTACATAAGCCACTGATTCTGGATACCTGTGGGTCGGGATCCTTAGCTGGCATTGGACCAAAATGACTGAGAATTCGACTTTTGAGTGCTTGCTTGAGGGAGTTGAACCACGTATATGCCTGATCATAGACAGAATCATGGAGAACAAGTAAAGCAGCATACTCTTGTCCTTGCACCTGAAATGAATAAAGAGAGGGGCAAGGTTACTGTTAGTTCAGTCTGCATGTTGGGGAAGGTACAGTGGGTAGGAGAAAGAGAGAGAAGCATGCCAAGAGTTCTGGGGTAAATCCTGAAAGCTACTTTTGTGTCCCCCATTCTGCCTCCTACTCTCCCTCCCCCACCCCATCTATCAAACCCTTTGATTTCTTACCCTATATTCAAAATCAAAGATACCTATTTGCAGAACAAACACTTTCTGGATTGCTACAATGAGAAAACATTTACATAAACATCATACAACACAGAAGATTATGCAAGGCTTTTTTTTTAATTATTAGCAGCCCTGCAGAGTAGACATTTTATCTTCCCATTGTATACCAAAAGCTCATACATTACCCAGAATACTTTGCCTACATGTATTGTTCTTTTAATATGAACGAATGTAAATAATTTTGAAGACGCAATGGACCCAATTCTGCTCCTTCTTACCCAAATGGGAGTTTTCTAATTTCCATGCAAAGGGAGGCAGGCTCCTTAAAAACTGCAGTTATTCTGTCCAGAAGAGAGGTATATCTTATCCTGGCCTCAGTTTTGTCTTCTGCTAAAAACCTCTAGGAAAAGCATTCTTCAGTATATGAGAAGTGTGTGCGTATGCTTTTGGTAACTATTATGTTCTCCATCTTTAACCATAAGAAGTTGGTAAATACCACAAATTTGTTTTACTAGAAACTGTTTTACAAAAAAAAAAAAAAGAACTCACTGAAAACACATGTGCTTAGAATTTCACATATAATACAGATTAAATGAAATATTTCTAAATTTACCTTTTGATCCTCAATGTACTCGATATCTGCTGTATTATAGCCATCACGCTGGCTGTGCTGTATCACCTTAAATCTCCTCTTGCCAATGCTGTCTACAACAGAGCGACCATCAGCAAAGAATTCAACATTTCTTATCTCCAGAATGCAGCCATAATCTGCAAACCTATTGAAATCAGAACAAAAGCAAGTAAACAAGTCTTATTCCCTCCACCCTTAGTTCCAGAAAACTGCCATACAGCCAGTCCCTACCACAAAGGTATTTACCAGTGTCAGCTCATTTCTATTGTTCATAGCACTGACCTGCTGTAGTTCAAATTATTTCACAATTGTTTTCAAAACTATCAGGAAGATTCAGGCTGTCTAATCTGATTAGCACTAACTGCATGTTTTGGAATACAGGGAACATCTTATGAAACAAAGTTACACAGCTCAGAACCATACTTTCTCCATAATCCTAATATGATCAGTCCATTTTTACAAAACAAGCACAATTCAGAATATTAGAATTATGGAAAAACTATACAATCTGTAAAGAAAAAAAGGTTTTCCACCGTTTCACCAGATTTTACTTTGTAGCTGTGTTACTTTGTGCCAAACATACTTTTTATGGTGTATACATACCCTGTAGGTATACCCTCTAAAAAGAAGGGAGGAAAGCTAAATACAGAGACAGACATTAAGGTCAAATTACCTTAGACTGACTGTAAGTGGCTCAATGTAAATATTCAGCCGCCTTTTATGGAGATCCTGTTGTACCTCTGCAGTCTCCACTATATTCAGAACAGTGAGGACGTAAATTTCTCTCAATAGCTTACCTATCCTTTCTATATTTTTTTAAAAACACTAAACCCACCAGCACACCTTACTGCCCTTTCAATTTGATTTCTTGTCCCAAAGCATTCAACATGTTTCAAAACAATACAAAAGCCTGGTCCTGTATGACAGGAGGTCTGCAGTTCAGCTTCATGTAATACACACTAGCTACGTGTTTGAAGAAAGATGGGCAGTCATATTAGTCAGAATCTAAGTGCTCAAGAGAGAAACTTCAGTCTTCTCAGTGTCTTTAACTGCCCCAATTAGGAAGATTTTTTTCTAATGGAAAATTATCACAGCTATTACAGCTGTGGACCTTTCTGCACCTCTCCAAAGATACTTGCTCCAGTGGGGTACATCACATGGTCCGAGCCTGCTGCTCACTCACCCCTTTACAGGGTCACTGATGCACATCCCAAATTGTTTGGTGCCAGTCTCCATGCACCTTCGAATCATCAGGCGATAACACGGCTCAAAAATGTGCAAAGGGCATGGGACTGTAGGATAAGCCATTGTGCAGACAAATATAGGAACATTCTTATTTAGGCTGTAAGAAAGAAAGGACAAATTAGATAGGGCATTTTACTAAACTACTGACAAGGTATCAAATACTTTTTATGCAATAACATATTATTTAAAATGATGATATCTTTAAATAAGAATTTTATTCTAAAGATGCTATAATCTTTAACAGAGTAAGTACAAATTAAATTATTTTTCCCCTTAATTGACTAGACAGTATGGAAAGTGATATACCACTTAGTAGCAGAAGAATTTTGTTATGCTTTCTGGTTTTATTAGTGAGAACATTGATGCATCTCTATTATTGCTTTTATTTACTTTATTTTCCTTAATCCCGTTTCTTCCCTATGCAGTACATTGAAACCTCCAGCCTGTGAGACTACTTCCACCTATTGTCTCACCCTGTGGCTTTCACCGAGGGCCACTGAAAGCAACTACATTGCTTTATACTTTGTTTATAAAGCAACCTTCTGCATTTCTTCTGTTTGTTGTTTAACACAGTATCCTGTTTTTATGCTAACTCAAAGCACAATTTCACCTGTTCTTTGAAATTACATGATAGCAAAAAAGAAGCACCTTTGTCAGCTTCTTAGCTTGTGTTCCACAGGAGCAGGAACCATTCATCACCTAACGCAATGGTATTAAAGATTGGATTTTACATAAATGGATTACATACTTGGAAAGCTCTGCTATTTCCTCTTCATAAATCTTTCTTCTTTCGGTGAGTTCCTCTGGAAGATATCTAGCTATTAACTCCTCCATTAGTACTGTTTTGCAGTATTTCCTCATAGCCAAACACTGCAGTAAAAACACAGGCAAGCAGTTACAGGTAACATCTAGCATTTCAAAGTGTGTGGTACCTGTGCACAAGGCAGTCATCCATTAGGTCCATTTTTTTTTTTTAGGTCTAGAGCACATCAAAAGGATCTTTTAAGCTTGCACTGCAACTAAAGAGTTGTTTATTGAACCATCCCCTATGTTATGGGCATTATCTTGGAAAATCTGGCAAGTAAAATCACCTACAGATTTTCTAAGTACAGGTCTGGCCCTAAGGTTTGAACAGAGGGGACTATCCATGCTGAGCCACAAGAGCATTTTAAAAGTACATTCTTTACGTAATATTTATTTTGAGTTGGGAAATATCAAAGTTTTCCGAAGATGCTTCTTTATCCTATCCCATGATCTTTAATTTATGCTAAGAAAATCCAAGCATCATTACCTCCGAGAGCCCTTCCTTGCACAGGGGACATTTTGGGTTATGATCCAGGCATCTCTCAAGACATTTGAGGCAGAAGGTATGTCCACAAGGTGTAGTGACAGGTTCATAGAAGAGCCTGGATTGGAAAATCCAAAACAAAAAAGACAACAATATCGTGTACCAAAGTAAAAGAAAAAGCTGCTACCAAAAAAAAAAAGCTGTATTCATTTGCTAATTTAACTGCTGACTACTCCAGGGATAAAGCTGCTCTTTGCCTTTTAATTTCTTCAATCAACTTTTCTATTTTTTCAGTTTACAGACTTCCTTATTGCCACCAAATGTGAAAGGCAGCCCATGAACTCTGATTCCAGAGAATGTGAGAGAATATTGTCATAAGTTTCCAACAAGCCAAGATTTGATTTTTGTCTCTGTGAGTGATAAGCAGAAGTTGGACCATTTGATTTTTTCTAATGAAATTGAGCAATACTTGCACAATTATTACTGTGGAAATCATGTGATTACTTGTATATGTAGAGCTAAGCACAAAATAGCTATTTGCAGTAATAGCCCACATAAGTGATTGCAATAAACTACTATTGCCAACTCTAATGTGGACTTGGAAAGCAGTTTTGTCGGAATAAACAGTTTTTAACTGTCAAATGACTGCTTTTCTGGAAAATGAGTGGCATTAGGTTCATGTTCCATCTAGAAAAATAGTTAAATACATAAGGTCAAGTCTTCAAACTATCATGGCATCTAATCTTTACCCATTTCAAGTACTTCTGTGATACTTATTTTCATGTAAGAATTTTACTTATTCTGATTATGTGATCTTGCAAAGTGATGTTTCCTTACCATAAGTGCCTTAAGGAGATGTAAATAACATGGAAGTTTTTTTTTTAAATATAGAAAACATTTTAAGCTAGAAATTAAATTGTTTAGCATATAGTATATTTTACAACACTAAGCATTTTAAAGTCTCAAATATTAGTATAAGTCAAGTGAATTAATAAGTTTGCTTTAAAATATTACATTTTATCAAAAGAGTACACTAAGTTCTATTCTACATGTGGAAATTATAAATATGAAGCCCACATTTATTACCATCTTTAACAAGATGAGTATATTTAAGAACATAATTGGCTTTTAACGAGATTGCCATAGCCAGTTTATTAAATGTCATTAGTTACTGTAAATATTGACATTTAATCAAGGAAAAATAGGAAGAAGCATCTAAAACACCCCACATCTGTCTTATTGCAACTTGACTGTGTAACTGAAAAGCCTTCTTAATTATTTCACAAACAGAAACCTCACTGCACCAAGGCTACCTCATTGCTGTAAAGTACATAAAATTCTACACTGTATCAGTAAGTACTGTTTTGCATAAGTAATTATTTAGTAGTGACTTACTTGATTTGAAACATTAGCATAAAGACAAGAAATTCCCGTTAAAATGCACGATTCCGCCCTAGCTCTCACAAAAGCCAGCAACAGCTTTTTCCCAATGACTCTAAGGGGACCTGGACCAAGCCTCGTGACTTGCAGAAAGAAACACTATACACCAAGATTTCTCATGACATCATTTTAAGTTACTGTAACAGCAGACTCTAAATATTCACTCCTGCTGACTAATGCTTTGACTATTACTTTTTATTTTTTGCTTGCTGCTGGAGCAAATGTAGATCAATAACATTTTGGCCACTCCATCAGACAAATAGGTTAATAACAGCTCCTGCAGTTAATTGTGAACAGGTCAGTAGGTTACTAGGTAATTAGTCCAAAGTATCTCAGGATCCAAATCCCTAAAATACTTCTGAAGAACATAGCAGGAAATAATTATAATCAGTCTTTATTATAATAGCAGGGGGAAAAAAATTGTGACAGCTTCCCTTAGCACAAGCTTTCATTGTTGCAGCGAGGTTGCAAAGCCAACATCCTTCTCCATGCAAGGCCTGTTATTTGTGATTGCAATTACAAGATCAGCATCACCATCTTCTATCCTGTAAGGGAATCAGCAATCCTTGAGCCAATTCCCTTACAAATGCATTGTAGTCTGGCTCTTTCTGATTTCAACAGAGGATGAGAAAGTAGGGCTAGTTAGTTTTATTAAAAACATCGGAAAAATGCTTTGTGGACATAATGATCATAAACATACAGACTCATTAAAAACCAGCTAAGACTAATTGTGTGGCTGTTAAAGGAAGGTTTTTCTCTTAGCAGAATCAAGTGTTTTGACAGCTGTATAAACTTCGGGAGCACATTTCTCCCTCTGTCTGTCGACAGCTGAAGGGGCAGATCTGATTTACTTCAAGGAGAAGTGAATCAAACACAACAGTTGTTCCCCCACAGGTTTCAGTTTGAAATATACTGAAGCCCTCCCCTGCTGCACACAAACAACTAAACAAAGCAAATCCAGATTTCTCAAAGCACAGGCCTTCAGAAATGCATAAAGAAGCTATTTGCTAATTAAGAATTAAAATATAGTGCGAAACTAGCCGTAACATGCATTATTGATAAATCTGGGTAATTAAAAAGACAAACCTAAGCAACACTCATTGCAGATGTCAAGATTCTTGTGAAACACCTTCCCCATATTTCCTTCTAAGTCAGTGACAAAACCCCACATGTATATTTGCCAAAGCTAAAATGTTTTGTTTTTTTTACAAAACGGGTGGTAAAATAGATGTAGTTGATAACCACTCTACTACTAGATACTAAGTTATTGCTGCCCTGAAGAATAGCTGTTGTTCAACTGGAAGAAGAGCTCATTAAGCAAATGGAGTGATGGCCTTAGTAGACTATGGAACACATCTCTTAAGCAACAGAGGAAAAACATGCTCCTTTGCTTGCAAGATCCTCCTATTGCAATAGCGGCACCACAGTATTTTATTTGCAAATTTGGAATATTCATGGGATGTGGTCTCTTCAGCTATTTTGTGCATTATATAAGATCGTAGACAGCTCTACAAATTCCAAAGGACAAACTGTGGATTTGTGCACTATGCATGTCAGTGGGTGGGCGCGTGTAAGCGGTGAGAGGAAGTCTTCCAGACACCTTCACTAACATGCTTAACCCTCACATCACCTTATGTGCCCTTTCCCAAACAATCACTAGCCCACAGCAGATCAAAAAGCTCCTATTCATCAACAGCATTCAGAGCTAAAGGCCCAGAAATCCATCAGTGGAGTAACAATTACAATAGAAACTAATTTCAAGGCATAGGGAAAAATAAGTACCAAGTAAGTTAGAAAAATCTCTAGGTCATAAAAGGGAAAAAGACATACATGAGAAAGCAATGAATACCTCATACACAGGGAGCAGTCCAAATCCGATGGATCCACAAATCCAAATGGAATATGTTGTCCAGTACTATTCCCCTTCGTATCAATTGCATCTATCAATAACAAAAACCATTATAATGTAATTGAACCAAACTAGGTAAAGACTAGATAAATGGTATTCCATGTACCTAGAAGCAGCATCCAATATTTAAATGTCTATTGTATCAACTTGCAAGTTACTGAACCATTAAACATCATTACAATAATTTCTATGCAAAGCATCAAATTCAGCCTTGGCACAAGTCATCACACTCCCCTTAATTTTGGTGACATTATACCACTAACAGAGGGCTGAATTTATCCTTGCAATAACAACTAATATCAAAACATTTTTATTGGCATTGGAAATCTAAAGTGAAACAAATTTTTCTGCCATACCCTTGTAAATACATCCCACAGCATGAAAACAAGGCCAGATACCATGAACAAACAGAATTTGTGCTTTTAAACAAACTTTTTAATTGATCCATGCATGGCATTGATGTTACTTAAAAGGTTTGGAGCTCTGATGATCAACAAGCACTTCACCCAACCTTTGTAACCCCCTTTTTAGACTTTTTTGGTTGGTTGGTTGTGGTTTTGTTTTGTTTTCTGTTATACACACACAAGAAAGATTCTACATCCTGTCCTGAGTAGGCTAATGAGAAAATATAAAAGCTAAGTTGTAATTTGGAACCTTTTTCTTTAAGTATTATAAAAACAAAATTACAAAATTGCCACTGCTTGGATGCCATGGAACTTATTGTGTGCATAATTAACCATACCTTTCTTCATTAGTTTGCAGGGTACCTCAGCATTTCGCATCTCCTCTGAGCAGCACTTCCTCTTCAGAAGGCTGCACTTCTCAGAAATGAGAAAAGTAGACTCTGGCATGGAGGTGAGTTTGTTCTCCTCCTCTTCCTTTTTGCTCTCTGTAATCTGTATAGATTTCCTCAAACTACCGGAAGTTACATTTGGTTCCTCTTGAACGGGAAAACCCTTTTTCTGCTCCACATTTACCTGTGTGAAGAGGGGTTGACATTAGACCAATCTTCCAACAACTTGGCAAAGAAAAAACCCCAAACCTGTCACAAGCCTCTAACATTATGGATCACCGGGAAGGACTTTGTAGGTCAAGAACCACAGTTTGAGAATTGCTGTGTCAGGGCCTGATTTCTATTAAAAAAGGAGCAAACTATTTCCCACCCTCTGCCTCCCTCCTCCACCCACCATGGCACTGAATATTTTCAGCCCTTTTGTGTGGCTTTATAACTTGGTCATGAAACTTGATTCAGGCTGAAATGTGGCAAGATCTCAGGTTAAATATGTTGTTATCACTTATCCTATGGAAAAATGCATATTGTTTACATCATAATGATGGTATTGACCATCAAAACAAAATAATGCAGATTTAAGGGAGTAGTATAAACACAAAATATTTACAACAGAAAATGCACAGAGCTTCCTTTAGCAAGACAAATTTTTGTCACAAAGGATGAAATGATCAGTCTTTATCCCATTATGGCTACAGAACAACCTGTGAGCAGCCATTATACAGGACATCACCTATCCACTTGTCACATCAACTCCCCAGACGAACCAGAAAGCAGATACTGCAGACTGTGGTCAGGAGCCGTGGTGATGTATATTATGCAGAAAGATGAGTGAACTTTCCCTCAAATGACTTCATGAAAGGGTCATACAAAAAGATTTCTTGTCAGAACATTCTAGTAGCCTTTCCAGAAGGCAATGGCACTGATTGTTCTTATCAGTGTCAACAAGGCTGCTCAAATCCTACCATTTTTATTTGTAATGACTAGTAAGTTTTCTCCTATGTACACAGTATATACAAAACCTATCCTCAAAGTTCAGGCTTTGGTGAAGCACAAGTGGTCTTCGCAAACCCATGAACGTAAGTAAACCTCTACAGCCATTTACCAAGCTATGGCTGTGAAACCAAATGTAGGGAGCAGCTAATGTACCTCATGTAGCTCTACAATAACCTCTCAGCAGTGCACACAATCTGAATGCAGGATGATTGTCACTGACATCATCAGTTACAGTTCAAGCTGAAACCCTAGATCTTAGCATTTCACAGCTTTTGAGGGTATCTCAATCCAATCTCCAGACTCCCTTTCCCACGACCAACTATTTGGAAAAGCTAAAGACAATTGCAAGAAAAAAAATCCCACTCAACTCTGGCATTAAATTTAGCAGAATACCACCACAGGATTTCTATTAAAGAAAAAGAAGTCAGACAGAGACTTCAGTAAATCAACATTGTTTTGTGTCTTCTGAGACTCAGTGAAAAATCAGAAAAAGTATCCTCCTGTGTCCCAGAGGTGAAAAGGAGAGAAGGCTTCCCAATGTGAACATAACACACACAACAAATTAAGAACCACACATCAGACTTGATCTTTACCTTGAGCAACCTTTGTAGGTTATGGCTGGTGCCTCCAGATCCCACTGAATTTAGGAGATTCCCCTTTAATCTAGAGTGATGTGACAACAGCTGCAGGATATCAGGTAAGTGTTCCTGAGCATTTCCCGGGATGAGTGAAAACAAACTAAGTAGAAGCTGTGATATAAAACAGAATACTTCACTGCTTAGTTCCTTCCTTGCAACCTCTAAATGAAAAAGCAAGTAAGGGAAAAGCTCAAAGAAGCATTCTTGAGTTTGTTAAAACCATTTAAAGAGCCCTTTAGACTAGGGTAAGAACAAAGAGAAGTGCAAGAGCTAATGCAACATAGGCCAAACAGACAGCAAGAGACAGAGTTAAATAAGCCCATAAAGTTATTAACCATTCTCTGTGATGTGAAACACACATCTTTGTCCTGCAGTTCAGAGCGCACCAGAAAGTACTAACTTCTTAAATGTTGATGGCTGCACATTAGAAGCTTTCACTGGAGTTTATTGGTTCAGAAAGCACTCATCTCACAGTTTTAATCCAAGTTTAGTTAAGTGAATGGCTCTGATATTGTAAACTGTAGCTATTTTTAATTCACTTACATGAGAATACAAAAAAATGTAGGCAGTAGAAAAATGCTATTTTTTTCCTTTGCTATCAAAAAATAAGTGAATGTGTTTCAAGTAGCAGCTTGTAGCTATTTCTACAGCAAAGCTTATTAGATGATTATTTAAGGAAAAAAGCAAAGCTGAATGGAAGATTCACACTTGAAAAACTAATTACAACATACTACTGAGGTGATCCTGCTCATGCCCAAGGAAGCCACATGACAGGTAAGATTTCTTTTTAGAGCCAAAAGGGATTCCACAGGATCACATTGTGTCAAAACTAACATGGACAGACAATTACTACAAGCAGAACATCACAGCTGCATCCAAAGAATTTGGTAAAATGTAGTATGTCATTGTTATGCAAACAGCCTTGGAAATGACCCAGTAGATTATTGCATCATGGATGAACTCTGTCTGATGAGTGCACGAGTAATTCTCTCAGTCATAAGAAGCCTAGTTTTTCTCAGAACCCTACTGCTCAGAAATTAGGTGTCTTGGATAAGGCTATTTGGAGTCTGAATTTAGAAACGTATCTATTTGTTCCTGTTCTTCTTGCTCTAGCGCACAGGAAGTCTCCCACCATGACTATGAGAACAAATCATGACAATGACAGTGAAAGACTGCATGGAACCCACTGGAAAAAAAACACGAACCAGCATCAAACAAAAACCCCAAATATCAGTTGCAAAAACCCTCACAGGAGATGGAAATTTCAACCATATACAAAATAAGATCAAAGTTTGATTGCACTACATCCAAGTTACATTCTCAGTTACCTTCATGAACAGTGCTTACTGTAAGAATTTTGCTGTGCTTTTAGAAAGCCTTATGTATTACAGCACACAGAAACACCAGAAGTTCTCATGCCACCAGTGATGGAGAAAAGCCTGAATGCACTGCCATAAAAGAAAATTCAGTACAAGGATAATAGAACTATTACATTTATGTTACCCTAAACTATCACTGCAATGTTGAGCCTTTCATCTACGACAACAGAAAAAATGGTCAAGTGTCAAAAAACTGATTTACAGGAAATCAGAGACTTGAGGGGTGTGCTAACCAGAGCAGTATTCACAACAGCTGTTTAAGAATCACACACCACATCTTAGACTGCTACTGAAAAAAGCCTCCACGCAGATCTATTTTTTGCTTATGTAGCATTAATTATTAGCAACCTTTAAAAACTATTTTAAAGCAGCTCTTTTGTTGACTGCTTCCTTTCACACCGCCTTCACACACTGATACTCAGCGCAGCACGGCTGGCAGTAGGAAGAGAGCTGCTGCTCCCAAGTGGAGTTTGAGGGGTGCTGCGTGTTGCATTCTACCAGTCAATGGCCTGACACAACATTCAATAGCAACTCCCCCTCTTCCGCACTTTGTCATTGGTAAAATGTTGCCAAGCTAGGAAACAGATTAAAAATTTGACTGTAGAGAATCACAATAGTCTGTGGGTGGCAATTATTAACAATTCGGTTTTACTTTGAATTTGCTGATGCTAACGCCGTAACTGTTTCCACATAGTGCCTGCTAAGTACGTTTTCTTGCTGCCTCCCTACCTTCCAGTAAGCAATACACAGCTCAAGTTTGAACACCAGTCTGGATATACCTCTCCATCCAGCTCTTTGCAGTAATGAGAGAGGAGAAGGGGAAGAGAGAAAAAAAATTCCTATCCTCCTTTATGAAAGGCTACTGAAAACAACGATTTAGAGAACTCACCTTTTGTGCCTCAGACTTGGCCGTCTTGTTCCCAGTATCTAGAGCAAGGCAGAACAGAAACTCTCTTAAAGCTTCTTCTGTTTTCCCCAGATTAGCTAATGCTTGTCCTTTCCTTAGGTGACCCTGCAATGAAACACATCCGTAGTTGCAGCTTTTACTCTTTTGTCATTAGACTATGCAATAAAACCAAGATAAAATTACAAAAGATCTTTCTGGAGAAGAAAAAGTTAAGGAGGGAAAATCACTATAATAACTATTTCCTATACTTAGACACCAGTGGTGCCTGGGGTTTTAACCACAATGGTCGTGAAAACTCTTACAGACAGAATTAGGATATTCTCTAACTCAAACAAGTATGATTCTTACAGCACCTGAGGCCAAGTGATCTTGGAGAAAACTACATCCCCTACATTAATCTCCTAAAATAGCCATTGCGTCCTTATAGACTTTTAAGAGACAGTTCATGAACTTGAGATTCATCCAGGTCAAAGACAGTAGTGTTAGCTTATCCTCCAGGATTATAACTCTCTTCCTTTACCCCAGAAAGCTCAAGAATGGCATGGTTAAATGTCTGTACATCACAGGAGCCCAGGAAGTTACAGGACTTAAAGCCTCCTTCAGATTCAGCTGTCTGACCATTCTAATTGTCTTCTATCAGGGCACTGTTAAGGTTTTAAAACAAAGTACAGCTGGAGTCAGAACTTACTTTCAACCAGTATGGCTGCAGTCTGCACGCTGTTTCTGCATCATGCAATGCATCTTCACAAGCTTTCAAAGTAGAGTTAATCTGGGACCGATTGCTGTATAGTAAGTGGTCATTTGGAGCTATAGGAAATAGAAAAATTGGTTGACTGAAGTAAATTTAAAATTAGTTACATAAGCTTTATGCTTTATTTTTTTTTTTAACCACATGTTGGTGCTTCCAAGTTGTGCAAACCCACAAAATATCTAGTCTTTAAATAACTGCACTAACTGAAATCTGGAAACCTTTTTGGGCAACTCCAGGCAAAGTGTCAGCTATGTATTATATAACTGCAGGGAACATTGCATAAATAAATGCTGAGACGCTCACAATAAATTACCAGCCCCGACTGAGGATCAGATGGTTGATAGAAACATTTGGGAGACATTTAAGGTGGCAACAGGAATGCTGTCATACTGTAGGGAGGAGTTTCAAAATTTTTTGTATTGAAGGTCTTAAATGGTACATCAGGATCTTTTTGTGCCACAGCTCAACGAGAGGACAACAAGTGACAACTACAAGGAGCAAACAAAGCTAGAGCAGCGCAGGTGAAGCGATCTCCTGGTTACACACACTGTGTACTGGATGAAGGCTGTAACGCTTTTATTCGGAACACTTTCGTTTCATTGAAACTCTTACCCCTAAACCCTCGCCTTTAATTCCCACTCACTGCCTGAAGTTGCCTCTCCTCAAACTAGAGCCAAACGGCCGCAGCAGAACTTTTCCCTGCTCGGCTCCACGGGCGCTCCGGACCATGGGGTGCGGGGAGTCGCCTGCCCCGGACCCGGCTCCCCCCGGGGGGGTGCGGGGGGGACGGACACACACAACCCCACACCCTTTCCGGGTAGCGGCGGGCTGTCCCCGGGGCCGGCGGCCCTGCTCCCTCCGGGCCCCCGCCGGTTACACAACGGCCGGGGGGAGCCGGGCCGGACCGCGGGCTCCGCCTTATGCAACCGCCGCTCTCCTGACCCAGTTTCGGTACGGGCCGAAGGGCCCCTGCCCCTCCCCGGGGCTCCCCCACCACCCACGGCGGGGAGCCGGCGGCAGCACGGCCCCGGCACACCCCCCCCCCCCCCCCCGGCCGACCCGGGGGCTCGGTGCCGGCGAGCCCCGGCCGGTGGAAACTTGCCTCCCCCGCGGCGCTGGGGTCGGGGTGGGGGAGCCCGTTACCTAGGCTGACCGCTTCGTTGTACTTCTGCAGGGCGGCTTGTAGCTTCTTCTCCTTGTAGAGCAGGTTCCCTTCGTGCCTGAGCTGCGAAGCCTTCACTTGGCAGGGGAACCACTTGGCCAGCAGATTGCTGAGGATGACATTGACCCGCAGGAGCTGCCCGGCCGCCGCGCCGCCCTCCTCCTCCTTGCACAGGACACAGCGGGACTCGGCCGCCCGGTCTCTCTCCAGGCACTTTTTGCAGAACGTGTGTCCGCAAGGTAAGGAAACGGGCTCGAAGAGGAAGCCCTGGCATTTGCGGCACCTGAAGACGTCCCACTCGCGGGGCTGTGGGGGGCCGCTCCCGGCGGTGGGCAGCCCCTCTTTGATCCGGACGCTCTGCGCCAGGCACTCCACCAGCTTCTCCAGCTGCTCCGCCCGCAGCTGCTGGTGCCGGGACGCCAGCTGGTAGAGCGGCAGGGCTTCGTGCAGCCGCCCGCCGTAGGCCAGAGCGTCGGCCCGCCCCAGCAGCACCTGCCACTCGGGCCCCAGGCCGCCGCCGCCGCCCGACAGCTCCAAGTTCTGCGCCTGCAGAGCCCCGGCCGCCAGCTGCAGCACCAGCTGGGGCTCCGGGCGCTGCTGCGGCGGCAGGTGGGAGCCCATGGCGGCGGCGGAGCAGCGCCTCTACCAGGGCGGGCGGTGCGGGGCGCCGAGGCGCGGAGGCTGAGGGGGCGCGGGCGCGGCGCGGCCCCGCCGGCCCATGCTGCTGCCGCCCCGCGCCGGGAGCGCCCCGCGCCGCCGCCGACTTATATAAAGGCGGGCACGTGACGCCGGGCGGCGGCGCTCATTGGGCAGCGCCCGCAGGTTGTTACAAAACCAGGCGGTTTTGTAACGCGGCTCTAACGGCCCCCGGCCCGGCCCGCTGAGGGGAGCTCGCTGAAGGGGTCCGCCCGCCACCCCCGGCCGGGCCGCCGCCCCCCCTCTTGAACCCCGGTCCACTGTCCCGCAAGGGCGGCGGGAAGCTGGAGCCGCCGCCATGGGCTGTCCGAGCCGGCCCGGGCAGCGGTCGGTCCTGTCAGCAGCGGTCAGTCCTGTCAGCAGCGGCCGGTCCTGTCAGCAGCGGGCAGGCCGCGCCG
>JAOQGH010000062.1:9637625-9661552 GCA_025769975.1 Gallinago jamesoni | reverse complement strand
GCAGCGGTCGGTCCTGTCAGCAGCGGTCAGTCCTGTCAGCAGCGGCCGGTCCTGTCAGCAGCGGGCAGGCCGCGCCGCGCCGGTGCCAGGGTCCCGTCAGGCGCGGAAGCAGGTCGGTAGGTCTGACACACAGCCGAAACTCGCCGTCCTCCCGCCCGTCGGGTCTTGGCCGAGCCGTGCACCGGAGGCAGGCCCCCAGCCGGGAACCGGTTTCCCAGCGGGCAGCCCCGGTCACGCTGCGCTTCAAAAAGTTGCGTTCGACCCGTTGGTCCGCAGGGACACCGCGGTGAGACGCTCCCGGGCTCGGTGTTTCGGTACCCACGGTAATGCAAAAGAAACAATAGTTCAAAGCGATTTTGAGAAACGAGAATGCCATTTTCTACGAGAACTGGAATTTTAGAGATATAGTCATACAGTTAATCACCCTCGTTAAGCGAATCTACGTAGTAATGAGGCTATTTTAATGTCAGGTAATCATGCTTTTAGGACAAGTAAGCAGAACATTAGAAGGAAAATATGTATATTTGGTCTTGCAGTGTGGCATATTGCATAGATACACCTGTCCATGCCAGATTCTAGATAAAAAAAAGCATGTGCCTTATGATGTATGTTTGTTTTATTTAAGACCAGCTGTGTCCACGACTTCAATCTGCACATTCTCACCAATTGTCATTATATGAAAGGATCGCACTAGTTGTGTAACTGTTTGTGCTAAATGTAGCTTAGGGAGAAAATGACCTGTGCTACAAGAGAACAGAAGCAGTTGTTCTAAAAGAAGTTGTCTTTTATTTTTTGTTTTGTTTTGTTGTTTTGTCTGCAGTTTTACACAGACCTACAGTTACAGTTACTAGAAATGTCCATGATATAGATGCATACATTTTCAAATACTCTAAAGACACACGACATTTTTCACACTGTCTTAAAATCCACTGTAGCATTTGAAATTTGTGATAATATCCTATTACTGATATGATTGGCCTCCTCACAAAGCTCAAGAGAGAGGATGAAGGAATTAATTTCTCATTTCTTACTTACAGAAGTGCCTGGACTCCCCAGCTTATACTGTGAAAGCTAAGCAGGTATTAAGGGACAAACCTTGCCTGTGGGGTTTGAATAGACAGGACAAAAGATGGGAGAAAGGAGGGGAACATGACTTCTGTAAGATCATGTTTAGACAGGATACTTGAGAAAGTTCAGATGAACTTAAATTTAAAATTAAAAACTAATTTAAAGCCACTTAAATTCTGGATCTTAACTCTTATTAATATACACTTTAAATTAAGAATGAGGGCTTATTTTGTGGTGTTTATGTGTCCATGTATAGGTTAGGCTTATACAGAAAGTCAGATATATACCTGGAAACAGAAGCCAGCCATCAGACCCTTCAATTGTCTTTGATTCCTATGATGCTAAGATATTTTGCACCTGCCAGAAATTTGGCCCCTGTCCCTAGGGCTCTTGGATCTATTAAAAAAAAAAAAAAAAAGTTCAACATCTAACCGTTGTTCCCAAGCAAGTTCTTTAATTAGAAAAAGAAAAAGGTTAATTGAATAACAGATGGTTTCAGCAATCCTTTCTGCCATCACTTAAGTCAGATGATAATCCAAAATACAGTACATCCTGCCATCAAGTAATTCAAAGAAAGGCAGGGCAACTGAAACACTTAAAGTTTCAGTCAAACAATGCTTCAGAGCAGTTAGAAAGAATTAGCGTTTTTGTGAGCGTGGGGTTTTCCTGCCAGATTCAAGCTTGCTAACATAGACTTCTTTCCAAACTTCCATGCAAGAAAAATTCATACTATAAAAGAACAAAACCCTTAATAAGAACAAAACCCTTAACAAAAACAAAAACACCCAAAACAAACAAACCCCCCCATCCCCCAAAAAAAGAAAGAAAAGAAAAGAAAAAGGCTTTCTTGTAGCCTTGAGGTTGACAGTTGTCTCTATTGCAAAACTATAGTCTCAGCAACCCCTCAGTGTGTTATTTTATAACCATTGTCCTGAAAACCACCATGAGTCAAAGCCTATTCAAGCGAGGGAAAGTGACATAACCACTGGTTACCAGTAGCAATGCAACGACAATCTCTCTATCAGGGATACGCCACCAGTATTTACATAGTTACATAGCAGACACTTAAAGAGGTAAGTCATGGTACAAAGGGAAGGTTTCTAGCAGCACATGGATTCAAGATAGGAAATGGAAATAGAGTATCATAGAAAATGTAATCAGCATTTGTGCTCTGAAGGGAACTTCCACAGTTTCTATTTACAATGTATGAAAGGATCCGCAGGGCTCCCTGACGGTCTGATCACTCAGGGCTGAAATGAGTCTCAGAAAAGCACTGTGAAATGTACTTCTGGGAATTCTCTTACACCAGCAGGGACGTGGCTGAGACATTTCAAGAGAAAAGGGCATCTGTGCTTTATGAACTATTGCCATGGTGGAAGCTGTATGCTTATGAGGGTTCAGACACAGACAGACCTTTATTCACAGCCAGAAAACAGTTAAGACCTTATCACAGATTGCCTATGGGCAACAACTCTGTGACTTCTTAGGGGAGAAACCAGCTGGCTCTGCCTCTGCTAGTTCCTGGTATGTGTGGTGTTTGGTAAATGTTAGTACTCTGTGGGGTGTGACAGGTACAGAATGAGCTGTACGGTCACTAATGGCAAAATGTTTTAAAGCCACGATACTAATTTACTGTTCACTAGAAGTCAAATAGTTACAAAATATTTGATTCTGACATCAGACCCGGCTCCGCAAAGACTGTTTTAGCAAAAACAGCTGTGTAAATTGAATGGTACATGCTCAGTCTAGATATGCTGGGGTGTTTTTATATAATATATCCTGAAAGCGTGGAGTTTTCATACATTCATACATATATTCATGGATTTGGAGCAACAGTAGGTCATGAGGTGTACTTGATTAGAAAGCAAAAAAAGAAAAAGGGGGGGGGGGAATGCAACCCCCTACCTATTTGCATTGTTCATGAGATCAAGAATAAATTTATCCTTCACTCAAGCAGAAGGTAAAACTAGGAGGTGACTCACTCTGCAAAAGCACATCTCCTTTGTATGATTTTTCTACAAAGGGAGGTTTAATTTCTTCCTTTTAATGACAATGAACACAATACTGATCTTCCAGCAGTTAATGGCTGGCATAACAGGCAGTATGAGAGCGTGACTACATTCTTCAGCCCTCTTCTGGAGCAAACTGCATCATGCTTTGAGACCACAAAAACAACCAACAAACCTGTTTCTTTCCCCTTTCAAACACAACTAACCCAAGTGTGAAATTCTGACCTGCTAGTCATGCTGACAAAGTTCCTTCTCTACTGGCAGCAGTACAGATGCAAAAAGTCACTTAAAAAATACAGCCACAGATGGGTTTTTATTTTCAAGTGCTCTGCACACACTGCCATAGTCCATAGGCAAGAACAGACTTGGACTGATGGCCCATGGGGTTGAACCAATTGAAAAAAAAACAACAAACAAACAAACCAAGAGGGAGGCTTGATCATTACGTCAGGAAGGTGTGCTGACTTACGGTTAGAGAATAAGAAGTGAAGACACGTCAGTTCTGTGTGATTTTGCCACTGAATCTCTGAATGACTTCTGGCAACTATCTTGAACTCTCCTTTTGCATTCTGCCTACCGTGACGACTCCTGCACGTGCTGGGCATCTCTGCTATTGTGCACAGAGGATTTACATTGGAGCACAATCAAGTACTACTTTAAATAAGTTTTGACACATTAATCTTGAAAGAAAAGGCATAATGTTCCATATGTTATAAAGGAAATGAAAGAAAAGGTGTAATGGAGAAATCTACATTCATATGCCACGATTAGAAAATTGCTAGAATTAAGATATTCACAAATATATCCACCAAATTAAATAAATGCATGGCACCATCAAGCAGAGAAGGCAACTGGATCACTGGGGTTTATTTTTCAGGGAAAACTACCAATAGAGCCTGTTGGTCCATCAATGTGTGTAATAAGAAAAAAAACCCAGCAGTGCCCCTCCCATGCAAATTTCCTACCTTCCTGATTGATGGCTGACTAGTGGTAGGTTTGGCAAGACTTGGACAGCGAGCATCCTGTTCAAGTTGTATCTTTCACTGTGTGATACAGGGAGATCACGCAGTGTGTCCTTGAAGTGCAATCACAGCTAGAGTGGGTTGGGTTTCTGAACATTTCTGTTCAGGCATACCCAGACTCTTAGAAGCTTATTTTTGTTCTGTATTGGACTGGAAGGGCTACAGTCAGAAATTCAGTGGAATTCAAATTCCAGAGTATTTTAATTGTGAAGTAGAAGCATTTCAGTGTTGAACAAGTATTTAAGACATAATTCAACATGAAGTTCTGAGAAACCTCACAATAATTTGAAGGCTTATATTTTATCAAAATTGAGGAATTATCCACTAGCCACTCCCACTACCCATTTTCATGACAACTGCTGTTTTACTGGAAAGCTAATCTGTCAGAAGAAAAGCCTAAATGCACTCTTAAATAGAGAGGAATTAAAATCCCAAGTGTTTAAGTACCCCTCATTATCCATGCTAAAATTCCAATTACAGTAAAACTCCTGCTTAACATGTGGCAACCCAAACTTGAGACCAAGACGTCCATCACCTCTTGCAGAGAACATGAAGAAAATGGTCACGAAGCCTTTTCATTTCTGGAGAACATGGGCAATTGTTGTTACAGGAAAACATCTGAATGAATATATTCTGTCTAGA
Organism: Gallinago jamesoni; assembly: GCA_025769975.1. Taxonomy (NCBI): domain Eukaryota; kingdom Metazoa; phylum Chordata; class Aves; order Charadriiformes; family Scolopacidae; genus Gallinago; species Gallinago jamesoni. Next base: position 9,656,811 of record JAOQGH010000062.1, on the reverse strand, counting down.
AAGTAAAGGTATTTTTGGATTCTTCTACTCTGACCAGTAAAAAAAAAAACAACTTTGCAAATATCTTAAGCAGTAGGTCATTTTACACCCATGCAGTGTTCCATTTGTCTGAGAAAATTTCACTTATGGTCTCAGTTGAGATACCTTTCAGGTTTGAAACCACGTAAACCTAGACAATCAGAAGGAAAAGGTTGTAACAAGGAACATAAGAATGTGTATTTTGTTTTACAGCTTGTGACAATGTCATTCCAGAAAGAAGATGGACAAGCTTCGTAAAGTAAAACCAAAAAGAATACCTTACATTAATGCAATCTAGAGTCCACTTGAAGTGATAGGAGCTAATTCCTCTTTGTATGCTTTGGTGTGACCTGAACACAGTAGTTAAGAAGCAGCATGGATCAAACCTGGAAGTTATTGATGAATAGCCTACAAAGGAAATGGAACATGCAGCTTTTGGACAGTTTGAAATCACAGCTGACAGTTTTATTTGAAGCTACAGGACACATTTTTGCATAGGCTTTAACAGCTCTCTGGACCACAGCTATTTAGCTGTCTTTAGATTGGTATGGACTGCTGTCAAACAAGTCTCCTCTTAAAAAGTATGACAATGAAGTATTTTTATGCCTGTTTTGATTCTTAAAGTCTAAGAGCCAAGTCATCCTTTCCTACACAAACATCCGTGGGAGTGTAAAAGGCCTCCTGAATCCACAATTTCAGTAGGTTTCTGTGGGGAGTGAGAAAGATTAAGGCAAATTCTACAATGAAAAAAAATGAGAGAGAGGAGCATGGGTGGTACTACTGAGGTAGAAACCCTGAAAGCAGCTAGAATAAGCCAATGCTTAACCATGCTAGTAGCATGTGCTTTCTAAACTACTTTAGACAGCCAGAAAACTCCTGTAGTTCTAGGGCTCACGGCTTCTCCTGTCTGGGCCATTGCTCACAGCCTTCATATCTTTGCTGCCGGGAGAAAATTTGTTCAGGCAATGACTGAGGAATGCATCTCTTCTTGGCAAAACTCTTAGGGGCATACTTGTGATCCCACAGTGTTTAAATGAGACTTAAAACATATGTTTCAAGTTAAGGGAGTTCTTCCACAGTTTACTCATAGGGGAAAGGAGTAACTTAGAATAGAATATTTCAGTTGGAAGGGACCTACAATGATCATCTAACTGCCTGACCAACTCAAGGGCTGCCTAACCAATCTGGGGAACGTCAGCTTACGCTTAACTGTTTTATTGACCTGAGGGCTTGGATATCTTCATACCTGTGACTTCCATCCCAGAGGCTGCATGCAGCCTCTTCATCCTGAGGTCTGACTTGCACTATTAACTAGTATGTAGCTGTAGTGGTCTACAAGGTTGCTGCCTCCTGCTGTTCACTGTCACCACAGTGCTAGAGGTTTCTGCCCAGTAATGTTCCATTCACATTGAACATATAGGAAATACATGAAAAAAAAGGCAGGCATTTTTAGTTAGAAATCTATGACATTACCAGTATTTAGACCATTCCGACCAACCAGCTAAAGCCTTAGATTGCAACTTTGCGCTTCAGCAATTCCACGGAATTAGTTCTGGAAGCACAGTCGATATTCTTGATCCACAGGCTTCCATTTTTCTTCAAAATTAGCCCTAAGTATCTATAGCCCTATCTCAGTCACTTCATGAGACATCAGATAGCAATTTTACTTATGCAAAACTTAAGTTCACATTTGTCATACTAGAGCGCAGATGTAGGGGTTTTTTATTTTTTTATTTATTTGAGATATTGCAGAGCTTTCTTATGATACACATCCATGGGGCTTCCGGTAGCAGGCTTTCAAAAATAATTAGAGTGATGAATCATAATCAGAAATAAATGACTCTTACATCTATTAAGCCAGTTATTTAAAAAATGTTTTGATGAATCATGCAAAAATGCTCACAAACAACATTATACTTTTTCATAGATATGTTTTTTTTCCTAAGTTTTATGAAAAAAGCTTGTGCTTTTAACACTTGAATCAAAAAAATATTTACAGCAGACATCATAAATGCTACACTGGAGTTCAGACAGGCAAAGTGGAGATGGTCCCCTCCTCTGCCATTCACAAAACGTGCTGAGGGTTTCAAATCTGTTCTATAAACTCTCCATTTTAGTGTTCAGTCCTGGATCTTCAGTATGCTCCTTTTCTCCAAATCATTCATTTCCTTCAGTATAAGGGCAACATTGTATCTCAGTTCTTGAAACTTTGCAACTGGCACCTGAAACAGAATATTCCGGTTAGAAAACATGAAACATTTTAGGAACTTTGAGTAGGGTGTGCCTATAGATAGACACATTCCACGGTGTCAGCCCAATCTCTCTGAAAATACGGTTTTTTTTTAGACTTAAGACAAAGAATTTGAGGTTAACAGGTTAATAATATTCAGTTAATTCAACTAAATCATCAGGGTGAAAAAAGAGCAGAGTGGGAAAAAGCAGAAACAACAGCTACATAGTACTTTTTTATACTGCCTCATGTGAGAAAAGTACTCCAGAAAGTAAACTAATGGCTAATGTGGTAAAGTAAGAAAGTTGCAGATCGGAAGGGAAAATGAAGACACCTGGAAGGCTGTGGAGCCTACAGAATGCTCAAGGAGCAAATTCCAGATATTCTGATTGTCCAAACTTGTAGGAGAAAGTAATTGAGCCTCAAAGCAAGAGATTTGGCAGCAACCTCAAGAGCAAAGAGGACTGGGCACTATCTATACATGGAAGGTAAAAGTTTTTGATTTAACATACAAAACATTTTCAACTATGCAGGAGAGTAATGGACTTTCTTTTATCATTTCAAGCCTGTGAAGCCAAATGGATGAAATTTATTATCTGTCAAGACAGAAAACCACGTGAGCACAAGCTGAGACTGGGTGCAGCACACAAATGCATGTGCTCACGTGAGTACCAACATCTGGGTAGTCCCAGGCTGCTCTGCAGAGCACTGCTGCATTTACTCTACTACTTTGACTACATTGAAGACACGCAGTTCTTTTGACAGAGTCCCTTGTCATATCCTTCTGCCTACTGTAGCACAGATATCAATTATGTGAGAGGAATCCAACAACTGATTTACATTTTCCACATGAATCAGAAATACATATAAAAGCATCATGTCCTTTTCACTTTTGACATATATACAAGGCTCAAAATGCGGCAATTCCTATTGCTTTTGAAATAGAATCTTCATTGTCAGAGATCACACTGCAATTAAAAAAACAAACCAAACCCAAGAGACCAAAGTGTATAACTTTGTGTATAACCTGTGGCATACACATTCTGAAACTGTTCATAGCAGAATTACCTTCTGGACTTAACATCCTGCAGAAGCCCTCTTAGGACATTCTCAAAATGTCTGAATGAAAGGAAACTGCAGAGGTGAGGACTATATTTGCTTGCATATGGTACCTTGAACCAAAACATAGGTTTATCCCAAAGACATACTAACTGTGGGAAGATCACTCATCAGATACAGAAATGAGGTTTATAGACAGATCTTTGGCATTCAGATCTAAGCGGCAGCAGCAAAGAGCCGATTTGAAGAGAAGCCCATTGTTTGCTATCAGGTATCTGAACTTCTGTGCATACTGGACAAGCATATCAACACATCTCCACTGCAGAATAGCAAAGGGTCTTACACAGACTTACAACAAGAAAAACCAAAACCAAACCAAAACAACCAGGAACAATGCCACCAAGACCAAAACTTGACATTAAATACCAGGAAATGAAGCCCCAAATCTAAACAGCAAAGAATATACTAGTTTTATACTTGTAAGTGAATCCTACATATAGGAGGATTAACCTGTAGAGGGTTGTAGAGGGTTAACCTGAAGCCCATGGTATCATTTAAGTTCCATGGAAGACCTTAAACAGAGCCTTACAGGATGCTCTGAGCTGGACTGTCCACAGAAGGGTGAATTTGATCTTCTGTGAAGTGACACCTTCAACACTTTGCAATGTAGCCCATAATTTGTGCCTTCCTCAACAGCTGCCTTCTTGTGAAGCCTTGTAACAGTACAGTCAGTCCACCTCTTTCAACTCACGGTGCTTTGGTGCTACCTCCAGACTGCTACTAACACAGGAACTGAAGCCAAAATCTTTACAGAGTTCAAATGTAAGAATGCCTGCTGTGCACTGAATTCTTGTACACATCACCATGTTATTTATAGAACAAATAAAATTCCTTTGCAAAGGTTAAAAATATGGAAGAGTTTATGCCATCTTCTGGCAAGCCTTTACGTGGAGTGTCATAAATACTACCACTGACTAATTCTGAAGTAAAAGGCAAAGTTCTTTTACTTTCTTTCTAGCAGCAAGAACTGTACTAAAGCAAGAGAATAAAGCTACCTCTGCCACAAGAGGAGAATGTTACCATTCTTTACCAAATGGAGGGGGTTCAGAACTGTATGATACATTATATGAACTACCCCAGTAATTTTCCTTCCCTCAAGAGCCATCATCAGGTCTGAAGGTTACAGTTGATAACAAACACATAGTTTTTACTCAAACCAGATATTATGCAACAGTGCTTTTCAGTAATTAATATTCTTCTAACAAATGAGGTTTCAGTGAAACGTGTGTAGGAACAAGGTATGATTCTATATTGTACGCAGCTACACTGAACATGAAGGATTCCAAAGCAAACCAATCAATGATAATGCATTATTTAAAAAAGCTTTAGCATTTTAAATAGTAATTCAACTTTCTAAAAAGAACTTCAAGTGGTTTCTTTTTCATTTATTATGGCAATCAGACTTACTTCAAAACGATGAGCTGTCCCATCTGAAAGCTTCATCATCATTAGAATGGATGGTTGAAGTGCACGGGCCAGTGAACTGAAATTATTTACATTATTAGTATTACAACAATAGACATCAGCAGTGTGATGAGTACAGCACTGTACATTACCAATTTAAGATGCTCATGTAGGCTTTACATAGAACATGACTATCACAGAGCCCTATACCTGGCTGGCTGGAAACTCATGAACACAGGAGTCCTGTCCAATTTGCCTCAGTATTGAGACTAAAAATTTTTTTAATAGTTTAGTAGCTGCAAGTTTAGGAGCATTTTCATTTTACATAATAACCAGTTCAGTGGAACTATGACAGGGATAAGAGCTGAACAAACACTGCTAGTAATAATGCACAGTTTTCTTAGTCGATTTACCACGTTGCATTAATCCTTTCCAACCCCTCATACTTTCCACTGCCATCTCATTTGGAGAATCAAGCTCTTTGAGTCTTCATGCTAAATTTGTGGGTTGTTATTTTATTTGATGACCCAAAGAGGGGAAATGAGTCATTTTTGTGCAGCTTCTATTACCCAACATTGCCAAAGCCTGCTCAGGTACTGACAGTCATTGCAGCCAGAAGCCATACCTCTTTACAGAGGCTGTTGCTGGATGATAAACAAGAAATCGCAGGGGGAGGTTGACTGGAAAGGAAAATAAGAAGAAGGAAAATAGAAAAAGATAATATATTGCTCCTGTGTTGTTTGGAAAACAAATCATAGGATTTGCTTGCAGCTTGCAAGCACTGTGCCTGAGTATGTTTATCTGTACATTTTGCTCTCTTTATAGGTATAGATTTTTTATGCATAGTGATACGTGTGTAGTGCTTACAGCATTGCTCATCTGAGAGTCACCTGAATTAGCAGCTTGTGGCCATCACAATGTTCACTTAGGAACCTTTTTTCTTGATTTCAGGAAGACTATCCCCGATTACCCAAGGGCCTCTCGACTATTGCAGCAACAAGACTGTACTCTCCCTCAGATGCAGGTACTCATGAATGCAATGAAGTCACTCAAGCTAATGATTTACAATACTGACAAATACTGGATCATCTTTCAATTTCTTTCACCCTCGTGCATCTTGGTTAGAACTAGACAAAGACCAGAAACAGCATAGACAAATGGTTTCTGTTTCCTTCTGGGTCTAGCCAAAGATCCATCCCCCAGCTGCCTCTGCTGTGGCAGATGGCAAGAAGCTATCCACTGCAGGCACAGGCAAGATGGCCACAAAGGCCTTTAGTCCTGTATTGTGAAAGAAACTAGGAGGTAGTTCAATTGCATAATTATGACAGTATAAAGCTGCTGTTCTGAAGCCTCTCTTTGCAGAATCTACAGCAAATACTGGTGATTGTACAGGTGATTGAAAGTAATTTTATTTAACATGCACAACATACAAATGGTAGTCTACTTGAGAAGTTGAATAGATGATTTCCCTCCTTTGCTCCAGAGAAACCAAGAGCTTGGCTGGCTGCTTGAGGCTCAATCCATCTAATTTATTCCATCATCTCTGAGGACCTGTGGAATTTTATCAGCTCCCTTAAGTTTTGAAATATTGAAAAAGAAATTAAAACTTTGAGTGAAAAACGTTTCTAGTACAGAGGTTTTGGAGATAAAGCAAATAAGGAGCCTAAAAAGTATCATCAGCAGAAGACGAAGGCAGCAGCCTTTTGCCAGGTCCATGTTAACAGCAGTAACCTGTATATAAATTGACTACACTGTTCAGAAAATTCCCTTCATATCTTACCATGTAATGCTACATTCCAATCCCTAACAGGAATATATATTTTAACACCATTAACATTTTTTAAGGAGCACAAGAAGTCAGTTTAACCGTGGGCAAAATAATTTCTAAGGTCATGCAGGATTCTTTTTTGTACCTTGTGGATATAGCTACATCCACTCTCCACTTGAAGTCCTGGACACCTGGCAGCCTACTTCCTTGTATCAGAGCTGTGCCATCGGAAGCAGGACGCCTACAGAGTAAATCAGAAATGGGAGACTGAAATGCAGATTCATAAAAGAAACAACAATCTAAAGAGATAATAAGATTCCTCAGAAAAAAAACCTATCCGGAACTTGTTTCTCTTCTACATCTATTCTCGGAGAGGTCTGAATGAGTGAAGGTTTTGTGTATTTAAGGCAGCTGTGCTCAGATTACCCACTTTTCCTATGCTCAACTATGGTCCATGTTAAAAAAAGAGACCAAGTGACTCTATGTAATTCCAGTAAACTGATGTCACTACAAAGTTTAGTAAGAGTCATTCTGGTGGCTGGCATATCTATTATTTCAATTATATGCAACGGTGAGGCATAGAAGGGCATCTGCAAATATATCTTTACCTTCATGCAGATCCAACAGGGACAAGCAGGAATGAGGCAGATGGCTTGAGCAAAAAAGTTGGAATAAGGTCACTGTGCTCCTTCAGTAGAAAGCATCTAGTATTAGCAAGCAGCAACGTTTTAAAATATAACAACAGAGTGTACTTTGAAGCATATTTTAATTAAAAAAAAAAATCACACAGTGGTTCTTGGTAGTCCAACATAATTTGAAAATTCTAAGTTTCTTACATAATGTTCACTGCCAACCCCAGCACAACCCTCAGGATTTTTGTCTAGTCTAATGTATAAGAAGCCAAGGACTTCATTTATTACTCTTACTGCAGGAAGAATCAGGCTGATCAAACCTCAGTTTATTTCTGCGAGGACATAAAGTTGACAGCGATTAAACTTCAGATGCTTGACAATCTTTAAAATTCTAACAGCATCTTAAGCTCTGGGTTAGTAAACAAGCCAAATCTGACACAAAGACATAACAAACACCCATTTTTAGATATACGTGCAGAAATATCTTCAGAATGAGGTCACTGAGCTGGTCCATTTGGGAGCTGGTGTGGACTTAATGTTACTTACCATATTTATTTATTTTTTGCTAAACATCCCATGTCTCTGGAAGTTATTTACGGTACATTTCAAATCTACTCCAGTACTCCCACTAAGGGCAGGAAAAGAGACATTACATCCTTTATCCATGGTGCTAGACATAATCTAATTACAGACTTTACATCAGAAAGGAATCCTCTCTGAACAAATCAAGGACTGTAGAAATGATAGTCTAACATCCCTACTCAGATTCTTGTCTGCCAGTTAGTTGGTGCCTTTAGAAACTGCTCAGAAAGATTAATGATTTGATAAGGTATACAGGAGTGACAGGCTGAGATCCTCCAATACATTTGCATTTAGCAAAGGCAATATCAGAAAGAATTTATTCTTTTTTTTGGGAATGGTGTCAGAAGTGACACATGTTCCTAATAGTATGGTAAAGGAATGAGCAGGAAAAAAAATAGATCAGCTGGTTCTTACTCATTGTCAACTACTGGATAGGAAGTAGGTCACCACAGCTGGGTGCAACCACTAGGAGCTGGAGTCTAGAATGGTCATTAGCAGGATTAAACCGTAAGAACAGGCCTTTCTCTCAGTGGTGAGCTGCTGCTAGAGTATTGCTTAATTTGGGGAATGCCTAAAAATAGCCATACTGCTGCTGCTTCCTATAAGACACACTAACTCCCATCAATGGAAAACAGTCCATTCAGTGCAGCACCAGCATTTTGGGGCCAGGAAGAGTAGAGAAAACAGGAAGATGTTCTAGTTAACAGTGGTGGGAAAGGTCAGCAATGCCCAAACAGAGGGGAAGGTTCTGAATATTGTTAAGCTAAGGCATTTCTGTGGCCAAACCACAAAGCTTTAGCTCTGGTCAGGACTGCTCTTCAGTACCATTCCCTCAGAAAGAGTCATGGCTTTTATAGCTTAGTTTAAGCTTCTGTCAGCACCTTCCCAGCTTGGACAAAATCACAACTGGAACTGCAAGAATCCTGTAAGGATGACAGAATGTGCATAGTGGCCAACATACATACAGAAATTATACAGGCCATTAATCAAGGCACTGATTTTCAAGAGGAAAAGCAAAATGGAACAGAAAAGACTCAATGGATCTTATATCCAAACCTATAGACTATAATCACATTCTGTAAATGCTGTTTCCAGCAGCTGCAATATACTGTCAGCACATAGTGCAGAAGGCAGAAGTTAGAATAACTAAAGCACCACAGATCAGCTAGAGAACATCCAAATCATACGTGGAAAGGATGATACACCTTGTGACAAGAGCATCATCTGCCAAAGGATGCAAGAGAAGAACACTCAAAAATGAAAGATTAGGTAATCTGGAGCAGCAGCTGACCTAACAATATCAAAACTAAAGACAAATTCCAGATGGTTCCCTATTCACGTAACAAGACATGCCTAGCAGGCCACTGAGCAGGGAGAGTGAATAAATCTGTATGTGTGAAATGCTGACAAATGGTACGCAGAATGCACCCTCCTGGCAGAAACAAAAGCTACACTATTTTTTTAAAAAATGCAGTATGTTTATCATAAACATTCAGAGAAAGGAAAGTTAGAGTTATCCCTCCCCTTAAATAATAAAAAAAAAAGTTTTCATTTCATGTAATTATTTGATGGTGTCAATGTGGCAAGTTTTTCTTTCAGTCTATATAGCTTGATGGAACCTTGGAGACACCAAAATAAAAATGTCAAACTTCCAGTACTTCAGAGCTGTTGTTTAGTGAACAAAATTGCAAAAAATAGGATAAGATGCCAGGAAAAGTATTAAAAATGGATTTTTCTGAGTTATCTAGCTCATACTGAATTTTTGATCAGATGCTAATACTTCTCTTACCATCACAATCATATATATTTACAACTCAATAAGCATATGTATGATTCAGTGTTACATTTAAGATTATAAAAGCAGATCTGTCTAGAAATCAAATCTGAGGTACTCTTCTCTGGTCTCAAAACACAGAGCAAGATTACACTGGATAATCACAGCTTTTGAAATGAGGAAAAGCTAAATTTTCCAGCATCGTGATTTCACAGCAGAAAACAGACAATCATGCATGCTTCAAATGACATCTAAATTTATCTTCTTTCTCCACTGCAAACAATATTTCCACTTTGCAACCATGAATTTTGCATTCTTAACACCTATAATTCAAACAGAAGAGCAAAGAAAAGATGAGAAGGCTGAATTTATTTTTACTCCAAGAACCTTTAGCTTTAAGCTAGGATCTTAACTGAGGAAATGAAAAATATTTTTAACTTTGATAGCAGCATTCAGACCCTGGTAAGGGTAACTGAAATACCACAACTATGATTATCAGGATTCCATGCAGAGTACCTGGAGCACTGTTGGGGTAGTGATGCTGTATGCTGAGTGACCGCAAGTTTCAGGGAGAAAAGCTTTGCATATGCAAAAGTTCAAACAATTTCTAGATGTAGAATAAGCTAAATGTGGTTGAGCAGAGAACCATATAGAAAAAAGAAATCCCTAGGATGGACAAAAGAGAAAGGCTGTTCAAAAAGATCTTGATTTAGTATTTCCTCTGGAGCTACTGAGCTATACGGCTTAGAAAATGACAGCTAGCAGAGCACCTGATATCTCATACGTGTCATCAAGTCACCCAGTGTGAATTCCCAATTCCACTGTACATTAAGACTTGATTAAATGCCATTTGAGAAAGCTTCCATGAACCACAGCATGCAGAAATCATTTGTAGCTTGGCTCTCAACAATGCAAGATCAAACTTGAAGTGATAATGATGATAAAAATGCTTAATTCTGCAATGCATTTTTCATCTGTAGGTATTAATGCACCTTACAGAGGCTACAGAACATTATAAAAACTGATGGGTGATGATCACAGAAAAACTGAATATTGAAATCTGGCATGAAAGGTACTTACTGCATATATAGCTATGCATGAGTGACATCATGTTATGTTGAATCAAAATAATGGGACAAATCTTGTTCTCATTTAGAGAATTTTGCTGTTCCTTTAGTAGGGCTGCAATTTTTGTCAGCAGAGCTTTCTGCAACTCTGCTGGTTGCACAATGCATGATACATGAAGATACTAACCTGTTACCAAAGACTATACTGGAAAAGTCCACAATGAAATCTTCTGGTATCCTTAAAGAGAAGAGCCATAGAAAATAGTTAAGTGTTTTGTAACCACAAACACATGGCCTTAGCTACCAAAAAAAAATAAATAATCTATTATAGAACACAAAAAAATGTGTCAACATTTTCCGTCTTCCATTGCTTAAAACTGCCATCAGCTCTTACGTAAGTACTTCAGTATTGATTTAGTCTAGGCTCTCAAAAGAATAGCTTATGTTTTTATATCAAGAACCCTAAAAACCGTATTATGTATCTCTGTCCTATCTATTATAGCAACAGTGAGTTTCAAATGAACCAGTACTTGCTTAACTTCTCCAAGTAAAGTCATGAAAAACTCTACTGATGGCTCTGACAAGTGCAGAAGGCAAGCTAGCAATGCATGCTTTCAAAAATCCCAAACCTACACATTTCATTTCACTTTCACTTGAAATATAATGAAAAGAATACAGAATTAATTGCTTCCCTCAAAAGTAAAACCAGAGCCTAAGAGTACTTACAAAAGGAGCACATCTAACATGGGGAGGGCAAGCATAAATTTGATGGGGACAATGAGAACAGATTGAATAGACTAACTCACACTCCCTCCTCCCAATGCCTCTCTGCTGCTTTACCATTCCTCTGATGCTACTGTTGCCTTACAAACAAGCTGCTGTTGATTTTCAGTTCAATATGCATCTGGCTGCGAATTGCAAAGACTGTGGAGCAAACATTATCCATTCAGCTGCCTTTGCCACAGGGACAGTAACCTCCTGCAGAGAGGCAGGTTGGCCAAGTGGAAGAAGTAACTACTGCTGCCACAGTGAAATCCAGCGCTCAACATCAATCAGTGCCCAGAGACATTACTCACCAGTGGCTTGAGATACACAGTGGTATATCAAGGAAAAATCAAAGCAAACAAGGAAGTTACCTGTCCTAAATGGCTTACAGTATCTAATGATGGGAGAAAAAACAACTCATCAACTCACACAGTGGGAAAATGAAACAGCAGTTATTAGAGACTAAATTCTTAATGGAAGAAGTGAGGTTAAAATGCATTTTTAAAGAGTACTTAGACAAAACTGAATTCATATTAGCAAGGTAGTTATCTAAGGCAAACTGGGAAGCGAGGAGGAGGGACTAGACAGTGCTTTTTTGGCTGCATGTGTCTGTCTGTCTTTCAGAAGAGACAAGGTTATTTCTGCAAACATTACTTATACTGTCCGTGCAAGTGTATCACTTAACCCATCCCAATGATGACGAAATATCCTCTGTATGTAGTGGAATAGCTGGAGAAAGAGGGTGTAATATGATTATTATGATACCTATCACAATACTTGCTCAACTGTAAGAGCAGGAGTTATTAAAACTGAAACATTAATGCTACCTTTGAGCTTGCATTATTTTTGCTGTACAGTTAATGATTTTGCTGAAAATTCTGTTCCCAGCTCAAGCAGCTTACACGAGGCCAGTCACACACTAAGCAGATCAGACACAGAACATGGCACAGCTCAGGTCTGAGCTACAGATAGCAATCAGTTTTCAAAGGAACATTCTGAGGAAGGGACTCAAAGGGTAAGGATGAAGGTGTGAGGATGTCTCAACCCTATGTTATTGGTCTGAGCTATAAAGTTATTAAACAACATGTGAGAGGAAGGAAAAACGAGCACCCACAATTTAGAATGAATTTATTCTCACTGGCTCAGCCAGTCAGGCCAAGAAACAGAGAATATAGAATAGCAACCCTGTGAAACCAATAGTATTGATCTAATTAATCAGAAGTGGGCATGCCTCCCTGCCTCTCTCTTCACCAAAACTAGAAGACAAGACCAGCTGTGTCACCAGGAAACTGAGAATTACAATACTTTATATGTGTAGAATTAGTTCAATCTTCAGCTTCACTGAAGGAAAAAAAACAGAACGCAGGGGAGGTGAAAAAAACATAACCTGCCCAAACACTGTGTGTCAAGACACTGCCGCTAAACCAATTACATGTGTTCTTCATGCACAGGAGTCACTGCAGAAGGGCAAGTGTCCAAATGTAATTTGTAGATGACTTAAAAACAAGCCGGTATTTAATCTCCAAATCCAAGTGCATTGGGAAACATAGGAAATGACAATTCCCATAGGAATTGAAGATGCTAAAGGTCCTACCAAATTGACTTAAGTATTAGAGCTTGAGAGTAAAATAAGCTATTCAATCTTCTAAAAGTTTAGCCACAAGGTGAAGAGAGCTACTCACAGGAAATAAGACTGTCAGAGAAGGAAGTTAGGAAGAGTCCCAATAATGTAAGAATCATGAGAGCAGAGCAGCAACGAGCAGCACATAAAACAGTCTGCAAGCAACAAAAATGCAGTTATCTGAACTATTCCTGCTGTATCAGTCATGTTAACCAGAACAGCAAGGCAAAAAAGATTTTTCAAGATATAAAAAAGATAATCCAAACTAAAGTGTTTTCATAGTTCCATGAATAATCCATAAAGTAAGGGGAAAAAAAACCCAACTACTAAAGTGTGGTCAAATGACAAGGACAGAGGCCTAGCAGTCTGGATTTCTAGGTACAGCCAGTGACTTCTGGCACCTCTCTATACCAGTTTTTTCTACTGCTCAATAGAGGAATATTCACCCACCCCCAGAGAACTTGGCACGGAGCTTTTAGTGCTCTTCATTATTCCTTAATCACACTGAACACATTCTGCATGCACCTCAAAAAACACCAACTCCCACTGGGTCAAAAGCAATTCATCAGTTTCTTACTGACCTACTTTAACCTGGGTGTGAACTCCATGACGTGGCAGAGGAAGCAGCTTGCATTTTAGCTCACAAGACAAAAGGCAGGCCAAACTCCAGCTCTGAGCTGCAGACAAAATTGTATCAACTAGCATGGCACCTTTCAGCATGGCCCCAATTGCACCTTTCAGCAATTACACCCCAATTACAAGTCTAAACCCACAGCTTTAATTTGCCTGAAGTTGCTCATAAAGTTATGCTTATGACTCAGCAGAACATAGCCTTAAAAGAAAGCCAATTTGCAGGTTAATGGACAAATAAGGATAAAAAAAAAAAAGACAGAATGTGCAAAATATCTATCTATTTATCCTAGGTAGCAATCAGAATGCTAAGGATTATGGGAAATTAGCATTTTAAAGCAATTGGGCCTTGGTGCAGAGATTTCTCTATAGATGAAAGCATCAACTTTCTCTTGTCTCATGACTACTGAATATGGAAATAAGGGAAAACCCATAAAGATTATTAGCATCTCATGTCTAGCTTTTAGGATCTGAACATCTATTCAGAGATATTCTGAACAGCCTGATACAGGTTTTGCTTAAGCCTATATCAAACACAGTGCTTTCTTGGGTAATGGGCAGGACAGATCGTAGCTGAACAAGGTGGTAGGATTTCATGAGCATTATATCATTGGCCTTTCAAAGAAGAAAAAAAGTAGGGCAGTTTCTTAGCTTCTGAAATGTTACCACTGTCTTACCAAACATGTTAAAAAAATATTGCAGGGCAAGGTGGGGATGGCAGAGAGAAGGTCACTCACATTTGCATAACCTACATTACAGACTAAATTAGACCAATCTCCCCAGCATGTGAAATTTACTGCTCATGCTCAGTGCTAAATCAAGTCTTACACAACACCTGTTTTTTTCCTCTGGCTTCACATGACATTTGGCAACAGATGTATTATGTGTTATTTACAGGTAATTTTTATACTAGCTTTGTTGTGTAAAAAAGTTGATTTAGGGAAACGGTGACATAAAAGTTACGAAAAGACAAACAGATTAAAAAACCAGGCATAAACAGGCATACCTGAGCTCCTTTAGGTCTTCTTTAAAAACCTAGAAAGACAGTAAGAGTGAAATTTTACAGCATGTAGTCTTGAAAGATCATTACTTAGATAATTAAGAGTGGTTACTTGCTTGGCATCTCTCCCTAGAAGTTTTAGTCTTGAATGGAAATAGTTTTGAACTGACAGGTTACATATTAAGAATAATTTCCAAAAGTGCTCAATCAAGTTGTGAGAAACTAATTTTAAAGATCTAAATCAATTGGAAGCCTTTACTTTTGAGAACAACATCCCTGCCACTTCTTTTTTGTAGCTATCCATAACATATTCTTCTTTTAGACTAATTATGTGCCCTTATTCTCAATTATGTTGTGCAGTAACTTGCTTAAACTATGACAACCAAATGGAAGTGGCAAAAGATAAGCTCTGAATACTAAAAACATACTTTCACTATGTTTCCTGCAATATATGAGCTTTCCCCATATGCCTGGGTAATATGAAACAGTATCTTAAACAATAGAGAGGTGCTGGAAGCCTAGAGGAGGTTCACTCCCATAAAAATAAAATAAGAAAGGAAAAAATATAAGGAAATGAAACATTAAAAAAGAAATAAAATAGCTGTGAAGAAGGACTAGGGGTTGAAAACATGGCAGATGTATACATATTCTCACAGAACATCTGTATTATAAATAGAAACAGCACTTTTTCCCAATTTCCACTATATTGTTCTGGTCATAAGACCTTCCTTCCCCTACAACAGAAGTATGAAAAAAGGGAGGCAAAGAAATATGAGAAATTGTAAGTGCTGAGAAAATGAACGGTATGTGTGAACACACAGTTAGGGTAAGAGAGAGAGCTGATGCCAATGAAGTTACACTTAGCAATGGTTTCTTTTGGGGTTTTAATTTAAGAGTGAAAACAAATATGCACAGTAAACAAAATGCTGAAGCAGGAGATATAGGAATGCCTTTACCAAAGCTTAAATACTCTTCCAAAAGGCTCACTGGAAATCTACGCAACAAATAAAATAATAAGTTCTAGATTTTTAACAGTTTCTTTCAACCACTTTTAACTCAAAGCAACATTTTGATGTTCAGCTCCCCATCCTGGCAAATACAATTTAGATGGTAACTCGAGTCTAACACAACTTTTAACATATCAGGATTCAAAGTACTCCCAGAACTTACTTCTTGTTTGAAAGTTGATAAGGGGAGTCTCAATGCTTCTCGGAGAAGGGTATACATGCCAGAAATGAGGAAAGCGAGTTGGTCTTCTGAGAGATTACTGCTCTCTGCAATCCGCTTGACAGATTCCTTGCAGTCTTTTCCTTCCAAGGCATTAACAGTGACTGTGAATAAGAAAGCAAAGTAAGATCCCTTTAAAAAGAGGAAGACATGGAGACTGTGAACATTCACATAAACATGCCTATGATTTTACTTGACTTAACATATTGACATTTTTCCTGATGTGAAATTGTCACTTCAGGTCTCCGTAAATACACCTGATCATCTACCACCGCACACCAGTCCCACAACACTACCAAGAGAACTTCAATGGATTAAGCTTTTGCATTGGAAAATTGAAGATGTTTTCACTGCTGAAACCCCATTATTCCAGCAAGAAAATTAAAAAAAAATAATATTAAATTAGCTCACGAGTACAAATCCAACTTGAGCTTCTGTCAACAAACTTGTTCACATCAAAAGTCTGCTTACGGCTTAATTACACTTCTGATACACAGGATAAGAGAGGATTGAGAGAGTAAAAAACTCAACACTGTTCTCCAATGTTTCACGTAATTAATTTATCTTGCAATTTTAGCATAGACAAAGGATTAAATGAGGAAGAAGACAAAACTAAACTTTCAAGTCTTGAAGTTTGCACAACTGCCGATAATACAAACTAACGTTAATCCATGTGGCAATATTATACACTAAAAACTGGTGTGGGATTATCTCCATCTTCACCATTCAGTTATTCTTCCTTTTTCTATATATGCACTGACTTACACAAATTTCTGTTGCCATGTCAGCCTCTGTCCTGCACTCTGATTAGTCTGCATGCACTGCTGGAGCCACAGGAAGCCCCACTGTGGATAAAAACCCAAAAAGACTACTGACAATCCCATTGCAAGACCAGGGGCATTAGACTAGTCATTTACAATGACCCATAGTAGTGCAGTGAATAAAATATGAGAAGTTAAAAATGTCCACAAAGTGTTACAGAAAGCTAACACTAAGACATAAGCTTAACACTAAGGTTGGAGAAGAAAAAAAAACCCAAAACCCAAAAAGAAGAGTTTTAATCAAACTGACAGCCTTCCTTTTGGCATTAGGTGTCTTCCATATTCTAATTCTGGATAAATTATCTTTGCTTTTTACAGTTTTAAATGCACACCCAATTCAGTGGCAAGTCCTGGATCATTCACATGACTGACTGAATTTCTCTGGTGCTATCTGCAAGGCAGATCTCACACAAAGTAGTGAGAATGTCTAAGGTGCTAGTACCAAGCATTCCATGCTGTCTGAAAAATGTTCTGCTCTATGACAACAAAACTGACATTGAGAAGAGTCTATTTACTGGGAAGGCCAAATGCAGCTCAGCACTGAGTCCTGTCTACTAGATCATGCACAGAGCAGGAAATAGGTCGCTGTCTACTTACCTACTTAAATACAACTTTGATCTGTTTCTTCAAAGAACAACAGGTTGCTTATAGTTTTTAACTAGACAGCTTTAATGACAATATTGGTCTTCTTTCTGTTGACCAACTTTAATAACTGGTTAAAAATCCATGTCTTCTTTTATAACCTACTTGCATTACCCTAGGATACGACATTTTTTACTCAGTATAGCTCAGGGAACTCAAAAACGTCAGCTGTATGAATACTTCCAACAGTCAATCTGAGGGAGCAAAAACCAGAATAACCCCAAAGCATCCAAGAAAACCTCACTGCTGGGTCCTTTGCTCTTAGTAGAAGATGACTGTGATCTCAAACTTATACTTGCAGTTTAGCAGAGCCTGCAATAACACTGGCTAGATAACCCTGAGATAATGGTATATGCAGTTTTTACATCATGAACTGAGCAGGCATATGAAGCAGCACGTCATTTTTGATATCAGTTATTAGTTAGCAATACAGTAACAGCAACAGCCTCAAAAACCTAACTTGGTGCCAGTGCCAGAGCAATTTAAATATACTCTGTTGAAAGTTGTCTTATGTCTTCAAAGACTTCTAAACCTTCAAGGGATAAAGCCGCTGTCCTGCAAGCTGTTAACCACAGAGCAAGAAGAGCAGAAGACTACTTCTGCCAGCTCTGCATGGTCTGGAGGCTGTCTCTGTCCATGCTGGGGGACACGGGCACCGGGTAGGGCTACCTGCCCTGGCTTCAGGTGGTTTTGAAGGACTCTTTGCTCCCCCTGCAGTACGAAGCATTTGTTGCACACCTAAATGCAGATGATAATTTACATCAAAATTAATCCAAGACAGGGTTTAGGAGACAGTCAGGCTTCCTGGGTCTGATATAACTTTTTGGTCTCCGTTGCTCCTGCACTAGACAGCAAATATGGTTCAACATCTGTGTTTACTTTTGTCCCAAGTGTCTCTGCAGATATGTAGCTTTATTAATTTCAATCATTGTAAGGAAACCCTGGATACATGGCTCCACTTCTGACACTGTAACACCTAAAGACAAACCAGCTACCACAGGCTTTGAGGCCTCATTGACTCAAATCAGGAAGAAAAAGCCTGAAAGCAAGTTAGCTGAGAGAACATGCATGTAAGGGTCGCAGCACTATCCCACACTGTGCAGCTATCGGTCTCCTCCCAGCTGGCCACAAACAAGCCATTTGCTCTGCTAATTAGCTCTTCTCTTTGACTATTCCATGATTATTTTGCTTACAATAATTTACTCAACCGAGTAACTCTGATTTTGGTGGTCAAAGGTGCCTTGAGAAGATCTCACCTGTCTAGCCTTACCACAGGGGGAACCTCACAGACCAAAATCAGGCAGAGCATTTTCAATCTTAGAGTCCCAAATTCCGTGTGACGCCTCACTCCGAGGCGCCTTTCTTTTCTGCTGCACATTATGGAAATATCCATGGGGTCTCTGACTTTCACAGCCTGACAGTGACTCGACCACTGGCCCTGGGACTGAGGGGTGAGAGCAGAATGGTTTTAACAGCCCTCAGTACGATTTTGGGGGCCATCTGCAGCTCCATACCTCATTCTCACAGATTTTATGGAATTTTAGAACACTACCAAGAAAACCCATCACTGTATTTAACCCTTAGCTTTAGCTTCCCGCAGGGAAAAAGCGTCCCAGGAGCGCTGCAGAGGAAAGCAGAGCCCCTGGCTGTCCTTGCCTTCCCCAGAGGACCCACGGCTTCCCCGAGGGAGGCGGCGGGACAGCGGGTGCCCCTTCCCGGCTCACATCGGGGAGCCCCGGGGCAGGGCTGTGCGCCGAGGGCAGGCCGCGCTCGGGCCTTACCTTTGAGGAGCCGCCGGAAGGTCTCCTTGCCCACCTCTTGCAGGCCCCGGGCCATGGCCTCCACCTCGGCCGGCACCCGCGGCCCCAGGAAACCACCACCACCGC
>JAOQGH010000062.1:9609450-9637525 GCA_025769975.1 Gallinago jamesoni | reverse complement strand
GGGGTCGGAGCTGCCCGTGCGGGAGGGAGGGCCGTGCCGCCTCCCCCTGCTCCCTGCCCGGTGTCACCGTGCCCAGGCGGCGGGTGCCCCAGGTGGCTCCTTCTCAGGGCCCTGCTTGGGTCACACGTCCCTTCGGCAGGGCTGTGCGTGAGCTCAGTCTGGTTCTGGCTAAATACATCGCAGTTGTTAATCGGTGTGGGTTCGGTCAGTTTTTAAGATGTATTTATTCTTTTCCGACTTTTTTAAAACGCCGTTTTGAGCGCTGTAGGATGGGCGGCTGAAGAGCAGTGTGCTTTTAGAAGCAGGCCTTGCGTGGACACCAAGCAAACCTGTCGAGGTTCAGACTGAGTCAGACAGCTTGGTGACTGCACTGATTCCTACAGAAGCGTTTCCATTCCATGCTACTAATTAAGGGCAAATTATTCTGTCTAATTTGTAGAAAAGGTCTATTCAAAAAATGCAAATGCAGCTCTACAAAGCAATTCCAGTTGTGCTTATAAAATCAAAATCAAACGTTCCCGAAGAGTGAATAACAAGGTAACTTTTCAATTGAATTTGTATGAAATCATGCAAATTACACTTGAAAAGTGTCATTCGTAAGCACAAGCTCTTAATTATAGATTATTAAATGAATCAGCATGGAGAGCCTTGATCAAATATGATACACTTTCATGATCAAGTTCTTATATCGTAAGACCCAATTATGACATGAACAGTAAGATGTATTCATAGCATATCTATAAGATGAATATATGATATTCATTAAATTTGTATGTTTTTTTTTTTTGTATCGCCTTTTGCTTCCTGAGTGCGTTATTAAGGCTCACTCATTTTACAAACTCAAGTTTGTAACCCAGGTGTCTTGAGTATTTCACTACCCTGGACAAGGACATGCCCTGTCTTGAACCGATTAAGCCGTTGGAGATGCACAGCTCAGTCTGTGGTGTTGTCATGTTTTTTAAAGTTACAAGTAATTTTAAGGTAGTTCCTGCTTCTTGTTAATCCATTTCATACCGGCAGGGACAGCAGCCTCCTTCCCCCCCGGGTATGGCAAAGCGAGTGCTGGCTGCCTGTACCTGCGATGGTACTATATGCCTGGTGTACCTCTGCCTAGCTGGTTGGTGGTAGAGTCTCTGTACCCTTGTCCTGTGTTTGATGGGTCTGGAAACTTTGTGTAGTCTATCTTTCCTTTTATCAATATTTCATGAGCATTGAAACTGTAGTAATGTTCAAAAGCATTCTGTGTCAGCATATTCTACTCTATACTGATTCATTGCCCTGCCCACAAGTCTGTAGCAGTAAAACATTGCACATGTATAAGGGATGCAGAAAGGGAGGGAGGGCAAGATTTCCTGAATCTGCTAAAAGAAAAGCTTTTGAAATGTCTTTAAGATTGGATAAATTCACTGCTGGCCAAATAGATGTGGGAATGAGTCCATCACAAACATAGTGAGCCAACCTGGTATACAGCTTAAATAATGATGGTGAGGACCAGCGTTGCTGAGTTATAGTGTTGCTCAGCTTTTGCAGTTGGTTAGAGGAATGATTTTCTAGTTAGCCAGGCTGACAGAGCAGGAGTTGATCTCATGGTTCGGTGTGGTGAATTTTAGAAGCCCTTTTCAAATGGTTTTGGCCATGTTGCAGTGCTGTGCTGACTCATAGTTGTCTCGACCTACTTTTCACTAATATGTAAAGTAAATCCAGATATGGAGACTGATTTCGTGAGCTTGTTAAATTCTGGCTTACTATTAGAGTAAAAAACCTGTTCTGTGAAGTTTGAGTCCTCAATTGCTTTCCTTTAGCAACAGCATTTGCTAGCTTTTAAAATGAAATTCTGAAGGGGGAAAGAAGCGTTTGCTTTTGGCATGGTAGCATCTTAACACAGGTCATTTTCCCATTTGCACTGTCTCATTTCAACAACATGTCCACTATGTTTTGTCCTTCAGAGTTGAAAATAATGAATAATAGAGCTTTGGGTGTATCCGTGTGTTTCCTTATTAAGCCTTAGTTTTGCATGGGATTATGAAACTAGAATTTCTTTTTGACTCCTATTTGTGCAGAAGTCCAATTCATTTACTTGTTAGTATTGCTTATTTCAATTTACATGGAAGTTTAAATACCCTAACTTATGGGAAATTATATTTTTAGTTCAGGGTATTTAAAGAAACAACCAAACAATCAAAAATACAATTTACACATGGCTCTGGGGTAGAAACTGTTAATATAGTAAATAAAGGTGTAATTATACTACCTGTGTGTGGATATTCACCTTGCATTTTTAACATTGAATTCCATTTTTGTATTGTAAAAATATTTAAAAATAGAATCCTTCAATTTCATAATTATAACTTATTTCAATAAAATCAATGTATAATGTTACTGACAAGCAAAGTGGAGATAGTTTTATGAAGCTTAAAAGAACCAAGCATTTTTCAGGACATATGATGCCACTGTGTTTGCTGATTTCTATTTATTTTATCCTGTTTTGCAGGTGGAACTTGACGTCTTGTGGAACCAGCGTAGCCAGCTCAGAGTGCAGTGAGGAGCTGTTCTCATCGGTTTCAGTTGGTGATCAAGATGACTGTTACTCACTACTGGATGACCAGGAGTTCACCTCTTTTGATTTGTTCCCTGAGGGCAGTGTCTGCAGTGATGTCTCGTCTTCTATCAGCACATACTGGGATTGGTCAGACAGTGAGTTTGAATGGCAGGTAAACCAGTTCCACTGTAATGTAAAATTTTGTATAGACTGTTAAGTGCTAGGTTTAGCCTTAATTTGAAAGTCCTCAGCATTTGTTTCTTGGTAAGTACTAAACATAGCAGATATCTGAGTCTTCAGCAATAAAGAAAATCTTTTGTTCCATTTTATTCCAGCACTTTCTGGAGGCGAGACTAAAGATCAGCTCTTCAAAGAGGGATGCTTACATATTATGGTAGTTTGGTTTTAGTGACTAAGATGTATCTTGTAGCTGTGAGCTGTACTGAGGATCTTCTGTGCTAATGCAATCTGGTTATACGTGTCTGCTTCCAGTGATCTGGTAATACTAAATCTTCCTTTGGAGTGGAGCTGGCACCTAGGTAAAGTGTAGAATCTCTTGCCATAGCTTATTTCCATCTTTTTTTTCTGTGCCAGTAAGAGTACAGAGCTCACTTTGTCTCACCAGGATGGGAAAAGTGTGAAGGTGAATCGCATCGTCCTCTTTCTTAGTCAGTTGGATGCAGTTCTGGTCAGGTATCTCTAGTTTGTGGTAGTCTTCTTTGTTCAGCAGTTTTCCAATAGTGATACAAATATTTTTATATATTATAGGCTTAAATTGACTTTTTGTATTATAGACTTAAATCAATTGTGAACGTATACATAACTTTGAACATGGTGCTTCAGAATACACTGAGGAATACTTTTAAATTTTGCTATAAAACTTAGTCAAAGCATGTAAAGAGTCTTCCAAGTGCAGCATGAGGACTGAAAACACGGATTTCAAGAAAGCACAAATCCTGTTCCAGAATGAATGAATGGTGCAAATGAACTTAAGATAACGTGGACTGAGATTAACTCTGAATTTTTTTACTGTTTTAGTCTTACTGCTAATCTCTGTATATTGTAACACGGAAGTTACAAGTGCATGTGTATAACACAACCTGGAGGAACAACTCAGATTGGATCCCATTTCCCATGTCTTAGTTAGCTGACAGCATGGTTGATTAGCAACTAGCCTTTTTTATTTTTCTTTGTTTTTTAAAACAAGCATTTCTTAAGAGACATACTTGATAGGACTTGCAGAATTTTGGAAAGACTTTTTTGTAGCTCTTTATGGTGTTACCTGGCAGAATCTGACCATGAGTAATCCAGCTTTCACACTTTAGCTGGAAGTGCATTTAGAAATTACGTGACAGTTGTATGAATGAAGCTACCTGAAGTTCTGCAGTTGCTTCCAGGAAAATGACAGTGATTTTAATTTAATTGTCTTGTGTAATTATGGGGTGTGGTATAAATGATGAAGCTGCTTTGCAATGATCTTCCTTAAACTAGACTTATGCTTTAAAATGGGAGGTTTAGATTTAGGTTTGGATTGTAATAGACGGTTTACACTGATGGAGATGGGAAATAGTTGAAATGCCACATCATTCTGCTGTTTTCTTAAATGCAATTTTTAAAAAAGAGGATTGATAAGTAGAGAATAGTGTGAAATGAGTTTGCTGTACTTGTTGTTTGTTGGAAGATCCTAAGAGTACTGCAATGTTATGAGTAATTATTGAGAAATTGTTAGAGTACATAGAAAAGCAATGCTTTGCTAATATGATGGCATGTTTTGAATTGTTAATAGTGTTAGAATGACTTTATATCTGCCTACTGTATTCTAAGGCTTTATTCTTTGTCTTGCATATTACAAGTTGCCTGGCAGCGACATTACAAGTGGGAGTGATGTACTTTCCGATGTTATACCTAGTATTCCGAGCTCTCCCTGCCTACTTCCAAAAAAGAAAAACAAGCATAGGAATCTTGATGAACTTCCATGGAGTGCAATGACAAATGATGAACAGGTAAAACTGACTTTTTTTCCTATGTGAGAACTGTAATATGCAGAAGAACTTTCAATTAGTGCCACACCTTAAAAGACGCTTGATTGCCATAGGTATAAATGTAGACCTATGCAGTACTGCTTGATTCTTGGAAACCAAATCTTGTTTTTTGCATCTGTAGTGGGTGGTTTAATGTGTACTTAAGTTTTCGCTTTGTGTTTTTGAGGATACTCAATGAGGCTAGAATCGTAGGAAATGTGGTATTTGAGCACATTTTATTCTGTTGGTCCTTCCTTTTTTCTGTTGCTCATTTAGAATCAATAATACTTTAAAATGACCCACCTTTCTTTGGATTCTAGGTTGAATATATTGAATATTTGAGTCGCAAAGTTAGTACAGAGATGGGCCTTCGAGAGCAACTTGATATCATTAAAATTATTGATCCTGCTGCTCAGATCTCACCTACAGATAGTGAATTCATTATTGAATTGAACTGTCTCACAGATGAAAAACTGAAACAGGTGAGTTAAGGGTTGTACTCACTCACTTTGAGGTTTCAGCCTCTGATATGGCTTGCAAAATCTCTTACAGAGTTGTGATTAATTTTTATATGTGATCATTAGCGATAGGGAGAGACACTACAGCACATTGTTGTCAATGAGGGAAATGAGACTTCAAAAGCATATTGTATGTATAAATCTTTATATGAAAAACTGTAGTTATATATTCTGAATATGTGTTAAGCCTAAGCTGGCACATGTATAATGAGTTATGCTGTGGACCCAGTACTGCTTATGACAAAGTGCATTGCGCTTCATGGCCATCAACTGGTTGGGGATCTTCATTTGCTCACTGAATATGAAACTGGCATTTAAAACTCCAAAGGACTGGAATTCATTGTGGAAGACCATACATTTGATGTAAAAAGGGATATAGAAAAATGCATTTTAAAGATATTACCCAATGGAAATTATAACAAAGAAGGGTATCTGATCAATACAGTAGCTACATGCTGCTGTCTTCTTAGTCTTTGTACTATTGTGATGTGTTGTTGTGAAAAGATGCGGTATCCAAACAAGTCGAACTCCTCAGCCTTACTCTTTATTTGTGATTATGATGAAGGTAGAGATGGAAAATGGGAAACAATCACTGCTTTTAAGGAGTTGACCTATTTGTTATTTCAAATATTGTATAAATATCAACTTAAAGTAGGAAAGTACTGCTTTTCTTACAGCCGTTTCTCTCCGAGTATACCTAGCAAAATAAAGGGGTTTGATACATTAAGTAAACAGCTTAGTTCAGTTGAACTTGCCCAATGTTCCTTTTTGGTGTTATTATTATAACTTACGTAGTAGGAAACTTGGGAGACAGGAGAGGGGAAAAACCCCAAATCTTGTTACTTATTTTTCTTCATTTAACAATGAAGTTAATATTAACCTAGTTCTTAGTTAAGTTCTCTTGATGTCTGCCAAATGAGTTAAGCAGCCACAGCAAAATATTTTAAAAGACTAACTGAACTGATCCAATAACTTGATCGTTATTAATAGGCATGTTGTGGGTTTTTTTTCCATGAAAAAGAGTATCTCAGTACAGTATTTATCAGGCTTTAGTAATTCTGCTCCCTCTGTTCTAAAGGTGAGAAACTATATCAAGGAACATGGACCTCGTCAACGGTCTGCCAGGGAAAGCTGGAAGAGGAGTAGCTACAGTTGTGCAAGTACCAGTGGTGTGAGCGGTGCCAGTGCCAGCAGCAGCAGTGCCAGCATGGTCAGCTCAGCAAGCAGCAGCGGTTCCAGTGTGGCTAACTCTGCTTCAAACTCGAGTGCCAACATGAGTCGAGCACACAGTGATAGTAATTTGTCCACAAGTGCTGCAGAACGAATCCGGGATTCAAAAGTAAAGTTTCTAATTATGTATATGTATATTAAGCTGTCTAACTTGTTAAGGTTACTTACATGATCTTAACTGGTGTATTTGTACTGAAGGAGCATGGCTAGTAATGGAGGATCTGCTGAAGTTATCTAGCTAAACTAGCGCTGTTTCCTCTGGTGTGACCATAAGGAATTCAAACTTGTGCTCTTCCCATCACTTCTCTTCTAAGTGAAGGCCTGATGTTTGTATGTAGTAGATCTTCTCATTACTTTTGTTTAGAATAACGTGAGTGGGGGTTGAATAAGGGCTTATGCTTCTAAATTAATTCTTTGAATGAATGCCAGTTTAGCAAAAAAATTTGTTGAAGATTGATCAACCTAATCTAGGCATAATTGCCAGAGCGTAAAGGTTGTGTTGGTTGTGTGGGGTTTTTTTTCCCCCAACTAAAAGTTTTATCAGGCTTTTTGAATCTTCTTCAATTTATTCTTCCAACACGTCTTCAGAGATTCCTTGGTGAGGAGTGACCTACTGAAGCATCTTTCAGTTAAAGTAGTACTGTGGCACTTGTCTGTCTCCATAATTTCAGTTTCAAGTGCTTGCTCTTCAGCATCTCAGGTTGTTATATTATAAGACTGTAATATTTCCCCTGCAATAAGGATTTTTCTCATCAAAGACTCAGCTGTGCAACATCACAGGGTGATGATGTGCCTCATAACTCGCATATGGTAAATGGTCTTTATGTTTTAATATTAGATAGGATTTTGGATAATGTTTGCACCACCTCTGAGAATTCATTTTAGTTATTTTTCAGAAGTTATTTTAGAAGTTAACTTACATTTGCCAACTTTAAAGGTGGTTTCTAATCTACAGAACAAAATCTTATTTTTTTTGTCTCTTGTGTATTTTGATAGAAACGCTCCAAGCAACGGAAACTACAGCAAAAGGCCTTACGCAAGAGACAGCTGAAAGAACAAAGACAAGCTCGTAAGGAAAGACTGAGTGGATTATTTCTTAATGAAGAAGTGCTCTCTTTAAAAGTGACTGAGGAGGATCATGAAGGAGATGTGGATGTTTTAATGTGACAGGGGTGAAATAATCAGTGTTCTTTCTAAGCCTTAAATATATTATCCTTATTGTTTACATATATTTCTTGACCAAATTTTGATTAGTGCTAACAGTATAAACCAGATCTTTTCTCAAGTGTAATTTTGGTAAGAAGGTCAAAGTATTGAGTAACTTGAGCTTTTTAAGATTAATGTTGCAACAAAGACATCAGAAACTTAACTGACTTCTGAAAAGCTGCTGAATAGATACAATTTTAAGAAAGTTGAATCTGGCTAACATGCCAACTTAATTACAAGACATAAATCTAGGGGTGCTTTTCGATGACACTAAGCATGCATTGTTGTGCTTCTGGTTTTTTGGTTGTTTTTTTTTTTTTTCCAACGTAATATTACACTTGCCTTGTTCAGTTTTCCTTTCTCAGTATTAGGAAGTTTGTTTAGCACGAGGGAAGAATCTCTAGTTCTATAGGGATTTCTTCAGTCTTGCTCTTGGATCATACAAAATGAAAATACTGTGATAAATTCTTTTCTAGAAGTTGTGAGTTAACACAGAAAGCAAGAAGCAGGACTTCTAATGCAGGGAATCTCTAACACAACTAATGCCTAATAATTTAGTTCTTTAGGAAGCAATTAGAATTCAGAAAAACAACTTGCAAGCTTAGTCTTCAGAAAGTTATTTTACTCCTCAATATCTTATAGTATGATTGTTGCTGATGGTTGACCAGTACATCCCTAGTATTGCTATGAAAAGATTCAAATGAAAACATCTTTATGCATTGAAAGAACACTAATCTGCAATTAAGTTGTCCAGGACACTACTTAAAATAGTTAAAAATGCTACTGGAAACAGAAGCGCAAACAAGCGGCACACAATGCTGGTCGCTCTTTTTCCCAGAAGCATATCTAAATAGGTTCATGTTGTTGGCAAGAGAACTTGATTAATCCAGCTGTGCTTTTTAATTGTATGTTTAGCTGAGGATGTGTTTTCTGTGTGGGTTGTCACACCATTAGATGTTACAGAATTCTCCTTTTGTCTCTCTGCTTTTGAAATTTCTCTTGCTAAGAATATGAGGTAAAATTGTGGCTTTCAGGTAGGGCGGTAAAAGTAGTTTTAACCTGCTTCCTAATTCTGACAATCTTTTTAAGGTGATTTTTGTCTTTATCTTGGAAATACTTCTTACAGAACTCCTTTTCCCCACAGCTGAGATAAAAATGATACTTCTAAATTTCAATGTGAAACTTAAGAGATCTCTAATTGTGAGTTTAGAAAGTAATTTTTCATTATCTTGATGGTTCATTACTTTCATTTTGCTCTGGTGAATTAAGAAGTTTGGCAGTTTAGTGTGGCCACAGGTGCCTGTAATCACAGGATATAGCCCAGTCCTGCAGAATTGTGTGGTCAGCTCTGTATAGGACTACTCACAATGTCCTGCACAGGCTTACTATCCCTGACAGCTGAAGTATTTTTCTTTCAGAAATGCCATTCCTTGTAGCCTCAAAATAAACTGACCAATGAAATATCCAAACAATGGCCTCTGAAAGGGCTTTGATAAATGAGTGAGGTCCATAGTCAAACTAGTATGCATGAACTTAGTCGCTCTTACTGCTGCTAGACAACAGGTACCCAAACTTGGCCACTGACTGATTAAAATCTATGTGATGTCATTTTAAACTGGAGTGTTAGCAGTCACGTATGGCAAGTTACGTGGCCACTAATGAGAAGTGACTGTTACCACTCAGTATTTGCTTATACTGCACTATAGCTCGTTGATGCCTGCCTCCCTCCTGTAGAAACAAAAACTTTTTAACAGTATACAAGTCACTGAGAATTTAGATTCACTTAAATCTGGAGCTTCTTTTAAAAATCCTTAGATGGAAGAAAAAATTGAATTGCTGTCAATTCAGCTAATTTCAGGGTGCAGTTGTTGAATTTTTGCAACTTACCACGGCTGTAATGGATGAATTCATTGTAAAACGTTTTGCTGTGTGTACATTGTCACAGTTCAGTACAACCTTTATTTTCTGCAGTGACTTTGAAATGTGACATTTTTTTTGAAGAAAAATGCACACTTAATACTATAGAGACTTGAGATTCTGAAGTGAATTGTAAGTGCAATATTTCAGCATGGTGGAGCATGAAATTGTGTCATTTCATTTTGTTTCAGCAGCTCTTCAGAGTTTAAAATCCCTCAGGCTTTGTTGAAAGAAGACCCTCTTGTTTTGATGAGGTTTAGTTCTTTTTGGTCACCTGTCTACAAGTGTCCAGAGATCATGAAATGAGAGAGGATAGTATTTCCGTCTTGATCTTAGTATGAGCATGTAAGTATAAATTTATCCAAATGATTAGATAGGTCCAGTTGCTCATCTGTTACATTGGATGAAAAGGTCTTGGATGCCACAGTAGATTATTGTGGTATGTTGTCTCCATCTGGATACTTCAGTCACTTGCGTGCACAGTTAAAACAATAGAAGAGAGTGGATTTCCAGGGGTTCCATGGTAATAATTTCTAGCTCTGTAATCTCATAGTCCTAAAAATGCTTATAACCTAAGAATAAAAAACTCTGAGTGTTCTGGTAAGACTGCAGGATAACATCTTGCTTACCTGAACGTTGTCTCTGCCGAGTACTTGGTATCTCAGAGAATCAGGCCTGAAGTAGCTGTGGTATTCAAGAGTTCTCATGTAATTCTTCATGTTTGTGTGTTTTTCCCTTTTCTTTTCACATCCCTCATACTTCTAATGACACACTCACTTTGTGGAGTGGGGAGGTGTTTTTGTCAGATGTCTTTCCCTGCAATATGCTGTGTACTTACCCAGGGATGTGGTTGAGTCGCCTCCCTGGAGGTATTTAAAAGACATGTACATGTGGTGCTTAGGGACATGGTTTAGTGGTGGTTTTGGCTGTGTTAGGTTTACGGTTGGACTCGATGATCTTAAAGGTCTTTTCCAACCTAAATGATTCTATGAATTTGTATTGGATACCCATGACATTAGTCAAACAGTTGGAATTTTAATTAAACCTGGTCTTGCTGATTTGGGTGTTGGCTATTGTGGCTACTGCTTTGTTTTACAGGAAGTTATCTACAGATTATTTGGTTCAGATAGATAAAGAAGAGTATCAGACTGCTAAAATCGTGCATTCTTATTAGTGCTTTTTCAAAAAAGAATCAAATTTCTGCTTTTTCTTCATAGATAAAAAATGTCAAGCTTAAAATCAAAATTGAGACAAACAGGAAAAAGCTCATAGATGTATGGCTCTGTGGTACTGAAGCTGTATGTCCAGGTGCTTTGTACCCACTGTAATATGAATGTCAACAATTTATACTCTGTAACATTAACAGTTTGCTTCCATGGTAACTTTTTCTCTAAAAAGGCTTAGAAGGAGCACTGAAAGTCGGATTGCAATAGGACTGTAAACAATAGAGAACATCCTTTTCTAAAAATATGAGGAAGAAAATTAACTGCCTGACAAACCTGTCTAATTTTTGTGTGTGCATCTAATGTCATCCTTTGTCTCTGTTAAGATATTATCTATTTTTCTTTATCTGGGAAACTGATTAAAGATGGATATAGTATGCTTAGTATGGATTGCTTACTGAGAAGAGAAGTCTTTGCAAGACTTTTCCAGGCTTAACTTTTAGTTCTCATATTGTGGTTTGAAACCTGTGAAGATCATTCTCTGGGGGAAAAACCAAATCAACCAACCTGCTTGAACTTATACATATGCATTTACATCAGAGTGCGTATACAATATAGAAACATATAAAAATGGCAATATTTACATTTCATCTACACTGAATGGCCTGAAGCCATTTCTTTTCTCCTAGCACTCTTTCAGCTCTGAAATAATTTGATGCATTGGTCTATAAATATTAATAAACCTTACTGTTTTGGGCAGCTCTTGAAGTTCATTCTTAAAAGCCAGATTTTTGTGGCGAATGTTGTTAGATTTATTGGTTTACTGTTCCTTAGCTTACTGATCTTGCAGTTCTTGTGCATAGAAAAGACAAGTCAATATGCAATTTTCCATTTAAGGATTTCAAAGATAGTTTATTAATCTACCAAGGGCAAATCCTAGTAATAGTCAAAGCTTGTCTATTTTGACTATTAATTCTGATTAATTGTACTTGCATTCTCTCTCATCTGTCTAACTTTAAAACATTTCCAAATTACAAATAAATAATTCAATTTAAAAAGAAAATAATTGTAACATTGAAGCCTTGAATATAGTTTATAACCAAAGTAAAGGGAAACTGGGTTTTTGTGGTTTGTTTTTTTTTTGTTTGGTTGGTTTTTTTCCTGGGGTAAAGAAGAGAGTATAGATTAGAATATATGGTACTGCTTAAATTGAGGGTGGTTTTTTTTTCCCAAGTTCTCTGCTAACTGTATTGCTAAAATGCACTTTTGTATAGAAGACTGTCCTCTGTACATTCTGTATTTACTTTCCACAATGTTTATAGAGATTTTTCTGAGGTTGTGAAGGATTTACTGAAAGCTGCAATGCTGGTGACTGATGCTATTGACTTCAAGTTTTCATTGTATTTGAAAATAGTTATGTGCATATTGAAGTACAGGTTGGAATTAAAATTGATGACATAGCAAAGATATTCTGATGAAACTATGCGGTATCTTCTTCAGAGCAAGGGGATTCGAATATACGGGGCTTGCATACTCACCATTCAGACAGAAAGTACAAATAAAATGGCACGAGTTAACTGTTCTTTGTGACAGAAAGCAATCCAGTCCCTCCTTAACTACTGTGGGTTTATCCACAAAATCGGAATTGTTTCATAGGAAAACAGTTATTTCTTGCGAATGATATACCTGGTCTTGTACTGAAAGCTGTCTCTCCTTAGTTTTGATTTCTGTGCCAGAGGATTTTTTTATATATATGCTATATGCTGCATAGCTGCAGGCAGAGGAAGTCTAATCACTTTTGTTGCCAGCAATAACTCGGAATCTTCTTCTCCTGTCACCCCCAGTACCTATAGCCATCAAACTGTCACGTATGCTGTGATGTTTAAAATCCCTAATAGGACTTTTAAGCTGACAACCTACTGTGCTCTTACAGTTCATCATTCCAGCACCTGTGTGTCACTATTGTAAATCCAGATCTCATTTCCTACAGCAGAAGCAGGTATACTTGGGGATTCTAAAAGTTGCAGTGTTGCACGCCAGGACATGAAGCACCAGCAAGGACAAGGCAGTGGCAATGGCTCTGCAATCACCAGTGTTTGAGTAAGCTAAAGTGAGGACATTTGCCAGCCACTGTATATTCTGTGTGTCTCTGAACCAAATTTGCCTTTTGCAATACTGAAGTTTCCAGTGTAATGTTACTAAATTCCTTCTGCAGGGAAGTTGGTGCTTATGCTTCCTGAATCACAGGCTCTTGGTGAGTGGGTCTGGGGTGCTTTGGGCTTGTGAACTTTCCCAGCAAGTCCTGTTGCAGCCCCAAGGTAACAGTTGCGTGGATGGATTGTTACACCTCCTGGCAGACAGCTGTCCAGTGAGGTCCTGTGGTCACAATGAAACTCTGCATGTTGTGGATCTCCTATTATCCCTCCTTAAGTGTTTCTTCATTTATCTCTCAAGTGTATTGAGTTTCACTGCAATGAGAACATCTCGGTGGCCAAATGCTACTTGGGCACAAGCTGAACCAAAATTTTCACACTGGCAAAACTGATTGATAAACTTCCTTATTAAATTGAAAGATGCCATTTGCTATGATCTTGCTGTCCTCAGCCCTCCCTTACTACTGGCCTGAACTGAACACTTGATCCAAACATTTTCCAGGACAGCTATAGGCACAATTTCGTTTCCTGAGATCCTTATGTGTGCTTCTAATTATCCTGTGTCCTACCGGATAGAAAACTTTTTTTTTATCTCTTTCCAGAATATTCATCTCTTGTAAATGGGTTGTCTGGTTCTGAGATTGAATTTAAATCCACATTTGTGATCTGAGATCTCATTTCATTTTCTTTTGTATGTGACTTGCACTGGGCAGCGCCACTGGGGTAAAAACTTGTTTCTCATAATGTAGACCACATTCTTGAGGCCAAAGTGTGATAATTCATCTTGGCTGCTTACAATGCTACTAACATTGAAGAACCTGATTTATTGCCATGAAGTTTCTCGAAGAAAGAAGGTTTGTTGCTGTAGCTGAAATTTGGGGGTTGACTACTGACTTGCTGTGATGTTAATGGAAGGTTGGTAACTTACCCATCTGTATTGTCACTAGAGGGAGCACGGTAATCATCTTAACTTGCCTTTGAGACTACTGCTGCCAACATTGCTTTGCTACAAACACTTCGATGTGTCCTATTAAAAAAAAATAAACATTAGGGGGATTTTTGTCTCCTCTTATGCTGTTTTTGAATGAGGATTATTTCTGTTAAGAGTTATTTTTACAATAATAACATTTCCAGTGATTAGGGAAAAAAAACTTGCTTTTTCTCTTTATGATTGCTAATTCTTGCCTGCTACTGCTTATTGTGATTGAAAGATGGAAGTATGTTCCTCTTTCATGTTAACTTTTGTATGCATACTGTATTGCTGCTTTAATTTCCTGGTCTCTGTTTCAAATTCAGCCTGCCTTATGTGGGCTGAAAATTTTACAGTTGAAGTTATTAAGTAATGATAGAAAATAAGCAGTCATCTTCTAATGCGCTGAGTCTCATAAGGTAGATACCTGTCTGTCCCTGGAAGTCAGGGGAGAGAAGAGGTAGCCTGTATTTTTTGAATAATAACTTCTGAATTGGGCTTTGGGGCTTCCTTTGGAGCAAAGAAAAATAGTGCTTCAACAGGAGCTGTTATGTAGTTGTTGTCTTTTTTTTTTTTTTCCCCTCACTACTTGTCTGACAATTCTTTCTATCTTTAAAAGAGCTTACTAACACATAACTACAGAGAACACATGAAGAGTTCTCCCTGGAATCTCAGGTTGGTTCTGGGAAGTCAAGCTTTTAATGGTGCTGTGCAGAATTAGGAAGGGTTCGAGAACTTGGATGTGATTGTGCAAATGTGCTTGTGACTGTCATCCTCTTCTCTGCTGTCATAAAAACAAGATGCAAAGGAAATACAAGTTTTAGTCATCAAGTGAATTACTTAAATAAATCTTTGCTCAGTGTATGGCTCGTAAGAGTTTTGGTTTAAAACGGTTCCATTATTATAGTAGAGAGATACTTGCATTCAGCTGGGAAACTGCTGTCGGGCAGGCTTTGAGCGTGCTGGCTGGCCACAGGGTGATCAGAGGCAGCTTGCTGGAAACAGTGTCTCTGGTCCTTGCATTAGCCATAATCCCTTAAGAAAAAGCAGTGTGTTCTAAGTTCTTTTCACAGATGCATCATCATGCAAATCCTATGCCTCAGCGACATTCACCTTCACAGCACATTTGGTTGCTGTTCCTTCAGCACTGGGAGAACTGATGTCAGTTGATTTAGTTTTTACTTTCCTTGTTCAGTGTAGGAATAAATAGATCAGTCACAGGGTTTTGTTTCATCTTCCTTTGGCCATAGTAGTGGTAAAGGAAGAGCTGAGCAAGACAAGTTTGTCTTGGTATCTGGCCAGTTTTCGTGTATGGAGAGCTTATTTCAGATATAGTTTAGATCACTTTGTCGGTTTAATGTCTCCTGCATTCACGAGACATCTAAAGGTGTGATGCCTCAGTTACTGTCTTGAGGAGCACTGGAAGTAAGCAAGAACTGTTAACAAATGGTGTATTCTTTGAGCAACAAATGCTCCACAGGTGCGACAGTTTTGGGCATGTCCAAAGAGCTTGTACTTGACCATTTTCCTACTCCAGAGCGCAGTGGTGTGTTCACCACCTGGCTGGTACTTTCTGGCAAGAGCAGTGTGAGCTGCTTAGCAGTTACTGTAGATTATTTTTGCTTAGGACCTCACAACGCTTGGATGGTTCTGCTTGGCAACTCCTCTCTGCCATAATACAGAGCAGCCTGGGGACCTCGCCACCACATCCCTTCATTAACACTGCTACATTGTGGAGAATCTAATGTCAGTCTCAGCATAAACCTCATGTTTTCCAGATGGCTGTGTGATTCCTGGTGTTAAAAATGCTGCTGAGCAGAGCAAAAACGTGTGTGTTAGGAGTGTCTAAAAACCTGTGAATTAAATTCTGGTGCTGACTATATGACTTTCACCATACAGTCACAAGTATATTTATTATATTCGAATAAGGACTCCCTTCTGAAAGCATAATTGAACACTAAATTTGATCAAATTGTCATGTATTTATTAAATGTTCTTTAAATCACGTTTGGTACTCAGCCAGCTCTGCTTTCAAAGAGTCCCTGTCTGGTTGTACAGGGATCCAGGGCCCGTTGTGTCTAGGACTGGTACAATCCTTTGCCCTGAAAAATTACCCTCTGTAGGTTGGAAGTGATCACTCCAGAAACTATTTGTATTGACAGATAATGTAGGTAGATAAAGATGCGTGCATGAGTCTATTCAAGTATTTAATATCGTTAATTTCAAGGTGAGAAAGAAAAGCATTATGGTGCTAGCAAGAATGTTTGAAAGAATTTTTTTTTTCTGCTTAATTTTTAAATAAGGTGAATTTATTTACCAAATAGAAAGTATTCACAGTGTGTGTATGACTTATAAGCATGTCGTTCAACAAATCCATGCACTTCCTCCTGAAACAATTTAGATCATAAAATTGTTTGTAGAAGTTACAAATGTTAGGCAACCGAAAATGAAGCGGTCTAAAATCTTAGTACAAACCCATTTGTGGACTGATAAACCCATTTGCGGACTGATAAAATGAGTGTAATTTATGGTCTAGATGCCTTATTGGCATATGTATTAAAATTCTGGTATATGCCTATTTTTCTTAGTATTGCATTAGCTGTAATTTCTATGTAATGCTTCAATTCATTTATATATTTGCACAACACACTATCAGATAAAAAAGTGCCAAAATGTGTATAAGGAGGTCATCACTTTAGCTTAATTGTGCACAAATTTCCTGCAGACTCTGATGCTTAATACCAATAACGAGACTGCTACAGCTAGAATAAACGCATTAGCCTATAAATTTAGAGCTTCTACCTGCTTCACAAAGGGAGAATCATCTCTAAATGAGCCTAGTAACATTGATTTGTGATTAATCATTTTACTTAGTGACTCATCCATGATCACAGTACAACAAAAATGTCATGTTTGCTTAGTGGCATTAACTCCATTTATCTTCTCTGCATTCGGAGAATTGCCTTGTTGTCAATGTGAGACTGTGAATACAGCTGAACAGTACTGTTGTTAAAGGACTTATGATGTCAGTTTACCCAAAGCAGAGTACAGACAAAAGAGAAAAATAATAACTTATTTTTTTTATTTTACCAAAAAAATAATGATTTTTTATTATTATAAACCATTCCCTTCCTCGAAACTTAGTTATTTTACTCGGTCAAGCCAAAGCATTAGCAGTAATGACCTTGCATCTGCAAAACAACCCCCTAATTTAACCTCAAAAATCAGTACTATTCTTGTTGCTTCTAAAACTTTTCTTAAGGCAGTCTCTGCCAGTTAACAAGTACAAGTTAGCAACTCTATTTTTGAGACAATTTTGCTTTACTGATTGCAAAGTAAACTCAACCCTTGCTCATTACTAGAATGCTTGACTTTGCTGTGTTACCACTGCATTTCTAGTTGGATGCCATCAGAATGGTTTTCTAAAAATGCACTGCTAAAGAGCGTTTATGAAAAGTGATAGTTATTGTCTCTACAAAAACTTTTCCCAGTTGCTTTATGGTAAGAAACAGTAAAGCCTTGCAGTGCCCCAAGAGAAAACAAAAGGTCTAAAAGGAGCTATAACATTCTTTGCTAAGACTAGTCCTGCTCAGGAACAGGAATCAACATGTTAGGATTTGGGGTTTTTTTAGTATCTCTTATTCAGCAACGTCATAATGGCGCGGATCTGCCTCCCTTGTAGGAGATGCCTAATGTCTCATGGCTCACATCTTGTTCTTTTGCTCTGTCTCTTGACAGTGTGCTTTGCTGCTATTCCTCTTTCCTATTCAGCTGGTGTGTTGAAAGGGAAGCTTCTTTCTTCAGACTTTCTCTACTGCACTCGGCATAACAGCACAGGGCCTCTGCTTGTTACCCAGAGCCAGGGCTGAAGATGAAGGCGAGTCGTACCTGTATCACACTTCAGAGTAACAGAAACGCCCACTGTGAACATGTCTGAGAAGCGGGGGAGTGTTAAGATCACAAAGCATTGTAAAAGCTTCCCAGTGGAACAAAACTTGGAGTTTAATTGCTGTTACAATAATTGGATACTGCGTTTCATGACAGAAGTCCAAAAAAGCTTTGCAAAGGTAAATATTCCCTTTTTAGGTAGTACTGATGATTATCCCAATATTGGGGAAATATCTATATAGTCTATAACTAAGCTATTTTTGCACCACATAGTAGAGGTGGCAGAAGGCACAATGTAATTAATGTTTTCTGACATGTAGGAAATACTAAAATGAAATAACTGCATAATGTAGGGGAGTACTGAAAAGAAAAAAATAATTAGTTACTTGCTAGACAAAGATTGTTGATGTTGTTCGGGACCCTAGAGAGATGTTCTTAGCAAAACAAAACCTGGCATATGCAGCACAAGCCACATCTGAACTGAAGGCTGAAAAAGGTTGTTACAAACACTGATATAGCTAGATGCTGTCTTACTCAAAATGGTATTTTTGCTGCTCTATGTATATTGCTAAGGTGATAGAAGGATTCATGTTGAGTATCAGATCTGAGAAAGGAGAAAAAAATCCCAAACAAAACAGCCCTCAGACGAACTTTGGTTTCAGGAGCAATATGTGCAACCTGAGTTAGATCTCTCTACCTGGACATTACTTTAAAAAATCATTAATGCTTGCATGCAGGCATAAATATAGCTGGCCTCTGATTATGGATTTAGAGGGTATGCACTGAGTGTTTCTTGTGACTATAGAAGCTGAAAGTTATCTTTAAACGAAGAGACACAGTCCTGCAATTTCATAATGGCATCAGTGAAGCTTTAATAAAAACACTACCTACGGTAAATGCTTACAACCTTGGATGATACGTCTGGAGAACGGTAGATCAGCATGATAAAACTTGAATTTAAAAAAGAGCCAGGGACTCCTTGCTGCTTCTGTGTAGCATTGGGTTTGGTTTTTTTTTTTGTAAGTTTGCAGTGGGGACTGCCTGCCTCTGTGCAGATCGATGTGAACATGCTGGAACTGTTTACGTGAAGTAAGCTGAATCATTCAACCCAATATTCATTTGTTTGACTAAAGCCTCTTTAGAGCCACTTGTGATCTGATGACTAACGTGGCACAAAGATGCTAATGCTCAGTGTATACATAAATCATTAACTACTTAATTTGGATTTGGAAACCTGAGGCAACAGAATGCTCCATGGAGAAGTAGCTATATTTGTGTCTCTCCCTCCTGAACCACCTGTCTCCAGAGACATGGAATGCATTAGAAAAATAAATGTAATGACTGAGCTAAATCTAGGTCCTCTGTTCCAGAAGAAAACAATTGTTTTTGCAAGCAAAACCCGTGGAAATTTAGGGTCTGTTTTGCTGAAACTAGAAAAATAAACTTAAACAGAAAGATCTGGTAATGTAGACCGGTTTATGTTTTCAGTACTGCCAGAAAAAGAGGTAAAAGTTCAGAAGAATCTGAGGCAAACTGTAACTCTTAAAAATTAAAAAAAAAAAAAAAAAAATTGGAGGTGGCCTAGGTAAGAGTGCTTGTGGAAGAGAAAAAGGAGTTTTGGTCTGTGTTTAACTTCATACAGTAGGATTTTGTGCTTTAAAGTCAGACCTGAAAGCTCCACTTCAGCAATATTTCAGCCCATTCCTGAAGGTGTATTTAACTACATTTCTTTAGTGAAATATATTGGCACTGATGAGGAAAGTGTATCCTCCAAACTGATAAGCTCACCTCACTAGGTGCACACGATGTGAACGGCTTCCTGCCATTCAGAGCAGAGTTTTCTTGTCACTGTCTTCTTGTTCCTTACCCCTGGTTATTTATTAAAGAGTTGTGTCCCACTGACTAGAATACTATAAAGAATATTATTCATATTGGAGCCTAATGGAACATGTACAAGGAATTTTGCCCCTGTGCTGGTGTGGGGCAATAAACTTTAAACTTGATAAAGGGAAGTTTTGAGACTTGTTAAATTTTTAGATATATATTGGCAGTGAGAGAGAAAAGTGTTTCTTAATGACGTCAGCGGAAGAACTCCATCCTCTGAAGCTTTTGTTTATCTTGCGTTACTTTAATAGGGCTAGGTGGGTCTATTTTAAGTATGCTGCATACACAGAGCACCAAAGCTGCTTCAGTACCAAAGCTGGTTGATCATTCCTGCAAGTCCGAGAGGTCTTATGGCCCCGGTTGATAGAGGGGAAAACTGCAGGTGCTTTGAGCTAACCCAGATCCTGCTGCGTGTTGAGCAGAATGGGAAGCAGGAGCCTCCAACATCTTCCAGACTTACTTATCTATTCCTTCCTTAAAACTACAATACTATCACATTGAACCTTTTCTTCTTCATTTGAGTTGTTAATTTGATCCTCTTTTGTAAAGGGTATAGTAAATGAGAATCTACTGGCGTATTGCCAGGTGTTTTTTTTATTTGAGGCATGTTGTCTCTGTGTTGTCAATGATGACTGTGACTGTTTCAGGAACGAGTATTTTGTTTGGTATTTTAGTAGTATGTTTAACTGAATGGAAAGCTCTGTCTGCCAAATACAAACATTAGACAGGTTTTCTATTTAGTAAAGCAGTTATTTGAAAAATAATTTTGTTTTAAACTTCAGGTGGACTCACTCATTCTTAAAGAAGCATTACCTAAATAATTTTGACAGCTTATCTTAAAGTGTTTGATCTGTCCTAGATAAAATGTTTGCTTCACCTTTAAATATATAGTGTCTAAACGCTACTCTTAGATATTTATGGCAATACAAATTTGGAAAAGTGATATTAAAAAAACCCAACAATGTGTTGGAGGGCAAACGGGAATTATCATGTGCTTCAGAGAAATCAAAATCACTTCAGTATAAGGGTTTTAGCAATGTGCTCTTATTTAGCTTAAAAGCTCAAAAGTGATATTTAAGAGGCAAGTCAATATTCTCACAAGGACTTGTTTACTTCATGATATAAAACTTGGAGATTACTTGTCAGCTACATTAGGTTTTAAAGTCTATTTTTGCAGTGAAGTGTGTATATGTACCTTGGAAGTAGTAGTTATTTTTCAGGAATTCCATTTTAATTTTATTTCAAATATTGAGTGAAGAAAGCTCCAAAGAATTTAGTACAATAAACCATTGCTATGTTCAAGACAGTAATCTAAGAGATTTTTTTGGTTTTTTTTTTACAGTTGCTAATAGCAACTTATGTGGCGAA
Source organism: Gallinago jamesoni (assembly GCA_025769975.1). NCBI lineage: Eukaryota > Metazoa > Chordata > Aves > Charadriiformes > Scolopacidae > Gallinago > Gallinago jamesoni. The sequence continues at coordinate 9,616,668 of JAOQGH010000062.1, read as the reverse complement.
CATAAGTACAGCAATTTAAAAGGACACTGTGGTAATGTGAATTTCTTCAAGTAGATAAATACTAATGTCTTTCACTATAACGTCAATGTCAGCTCTGCTCCCAGTTAAAAAGCAAAGGACAAATGAACTTACCATTTTTATTTGCTTTTTTTGAATGGAAGGGTTTTCAGAAAACTGACAGTAGCTAGTCTAGTCTGTAATTTTAACTTGATTTATTTGAATTAGTGAAATCTTCAGTAAATACACCTCGGTACACTTTTTAAATATTTCCCCAGAGAGATTAAACATCCATTTACTCTAACTCCACCAGCGCTTGCAGACTTTAATTGCAGTGTCTGACAAACTTCTCAAGAAACGCAGAGTGAAGAAGGGGGAAGAGAAGGTCACTCGAGCGGGGAGCTGTTGGTTGGGTGGGAGCACCAGCCAGAGCACTTCAGCTGCTCGTCTGAACGCCGGGCAAGTGTGGTCCTACAGCGGGAAGCGTAGCTGAATCATTTACCCTACAGCTTTCTTTTGCGTGATGATGGGGAGGAGTATTTGTCTGCCGTTAAAGAACTTGCCTTTCTGTGTGGTGTTCCCAGCTACTTGCTGTGTCTGTGCACATGTAAGAGTGGCTGCGTTCATGTCACTCACCTTAATCTTATGTTTGGAGTGACCGGCTAATAGGAAGAATGTTTAAAGCAAAATGCTAGTTAGGAGTCCCCTGCAGAGTGTCAATGGAGTGCAGACCTGTCAGAAGAGCCTGGCAATGAAATTGACTAATTGTCAATGAACATCCTTGAGGTGCAGTTCTACCCATGTTAAAATTGATGTCAACAGTGTAGTTGATTTTAGCCTTGGGTTATTTGCTTTTTGCTGCTGGTAACCATGGTATGGCATGTGTGTTCTTAAAGAAGAATATATGCTGTTGTCTTAGTTTGAGGGTTTATTGCAAAGGCTATGGAAGCTGTCAACAGGATTTTTCCTACCCACAGCAAGGTCTGGACTTGGCAATATCAGAATAGAAATAAAAGGCCTGTGTGCTGTCGTCCTCCTTCATCTCTGCAGAATCCCCCACTACCTCTCTTTAAGCCATCCCGGTGGGAATGGCAGAGACAAGTGCAAGTAACCTCCCCAAACCCTGGCATCGCTGCCCTCACAAAGATAATCCCTCTGGGCAAATGGTGTGGATTGACCCAGAAGTATTTGCCAGAGCTCACCTTTAATTCCTTGTTTCCTGCCATCGCTGCTTCTGTTGTCCCAGGCGTTCACCCTTTAAAGTAGTACTATCCTGGCTTCCTGGGACTTGCCTCTTCCCTGGTAAAATGAGCAACACAAGCGAGGGAAGTAAGCTATGCTAGAGATCCCTTCGGAAACAGAACCGAGTTGCTTAAGAAAAAACCCCTCCAGGCTGGAGGCTCCTCTATCGATGTCACACCCTGCAGTGCCCTCTGACTTGCTTTGGAGAGGCATGTTTACAGGCTGGCTTCAAGGAGGGAGGAACTGGCCTTGCCAATTCAGTGTGCTAATGTAGTCGTCCTTGAGACGTTGCTTGGCTGCGATGTGCTCAGAAGTGTCTTCTCATGCCCTTTTAGTGTTTCTAAACAAATCCAGGCTTAACTGAGAACATCATTCTGTGCCCTGGTAAAGTTTCGGGAAGCTTTATAAAGGGAAAGGTGTGGTCAGTATTTTAAAATATAGATATGTATTTTCTGCTGTAATTAGGTAGAATATGGACATAGCGTTATAGGTTCAATTAAAAGCATGTCAATAAAAGGCAGTTGTGTGCTACATAAAAGATTCTTTTGTTGAAAACTGGCCTGAGTTACGACTGTTTTATACACATTAATTTGCTTTGTACATACAGAATGGAGCTGATTGAACAGCATGATTGTCTGACGAGAGCTGAAAAGCAGCACTTGCTGTAGGTAATTTAAATTGAGCCCTATTATCATTTACGGATTTATTCTGCTTAGAATCAATAAGATGAAAAAGGGCCTGAAAGCTTTACGCTAATGCTAATCACTTCTGGGTCAGTAACTCCTTGTGTTTAAGTTATGTATTTCTTCCCTGTATTCACAGAGCTACTTAGAAAGTGAAATGTTTAAAATATCTTCCACTGAAGAGAATCTTCCCACCTCTTCTACTTCACAGAGAATTCAGCATTGATAAATATTTTCTTGTACTGAAGAAGTTTCCTGAGAGGGACGTGACACCAACCAAAAGGACAAAAGAGATGCTCTGGAAAGAAGCTCAGCACAGAGTGCCCTGAAAATTTTGTTACAAAGCAGCATTCTTAGTGGCTGGAGATTCAACTTGACCCCAGGATGCAGAGTGAAGTTGGGTTTGGGTAGCTGCAGTCATTTTGCTTTCTACTGTAGCAATGATTTAGTTCCTGAGTAATTTATCTTTTCAGGCTAGAGAGGTATCTCTGGGCCCAGAACAGAACAGGAAGGACAGAAGGGAGGTTTTTGGTATAGTGATGCAATCAAGAAGGAATACAATGAAAGGAAATTGTATATATCAAGCAGACAAAAAGGTAAAATGACCCTAATACATCAGCTCAACAAATTTAAATATCCAGTAAGACTTTGATTACTGTCTTTGGGGCTGCAGGCAAGGGGCAGAGGTGTGCTGTGCCGAGGGGATTTTTTTTGGCAAACTGGAGGAGAGCTGGCAAGTTCTTATGAGGAAGAAACCTAAACACAACATCACTGTGAGTAGGCAGCCATGATGAACTTCTCAGTTTTCCAGACTTGTTTTGTTCTTTTTGAGGTTCAGGAGCTAGTGCTAAAAGTATGGCTTAAAGAAAAGTGTGTGTGTGTGTGGTACTGCAGTGCTGGGGCTCAGGATCCTGGTGCCCTGTGAAGTAGCAGAGTGGATGATGCTCATCTTCTGAAGGAGACTGTGCTTTGCAGACAGGGAAAAGTGTGGCAAAAAGATGAAATGTCTTTCCTAAGGTGTGTGGAGCTGCAGGGGCAGAGTAAGACATAGAATAAGTCTTTCAAGTCCCAGGTGAGTGTTCTGGCCTCTGCACCACCTCTGTTCAGATGCAGAAAGGTTAGTTCTGGATGACTAAACCATCAGTGCTATTAAAACCATCGAGTACATCACTGTTGGAGCTGATTGCCAAATCTTTGTTATTTCATCAACAAAGTTGCTTTCCCTCCTCATACTCAGGTACCCGAGAGTACTTCTTCAGAGGTTTAACTTTTTTTTAAGTGTTTTAAAAAAAACATGTTAAACTTTTCTTGGATTAAAATAGGCTGGAGCAGCTAATACAACCTCTTGCAGTAATAGCTATAAAAACATCAAAGGTTCTGATAACTGTTAGCTGTATATTTTGTAATGCCTATTGTATTTCCATTTTGTTAGTTCTATTTAAAGAGCAGTATTATCATGCCCCATTTCCTGTTAGATAGTTCTATTTGTCTGCTCTACAGGAGGCAGGAGATTTTAGGTCCAAAAGAAATTATCTCTCAGTAAATTACTCCTAACTCCATTACGGAATACTAAGCACTCTCCCCTTACTGTGTGAGCAGCTTGAAGAGATAACATTGCAATTTATTTATTTGTTTTGTCCCATGTATATAGGTGACACACGAACTCATCTGAGCAGAGATGGTGATAACTGACAGGTACATTAGATCAGTCACATACAGTCACACAAAGTTTACTTTGATTATGTAGTCAGTGTCAAGATGTACAGTAGCTGATGTCAGTTTGATCTGTCTTATTGTATATAATGGCTTGTCTTTTTCATGGTTGAATAGACACTAATTTTTGTCTAATAAGTAAGCTATCAGTTGAGTGTTTTAGAGAGTAGCCAGAGTTTTTTATCCTACTGAAAGGGAAACCATTCGTGAAATTATTTTAAAATTTGTTTGGATTGCTTGTTGTATTCATTCTTCTCCTGCTAAAGTCCCCTGTTTACTCAAAGGTACTAAAGGTACAATATTTTCTAAGGACATGCTGTGAATCTGTTGCATTGTGTATGAGACCTTTCCATATTGAAACAGTAGCAGAGAACAGAATAGTTTCTGTCTGTTTTGATGTATATCTGCCAAACTGCAAAGAGATATGTAAGACCTTTTAAACTTTAAAGGGAGAGAAGAAATGATGTTCTGTTATTGCAACCCCCATCCTTCCCCCTGTAGTAAAAGTGGGAATTGTCTAAGACTGTAACTTTGTAGGTTTGTTTTATTGTTATTATGTGGCCATGATTTCAGTTGAGTTGTGTTTATGAAAATAACTTAGAAAAGTACATTTCACAATGCATAACGTAACTGATTAATAATGGACTTAAAAAGGAAATCCAAACAACCAAAACTCCAAAATAACACTGGCAAGCTCTGGAAGTGAAGGGTAATGTTCTGAGTTATCTAACATGGCTTAGCTTCCTGGCACAAGGGCAGTTCCAGGGGAAATGGATATTTACAGTGAATAGTAATTTCAAAATTTGGGGGAATATATCAATTAAAAAACCCCCCACTTTCTGGCTACTATAAGTATGGTAGTAGTTATTAACATCTCTGAACACTGTACCCTTAACAGTATATGTCAGTGGCACCAGAAGCAGTTCAGCATGGTTAGATCTTCTCTTGTGCTTCTCATTGACAGATTGAGCTCATTTAGCTCTAATTAAAGTGATCTGTGGCTCTTATTCAGCAGGATGCTGAGGCCTTTGATGCTTGCTATGAATGGAGCTAGGTGTTTTCTTACTTTTCTAGCTCGTTTGTTTGTTTTCCAGTCTAGAAATACATCTTCCTTTTAGATCGTTCCAAGTGTATAGAAACTTCCAAGTGTTTTGTTGGGGATGTCAGGAGGATGTAACAGTGAATGGAGACCACCTAGTCAAGTGTTCTTCCACAAGCAAGACTGCTGAACGCAGTTCAGTGTTGAGGCTGTGAATAATTTCACATATTTGACTGCAGCATAGTCATGCATTTTTCTCTTAAATGTTTTCAATAATAGCTGTTCTTGAAATGGCACCTTAATAAGGTAAAGTTTTGTAAGACTCATTAGTAATGGTCATGTCTGTGCTGGACACAATAAAAGAGGTTCTTTGCTGGCTTCTCTTGGACTTGGGATGAGAAATTGAGATGCAGGTCGAGTTCTTCTTAAAATTGAGAATTTTGTCTGGGCTCTCGTAATGCCTGGAGCTGCTCTTTTATTGTCTCCAAGGCTGTCTCTTGGCAGTCCTTAGCACTTGCCATCCACTCTGCTTGGGAAGGGTTATTTGTTTTATGTCCAGGGCTGGGCTCAGAGCGCTGCGCTCGCCATAGTCCCAAGGCAGAAACCCTGCTGTGGAGCTGGGAATTCAGTATGAGTTTCTTCCATCTGTTCCTCCAAATGTAGCCCCCTCACTCCTTCGCTCTCTTCACTTAGCTCTGTACAAAGAAGGTGAACGCTTACAGCACCATTACTAAAACATCAGCTGAAAACTTTATTGCTGCAGTCAGCAACTTCTCTACTAGTTCAGTTTGAGAGAGCACTAGCGGAGGTAAGACTTAGGTGTTCTGATAACTTACTGAGAGTGTTTCCAGGCTCTTCTCATACATTAACATTGCAGCCTGCTTCACTTCTCTTCCTGTATTCACTTTGGGATATATAGAAAATAAGGCTATAATAATGCTGTCCTTTCTTGTCTTCTTTCACAAACATTAATCCCGTGATTTTTTATCAGTACAAAACAACCCTGCAGATAGGGCAGTCTGTGGAGCAGCTTCTGTGAAACTAGAAAACTGAAATTATTTTGTTTAATTGTGTGTGAAAGTCAACTTTTGTCAAAATCTCTAGCTGTGACTGGGTACTTACAAAATGCAATGTATTCTTTTCTTTAGCAGATCACCTAAATACATTTACTAGCAACCTTTTTGAACCAGATGAAACTGTAATTCAAGCTGTCTTGTCTGCTTCTGCTTTAGTTCACAATAATGTCACTGTGCTGCTCACACCAAAGACTTAAGTTTAAGTAACAGCTACATCAGGTATTTTGTCCTAGTTTTTCTGCAGGTCATTACTGATAAAGTAAGCTTTCTAAAATAATTAAAAAAACCCCAACAAACAACTATCCCCCATCCAGTACATATTTTTAATGTAAAAGTTTTGTTACTCGATCCATGTGACTTTGCAAGCTCATCCTGATCTTCCAGTGACTTCCCACCAGCCATTGCAGAACAATTCTTCTCCAGCTGAAATATGGGAATGTTGCTGCAGTCAACAAATGAAGTTAATCGAGAATATTATGTTCCTTACAGGAATTGTGCCTTGATGTACTGTTTGACTGAGCATCTTGAAGGTTAGCCTCTAGTTTTTCACTAAACCGAATGTGTTAGGGGCTGGGCCGGGGCTGGAGAGAGAGGAGAAGGGGCTGGGGGTGCCCTGCTGCTGCTGTGGAGGAGAAATGTGTTACTGCCTTGTGCTGTGGCTCCTTCACCAGCAGCGGGGACAGCCCTGTCCTGGGGCTGGTGGGATGCTTGCGACAGCCCTGTCCTGGGCCAGGGGGGATTCCTGGGACAGTGTCCAAACTGGGAAGTGGCGTAGGGGCAGTGAAGGGGCAGGTTCTGTGTGGGCAGAGGGAACAGCCTCAGCTACAGTCGGGTGTTCCATAGCCCACGGGGAAGTTCTGGGTGCAAAGATGAGCTTTTGAGACATCTCTTTTGGTCAGCGTTCCTTGCTGTGCTGGGTGCGGGTGCCCAGAACTGCAGGGTCCCTCTGAGGAGAGCCGAGGGGCTGCCCCGTGCCAGACACGGACGGTTCCAGCAACCCCAGGGCAGAGCTGAGCCCCTCAGCTGGGCTGGTGGCACCTCGGGGAAGCCTGTTTGAGAAAGGGCAAAATGGCAGCAAGGGGTGAGGAGGAAAGTGTGAGAAACAGCCCCGGACACCGAGGGCCGGGCAGGGGGAGGGAGGATCCGCTCCAGCCCCTGAACAGAGGGCCATGCAGGGACCCACGGAGCTGTTTTCCTGACGGGAATGGCAGCCATGGAGGGCCCCGCTGGAGTAGGGGATGGTGTCACGTAGATCAATGTGGAGCATAAAACAACCCCCTGGCTTGATTTCTTTGTAATCCATTGGTAGAGCTGCTTGAATATAAGATCTCTAGAAATGCTCTGTCCTTAACCACATTTTATGTGTTTTGAGTGGTTGTGTGGCTCGAGTAGGTGAAGCACAGGTGGTGTGCACATCGTTGCATGCTTCTTACTATGTGTATTTCGTTCATAGAGCTTCCTGGGGAGC
>JAOQGH010000062.1:9563188-9609350 GCA_025769975.1 Gallinago jamesoni | reverse complement strand
GCTGGTAAGAATAATTACATTGACAGGGATACACTATGCACTATCTCTCTCTCTATTTTTTTTCTTTTCTTTTCTTTTGGCAGTCTAGCCTTTACCTAGTTGTGATCCAGTGCATTTAATGACAAGGTTGAAAATGAAAAAGTTGTGTTAAAAATCTCAATAATAGCAAAAAGAAAAAAAGTTCTGCCTCAGGTGATAAACATCTGAAGTTTGGGGATGTTTTTCCCTTATCTTCCGTTTCCTTTGATTTCAGTTATCTTTTTCAGGATAAACAAATGACTGGGGAAGAATTTTTACACAGAAATTCTTATTTACCAGGTTTAGAGTAGTCAGTAGATCTGTTTCCATGTGGAATTGCAGTTGCATTTGTTTTTCAGAATAAGGAAAAAAAGTAACATCCCACCCTATGGTTGGCAAATTTGCAGTGAGGGACTCCACTGCAAGCTGGTGGTTTACATCTCATATAACTTGAAATAAAGGAGTCACTCATACATTCATAATCAATACAATTACTTCTACTTTACATGAATTAAGTAATTTGTATGGCATTGCTGTTTGGGGCATTTGTATCCCTATTCAGAGCACTTCTTCAGTATTTCAACCCCACTGATGGTAAAGGCAGGTGCATGCCAGTTACCCACAAAACCAAGGCAAAGCTCTACGGGGAAACTCTTTTATGTCCATCTAGATTTGAATTTGTAGTCCCTTTCCAATTACTGTGCTAATTGTTTAAGAGATTGCTAGACTAAAAAAGTTTTTAATCACTAATCTGTTTTTGAAAGGAACTTATGGGCTCAAAACCTGAACTACATACTTCTTAAATTAATTTTCTTCATGAATACTTCTTTCTCAATACAGATTTGTGAGTCAGAACACCCTACTGTGCTTGTTTCTTTGTCTTTTCTTCAAACACCTGGCCTATTATTCTCCTTTTTTTCCCCCCAACAAAATTGCTCTTTCTTTGTAGGCAAGGTTCTGATGATATTATGTCACTGGAAATACGGAAATTTACCAAATGTCCTATGTTATCAGAACTGAACTTGGGGCAGAGAACAAACCTGACAACTGAGCCAAATGTGAGCACTCTAATAGAAATATTTGTGAACATTTCTTGAAGAGATACCAATATGCTGCAGAATCTTCAATGAATCACCTCAAAAAATTGTGACGTGAAGGGTAATGTCAAGAGGTTTAGTTTGGAGATTGAGGGTTTTTTTGTAGTGGTCTAGGGGCCATAGAAAGTGAAAGAGGCTGGTAGTGTATTCACATCTTCTGTGCTGCTTTGAAGATCTTCCTCTATATTTTTGCTCTCAGGAAAACCAGACAAATGCAATAAAACAACTCGGGCTCCAGGCCTGCTTCATTTGAAACCCGTGCCAAGAAACCATCTTGATGTCACCCAGAGAAGAATTAGGTTGCAACCCTTCTTTATTCAGAGAAGAGGCATAGGGTCAAACCCTGCAGTCTTAATCCAGATCAGTGCAGGCTTTGCCTAAATTAGGACTAAAGAATTTAGTGCATAAGGCAAGATAAAGTGTCGGTAAATAATTGCAATGTTTGGTGTGAGAAACTCTCTGTAAAACGGCTGGGCTGTTTAGAGTCTGGGATGCTGCTCTCCTCATTGCCCTGAGAAAATCTAGGAAAGTAAATGTCCCTGCTTGGTTTGTGGTAGGAGTGTTTACACATGTGTAGCTATGAAACTAGGCTGAATGTTTTTCAGTCAAATGCTCCCCAACATTTTTTAAAAAGTAATTTTAATACTATATCTGTAATAGCTTGTAATTAAACCTCTTCATTTAAATTTAAAATGGACTGAACAAGTAAACCTTATTCCCTTGGTGTGACATTTCATTGTAAGATAGTAATAATTAACATAAAAAGATTGTTGGGTTTTGTTTATAGACACACTCTGATTCCTAAGCTGATTCCAAGTGTTGTCCTGCATACTTATTTTCATAGTATCATTAGCTCTCACAGTTGGCTTTTCAATTCACAGGAAAGAATGGAAATTTCTTGGAAGGACTCATTAAAGCAGAAAAAATGAAATCAGCTTAAAGAAAACCTCTCTGCATTTCAAACTAAAACCAGATGAAACATCAGTAAGGTGTATTCTTTACCTGTACCTATTGGGAAATGCTAATGATTGCAGACACCATCTTCTGCCCAAATGGCAGCTCCCATTTAATCAGCAGTGTACCAAAACAGGCAATGTACTTACCTTTGCGATTCTGACAAACAGGACACAGTAGCTTGAAGCCACAGGGCTATGCATAGACAGACACTGTCCCTGCCTCAGTGTGAAGTCAGGAGAAAAGAGACCCAGCAGGTGCTTGGCTGTGGTTTCAGGAATAGAGGAGAGCAGCTTGTAGGAAGGGTGCCCTCTTGTAAGGAGAATTAGGGAAGACCAACAACAAAACGATCTGGCAGGGGTTTAGGAGTCATCCCTGCTGTCCAACCCCCCAGTTCCCAGAGTGGTGCTAAAGTGGCTGTGTGTGCTGGGTAGGGGTAGCAGCTCCTAGCTCTGGCATGAGCTGTGGTGCAAATGAGTGAAGTTACTTGCCTCTGTCAGTTAATTGCTGTCCCTGAAATGGACTCAACTTTGTTGATAGATGAAAGTTATCTCTGATGTAAGTGCTAAAATCAAAGGAATTTTATCTTGTGAATTTGATCCACACACCCCACCTTTCACTTGAGTGAGATGTCTGTAGCCCTGTGGCCAATGATGAAGATCTTGGTGATTACATATGACTTAATATTTCATGCAACGTATTAAAACTGCCTTCACTAGTTATTTTTCATGTACTGCTTCTAGTGAATTTGTCTAGGAGTACAATTTGGCAAAAATACTTGGGTTTTGAGTTCTTTTCTGAATGGCTCATGGGAAATGCAGAACAGCTTCTGCTACTTTAAATGAAACAGTGACAGTCCCCTTCCCTGCAGAGCCTCCTTGCAAGAGAGAGACACTGATGGCAAGGAGAGATGCCATTGACACTTGCACAGAAAAGAACATGAGTTGTGTAATGACAGTTTTCAAGCCATTAACCTACTTAAAAGGTTAATTTGGAACAAACTCTGTGCCTGAGTGGATACTGTGTTGTGCTGCCAGTTGGCAGTCTGGGCCACCAGAGTGGATTGGTGGGAGCAAATAGCTGGTGTGGAAGAAACACGCTCAGCCTTTGTGTGAGACATCCTGGTTACATCACTTCACAAGTCTCCTGCTGCTTGACCCACGGTGCAGGCCCAGTGAAACTTGCTTTACCTTATAGGAAAATACCACCACCTTCTCCTACCTGTGCTAACAATGAGGTCTATGAATCCAGAACTACTTCCAGTCTTGTGATGGGTTATGACTCAAAAGGAGTAAAAGCTATTAGTGTTTCAGAGGAAACAGAAAAGGGGTCTGTCTGATCCAGCAAACATGTACCTAAGTACATAGGTCCTCCCTGCCAGGTACCTAAGTACAAGCTCAGAGGAGTCTACAGAAGCAGCAGTTAGGTACCTGGAGATCTGCACTCAAAACTCTACCTTAAAAACATATATGTAGTCTTAAGAGTAGTCCCAGAATTGCCTGAGAAAGAAGTTCTAAAATATCCTAATCTTTTCAGTGTGAATATAAGTGCTTGAGAACAGTTTTTGAGGAACCAGGCAGCATCAATGGAAGAGTTCCACGTTGTCCCACCAACCCACAGAAACGGAGCTTGCTTGGACTGCTGCTACGGACGTGGGAAGGTCATCTTCATGTGTAGTAAGCTGTTTGCCTTTCTTTTGTAATTGCCAAGCAACTTGTATAACTCCACCATTTGCACAGTGTCATGTTTGTTTAATCAGTCCTCACAACAGCCCTGTGAGGTAGGTGAGTAAGCTGCAAAAGCAGGATACTGCTCAACCTCACTTTACACTAAAGCATCAGACCTTTAGGTGAGATAGCTGTTCTCAGTCCCATTCCTGGATGGGGAAGTTCAGCAAAAACTTTAAAATGACCCATCTCAGGCCAGAAAGGGATCCCAGGATTCTGATGAACTATAGAGTTCTGTTCAGTAAGGCCTCCGTTTTCACTCATTCCAACATCACTCCAAGGAATATTTTAATACCTCACATTTAGTTTTCACTTGAATTCTGAATCTACTCAAGGCATGAAATGTCTGGAAATGTACAAGTAATCTGTTAAATTACTGGTCCAGTAAGACAGGCCAGTAATCATGCTAAAATATTCAGCAATCTCATATTTACAGCTATGAGCTATGTATTGATATGTATATACATACATAGAGAACTACACACAATTTACTGCACATTGAGAACCTACTTTTACAGGATACAATTCTCATATACAAAGGTTAAGATTTTTTAATTATTAAAACATTGCCATCTTGAACATAAAGCAAACATTTTTTTTTTCAGTTTGAAACAAGGTACTCTTTGTACAAACCTAGTTCTGAATCAAAAGCCTACACTGAAAATAGTCCCCATCTCATTCCTGCAGTCCAAAATGCGAGATTTCACTGGCATTTACACTTCAACATGAAGCATGGTTTCAAAGTTAGTAACTGTGTACTCATTCTTACGTCTCAAGTACTGTATGTAAAAGTTCCTCCTGAGAAGTGAGTTAAGAGAGAAATGCTTAAAAGACTGAAGTTTTTCCTACAAAGAATTTTGAACCTTTGGACTAGCATCTGGTGACTCTGGGGATTTCAAAGCTTCAGATTCATGTTAGCCTGAATTACAAAGATGAAGCAGTTCCTTTCTACTTCTGTAGTGTCAGAAATTATGCAAGTCAATTTACTACCTGATTTCATGTCGTGGTGAAGGGAACCAATTTTTAGTAGGGTTATTTCCTTTCGGACTGTTACTGAAGATGGGAGAACTACAAACTCTGTGTGTTTGTGTGTTTTCTTTCTTTTTTCCAAATGTGTCTCTCTAACGGGAGCTACTTATTGGAGAAGGCATTCACTTTCCCCTCCATGGCTGCAGTCTGTGGGAGAGCTCCTAACAAAGTTCTTTGTTAGTGTTTGTAAGACTGGAGATGAGGTTTAATTGAGGGATTTGTGCTGAATGTTCTTTCGCTTTGAGTCTTAGTGCTGCAATGCTTGACGTTTTCCTTTCAACTGCTGCTGGATCAGTGAAGGCAGTAAAAGCAGGGTCTGACGGGGGTCCAGGAGCTTTCATTAGTACTGAAGCTGTTGTCATGAGAGGATTTAAAGCATTGAGAAACCTGTATTTGAAAGAAGTCAATATTATCCAAATTAAGAATTGTTTTGGAGAACAAATACTAAGTTGCAGCTTCCCCCACCCAAAGTATTAGAAAAAAAAGTGCCAAAATTTCTAGTTTCTTCCAAATGTAGATTTTGCTTTCAGGAATGTATTTTAGCTTTATTTTGCAGTATAGTGTCTTGTCCTTAAAAAATAACCAAAAACCTCCACCCCAAGCAAGAAACCAAACACTTTAAAATAAATGAAGGGTTCTCAGATGTGGCATGCAGATACCTAGAAGCATCTAGGTATCTGCATTTGCTTAACTCCTAATGCTAAATCCTTTTTAAACAAACCTTGGATGTTGTAGAACAGCCTGTTCTGTGAAACCAATAAACCACCTCATAAAAAAGACCAATTTATGTGGCTGTTTATGCAGCCAATTTGTTCAGACAAGTTTACTGCACGTGAAAAGTGGTGCTTTTCTGTCTGTTAATGTGGAACTGATACAGGCTGTAATTTCAGCGAGAGGAGAGTGCTATCTTCTCTTTTTAATCTATATATATCTGCACACCTGTTACATCTATATGCACACACACGTGCTTTTTCCCATCTTACAGGGAGTGCTACAGCAGCAGCAGCCTTCTGCTGATAAATTTCAGGTTACTGGGCAAGAAAGCCCAGACAGCAGGTTCAGCTGAAACTGGTGGACTTCTAGGTGTCTGACTGCAGAGAAAGAAATGGAGGCTTGCTCTGGGCTTTTATGTGCTGAAAGCACATTGCCTACCAAGGGACAAGGACTGTCTTTTAGAAGGACATACAAGAACCAGGAAGATTTCTTTCTCTCTCTCTCTCTCTCTCTCTCGAGCTGTGTCACTCTTGCAGATGTAGCCAGGCTCCTGGTCTCCCTAGAAGAAACATCAGATACCTTCATCCTGTCAAATCACCTACAAGCCCTGTCTGTCTGCAGTCACATCTTTATGGTGTATAATCTCTGTCAGCCTGTGAGATAAGGATGGAGCAGGAGCCACCCAGATTACAGCAGTCTGTGTGAAGACTAGAGTTCAATGAGACCAGAATTTTGATAAGTGTGCACAACTGTTCTTCAAAGAGAAATTACACGTTAAGTTTTTACTAGCATGAGTTAAAACTACATCTTGCTATTCCTAATCAAGTGATCCTACATAGGGAATAACCCAATTTTAGTAAGTTTGTTTAACCATGGAAGCACATTTATTGAGAATATGGGAATATCAAGCTAATGAAAATGCAGTATTTTTTAACAGTATTGAGAATTAGGAAAAAAAATATTAATTCTATACCTTCCAAAATGTGGATTTAAAATAGGATTTCTGAAGAGAGAAGTCCAGGTGAGGCTGCTGAGGCCGAACGGCCCTAAGGTTGAAGGACTAAAGGCTGGAGACACAGGTGGCACAGCCAACGTTGAAAGAGGCATTGACCTCCACGTGTGATCTAGGAGGGGAGAATGACTCAGTGGAACATCCAAAAATAGACCAAGTGGGTGCGTTAAGGAGATTCCTGGAACAGTCCCCAGAATTTCATTTTTTTCACGTTTCCTCCACTTTGCCCTTCTGTTTTGGAACCAGACCTTCAATAAGAAATTATAAAGGCATTAGCTGAACTTACTCTGCAGTCTGTCTTACCAGCTACTACCGCATGCAGTGATACAGGTGGCAAAATATTTGCTGTTAAACCAAAACCAACTTCTTTAATATTAAAGATCCATTCATAAATGCCTTACTGGGTTTATTAAGAAATAAATAGGTTATAAATATTGTAAATTTGACTAGTGTCTAGCTCTGACTGCATAGTCCCACATTTTAAAGCCATTGTAATAGATAAACCTATCACCTGAGAACTCATGATCAGTTAAGAAAAATGATCATTTTTCCTTTCATAAGCTACTTATTGAAAATTAAATTTCAACAAAGCCATTCAAGAGGTGGCTATTTCTGTACGGATACCTCAGGAAGCAACTTAATCATGACCATATGAGTAACTAGGCCAAATATATGGTGTGTGCTTTTTATCTTGATAGCTAGACCATACATTTTTATACAGAGGATTCAAAAGTAAAATGAGAAGCTTTTGCTATCTACCATGCATGCAAACAGCATATAGTTACATGAAAGTGATTAACTCAATTGCAGTGAAAGCCAATACTGAACTAGAAAATCTAGTAAGCAGTATTAGAACAGGGTATCAATCTGTTCCTAAAGGGGCTTTAGTGAGTATTGGTTTTGTGTAGTAAGCCATTGAGTATATTACCTCTTCAAGCCTGACTAGTGATTATTTTAGCCCATTAAACATTTTTTACAGACTTCAGTCAATCAAATCTACAGATCAGAAAACTGATTCTTCACACTGTTATTCTTTAGTATTTGCTGAGCAGAACCTTTCAGACCCAGGATGGTAGGACAGAGTAGAGTGAAGAGCGTCAGCTTTGAAACAAAGGAGAGAGGATCTAAACCAAGGATATTTAAAAATGGATGCTGCTGAGGCTAAACAGCCAAATTAACTCAGCTGCTCAGGTCTTCTAGCCCCCTCTGCAGTAGACGCCATTGAAGGTGGATTCTGAACTGGATCTGGATTTGGAACAAAGGCATTAGCTGTGGCCCACAATCTCATTTAGCAGTCTTGTATGTAACTACTGGTGAAATTCAGTGAGCTGCTTGCATGCATGTTCTATGTCTAATACCTGAATGCAGTAATCATGACTCAATATTTAGTAGAGAGTGGCAACACAAGGAACAAGAGTTGTTGAAAAGACCAACTTCTGTGCTGTACGGAATTATGACTTTCTGAAATTAACTTCCGATTTAGGACAAAGGTAAACTTGAAATATAAACATCTTTTACCATACAATGCAGATAACTTCATAATAAGAATCTAGCAAGGTCACTAAAACAAACTAAAATCATAAAAATAAATTGCAAAAAATTAGGTCTCAAAAAAACTAAGATGCTAAAAAGTTATTCCTTTGGTATTAGTATTTCTGAAATAATACAGATTTCTATAGAATTTTACTATGACAAAACCTTTGGATGCAGAAGTTTTATGGATGCAAGATTTTTTTTAATAGTTTTTTTTGTATCTGCAATTTTATTTCAGCGAAAATTGTTTTCACACATTTTTACATTTCTATTGTGTAGCATCTAAAAACCCAGTCTGGGGGGTTTCCAGCTTCACTGCTCTCTTTAATCTCAGACATGCCATAAAACCATTTCCAGTGATGTGACTTACCTTCAGGTGCTTAGAGAATATTAAGTGTGTTTGGAAGGAAAGCACTTCACACACAAGGGCACTGATACCCAAACCAGGAGGCTGTAGCCTGCCCCAGCCTTGCTGTCCTGAGACTGATGTTGTTCCTGTGTGTGTCAGTAAAAATCTACTCTTTCAAAGCACTTGCTATGGAGTTCTCAGGAGCCAGCTGAAGAGTTACCACTCTAGTCCTTTCATCACATATATTATTGTTACACTGGGAAGTTGTTCTCCTGGAAGAGGGATTCATACCCCTCAAGTTATGTACTTAACACAGAATTGTCTCACTGTACAGGCAGTCAGCAGAGGGATGTACCCTTGGAAGAAAAGCCATCTTCTAAACATCAACATTTTGAAGTTGGTACTTGAAATTCTTGAGTGCTCTGATTCATTCTTCAGTCACTTCTCCAGCAACTTCTGAATATTCCTTTTTGCTGGTGATATTCCTTTGAGAATAAGACATCTGATCCAGTGAAACACCAGATGTCCATGCCTGCATGACAGTGAGTACTAGACACTTGGTCTGTATTAGTCCAAGATAGGGGTCTGTTAAGAAAATGAACTCCATTATTGGGATCAGATGACTTTAAATTGCTGCTAACCAGTAATCCCAAATGTTTTTAAGTGGATGTAGCTGGGATCTCACAGAAGACCACCAACCCAAAGGTGTTAGTGTTTTGTATGAAAATAAAATCCAGTTAAAAAGGCAGTGAACTGCCTTACACACTGCAGATATGCAGATAAAGCTTTTCCTAAAAAGGGTAAAATAAACGCTGCAAAGGTATTAACTTCCTTACTAAATCTTAGTATTGATCTTCAATCTGTTTTTCGTAAAGAAGCCTAACACTGAATGAGACATCTGCTTTTGCTATCCTAAAGCGAATCCATTTGATCACTCAGACATGCACTCGGACTGCAAAACAACTGTTTTAATGTAACTAGTGATTTTGGGTTTACAACTAAACTTATTTAGTAATCACTCAGATTTTGTATTTATCAAACTGGAAGGAAATACCAGCATAGATATCTAACAATTTTCTTTAGAAAAGAAGCTGGCTTTCAGTTTGTTACAGGTACAAACTCATCAATGAAAGTGATAAAATGAGCTAAGGCATGCCTCATACCTTCACTGACACGGGAAACAGCTTTCAAAATTTAGTACATACATTATAGTCATTAACATTCAGATTAGTCATCTTGAACTTTTGTTAAGCAGTTTTCCTTTGCTTCTATTAAAGGCTTAACTTGCCTTTACTCTATTTTCAGACACATTTGAAGTGCCAAACTAAATATAACAGAAACTGCTACACCAGTCTTTAGATTTTTATGTAATATAAAGTGTTAAGATACTTTGGAAAAAAATTCATTACTTAATGAATATAAGAGATAAGTTTTAAACCATCAAGTTTGAAAGGTATGCTAAATATTACCCAGATTTCTTTTGTAATTAGTAGCACCATGTGTATCTGACAAAAGAGGTTTATGTCTTTTAAAAAGAAAAAGGTGAGTGTGTAAAATTTGATAGCTTTCTTGCTGTAATTTTCTTTAAAAGTGTATCCTATTTAATTGATGTAATAGCTAATAATGATGAAAAGACACATAAACGTGACTAAGTGGATCGTGTTTCTACTGCAGCTGAGTACAGGATTGTAATCAGAAAATATGACTGGGATGCTTAGATCAGTTATATTTCTAAGGTGATGTTTTAACAGTGATGCAGTTTATGGTACTGAAATACCCAAGTAATGTTTCACTCATGTTAAGAAAATAAAATATTCCTTTAACTTTTTCTTATTTTCCTCCCATCCTAACAATATGAATTATGAGAAGTGGAATGGCAATGACAGATGTGAATGCTATTGAAGAGCATCCTAACATGGCTTCGGGTTATCAAAAGGTTTTGCACACTCTCAGACTACCCCTTTCCCAAGGTAAGGAAGAATACTAAGATTCCTGCTGCCATCTCCCTTGGGTAGGTGATGGCGATCTCTTTGAAGTGACACTGAAATGAGAATATATTCAGGGGTAATTTTTTCTCTTATTTTTCCATTTTCATGTAAGACTCAAAATGCAGGAGTGAGGGACAATGTAGTAGTTGGTACCCGTTTCAGCTGGTTGACTGAGGGTTCTTCACAGAGAAGCAGATCTCAGTTTGAAAACACACCGAGGTGAAGAAGCGGTCTGATAGCATTTGGTAAAATCAGTTTCCTGGGTTTACACTTAAGTACACAAAGAAACACTTTTCACATCAGCTGGTTTAGTACCATGGGAGAGGTATGGAAGTTTTCATTTCACAGAGGACACAACACAGAGCAACTATGAGCATGGGTGTATGAGGCAAGTATTTGGGAATTAAGATTGCTTGTTAAGTAAAGTACATCACCATGTAGAAGCTGTTCCCGTGCATCCTCTTCCCTCCAGGCTAAGTTGTCCCCCATCCACCACAGGACAAGACCACAGGCAGAAGCACTGTGCACTGGAAGTTCACTCTAAGCAAACTGTGCTGAATGTGCTCATGCCCAGAAGACTTGTGTTAGGATCTGACAAGGAATAAGGACAAAGGAGGTGCAAAAAAACCCAGCTCTTTGCTGTTCCTTCCATCCACTGGGGATACATCAACTTTGCTATTTTGCTTGTTAATTCCTTCTTGACCCCATCAAAC
Source organism: Gallinago jamesoni (assembly GCA_025769975.1). Lineage (NCBI taxonomy): Eukaryota > Metazoa > Chordata > Aves > Charadriiformes > Scolopacidae > Gallinago > Gallinago jamesoni. The sequence goes on along the minus strand of JAOQGH010000062.1, from coordinate 9,598,216 downwards.
CTAAACATTTCCGTTTCTTTTAGATGAGTCATTAGAAGAGCTGCTCTTTGCCATCTACCATTCCTTCACAGTTCATATGGACTACAGAGCAAGTACCCCACAAAGTGAGTATGACAGTGATGGGTAAGTTAACAGCTTTCACCCATATCCTTTCCACTAGTAGATGCCACCTGTTATTGACAGATATTGGGGTATTTCACTGACAAGAAGTTTTAATGATTGTTGGTGGTAGGGAGAGGGGAGGATACATTATTTGCTCCACAAAAGAGAGATGAGAAGTACTCCCAGCTATTCTCAGATGAGTCAATTATGGGTACTGTTCATATTTTTAAGGCTTTTTCTGAAGATGGTGCATATTAAAATTAAAAGTTAAAAAACTTACAGCTTTACAGACGTTAGCTAGTGCAAACCATCGCAGATCCAGTGACTGAAGTAATGACAACATACATAAGCAAGGATCTGGCATCAACAGTGACAGAGCTTTGAGGAGTAAGTAGGGCTGTCACTCTGAGCAGCTGCACCACTTCTCAGGCTTTCACAAGTATCCACATACCCAGAGCTGTGCTGGAACAGTAGTTCAATCAATATCTGATACATAGCACAAGCCAAATTTAGTACAATTGTCATTTTGAGCTTGAAAATACTTTGAAAGCCTTCACACATTTTGAAACAACTTTTTTTTTTTAAAAAAAGCTAATGTTTCTTTATAAAAAGGGGTTTCTAGCTTATACAAGAGATGAATCCAAAGAAACTGCTTCTTCAGAGGTATTGTTAAGTACAAGTGCTAAGAGTCAGGAAAAGCTACCGGGGTTAACTTGTAGTTTTACAAAACTGCAGGCTGTGAGATGATGAGTGTCTGCTTCGGTATGGCATTCCTTCTACTACAGCCCGGCTGGGCCATAAAACTCTCCCGGACAGTGCCTGACCGTCCTGTGAATGTCAAATTAATCTTCTATTTGTTTTAACCAGTCATTTAGAAGTGTGACCGTTCTACTGAGCTAAGTTAGAGCGCAGGAGAGGTGTAAGCTTCTCTGAAGCCTAGAAGTAAGCTGAGATGCCCCACGGAACCCCTCCGTGGCTGTAAACCCACGGATTTTTCTAAATACTGTTTTTATAATCCCAAAATTCAGGAGACAGCACCCGCCTGTAGACACGTGAAGGCGACAGCAAATGTGAGTGAGGCGCAACCTGGGAACGCTCGGGACCCGCTGTCTGTTCTCCGCTCGCTGAGGTACCCTCCCCATTTCCCCGTCCTTTAACCGAAGCGGACGGCACCCCCAATCCACACCCCCCACCTTCCCCCCTTCCCCGACATTATTTGTCACAGTGGTCCCACCGCTCACCTGGACGCGGGCTTCCGTCAGCTCCAGCCGCAGGGCCAGCTCCTCTCTGCGGGGGCACCACACCGTTAGCGGCCGCGCCGCCTCAGCGCCGGCCCCGGCCCCCCCCCGGCCCCCCGCCCGCCCCTACCTGGTGAAGACGTCGGGGTAGTGGGACTTGCGGAAGGCGCGCTCCAGCTCCTCCAGCTGGAAGGCGCTGAAGGTGGTGCGGTACCGCCGCTGCTTCCTTCTCAGCGGACCCGCCGCCGGCGGCGCCTCCCGGCCGGGCGACCGCCCCCCTGGCCCCGTCGCCACCGGCTCCTCCGCGGGGGCGCGCGCCCGGCCGGCCCGCGGCGGCGGCGGCTGCGCCGCGCGCTCCTCGCCTGAGGGGGAGGGAGGGGGGGGGGAGAGAAGCGGAGAGTTACCGGGACCAGCGGCGAGCGACCCGTCGCCGGCCCCTTACCGCCAGCCCTGCCGCCCCTCACCGTGCCGCCCCAGGATGCTGTCGATGAAGTAGGAGGTGAGGAGGTGCAGGGCCGGCGGGGCGGCGGGGGTGGCGCTCTGCATGGCGGCGGGCTGGCAGCGGGCAGGGCCCCCGCGCCGCGCCGGGTTTTATTGGGGCGGGCAGCGCCCGGCTCCGCGCCCCGGCATTAGCATTTCATTAGCGCGCTGGCGTCAAGGCCGGGGGTGGGAGGCGCCGGGCCTCGCTCGCCGCCCCGGGGGCCGGGCCCGCCCGCGGCCTCCCCTCGGGCGGGACGGGAGCCCCACCCGGGGTCGGGGTTGCCCAACGGCGAGGCAGGGCCGGGACCGCTCGTCTCTGCTCCCGGCAATAACTTTTTAAAGGCTCCTTCGAGGGTTTGCGCGGGTGTGGAGCGGCTGCGCCCAAGTTGCGCCGGTGCCCGCCGTGATGCGGGGAGAGCCTCGTCCGGCTCGTCGAGAGTTTTGCCGCTGCCGGGTCGGGGCTCGCGTTCAGCCCCTGCGCTGCCGCCGGGAGGAGGGGAGCGGGCGGGACAGCACCTGCCGGAGCTGCGGGAGTGCGAGGTGGGCCTCGCTCGCTGGGTGACGCGGGAGGAGAAGGGCCCACTAGGGTTGGGCTCCCTGTGGCTTCGGCTGAACTTAAACTTGTTGCATTCAGCTTTTTGAGATTGACCCTGCAAAGCGCTGCGTGCCAACAAGTGCAGGGAAAAAATGCACAAAACCGTGCAAGATTGACCCCCCCCCTTTTTTTTTTTTTTCCCTGGCAATCTTTAATTCGGCTCCTGGTAGAATTCTGCTGGCAATGCTGTTATAGCAATGATTCCTCAACAGGGGGTCTGGAAACTATTTCCTATGCAGGGAGACTTCCAGCAGTTCTGTGATCTTGCTATAGTGTTCTGTGTTCTGTTAGAGACTGATATAAATTAGATGGCAAAATGACTTGATCCTGAGGTCTAGATTTTGGGGGAGAAGACTAAAATACCAGTTTCTAGAGAGTCTTAGAGAGGATGCAGCAGAAAAGGGCATTAAAAAAATGAAATCCAGTGGCTGAAAGCTGAAGACAGACAAATTTGGATTGGAAATGAACAACAGATTTTAAAATCTGTGTGTTTATAACTAAACTTTGAAAAAACCATAACTGCTGAAGTTGTGGGTTGTCTGTCTTTCCATCAAGGCTGGATGATTTACATTTTAGCTGAAGACAAAGGCTGCCAGTATGGAGATTCTTCCTGAATCTATGACCAGTCTTATACCAGACAGCTGGCTGAATAATCTTTTGGTTCCTTCTGGCACTGTAGTCCACAAACAATTTTTTTCTCTCTTGTCCTCCTCTCCTCTTACCTCAGTGGAGCTGTGTGAGTGCTTTAGTGCTTCTGTCTTTGGTTGCTGACAGACCTCCTGCTTGCTGTCTCACTGCTTTGCTACAAAAATTGTGTTTGGCCTGAAGCAATGCCTTTGTGAACCCATTCTTGCACCACCTTCCATGAGAGGGTTTGGGAAAGCACTTACTGATACTACCTCTTGAAAAAGTAGGCTGCCTTTATGATAGTTGACTAGATTTAAGACTAACATTTACAGAAAGTGTTTTTTACATACAGTTTTCTTGACCTTTCCCAGATTTTTGTCCTTTTTCGGATCCTGACCCTCAGCTTCAAACCGCAGAAATTCTCTTATTTATGTTTGTAGAAGCATGTCTTCAGAGGAGAAACCAAAGTCACAGAGCCATATACTAGTGACAAGTGCTGAGGGGAGCACGGGAAGGGCGAGAGAAGTCATGTAGCTGTGTATTTTTCAGAATATGCACAGTCTTCTGTAATAATGGAAGGATGCAATTTGGGGAAGGATGGGGGAAGGGGAAAAAATTTCCAAGTATATCATAGGAGTATTGAGATGTGGTCTGGCAGTAGTACAGTGCAGACGTCATAGGCCAGTCCTGCACAATTGTAGGTTAAATCACTAAATTTTACTAGCTATGCTCAGTGCTATTTTAAAGAATGACGTGTGGTATGTGTGCATGTGTGTGGTTTTCTATGCTATGCACCTTGACCAAAACCTCCTTTTTTCCCTCCCCTGCCTGCTCTTTCTTATGTGCTTCCAAAAATTCTCTAGACACTTTTTTTCTAACAAACTCCCTGATTGTTCAACATCTTAGGGCACTGCCATTGTTTTCTCTACTTGCAATTGTAGTTTTAGCAGCTTTTGGCTTCACATACTGAAGAACTGACTTGTGTTCACAGGCTTACAGATTTCTGGTGGAAAGAACAGTGGTTCTGTGCATACTATGGACCAAATGTCTATAATACAGTTTCTTTCAATTCCAGGAAACAGGATTCGAGTGATCTAATTTCCTCTGGCCACAAGAAGCTTCGTCAGAACCTTATCGAGGAATCTGTTGGTTGTGGAATACTCTGTGATGTGCCTCCTTCCCAGGTTGTACTCACACACTTACCTTTGCTGAAAGAGGAACCTTTGAATCTTGGAGAGCAGGCCCAGGAACTCCAATGAGATCTCACAGAGCCAAAAGTGACAAAGTTTTGTTACTTTTCTGTTCCAAACAAACAAAATCCAAGAACAACCCAAACAACAGATAAAGCACCATTATCTCCTTGCTAGTTGTTCAGCAACAGTCATCTGACACAGGCTGATTTTTGCAAAAAGTATTTTCCTGCATCGCCTTCAGCAGAGCTGTTTTTTTGGAAGCTGTTTTTCTTTCTACAGTTGTGTTTTATCCGTGTTTCCTCTTTTGAAACTGAGATAAAAATAGATTTTTTTAATCAAAAAATGGCTGGATGAGAAGGTCAATCCTATTTTGTATTTTTGCACATCACTTCAAAATGCTTTGTTCTATTAGTTGGCAGTTTTTTAGCACTCTTCCTATTTTATAATGCTACACCTGGAAATTCTCAAGGATTAATTTATTATAACCGTTATTTTTATTTATTCCTTTCATCTTGTGTTTGGTTTCTGTGGCAAGGCTTTGGCAGCAGGGGACTACAGAGGTGTCTTCTCTGAGAAGATGCCAGAAGCTTCTCCCATGTCTGATAAAGCCAATGACAGCTGGCTCCAAGGTGGACCTACCCCTGGCCAAGGCTGAGCCCGTCAGTGACAGTGGCAGTGCCTCTGGGATAACATAGTTAAGAAGGGAGGGGAAAAAACTGGCAGTGGACCAGCAATAGAGAGAAGAGTGAGAATATGTGAGAGGAGCACCTCTGCAACCACACAAGTCAGTGAAGAAGGAGGGGCAGGAGGTGCTCCAGGCACCAGAGCAGAGATTCAGCTGCAGCCTGTGGCAAAGTCCATGGTGTGAGGTCGGCTGTCCCTCTACAGCCCATGGAGGTCCATGATGGAGCAGAGATCCACCTGCAGCTTGTGGAGGTCCGTGGTGCAGCAAATATCCACAATGGAGCAGGTGGATGCCCGAAGGAGGCTTTGACCCCATGGGGACCTACGCTGGAGCAGTTCGTGAAGAACCACTGCACACGGGAAGGGCTTGCATTAGAGAAGTTCATGGAAAACTGTCTCCTGTGGAAGGGAATCCAAGCTGGAGTAGGGGGAGAATGTGAGGGGTTATTCCCCATGATGAGGAAGGAGCGGCAGAAACGTGACAAACTGACTGCAACCCCCTTTCCCTGTCCCCCTGCGCCACTCGGGGGGAGGAGGTTGAGAATTGTGACTGAAGTTGAGCCTGGGAAGAAGGGAGTGGTGGGGGAAAGGCGTTTTAAAATTTTGCTTAATTTTCTCATTACCCTGCTCTGATTGGATTGGCAATAAATAAAACTAATTTCCTCAAGTTGAGTTTGTTTTGCCCATAATGGTAGTTGGTGGGTGATCTCTCCCTGTTCGTATCTTGATCCACGAGCCTTACATTACATTTTCTCTTCCCCTGTCCAGCTGAGGAGGGGAGTGAAAGAACAGCTTGGTCTATCAAGCATCCAGTCAAGGTCAACACACCACACATCTGTATTTTTTGGTTGTCCTCAGGCAAGTCACATTACATTTTGGAGTTGTATTGTCATGAGCTGGACAACCTGTGTTGTAGTTGCTGCCTAATGCCATTGAAAAATGCTCTAAAAGAGTGTGATCTAAATGTCGTATTCATCATTTCATGTTTAATCACCCTTGCTGCTACTGCTTTCTTGGTTTTCTTTGGTTCCATACAAAGTAAAAAGTGACAGATGAATCATGGAGCTCACCTTGTGCACAAAGTGTTTGAAAGATGAAAGGAGGCATATGTGTATGTTTGTGGATGACAGCAGAGTTGCAACTGCATGAGGGGGACTGGTAATTGCTGTGCTTGAAATGTTTCTTGGTTTGTTGTAAGGACACATTTATTCTGTGCATCAGCATTCTTTATAGTGCTTTAAATACATAAATATATTTTAATGAAGCTTAATATTTAGGGTTAGAAACCAAAGCCTGTCTATATTTATATTGTAAGAAAGTTCTAAGATAAAATACGTGATGAGGTTAACAGGGAAAATTTCTTGAAGAAAGTTCAAGGAGTTAGTTTGACAGCTCAGCATAGATCTTTATCAGGTTGAAGAAAAAAGGTGACTGCTTAATAGATACTCAAGCGCAGAACTCGGCTAAAGCAGAAATGATTCTGATGAGAGCCCAAAGTCAACTTTGGGTGATGTTTTAGGAACCAGATCCTGAAAGATGCTGAACAGTTTTAATGCATTTTCTTACTAATACAATTGGTGTCTCATCGTATTTCTGTCTTACACAGCTGCCTGAAGATCTGGATGGACTTGAAGATCAGCACCTCTCTTTCTTTATATGGGTTTAGGTCTAGCTTATGTGTGGCAATTGTGTAAATGCTGGGGAACTGCAGTACTGAATGTTGTGGGACAGAGCCTCAGTTGGCATAGCTATGTTCTCTCAAGCCAATTGATACTTATTATACCAGCTGCACTTGAGTGCAGTAACTCTTTTGTAATGGAATCGCTGTATGCTGGTTTCCCATTTCAGTTAATAACTTCTGAAAATAATGTAAGTGCTTTTTGCTGATTAGGCATACCTGACTGCTTGGGAAAAAATGTGTGCACAATACATGGCAAATCAGCTTCTCTTTCTGTGCTGCATATTCAAGAGCACAATGAAATATTAGTTGGAAAACAAATGAGATAAGAATTGGGGTGGTGTTGGCTACCTCTGGAGAAGCCATTGTGTTGAGATGGTGGATGCTGCTGTCATTGTGCCCATTCTGAACCGCCAGCCCAGAGCAGATGTCTTACTGTCATGTACCCGTCCAAATCTGTTTGCAGTCTTAATTTCAGATCTGTTCTCTCCCTCTGCAGGCCTTTTATTTTTTTTTTTAATGCAGGCAAATAAAGTGAGAGCTTCAGTCTTCCCTCTGTGCATTTGGTTCTTGAGGGAGATTGTTCATGAAGGGCAGGCATGTAAGAGGTTGTAAGAGGTTCCTGTTGAAATTATATGGTAAAGTATTGTGAGAGAGACCTTGAACAACCTAAACAACCACACAAAGTGTGCTTTCAGCACCTGCTGCAAGACACTGTGTCTCAAACCCTCTAGGTGAAAAGTGAGGAAGAGCTCTTTGCTGCATGGGGTATCGCTGGCAGTGCTGTTATGATATTGTAATATTTACTGGCTCTGCTAAAGAGACCTTTTTGGGGTCCCATTTATATGAGGCTTATCTCTTCTGGAAGGTAAGGAATGTGTGTTTTAACTTCTAAAACTTTCTAGTCTGCAATTATGGAGAAAAACTTAAAAACCTGGTAGACTCTAGGGGCCCACAAATCCAAAGATAAATAAAAACAACTCAATGTTTTTTTTTCTTCTTGGCATTCTTAAAACAAAATGCCAGATAATAGATTAATAGCCCAGTTTGTGTCTCTGTTTAGGGGTTCCTTTTTGACTTTTTCTGAGGAGTGGGTGTCAGTCCTTTATCATGGTTGCACATTCTCAGAAGAAAAATTATTTTTTCAAAATTAGTTTGTATAGGGGCTAACTGGGCAGAATGTTGGACTTGGAAGACCCTGTTCCTGGTTCCTCTGCTGGCCCACCAGGACAAATCACCAAATCTTTTTGCCTCATTTATTCCTATGTAAAATTGGAATAGTCATACTCTCTGCTAAGTATTGGACTTTGCTGATGAATTATCTCTGGGAAAGCTGAATGTGGCTAAAATAGTTCATAGTTGATGTTTTCCATTTATGATTGTAAATTAGGTTGTACGCATGAAATATACGCTTAGCATTTTACCTTTTTAACCCCTAAATATAAACTTGGGCTTGCTCCGATAGGAGCACTGAAATATCTCTTTCTGATTTTTTTTTTCCTTTTTCTCTATATGAGTTAATTATCACGGCTAATTTAGAAACAAGTCTTCACGAGATGTGTTCTTCAGTATAGTCTGAGGCCTCTGAGGTTCCTTTATGCAGATTGATAGTATGGAAGAGATACTGGCAGTTACTAGTCACTTGGCTTCTTTATTTTAGCAACCAGTTCTGAACAGCAAAGGCTGTATAAAAATTACTTTGTCATTAGCTTTCTGGAACTGGATTGGAGCGAATTACCAAAAGGAAACAACTTGGCAGCTAAGACCTGAGCTGAGCAACCCCCTCATCCGCATGTGAATGATGGCACAAATGCAGGGCGAAGAGTTGGATAAGGTATAGCCAAGTAAGCTTACCCAAGAGGAAGGTAAGGGTGGGGCAGGGGATTCAGATCTCTTCTCCTCTCATCCTCCTCGAAAAATCTGCATCTGGATTTAGTCCACCTTTATACAGCAATGTGTAAGGATATTTAACTTGCTGTGTTTGATACCGGTGGTAACAATGGTGTGGTTACAACTGCTATAGATTGGGGGTCGGTGGGCTGAAGTACCTGCTTGATTGTTCTGCTGGAATGGGATGTTAGCTGTTGCTTTTAATAGTGGTGTCGTAATATTTTAGCAGCAACCTGTAACTGCCTGGATTTAAGATTAATTTCATTATAACTATTCAGTTTCATAACATTAGAACCTAAAAAGAGTTTTGATGGTTGGGGGAGAGGTGGGGTGAGAGAGAAGGAAGGAATGACCAGGGAGACCCTCCTATATAAAGAACTTGTTCCCACTTTGTGGTCACATATGCTGCAGAAGGGGATGTTTAGTGGGATTTTGTTTTTTTAAGGGAGCTATCTTCTGGTAGTGTTTTAATTAGAAATCACCATACACTGCCATTAAAAGCAGTATGTGCAGTTAGAAGCATGTTGTTTTCCTCATCTGTCTCCTGACCACCCCATGCATATCCAATATGGTTGGAAATGCTTATCAGTTTCTTGAAAACATCCTATTCAGGATGCTGTGATGAAGTTGCAGATTTCTTTCCATCAGGATTATCTTGATTTTATCAGCCTGTGGCATCACTCTGTGTCTCTGTTCTACAGGTGAGCTCTGCAGATCTACTGGCTTTGAAGAGAGTTCTGCATTGTGGATGTGAGACAACACCTTTATCAAAGCAAGAAACTGGCTCTTTTAGTTGTCAGAGGGCCTGTGTGCTGTATAAAAGCATTGTGAACTCCTCGCCTGAATTTGGTCATAGGTAATGACAAAATCGAGCTGCTTATCTATACCTCTTCCTCGGAAAAGAGAGTTTAAGGAAGGCGAACTCTTTGCTCCCTCTTGTGGTACTTGTAGAAAAGTGACAAAAGTTTGGGCAAAACCTGCCCATAACCCTGAGGAAAGCTGCGTGTCTACGTTTTCCTTGGCATCTTGTGACAGAATTAAATGAGAGTTTTGACATTTATCTCAAATGGTATGAAAGTAAAAGGTTTTCTGAGCTGAGAACACAGCCCTGAAGCACATAGCTTTCTAAGGTGAGGCTGAGTGCTTTACTGTATTGTAGCTTTCAAACAGCCAGGGAATGCAGAATGGTGCAATTCAGTTAAATATATGTTCTGTTTATCAATTTTTACATATACACATAAAAGAACAGCTTAGGGTTGGTTAAAGTTTTTATGCCACCTCCTGCAGATCTTCATGCTAATTGGTATATTTTTTCCTTTATATGTTCTCGAGTCTTCTGCAGGTTTGTAACTCAACAGTAGAAAATGTATTCATTTTGCGCATTGTTAGCTTTCTTGACCTTAGCATGTACAAAAGAATTAGATAGAATATCAAAGATCCTTATCCTGTAGTAGAAATTATGTACATTATTGGTCTAGAAATGAGCAAAGGAATAGCAATAGAGAAGAAGACCCAAGATTGCTGCAGGTTACTGTATGCTGTGTAAAGATGCTGTGTTTTTGTGGACTTGATAATACCATTTTTGATGATTTTTTTTTTTTTTTCTGGAAATCCTTATGCACTGACAGAGGAATTGACTTTTTTTTTTTTTTTTTTTTTTGTCTTTATAGTGGAGCAGTATGCAGTGTCATCTGTGAAACCAGGAGCCTGGTTTGAAGGGGATTTTGCTGATGGTGCGTAGGAAGCTTCACGTCTTTGCGATGGGCTGCAGCATTATTGCACACGTGTGCACATGCAGGAGTGTCCACAGCCTCCGGGACCCCCAGATACTCTGCAGTAAGGAACTGGTACAATAATCTTGAAGATACTGAGAGGCAAGTGAAGAACATCAGGCAGGTGAGCAGTTATGTAGTGGGTACAGCTGGTGGTTTGTGCTACCCAGTTATAGCAAAAGAGGTCTAACTCATTCATACAGAACCTAACACAATAGAATTGCTGCCTTTTTGGCCCAATAATAGTTTGTGTCAAGCAATGATGGTATAGCTGCCTGATTTTTTTACCTAATTAAAAAAAAATCTGCAGCCCTGCTTCATAGGGGGATTCCCTTAATGTCAGGTCCCTCCTCTGCGGTGTTCAAATACATGGTCCAGGGTGTGAAAACGTGTTTTGAGCAGAACAGCTGCCTGTTGGGGAAGTGTTTTGGGCAGATAGACCTGCTTGGCAGCAAGTGGACTGTTCTCCAGCCTTATGAGTTCCAAGCTTCCTATGGAGTGATCTCAGGGAGGCATCTTGTTTTGCCTGATGCTGAAACAGGGAAGCCACCTTTTGCCAATGCCTAAACAGGCTAATAACACCAAGTGGGTTATATCATGACTTGCCCCCTTTTTTGGCTGTAATTATATCCATTTAATGTCTGCAACCTCCAATATCACCAATAGTCTTGAGGACAATATGAACCATTGGTGCAGGCTTGATGTATCGGGATTTTGAGAAGGTGGTGAAAGATTTTAACATTAATGAAACACTCTGATTTTGATGTGGTTCTCTTGGCAGTTCCAATCAATATTCCTTTGCATTTCCCCTTGCTGTCGTTTAAAGAATTTGAGTTTGTTGCAGAATGGGTATGTAGATATCTGTAGTTTTACTTCTGGAGTAGAAAAAAAATTCCAAGGAAATCAATGGTTGCTTTATCTGAAATAGAAGGTGGGTTTTAAGGCCTAAAGTGCTCTAAGCAGTGCAAGCATTGAGTGAGCCACCAGGACTTTTATTTTCAGGGAGTACAACCTGTTGTAAATGTGGAACATCCTGATCTGAAATAACTTCATGTTACGTGTCAGTCAAACATGTTATCCAGGGTGCACTTAGGCAGGTAGGTGTCTCCTCTCATATTTTTCCAAGGAGTTGCTGTCGTGTTGCTGGGGATCTGCAGAGATACTGAGATAAATATTTCAGTGGTGTAAAGTTTTGTTTAATGATGGGACATGCTTCAAAACATACCTAAGATCTAATATTGATCGCTCAGGTATCTTTCTTAAGCCCTTTCACTGCATGAGCAATAAAGGATGGATGCTTATGGTGAGAAGTGGACTACATGCAGAAGCGGTGGATTAAAGATCTCATAGGGAATTGGAACAACAAACACGATGAAAAATGTTCTACTTAATTAAAAAAGAAAAAAAAAAGCCAATGAACCAGAGCAAAGTTAAATACTTTTCTATGAAAAACCTGTCTCATGGGTGGTGGAGGTGTGAGCTACTGTTTGCCATTGCAGTGCAATTGTTCCAGCAATGGTCAGTGTTGAAATGTGTTAACTGGAAGTTGAAGTCTATGGGGAAAAACTATTTTTTTTCTCTTCATCCTTAAACAGCCTCAATGCTGCTACTCCAGACATTTTTACCTCAGCAGAAAGGTGCCAAATGGTTATAAGAGTGGCCTGCAAAACTCTGAGACTACAATGAATAACCGATAGCATGAGTTCCTTTTTGTATGCTTTCTGGCTTGGAGCTGTTCAGGATACATATATATATGTGCACTGCTCTCAGTAACTGCAAGGGATACATCTATGTTTCCTCTTTAAAATGACAACCTGAGATTCTGATGGGATCATGTGATTCTAGTAACTGGGTTTTTAAAACAGACCCATGAATTAATGCAGCACTCATGGTGAGTTACGGAAGGGCTGACAATGCTTTAAAAAATGGCTCTGTCTTGACTCTTGCAGCCTATTTCCTCATGAACCCTTCTGTGTACTGCTCTTCCTAGTATGGACAATAACATGATTTTTGTCCCCAGAGTAGCCCTGTAAAAGGGGAGGGTGTTGTAATTAGAGATACGAAGCAGAGATTTATCTTTACATTAACCTGCAACATAAATATCTTTTATCCTGTTAGGCTGTTTCACAGTCCTCATTAATGGACTAAACTTGCTAGTTTGTCTCTTTATCATGTTGATAGACCTGTTAAAGGAAACCCTGAGAGATCAGACAATTTAGTCCTGTGGCCAGTGGCAGCTTTTCACAGCAGTGATTTCTAGCTGGGTTGTACGTGCCAAATGTCCAGGCAGCTTGTGCTTATCAGCATCCATTATACTTTTTGTTGACTTGAACCATTAATAACCTGTCAGATTAGGTAATTAGGCTGTCTCTAGTAGCCAGGGGAAATTGTTTTTCTCTAACTGATGGTATGGGCTGTGCAGTTGTGCAGATAAGCACTTGGTCAAACAGCAGTTCAGGCAATTTTTAACTGGCCTTGCTGATGAATGCAGAAGTAGTGCTGAGACACAAGAGGCAAATAACAGAAGGGCAGGCACTAAGAAAAATAACCTGCCTGTTTCAGAACTCTTTCCAAGTAAGACACTGATTATGGTTCTGATTCTGCAAATCTGCTGTGTGTAGGAGAAACCCTGTTAATTCCAATGCTGTGATGATTTTGTAAACATTGCTCCATTCTTCTGAATTAAAACTCATCCCAGGCCTGGGAATATTAAGGGGAATTAATCTTCAGGAGGTGTCATTTTACCTCTGTGAGCAAAGCTGTCTACTGCTAGCACCCACTGCTGCTCAGAGATTCTCTTTGTGCAGTGACCTTCTCTCTTTGGCAACTGATGGAGTCTGTTGTGCCCAGGAAATGCTTCAGCAGTTAGTAGAGGCAGGAAAGTTCTGTTTATTCCATTGAAGCTGGGATCCCAATTCTTGGTGAATGACATGTACCTATTTGTAGGAGCCATCAATCTTCCGTGCGAAAAGGCTGAGTGTTGTGGCAGCATCCGTCAAACAGATGTGTCACTTCAGTTATGTGAAGACTTTCTGTCAAAATAGACAAGAAAATTAATTTTCCTGAAAAGCCATTTGGGTTCCCCATGATTAAGGGCTTAAGTTCTCAAAGCTTACTTTCTTTATTAGAGCCAACTGATGAGTGCAAGAGTTGCAGAAGCTACTTTATTCTGCAAGATTGGTAAGGTGAATGAATTCCTGCACAGAAAGGCATTTTAACAGAGAATCCAACTATATTCCCCTATCAATAACATACCCGCTCCTCTGAATTGGAACGATGTTTGGGAGGGAAGCAAGCCAGCACACAAATAGTGCTTCTCCAAACCTGATGGTACTGATGCTGACAGATTCCCACACAGGGCTGTGAGATGGTAGCAGCAATATTTGCTCAGCTGCCCAGTCCTATCGACTCACAGTGACACTGAGCAGATTATTTGTGCTTGAGTGCAGAGGAGGTCCATGAGGTAGAGGAACGGAGTGGCAGAGGGCTGTAACAACATCCGCAGGCATAAATGTTATAGTGAATGTCTCGAGAGAGATGACTTGCTTCTGGCTGGACTCCACCTGCAGCACCTTGCACTCGAGGTGAGTGGCGTGGAGCGGATCTGTGAGTCAGCCTGCCTCTATCAGACATTGCTTCCTGAGCCCAGATGCGTTACAGAAATTTGTAGCCAGGGGTCTGCCATTCTTTGCCAGCTGAGTGACCACTGAGATATATGTGGCATAAACCTAACCACCCTGAAGTCAAACCAGAATCATAGAATCGTTTGAGTTGGAAGGGACCTTAAAGATCATCAAGTTCCAACCCCCCTGCCCTGGGCAGGGACACCTCCCACTAGAGCAGGTTGCTCAAAGCCCCATTCAGCCTGGCCTTGAACCCCTCCAGGGATGGGGCAGCCACAGCTTCCCTGGGCAACCTGTTCCAGTGCCTCACCACTCTCACTGTAAATAATTTCTTTCTGGTGTCTAATCTAAATCTCCCCTCTTCCAATTTAAAACTGTACTCCTTGTCCTGTCGCTACACTTCCTCGTAAAGTACTTCCTGACATGCCAGCCCTGCCGAGGATATATAGTACAGGAGAAGGAAAGCTCCCTCCTCTGGTAAGAAGGATGAAAGTGGGACTGTGGGAAAGTGTGTCTCTCACCAGTGGGTTTTCCTGGTTCCCTGATGCCTCCCTGGGAGATGTACACGGGGCATAAGGTGGGCCAAGGCTAGCGGGGCCAAGGTTAGACTCCTTGCCTTGCAGATGTAGTGTTCAGACCCTAAAGGAAGCCAGGCTTTTCCTGCTCAGGAGGTGACATAGGCCTCTGTGTCCAGGGAATTACCTGCTTTTTCAGTTTTCCACAGCCCCTGATGGGATGAGAAAGATCTCACTTTCAGATGTCACTGAAGAAATTTTGCTGAACTTCTGGCTGATAGAAACAGAAAATGTCATTGAACTTTCTCCTTTTGATTTACTGTCTGAAATTCTTTTGTTATGGGCTCCGATGGAGTATTAAGCATTTACTGTGAGGAGACAAGGATTGGAGACAGTTGATCTCTGGACAGTGATCTATTAGAAGCCAGCTTTATCCATCACCCTGAGATGGGTTAAGACACTGCTTGGTTTATGGAAGTGGCTGGATTGAGTCTATTGAACTTTTCACTTAAAACAAGATGGAAGTCTCCTTGCTTTGAAGTTCAGCAATTGGAGTTAGACCCCAGCAGTCCTTATCTTTTATTTTAGGGATTCAATTGAATTTTCAGTGTGGCTTTTCCTTAACATAGTTACAGGCTTCGAGCTAACCCAATTCAAACGCAGCCTGCAGTCCAGCTTCCTTTGCTTTCTCTCCTGTCCCCGTGTCATTACTAGTTACGTGTTTTGTGGTAGTGTCCACACCTCTCTGTCTTCAGCTAAACAGGCACAACAACACTGTTGTAAAGTGCCTTTGTCCCCTGGGTCTGACAAGGCATTATCACTGTTCCATGGAGTGAATGGGACACTTTTCACTGTCAGATGAGAGCTCTGTATGAATTTAAGCAGGGTTTCTCTCTTCCTTGGGCTCCACAGCCCCTCTCCGTCTTGCTTTGGCAGCTGCCCACAATTGCCTGAAGCCTGTCATTCCTCTCGGCCTTTGTCCTGCTCTGCCCAGTCTTGTTATGTGGTGATTCTCTTGGGTTTGCTAGTAGTTGTTCTGGTCTGGAAAATTTGATCAGGTTTGTCTACGGCAGGATTACTGTTTCAGGGAAGCCCTAAGAAGTTTACTAGAGACATAACAGATCTCTGATATATTAGTATCTGGCTATATTAGTGGCTGTTTGAGACCAACGCTTTCTGAGATGGTGAAAGTGCATAGAAAGGAGACTTGAACTTAGATAATTCAGTTGAATTTAGTGAAAATGTTGAATATGGGGTTGGTTTTGTTCATCAGTAAAGGAAGAGATCAACTGAATTCAGCTGACAGAATTTAACATCCTGAATATAACCAACTTGATGCACAGCAAACCTTAAGGTGTACAAAGTCAAGGGACTGGCTTAAAAATTCTTACTTCCAAGGTAATTGCCACACATCAGTTACCTGTAGGTGTCAAATGGCCATAAAATTGCAGAGCTTTCTCCAAGTCTTCTATAATGGGAGAAGGGGAAGGAAAGAAATAAGTATTGTTAAATATTCTTGGTCTGGATGGGTGCTTGATAAGCCAGGTCGTTTGTTGGCCTGGCAGAGAATGGTTTCCAATAAATCAGAGTCTAATTTATTAATATCATGGGGCAATTGAAGTTCTTAATTGTTTTAACTTCCAGGCTGGGTAACTTTTCTTCCCATAACATGAATAGTGCTCAGAGAAGTTGTGAGAAGGAGGGAGATAAGGAGGCACCGTGGGGCGAGAGAGCAAGAGTCACGCTGGCTGGATGGTGGGAGCTGGAGGGATGGAGTGGGATTCTCTGTAAAACGTGCTCTGTGCTCACAGGGGATTGCTTTGTGTAGCTCGCTGACGCCATGCCCGTATTAGTGAGCTGTAAGATCTTACGTTAGTACCACGGCTTTGATGGTTAATGAAAACTCATTGAGGATTTCCCCGTGAATTAACCCAGCGCTGCTCTCAGCTTCTCGGTGACCGCGGGGTGTCGCCCGCCGGCCGCGCTGCCCGGGACCGACGGGAGCTCTGGGTGCCAGCCCCCTTTTGAGCCGCAGAGCCCCTGTGTCTCCGGAGCACTCCGTGCTCCGCATGTAGGTTTGTGTTTTGGCAGCATTAAAAAAAAATAATAAAATCAATCGTTGTTGCTGCTGCCCACCTGCTTTTTGTGATTGCAGGAGTTTTAGTCATCTCCAGGATCTTTGCTAGTGTTTTCTGCAGCATCCCAGGAAAGCAGCTGAAATTAGCTTCTTTCAGACATCAAATATTAGTAGTAGCTAAGAAAAAAAACCCTGGTAGATAGAGGGCAAGATGGGAAATTCTGTTTCTATTAACCCTGTGTTGTATCTGTTTTCTACAGAAAGTCCAAGGCGGAAAAAGGCAAAAATAGTAGGATCCAGGTATGAATCTTACATAACATTTAGCAGGATCATATAAATAGCTCTTCTAGAGGTGATGCGTCACACTGAGAGTGAATCCATGGGCATCCAGCCAAACAGACACAAAGGGTAGGAAATAACATCAGAATCCCAGAAGCATCTGGCTTTAGATAGCACAAAAGGCTTTGCATGTGTATCAAATCCATTTTCAAAAAATCTCTGTGCATTCCAAGACGTCACTTATTTTCAAAGGTGACTGAGCAGTCAGGATCAAAAATGATGAGAGGGCTGGAGCACCTTTCCTGTGAGGATAGGATGAGGGAGTTGGGGTTGTTCAGCTTGGAGACGGGAAGGCTCCTGGGAGACCTTATTGCAGCCTTTCAGTACTTAAAGGGGGTCTACAGGGAAAGAGGTGGACAAGCTTTTTGGCAGGGCCTGTTGTGATAAGACCAAGGGGTAATGGTTTTATAGAATCATAGAATCATCCAGGCCGGAAGGGACCTCCAAACTAAAAGAGGATAGATTTAGACTATGAGGAAGAAATTTTTCACAATGAGGGTGGTGAGACACTGTCCCAGGTTGCCCAGAGAGGTGGTAGAT
This sequence comes from Gallinago jamesoni, assembly GCA_025769975.1. Lineage (NCBI taxonomy): Eukaryota > Metazoa > Chordata > Aves > Charadriiformes > Scolopacidae > Gallinago > Gallinago jamesoni. Next base: position 9,580,863 of record JAOQGH010000062.1, on the reverse strand, counting down.
GTGCCATCCCTGGAAACATTCAAGGCCAGGTTGGATGGGGCTCTGAGCAACTTGGTCAAGTTGAAGATGTCCCTGCTTATTGCAGGGGAGCTTGGACTAGACAACCTTTAAAGATCCCTTCCAACCCAAGCCATTCTATGATTATTTCCATTGCCTCATCCACAAGAGGGGAATATTAGGACTAGAATTTGTCACTGTGTGTTTTTAGGGAGTTGGTTTGCCACAAAGCAACTGTTAGCGCAGTTGAAACAGCAACAGGGCTCGGAGATCTCAGAGACAAGAATAATTGACAGACCAGTAGGTTACACACGGACCCTGTTTCCTCCTGGCTGAGGAGGAACTGAGAGTTTTGTGTTGTGGCAAAAAGCACCACACTGTAATGCGTGCAGCTAGGAGCATCTGCAGCATCTGATATCGAGTACCAGAGTATAATGAAACATTGATCAACTCTTTCTCCAGCACAATGTGCCCTTACATACTGCCATTCTGAAATTATTGATTAGCCTGGGCTTCGGCTTATCTTGTGCTGAGAGCTATTTTTGTGCACAAACATCAGTTCAGAGAGTCGTCTTGCTCTTTGGGAACAAAAGCCACCTCACTTCCCCGGTCACTGATTTTTTTTTTTTTTTTTTCACCATCTGCAGCAAACAGGACCGTGCAAGGCTTGGTTGATCTTGTAGGGTACCTGGACCTCAGGATGGTCTGACATCTCATTGGACTAGGATTTTTATTTCTGATTTCCTAAAACCTTATAAAACAACAATAATTTCAGTGTTCTTGTATTATGCCCCAGCTGTGTCTTCATCCCTGAACAATCATTTTGTATTGGAATGATTTACATTGTACATAGTGAAATGTGGCTTCTTTGCTTCCTTAGCCTGTTCTAGTGTGGTATCTTTTTAGAGATTACTATACTTTCCTATACCTGCGAACTCCTGATACATATTGCAGTCAGATTCACTTGCCTCTGGTGTAAGCAGGGATCTGAAATATGTATATAAATATTTTTTGTTACTTACGATTGGGATTTTTGGACCTGTGGCTGCTGAAGATGCACTTTGTTTCCTTATTCCTATCCCCTGAGCAATAGGTGCAGATTTTTCTGCATTGCTTCAATTTGCTTAAATACATCTCTGGAATTTTGTAGCTTATCCATTATTTCCTCACCCCCACCCATGCCCCTAAGTTAATCTATCTATATGTAACCATGCCTGCTTGCATTGTATATGATGATAATGCTATGCAATGTGGTTTTCTTCACTTTAGGCAGAAAATGCATGGCTGACAAATGAACTGGTCAGACTAGTGCAAGAAAACAGTTAATTTCTGGATTATTACAGCTTCAAAGTATGCAAGTGTGTTATCACTTCGTCAAGATTTTTCTCTACTTATAGAGTAAACAGATCTTGATAAGCCTTGTCTGTAACTCCACTTCTTAATGACTGAATAATACTATACCTTGCTATCTCATTATCTATGTACTATGGTATCAAGAAGTCTTTCTATGCTTATAGGAAGTAAAGTAACAGTAATGCCAAGTGTATATGCAGGTCTCATTTACTGGGTTTTGTCTCAAGCTTTGAACATTAATGTAGTTCTTAAAATCTGGAAAAGGATGACAACGAATTTTGCATTCTGCTTTTTCATGTGTCCTCCTTTATTAATCAAAATGAGTTTGTTTACCCCAGTTTTAATCTAGGTAATTGGTTATAGCTAATTCCTCTAATATCATGTCCTTGCAGGTGCAATTTCCTGCAGTGGAAGCATTGCTATTGAGTTGGTTGGAGGCTGGGGGATGGAGTGAGGCCCTTGGAGGCAGTCACTAAGCTGTAGGCATCCACGTGACAGGGAGTAGTTATAACACATTGCACAGGTACCTGCATGGGTACCCTCAGTCACTAAGGGGAGCTATTTTGTAACGGAAGCGAGTTATGAAAAAGAAAAAAATGGAGCTAACATTGATGCTGGGAGAAAAACTGACTATGATCTAAATTTTATTTTTTCTGGAGATCTGTCTTACATTGAGGTCCTTTTTGGTATCAGGAAGCCAGGAACCCCTTCACCCTGCAACAACGCAACAAGAGCTCACAGAGGCTGCACCTAGCTTGATGAAGGCCAGGTCTCCCCACTGTTAATTTCACGTGACTTTGGAAAAGGCTTCTAATGTGTTTCCCTTGTAAATAGTGACATGAGTTCATGCCTGATTTTTTTCCTTGCACCTTGTCTAGACATACAGGGAGTGTTGAGCTGCCACTAAGAAAAGGGAGAATTCTTATTTTATAGTCACTTTGTGCAGGCAGAAATGAAGACATGAAGGTTGTGATAAAGGAGGGTCAGACCCAGAGATTGTCTTGAGCTGCTTGAAAATGATCAGACAGAACTCTTCCCCATCGCAGAGCGCTGTTGGCACGTCATTGGTATATTGTCTGTATTCATCAACTAAAGGGTTTGCCTTAGGCAGCTAAGTAGCACAGGAGGGATACATAGGCCTCAACCCTTGCATCTCTGCTAGTTCCCCTCCTTGTCACCCTGAGAATTATATGACATGTCATTTTCTGTCAGCTTCTTTTCTCCTTCGGGAGCACTAAGGCGAATAATTAATTTAGCTTGTTTTAGAAAATGTCATTTTGCTATCTTGATAAATTAGCCTGGCTGCTATATCCCTCTGAGCAATTCAGGCTGCTTCACTCATAGGACCCTACATGCCTTCTGGACTTGAATTTTTTATTCTTATTTGTCTGAAAGTCTTGCATTAACTTTTATTTATTTTACCCCTTTGCTTTTATTTTCATTTGTGCATAGCTGATAAATTCAATCTTGCCAGTCATCAGTGCCTGATGTTTTACTGTCCATATGCCTCTAGAGCTCTTTATAGCTTCGTATTAGTCTGTATTGTCCCTCTTCTATGCTCAAGGAAAGCTCACTTAGTGAATCATGTCCTTACCCCTGAGCACAAAACAGTCCCTGCACATAGCTGCACACAACAGAACCTGCAAGCCACTTGTCTCTGTCTGCCCTGAGAGTCTTGTGCAGTTCTCGTTTCCATCTGATTTGTTTAATTCTCAGTGGCTTGGCGAACTGAAGATGAAGAACTTGCGTCTCATGAGATCATGATCTCATGTTCAGAATGGCCTGTTGGCCCCTTAGCAGGTCTTGACATTACTCAAAAGGAAAAAGAGCGAAGTTTTTGCATGAAGATCCATGAAAACTTTGTACATTTGCTGCTCTCCTGCAGCTTTGCTCAATGACTCAGGAGGCAGTTTAGCAGTTGATACCACTAAGACAGTAGCCTCCACTGATGGAAGATGACACACGGGACATAGTAAGAGGAGAGAAAGGGTCAGGCTGAGGAAGAGGGTAGGTACCAGATAAGGAAGCCAGAGAGGAGTTTATCTATAGACAGCTTTTAATATCAGCACTGGTTTTGGTAACATTATTGAAAGGGTGGGAAGATGGATGGGATTAGTAGCTAGTCTCGGGGTGACACAATCACTGGGTGAAACAGAAGGCTTAAGACCTGTGAATTTAAAGCACGAGGACTTTGCTAAATGCATGACTGCTATTTGCACTGGATCTGTTCCCTGTGCCTATGGAATCAGATCCAGTGGCTTTGGTGGTGCACTCAATTTGCCCTTCTAGTCCTGTGGACAAGGTTAGAGAGCAGTGGTACTTCTTTGGCTGGGAGCTGCTCAAAATACACAGTTCCTCCTGCAGAACCTTTTGAGGAAGGCAGGATGGCAGCCAAACTCTTGAGCTGGCAGAAACTTTGCCAAGTGTGGTTCTCTTCTCCCCACCTCCCTTATGAACCGAACGTGCCTGATCTGGAGTCACTCAGAGACAATAAGAATGGAACCGTATGAAGAATTTCAGGAGTCACATTTCAAAGTAGTTCTGCGTCTTACTAAGCCTGTAAAAGACCAAAGTGTGAGTAAGGGATTGAGAAGACAGAGTGAAGGTAACTATATTCGGAGAGGTGATGGCAGGTGAGGGCTATGTAGGAGGAAGAGAATAAATTCATATTTAAAGATCTCTCTGACACTTCCTGGCCTGATCTGTGGTGGGTCTAAGTTTAGAGAATAAAGTTAAGATCTGAGGAGAGGGAAAGCAGATACAGGAAGCATAGTGAATTGAGAATGTGCTACCCTGGAGGATTTAACTTGGTAGTAGGGAGTTAAGGTGCAGCCAGCAGTTGACAGCTTGAAGCAAACCAGCTAGAGGGATCCGAGTGAACTATCTCCAGAGCAGGAATTCGTTAGTGTCACCAGAAAAAAAGAACTATGTAAGTCTGTCTTTCAGGTGAAAGAGGTGTTATCTTCCAGCAATGAAGGGTTGTGCTGATGAAGATTTTTCTCTGTTAAAAGCTCTGCTACTGACTAAAATTAGCTGGTTTCCCGACTCAGCAATAATGGGCATCTTCTGAGGGCTTGGCTATTTATACACATTAGGCAGCCTGTGAGAGTAGGGCCAGCATCAGCCTGATTCTCCTGCTGCAGTAGTTTTGATTCCATGTCTTAGAGTAAAAGGACCAGCTGTTTTCTAGTTCTCCTTTTCTAAGAATTTCTCTCCCTGAAACATCACTATGAACAGGTTAGATGAGAGTACCTTTCCTCACAGCCTTACTTTTTTGAGGAAAAACGGTGTGTTTCATACTGTTAACCCAAGGTAAAATTCTAGCAAAAATTAGTGTTGCAGTTTTAATGTGAACTAGTGTTCTGGATACATGGCACAGTCTTTAACCTGACTGCACTAGCCTATGGATTACAGACTGTATTAGCAATCTTGAACAAAGAATTTATCTGTGGTGTAACAGAGTGGTTAAAGATTTTGACATGAGATATGAAGAGGGCAGCCACCCATCAGAGCTCTGTCAGAGCTCTCTCTTGCTTTCCTCTGTTTTTCTACATCATCTCCCAAGGCCCTCCAGAGCTGCTGGGCTGGTAGCAGTCATAGCACTTGCACTCTTAGGGACAGGGCAAGATCCATCTGTCAGCTACATATAGATGTGCTTTTACACAAGACAATTCTGAGCTTCTCTCAGCAGTGAGCATATAACATTTTCCAACTATTTTTTGGCACTGTATTTGGATGTGTTTTGGGTGGGATATAGAATGGGGTGAAAAATAGGCACAAAATTTAGTGGAAACTTTCTTTCTCTTATTGTATCTTTCATTAAAACTTGCAATTTTGAAGGAAAAAATAGAACAGTCAAAATTCTGTGAAGCGCATGTCACAAATCAGGCACAGACTGATAAGAAAGAGCCGATGCAGAAGATGCCTTCTCATCTGAAATCTCTAAATCTGCTTTAGTTAAATAGACTGAAACATCCAGCATAGTAAACTTGCCCTTCAAGTTTCAGATGAGAAAATAAGGACTTATTTGTGTAGAGTGAAATATAGTGCCTGCTTGACTGTGACCATGCAAAAGACCTAAATTCATGAGCTTATTCCTGAACTGTTCCTCACTAGCTAAATCCACAGTGTCATATGCTCAGAATGTATGTGAGCATCTCAGCTTTCAGCATGCCAAGAATTAGGCCAATATCTGCTTGTTCTTCTGTGTATAACCGCTTGGCACTGAATACAGTGCAGTACTCTGAGCTATCCAGTGTAACGGGATTTCCATAAATTTTTTTAATGTAGACTTCAGAAGTACAATGTTTAGCTAGTACATCAAATGGATCTGACTGTTTCCCAAAGTTAAGGGCCTGAGGCTGAGCGAACAGATCGTTCTTAGACGCTATAGCATCACACAGGGACAATGTAGCTCCAAGAGCAGTAACAGAAATACCCAAGTGGTACTGAAATGAGGTGTGAAGGAACTGGAAAATAAAATAAAAACCCAATGTGTAAATTCAGACCATTTTCCTCTGATCCTACGTGAGAAGTGTTTATACTAGGACCGTGCTCGATGCTTAGACGCGATGAGGTACGGTATTACAGGAGAATTAGCAGCCATGAGAAGAGTGGATGCACAGTGACTTGTGCCTCTGACAGGCTGTCCTCTTTAACTTACTGCTGTTAGTACTGTGTCCAGCTTGCTTCACTCCACCTCTTCATGGAGATAGGGGTGTTTTGCCCAGTGCGGGGTGGTAGTGTGCACAGGCCAAGTTTCTCAATAGGGGAAAATAGTACATTTGCTAATCAAGCAAAATTCATTACAATGTTTGAGGAACTACTCACACTTTCCTAAATAAGTTTGGCCATTTGTTGTTGTGGCAGCTTTTATTGATGGGCCTTAGTGCAACGTCTTGCTTAATTGGACAGTTGTAAAAAATATTCCATGGAGGTGATGAGTTATGACTCTTTTTGGGTGAGTTGAGGTTTCAAGGATGACTTTTGTTCCATTTGCAAAAATTCCAGTGCAAGAACTCACACACAGAAGTTAATTTGGGAATTACATGGCTTGCTTTGCATTAATGAAGGCTTTCTAATCTCATATAAGCAGTCTTATTTATGGAGAAGCTGTGCTCAACAGATTTTCATCTTTCCTTAACAAATGTAAGCAATGAGAGGAATTGGACTAAATGACTTGCTACAGCATCTCTTTCTGCTTGTTAATAATGGTCTATCAATCATTGCTAAACAAAAGCTTATGAAGTAGCTGGCTACCTTAATATGAGTGTGAAGTTTGCCAGCTATTTATTACCTGTGTTATGTGCATCACAGCAATTTGTTGAGTTATTCAACTGGAGAGAAGTATTTTATGGTAAGCATCAGGATAGAAATATTAGAACCAGGGTGTGTAGGAGCATGATACAGTTAAGTGTTATGCCAGTATACAAGTCATTAATTTGAAGTTACTTAACACAAAACCACAGAAAATAAACTTTATTTAGATGAGAGGGTTTTAGTTTTGTTTTTTGTGTTTTTTTTTCTTGTTTGTTTTGTTTTTTTTAAGGGAGAAAGGAGAAAGATGTTTTATTGAAAAGTCAGAATCTGTAAGTAATCATTCAGGAGGGGAGGCAAATAAAATCTGTTCACTGATTAAGTTATAAGGTGGAAGACTTTTTTGAATATAGAATGTAATCATAAAGAACTGCTAAGTATGACATGAATAATACCTGCTGTGACTTTTCCTGGATCTCTTCACTGACTCTGTCCTAGAAATCCAAGTGGTTGTAGTCAAAACATAGTAAATGCGATAACAAGGTTTGAGATGACTGGGTTTTGTACTGGGTATCGCTGGTGTTGCCTCAAGTTGGAGTGAGATAAAGCTCATAGCAGAAGCAGAGGGACTAGATGAAAAGTGGACTCATTTCTGTTCTATTGAAAAAACAACGTAATAACAGGAAATAGGGCTTATTCTCAAAGAAGGACCAGAGGAGGGGACAAAGGGACCTATTAGGATGTTATCCCTGGAGATGGGAGTCTAAGAGGTGAAAGTGGGAGTAGAAATAGCCTTTCTGGAGGTAACTTACATTGTGTCCTTTTTTATTGACTGGTCATCCATCCCATGGAAAAGTCTCTAGGGAGGGTTAAAATGATGCTGAAAGTAGCAGACCTAAAGAAAGTAACAAAGAAGAATATAAGCAGGGAATGGGTTCACCTGATTCCCTGTCACTGATGTTCTCTTTATAAAGAGGGAAGAAGTGCAAGCCATAATCCAGTGTCCCATAGACTGGAGACAGTTTTTTAAAATGCAGAACCTCTGGATTTTGGGGCTATTTTTGCCATGAGTCCCAAATAGTTGATCACCTCTGCCTTTAATCTTGAAGATTAAACCAAATGTAAAGTAAGCATTTGTGTTTGGTTATTACTTAATTTTGATGCTCAATTTAAACAGCTAAAATTGTGATCTAAACATTAAATTAAAACCTCGGCAGGAATTGGATCGTGTATGTCTCTGCATGATTGCTTTTATATTAAATGGTTTACATGAATGCTGTTATTTATTTTGAAAGCAGCTTGACATGCATATTAATGAGACCAGGTGTTAACTTCATGCTGTTTCTTTCCAAGTATGAAAATCTTTATATTAACTTAGTGCTTTTTACAAGTATTTCTCATAATAATTATATGATGACACTTCATACATCATGATGTTCCAGCATCACAAATGTCTCTCTCTCTTATTCTTTCCCTTCTTCTGAATATCTTGCTCAGTTGTATATGAATGAAACAGGGAGCAAGAGCAGATACTTAATGTAAGCTGAATACAGTGATATTGAGGAACCTACCAAAATATCAATAAAAACAAATAAAGCACTGAGAGTTGAATCCCAATGGGAAGTCAGTGTTCTGTAGCCCAAAAGACAATCTTTGTGTACTCCTGGCACTCCGTGACTACCCAGCCTCACAACTGACTTTTCCTTATTTTTCCTACTGCCAGAATGTGGTACCAGCTCATGTGGAGTTGAAAGGTGTTGCATTCAGGTTTGTGAGCTTGCAACATGGATAGTTTTTATTTGTGACCTCTTATTTTAAAGACTGATAACACTGTCAATGATTTTGGTATGTTCTTGGACTTGTTAGAGTGGTCTAGGTAGCACATACAGCTAATCCTAGGAATGAAGAGATACTGTCCAATTGCAGAACTGCAATTCCACTGTAACTCTTGCAGTACTGACTTCATCCTTTGCTTGCACATGAGGTCTTTGGAGGCTTCTAAAGCTTAATTTGCCTCAGCTGCAAAGCAGAATTAGTGTGTCTTGAATTGATTCTACAGAATTATGCTCTGTACAGCTCTGGCTTTGCGTGATGAGCTTTTAGTTAGCAAAGGGAACAAGGGCTGAGTGTGTCTCGTCGCTTATGTCTTGCCTGAGGAAAGCTACTTGGATATGAAGGGACATAAGAAATAGGAGGAATTCTTCAAAATCTGAGTCATGCATAGCAAAGCTAACTTCTGAGGGCCTTAAGGAAGAAGACCTGTATTTCATTAAGAGATTTAGCCTCTGTAAGGGTTGCTTTGGATTTTGGGTTCTAGTAGAACTGTGTGGGTTTACTCTGCTTGTGATACCTGATTATTCACACGTGTCGGACTACTTGCCACAAGAACATTGTTCATCTGTGAGTTGATCCTTCAAGATCTGGGTTTCATGCCCCTAATCTGGTCAGCAACTTTGGTTCTAGTTCTGCAGGGGACTTGGGCATATGCTGAATGTAAGTATATTAAGTGCAAGTTGAATAAGAGCCAAAATGCATCCCATCTTGCAAGTCTATTCCCAGGCCAACTAATGGCTCATAATGGGCATATTAATCCCTGCTTATGTAAAGTGTTTGGATTGCCCCTCTAGAACAAATATCTTGGTACTTTTACATCCAACAGAGGCTTAATTATAGGTTTTAAATGATCGGTACAAGAAGTACGGCAATAAATATATCTTTAAGAAGAAAAAAAATAATTGTATTATGCTTATTCAGTTCAATTTATTGCATATTGCCAAAACACACTATATATATATAGCAAGTGTATATACTTAGGTTACAGAAATAAATTGATTTATTAGTGTTGCTAAGCTGAAATGGACGTAAACCAAAAAAAATATTTTAACAACAAGCCAAGATATAAGCAATGAGTTATGAATTATGTTTTTAAAAACATGCTTATTTTTCCTTTTAATTTGAAATTGAGCTCCGTGAGCACTTAACTTTATTTCCAGAGTTAGTTACAGGTATTAATGGCTTCATTTACATTATGTTTAATCCTTACATTAAACTCTCACTCAAGCAAATCCTTTCATAGGGAGTCACTAGGAGTTCTTATGTAATGGGACAGGGCCAGAATTTACTACATATGGAAGGTGCCATTAATATTTAGCGTCTCTTAATGGGTTGGGTTGTCAGCTGCTCCCTAGAAGACAGGCTTTTTACCTGGGATGGTAATGGGATGATACAGAAGAGCTGGCTGTGAAGGTGGTCAGAGAGGAGAGCAGAAGGGCTTTGTGGAAATAGTTGATGAGTTTTTCAATGGTGGGGGGAAGTGCTTGTCTATTTTTGTCAATGTTTTGAAAAATGTCATCAGCTCTCAAGGACTGTCAGCAGGTTTGTGAAGCTGGCACATTGGAGGGTGGTAGAAAGAGAGCATTTGGCCTGTTCTTCTCACCTAGACACCCTACTCCTCTCGCCAACCCCTCGACAGCTGAGATTTCACTTCTTCACAAGTCTGTGAGAAGGGAGGAACAGAACCAGACCTGGAAGGGGCCTGCTAAGGTCTGGCCCCAGGCATGGGCACAAGGTGCAGTGCCCAGGGCAGGAAGCAAGCAGAGCAGACGGTGACCCCTCTACCTGCTCTGTGGCACAAAGCTCCTGCTGGAGCACTGGCCGTTTCAGCTCCACAGTAACAAGTACACCCTGACTAGCCAGAGCCCATGGCTTGCATTAGGGCATGTGTGATGTTTTCATGTAGCATCAGGATGCAGGCATTTCTCTTGAACAGAGATACTCTGCCAGCAGAGCAATCAGAATTTGAGGCCTGACAGCCCTACTGACATGCAAGAGCAGAGTAATTGGGCAACTTGTGTACTGAAGGTACAGTGATGCCTGAGCTTTGAATGTTCAGACATGTGGTTGCCCTAGAGGGCAAGTTGAGGCTTCCCAAAAGACTGGACTTCAGTGTATTCTGCATAGTTCAGCACATGGCTCAGTGGTTCTGATAGGAATGTGTGGATGTGTGGCAGCTGAGCTGGAGATCTTTCTGGGGTTGAAATCGAGACATAAACTACAGCTGTTCCTGCTGGAATGTGTTTAGTATGGAAAGAACATGTTGCTAATTCAACCTGGTGGTTCTCCTTGATTTAAGCTGAAGCTCCATGCCATAACTGGGATTTCCTTTGTCAGTACAGGTTTTCAGGGAAGCCTCCAGCAAAACCTACAAGAACAGAATCCTTTTGCTTTAAAGTTACTAAGCTGATGAGACCCTGTAGGACCAGGACATTGGCTCAAGGACCCAAGGGACAGAGCAGGAAGGAAGCAAGAAAGCTGATATAAGCTGTGGCAAAGGCAAAAGGAGCATGATAAATTAGATGAAAGTACAGTTGTGTTGCCTTGGCTGCTGCAAGCTTGAAAGATTAGCAGATCAATGTATCTTGGCTCTGGAGGATGAGGAACAAATAGACTTGAGAGTGGGCTTGTGAGACTTGGAACCCAACTGTATTGGGTATAAAAGCAAGAGTATATCTCTTGGATTTGTAAAGCTCTTCAGCTCTGATGGAGGACAAGATGAGAATTTGAAGTTTTAGAAAGACTTTGGCAGGTTCATGGGGTGGGGAGGAAGGAGAAAGAAGGTTTTCTGTGAATGCAGTGCTGCTACTAGGAGACAGATTTTTCACTGCTGGGGCAGGAAGTCCTCAGGGACATGGCTATAGAGCTGGTTGAAACGTTTTCCCCTTGCCCAGCTCTGGCAGAGGTTGGGACAGTGCAGGCAAGCAGGTAAGCAAACAGGATCCTCAGTGCTGTCAGGCAGGGAATGTTCTCAGGCTTGGTGGAGATGAACTCTCACTGTCCTGGGCTTGTAATATCTGAGAGAACAGAACCTGCACTACAGACATGTTATCTTTTTCTGGGGGAAGTTCTTGAATGGGATTGCTCATCGGTTGAGTAAAACAAGACCTCACCACTATCTTTCAGAGTGAAAACAACTGTTCACCAGTATTTTTTTAGAGAGGTATCCCAAATTTATGCCTGGCTTCTGATAAAGTGAGTGAAGTGCTCCTGATATCAATAGTAACCTATGGACCTGGGCTCAGATCTGTGCCTGGGCTACTGTATGTTGTATATGGTTCTTAAAAAAAATCTGTTAAACTAAAGCATAGCATCTCTGCCTTATTACTTAGAAGCCCGTCTTGTTCCTCATGAGGTGTTTCTTTGCTATAAATCCCAACCATTGAGATGTCTGTATGTGACAATGGATTTTGAAAGACAGCAGAGACTGAGTAGGTCTTTCTCCAGAAATTATTTGTGGTTGAGGATGGGGAGAAGAAACAAATAGCTCATGCTGAATGTGGGGGAAACAATATGCAAACCAAGGGATTCACTAGCTGGTGCAAGAACACAAACGCAACCTTCACCTTCATTCCACCTTGTCAGTGCTTGATTCTTCTGGGGTGTTATAAGTGTGTGTAGTTCTCTGGATATCGAGTTAATCACATACTCACTGTCACTCCACTGAAGTAATCAGAAATGAAGTTACCCTTTAATTATGGAGAGGGATGTGCCTTTTCAATGCTTCATCCACCCTTGCATTGCTGACATTGAACCTTAAGGCTGTTGGGAATGTCTTATTCAAAATGTCTTGGGGAAGGATTCTGGTTATTTTTATAAATACCCTTCATTTCTCCTACTTTTGAAAGACTTCCTTTTATAAAATATCCCTTCTCTGTAAAAAAACCACTAAGTGGCCAGCCAGCAAAATTTACTGCCATCTGCAGTTTTTAAGAAGTGGCTGAAAGTGTGGTTTTGTATGTGGGTTCCCGGGGCAGTGTCACAGGGGCTGAGGCTGGTGTGGTAATTGCTGACCATGGGTAAGACTAAGGGTGATTGCTTGGAGGAACAATAACAACAGATTGCTTCTTGCAGCCATCCTGCTCTCCTTTCCATCTTGGTAATGAGCAATTAGGACTTGCAGAACAGCTTTATTTGCTTGCCCCGGTGCATTCAATGTAGCAGGGTTAGCCTTGTCTCTTGCCTTTTTATGGGGTCTTGAAGTTTTCAGGTACTTGCTGCTAGATTTTTTGCTGCTTGGAGGGTTTGAAGGAGCCTGTTAAATCACAGTATGACTGCAGAAGAGCTGGAAGCAGCATAGTGAGGCAGTCATGAGATCTAGGACAAGGAGACTAACTTTATGGTATCAGTCCTCACTGGGAGGGTACAGCTAAACTTCCAGCTGTGGCCAAGGTCACTTTTGGGATGGCAAGGCCCTGCAGAACAGGCTTGTGGTTCTTATTCTGGATCAAGAGATTCTGGAGATTCCTTTGTTTGTCCTGCAGCAACTCCATGTAGAGTGACCACAGTGGGGCCAAAAGGTTGGGATTTATACAGAGATATTTTGCTTTGAATCAAGTTAAATTTAATTAAGGAAATACTCAGGCTGGGAAGTTCTGATTAGAATTAGGCCCAGCTTTTCAAGCCTGATGTTTACTATAGCAATAGTAAAGTAACTTGGATGGTTCTTGTATGCCACGTGAATTTTGAACTTCTGAGCTATGAAGTCACCGTACACCCTACCTCTAAGAGGTATGTAAATGTTTCATAAAGGGAAAAACAGCTGCAATAGAAGATTGCATATAATCAGGCATATAATGACTGATTGTTGTTAAAAACATTTTCCAGACTTGGGGAATAACTTCTGGTATTGATTCCAAAGCGGACCAATTTCAACAGGACTGAGTTGGTCTGGAGAGATCTTTGTGCTTAAAAAACTGTCCTGATAAACAGATTTGAAACCCTGTTCTGAGCTGGTAGAAGAAGGATGTCTCTCCAGATTTTTCATTTCTTTCTAGATTTTTCTTTCCCTAGCTGAATTAGCAGATATGATATCTTGCTGTTTTGTGTTAGTGTTCAGATGCGACTTCTACTTTTGCTGTTATTTGAAATGCTGCAAAGTGAAACAAAATAGTTTGGGGTTGAAAGTAGTAGTCCAAGACAAAACAAATTGTTACCATTTATTGAATGTTACACATACACATTTATATATCTGTGAGAATATATAAAAATATGCTTTTTAAAGTAAATTGCTTCAGGTCTACCTAAAGTATTTTTCTTCTCCCCAGCTGAACCACTGATCTAAAAAGATGAGTTATTCACACTTCTCTATTGGTGAGGAATGGTGAGGACCTTTGTCAGATCATTGGGTTTGTAATGAAATTCTAGTATACTGTAATAGCTTCTCTTTGACAATTCCCCTTTAGGGCTTTTCTTTACCAGGTGTCTTAGAAACCTGACTTTTTGAATTTAAGTATCCTTTGCTATCAACTTCAACCCGGACTATAACTTCACCACATAGTTGTTCAGCAAAAACTTGGTATTTCAGAAAGTATCTTAAGGCAGCTGCCTTGCTTCCCCTTTAGGCATATTTGGTTTCTCCTCTGCCTGAAATCAGAAAGAGGTGGGGGAAGATGTCATAATTTCTTCTTCTTTTTTTGTAACCTTTTCATCAAACACGAGTAGCTGCATGTCTTTGTGCTTCAAATAGTGTTATCCTTAGGCAATGAGAAGTAGAAAAATGTGCTTCTGCCTTGAAAATCTTATCACCTTGCTTTCAGATTCCTCACTTTTCTTGTATCTGTCTGTCTGTGTATCTTTTGTGACTGGGCATGTACTATAACAACATTATTTACGTAAAGCGCAGGAAAGAGCGGTACATTAAGAGTTCAAAGGCAGATTGTAATTCAATAGAGATCAGGCGTTTCTTTGATTGCAGCTGCTTTGAAAAATGAAAATGAAATGCAAATAATCATCATGTCCTCCCCTCAATAATTTTGAAAAATAACATTTATGTTTTAGAGATCAACTCTTTTGTTTTTAAATTTTAAAAATATACTTAAATCGACATGGCTATTGGGAAACTTTTTTTCAAATGTGTGGCTTCCAGTTAATTTGATATAAAGAGGACACAGTCCTGGGAGTATTGCTGCCTCTGTGGGGAAAAACAGATTAAGAGCTCTTGGGATACCAGAGGCCTCCCCAGGCCCTAAGTAATGGAGCATTCTTTGCTCAGATGCAGCTGGCTGGACAGTCAGTCAGACTTGAATGACCTGAATGGAAAAAAACATGTATTTTGCTTCTCCAGTCTGCCCTCTGAGGAGAATGAGATTTTCTTACATTGCTTGGGTCTGAGTAAGGGCTTTGTAGGTTCAGATATCTCAGGACACCCAGGGATGTTTGGGCAGTGGGATGCTGTGATAAGAACAAGGAGGATGGAGTAAGGGCTGCTGGGCAGTGAGCTGGGCTGTGGAGGAGAGCAGGACACTGGCTGTTGCTAGAATAGTGGTAGATCCATCCGGTCACCTGCACAATCTGTGCATGGTGGGAAGCCTCCACTGAGCGTGACCAGAGGTTGTATGCCTCTTGCCATGTGCCATCAGCCCCATAGCTGATGTTGAGGGGTAGTTTCTTCCTTCAAAACATGGGGTAAGACTTCCCCTTGGTTAAGTAAGCACTGGGCAGGAATCCAAAGTAGCTAGCAATGCCTCAATACTGTGCATCTTACAATTTCAGCATCTTCTCATATTGCTTTAACACAATATGGAGGAGGGTGACAACTGGGTATGTTCTGCACCTGGTTTGTCATCACTCCTTGCCCCCAAACTAAAGGGCTTTTGCCTATGAATATCAGAGCAGTACTGAAATAAGGAATCATTTAGCATCGAGAACCTCCTGCTGCCTGCTTCTCCATTCCTGCACCAAATGAAGAGTTGTCTAACTACTGCATGATGGTACCATGAAATATTGAATCGGAGAGGCTGACCTAATGTTCCACCAGGTACTGTAAGCAGCACAGCAAAATGATTAATGAGACCTGGCCCTAGCTCTGTCAAAGCCAGATCTGTTGGGCTGCACAGTTTCTTCTTTTTTGGACTATTCTGCTCAGCAGCACGTTGCCGTACAGACTCATCAGCAAATGAGTAGCAGATGGAGCAGTGACACATTTTATCTTGCAGCAGCAGGGACATTGTATGTGCTAGGAGAATTCAGAGAAGTTAGTTTCATGAAAAGTATGTGTTGAAAGAAAAGCTGCTGATCGTTTTTCTTTCTCTGCAAAATTGCAGATGGACAAACAGAGAAGAAAGTGGTTGTCTCAAGCAAGGCAGTAACAAAGAATGAAATGGTCAAGAAGTTAAAATTAAAACTCCTGCTATGGCAAAGACACACATCTCTGCTTCCTGTGCTCAACTGTTACACCATGGCTTAGGTTTTGTTTCAGATATTATCCTTTCAATCAGGGCTTTACAAATTGGTAGGTAGAACTACTGTTCTTTAAATGCCAGATGCTGCCTCCGATCAGAGAGCAGTTAATCCATATCCTAGGCCTTGTATTTATTGATTCCTCCACCCCTCATAATATATATAGCAGATGAGACATCATAAATGAAAACCTGAAAATGAATCTGAGCTGAGACTGAGCTTTGGGATTGTTTGGTTCCTGAGCTCTTCCCACAGATGCCTTTTCTTGCTCTAAGCTCCAGGCACCATAATCTTTACTAGGATACTTAGACTAGAAATTGCTGATTGTGGAGTTCAAGCCTGAGGCAGGATCCTGAAGCTAACTAGACCGTGAGGAAAAGTAAAGCGGACATTACAAAGCAAGGTCTGTGTCCAGACAAATGTAACTCTTGAAGATGCAGTCACTGAGTGTAGGGTTTAACTTGTCATGGTTTCAGCTGGGATGGAGTTAATGTTGGTGTAGTGCTGTGTTTTAGATTTGGGATGACAAATACTGTTGACAGTACACTACTGGTTTTGGTTGTTGCTAAACAGTCAAGGCCTTTTTTGCTCCTCACACCACCTGCAGTGAGTAGTATGGGAGTGCACAAGCAGTTGGGAGACCCAGCTGGGACAGCTGACCCCAACTGAGCAAATGGATATTCCATGCCATGTGATGGCATGCTCAGTATGACATGGGGGAAGCTGGGGGAAGATGATGGAAGGGGGTGTGTGTGTCATGTTTGGAGTTATGGCATTTGTTTTCCCAAGTAGCCATTAGATGTGAAAGTAATCCAAGTAAGCTCTGCTTTCCTGGATGAACACCTGCCTGCCGATGGGAAGGGATGAATGAATTTCTTGTTTTGCTTTGCTTGTGCGAGTGGCTTTTGCTTTACCTATTAAACTGTATCTCAACCCTACCAGTTCTCTTCCCCACCCCAAGCAGGGGAAGTGCACAGGCAACTGCATGGTCCTAGTTGCCAGCTGGTGCTAAACCGCGACACCTGTGTTAGTCCTTGCAGTGAGATATTTTTTTTTCTCTATTAACAGACATGTAGAGGGATGCTTTCTGCCTGGTTCACATATGTAGTGTTCCCTTCTCATTTTCACCCTGATATTCATGCTGCATCCAGGGATTTGGCAAGTGTTTTTTCCCAATGACTATATTGATCTATGCGGAGAGAACACATGCAGTTGGCAGCATGCTGTGTGCCTTGCTGTTTACCAGGTACAAGGCACATCCATAGATGTCAATTTGCCATGGAAGTGCTATGCAGTACTGATGGATTTGGGCCAATGCACCCAAAAATGTCTCAGCCC
Source organism: Gallinago jamesoni (assembly GCA_025769975.1). Lineage (NCBI taxonomy): Eukaryota > Metazoa > Chordata > Aves > Charadriiformes > Scolopacidae > Gallinago > Gallinago jamesoni. The sequence goes on along the minus strand of JAOQGH010000062.1, from coordinate 9,563,685 downwards.
TCCCAGAGCCCAATTACTCTTGAGATAGTGCTTGTTCAGGTGAAGAAAGAGATGTGACAAGGTACTGGTAGCAGCAGGGAACGGGTCACAGTAACCCAATTGTCCCTTTCAGTCCTTTATCCCAGTCCCTGCTGCATCTTCTACAAAATTATTATCCTGTTTCAGTGCATGACATAAGACATAATTCAATAGTCTGTTCTCCTCACTTGTCCTGTCCTGTGACATCCTTGATGCACAAAGCGCTGTGACTTATAACAATGGAGATCTTGGGAACCATGTGCTGCTCTGCGAGGTATGTCATGCTGTGCAGAGAGGGAGATGGGGCAGCCAGGGTCAAGCCTGACGCTTCCTGGATTTAAAGGTGTAACTGCACTGCATCACCAGAGTCTGTTTGATGTCTGTAGTATGAAACATGGTGACTAACAGGAGAGGACAGAAGGTATCAGGAGTGGACATGCATGTCAGCAGCTCTGAAGCTTCTCAGACAGTAAGGATGC
>JAOQGH010000062.1:9531113-9563088 GCA_025769975.1 Gallinago jamesoni | reverse complement strand
TAACAGGAGAGGACAGAAGGTATCAGGAGTGGACATGCATGTCAGCAGCTCTGAAGCTTCTCAGACAGTAAGGATGCCATGGTGAGAAGGTGCTTCCTGTCCCCTGCCCAGAATCACTAACATTGACCAAAACAAATTCTCAGTCCCAAATCCATTGGGACAAAGGATCTTTAACCATCTACTGATGATCTTTCTGCTGATTGTGGTCTAGTAAGAAATAGTTGGATTTTTTTTTTTTGTAGTTGAATGCTTTGCTAAAGCACCCAACTCTGCACAGACAGCAAAGTAGCCAATGTGCCTACCAGACACGCATGTATGAGCTTAGTGACCATGAAACTGAATAGTCCTGCTACAGGTAGGTAGAGTTGAAACAGATGCTTTGCAAAGAACCTCAAGCCAGCTCTTAGCAGTGAATAACAAAACGTTCCTGAAGAGGGTCCAATCTGTGTGATAGTCATGGAGTTTTGGGTGCTTTTGGAATCACATTAGATGCCATATAAAAAGTTGGTGAAGAGCAAGAGACAGCCCTTTTTACCCATGAGGATATAAAATACATGAGGGTGTTGCATGTCACAAATATTTCCTGAGAATCCACTCAGTTCTGCCGCCTATAAATAATGTGACTCAGTTCTGAGTGCCTACCAACAAAATATTTGTGCTGTCCCTTCATGTGTGCTTTCTTCTCCTTTTTTGAGGTGTGTGTAGATATGGATACAAGTGATCAATGTGGTGGAAAAGTTGGACGCTATCACCTGTCAGGTGTATGAAGGATGTTGTTCGAGAGATCTAGGTCAAGAACACGTGGGTTTGTGTATGTTCCGTATCTTAAAGAACAAAAAAGGAGCATTTATTCACACTTAGTGTGGGTTTTGTTTTCTGAATTTCAACTGAAGAGAATAATAGAGCCAGTCTGACCTGCTTTTTATAACATGCAACAATGATGTTTCTAACGACAAGCACATAAGTCCAGATATTTTCTACTCTCCCCTCTCTTTTCTGAAGATCGAAGACCATCTAATGACAGCCATAATGAGTCTCCCATAGAGATTGAGCTGCAGGTTTTAGTATTTTGCCAATTGAAAACAGACTTTTTACTGCAGGAGAGGAAGGGAGGCAGAGGGGAGAAAAAGTCATTCTGACAACAGTCAGCAATTCCACAATGCTGAGATGATCTGCTGAAATACTGGCCATGTCACACCTGGCTGGATTGGGCAGAGCTGTAACAAGAGGACTTGTTTTGCCTTTGAAATCTTTAGGGTTTTTTCTTTGTAAGAGAGAATAATGAGGCAATTGTTAGCACATATAGCTTTCACATCAAAGTAAGGAAGATATGGGGGCAAAAGCTTTAAATTGCCTGTCAATTACCTGGTATATTCTAAGAAGTAATTTCTGAGGCTTCGTTCTGAGGCACGCATTCAGTGTGGTCAGGGAAGGTCTCATTGTGTGCTTCAGTCACCAGCTACTCTTTTTCCAGGACATTGACTTTCCAGTTGGATGATAGATGCAGACAGCCTCACATAGCATGAGAGTGGGAGGAAAAGAGGGTGCTAGAGGCACACAGTGTTGCTCTTTTTTATTTGACACCTGGTGGCTGGAGACCAGACTCATATGAAGAGTTCCATCATGCTTTGTTGCTTACAAAGTGGTACCCGTGCTCCTCACATCCTGTCTCTAGGCTCTTCCTCACTGAATGATATTTTAGACTTCAGAGCTGGGGGAGCTGGTCTGAGTGGTGGCAGGTCATCACCCCCACAAAGAAGGCAGGATGAGGCATTTGTATGCAGGTATGAGGTCTCAAAGAGGAGAGAGCAAGTGCCCTGCTCTTCAGAGAGAGCAGTACCTTCTGGGAAGTATGAAGAGAGATGTCTGTGTCTTCTGGGGAGGTCGAGGCTGGTATCTGTCACAAACGAGTGGAGGGATGGGGTGATGTTGGTAAAAGATAATTTGACTTCAAGCAGTGATGGCTTGAAATGCACACTCTACTAAATAAGCAGCAGACCTAAAGCAGCATGACCAAGGTGTGGGGGTGAGGAGCACAGGCTGCATAAGGCAGAGGCAGCCTGACATCAGTCTGTGAACTGTCAGTGTGTCATGTAACTGCAACAGAAGACTCCGAAGTGGTGCCCGGAGTTTTCATCAGTGCTTTGCTATGGACTTCATGCCTACTTCACAGGTAGAGAATTAAAATATCAAAAAGCAATGTGCTTTGGCTGGTCACCAACATAACCTTGACTTCCACAGTCTCATGTGCTTCCCCGTTGGCAGCACTGCTAATAGGTGGTCAGTTCAGTTTTAAGTGCATGGAATCCTCATCTGTCATCCCACGTGCAGAATGGGAGGCTCCATGCAAGAAATGGCAGTTGTCTGAGCAGATGGAAGGGCAGTCTCCTCGCTGCCACCAGGAAGTCTCCAGAGTTAACGCAAATAGAGGCATTGCGCTCTCTCGTCTCTTCTGAGTTACAGCCTGGAAAGCAAGCCACTAGAAACCCTCCTCTGATCATTATGTCACACGTGCAACTCCTTAATTAGGCAAAACTCTCACCAAAAGACTTTCTTCCCTCCCTTTCTTTGTGTAGCCTGTCCCACTATCTGCTGGGGAAACACAGTTTGATAAGAGATTTACAAAAACATGAAGAGATCCCTTTCTGCTGTTCATGAGTAACCCTTCTCCAGTGCTGTGGTGTCTGAAATTCTCTGCAAAGCTGACTCCTGACATTGTCATTAATGTCTCTGGCATGGTTGGGAGGAGTGAAGGATGAGCTTTAGCTGAACATTAATCTCAGATTAGTCTGGTTTAGTAAAAAAAAAAAAATAGCCAATTGCATAATTTCTGAAAACCAAAGGGAGACAGAAGCCTATTCATTTAGATATAAATCACTGTAAAGTGCTGCTCTGGGTTAAAATTTAGTTGATGTTAAATTTGTCAGCTTAAAAATGCAGGGCAGGAGGGGAGAGGAGGGGAACAGAGAGAGAGATTGCAGGACTGCTTTCAGAACTTTTTTATAATCCTATATATTTAGAATGAAGTTAAATCCTACCTTGTGGTAGTACTATAGATTTGTCTGAAGGAAGAGGGGGGAATATTTGCCTTCCAGTGGTTGCTTTGAACTTCTGAGCTTATTAGAGCCCTGAATCAATATTCAGTGCAATTTCATTACCAGTTGAGTGAATTCAGATTTTTCATTCAAAGTGATTATTTCCCTCCCTCTAGCTGTCAGAGAGACTCTTAAATATGCTTTTGCTCCAGACTGATCAAAAAATTAGTGGAGCTTTGTGAAGTTTGGACCTGCTACTCAGCACCAGATTCATTAATCTTTTGGACCTCTGACAGATGCAAACTAAAAGCAGCCGTATGTTAAAACTTTCCTTTAGTGATCAACACATAAAAGTATTAGGAACTGGGAGGAATAACACAGAATATATTATGTGCTATGAATGTATAACTAGAACAGATAAAATAGCTAGAAAATAAAATGTAAAACTGCAACCTGACATGATTCATTATAATGTTTGAAGAGTATTCAACAGTTTAATTTTCTTAATGATTATAAGTGTTTGTTCTGAGTATTTCTAATAGATATTCACAGAGAATATGAATTTTAGCATTTTATATCCAAAGCTGGAATTAATTTGTACAAAATTCCTCCAGTAAAAAAATAGATTTCTCTAATACTCCAGGCACAGATGCTGCCAATTCTTTAGAAATTTCCATGGTTACTAAGAAAAATTGTATGTATTATGAGACAAGTCTAATAGATAGTTAGTCACTTAAACCTGCAGGTAACACATTTATTAGGGCTTAATCTGTATTATTAAGCACTCATGGGGAATTTGCTATTAAAGCATAAATCACTGTCACTGATGATCTCTAAAAGGCAATGCACACTGACTGCGATCTCTCAATCTTCACTGCACAGAGAGTAGGCAAAGTGTAATTTCTAGATATGCATGGCTTCAAAGTGAAGTCTCTTGGGAATAGTCTGCGTGGTCAGTTCTTGCCCCAAGAATCAGAAGGGCTCGCTTTTGGGTGAGTTTCTTAGTTTGTAGAAAGGCTTGGACATAAGGCAGTATGTGGGGCCAGGCTCACAGCTTGTTCAGTGGGGAAAATATGCTACTGGAGCCCGCCTGGTGGCTGCAGTTAATCATGTAGTGGAGTGCTTTTACATGGTCTCTTTACATGGCCAACATGTCTCTTCCTAAATACTAATGTCCTCTAACCTGTGCTGCATGTGTGATAGGATGCCTACCTAGGGGATAGGCACATGATAGCCCAACTAGAAAGTGCCTCCATCACCAAGTGCTGTTCTTTGTTATCACTTGATCAACATGGCAGTTGGACATGTGAGAAGCAGGCTTTTGGTCAGATATTCTGGGTTGGGGGAGAATGTGCAGTTGTGAACCTTAGTAAATGGTAAAATATCCCCTGAAGCCAGGGACTCAGTTGGCTTCATGACCTGTGCAACATGTTGGAGCTGTGCATCAGCCCTTCAGATGGGGCACAGCAGAACCTCCTGCGGACAGCAGGTTTTGTGTTTCAGATCTCATTCTGCATTATAAACTCATAATTTCCGTGTTTGGAAGGCACCATTCCTGGAAGGCAGGGGCCCCATTTCCATCAGATTTTTGGCTATAGATAACCAGTAATTTTTAACCTAGATGTTAGTTAAATAATTCGTCTTAATAAATGTATTTGTTTGGAGGCAGACTGAGCTCTGGTCCCTCTGAACTTCTGTGTGTTAAGGAAAAAGTGATTTCAGTATGAAGAGGGATTTACAAGAGCAAGTAACTGGACAGCACTAGGCAGTAAGTGGTAGTGTGAGCTAAGGACAAAATGCTTTGGCTGGTGTGTCCTTTTGAACAGCCTTGGCTGGAGGTGGCTCCTGTTTGACAGCTGTCCAGGACAGCATAACAGGGAAAAACCTTAAAATTCTTCTTGGCAGCAAGCAGAAATCTTCAAGAGGGGCAATATGGTAAATATTTTGCTGCTGGTCCATCCTGAAGGGTGGAGATTGGCACGTATGTCATGGCATTCAAACAGCACCCAGAGTAATGCTTGAATTCTGTCCATTAGGCATTTTATATAAGTCATTCTTCTGAGGGCAGTTTGATTTCATTCCTGTTTGTTTTAATACACTGTGAATTCAATTCTCAACTGTACTAAAGTATTTTCCCCTCCTTTGACAGCATGTTAGAGGCTACGAAGTGTGTTCATATTAAGTCCTCTTAGTATAATCAGAATGACATGAAGTGTGTTAGGTTGAGTGAGGAGAAGCTCTATTCTTGGTGCAACTTGGTGCTCAGAAGTCCACAGAAGTAAAGTCTGCTGAAGTGAATGTCTCTTTCCAACAGTGTATGGAAAATAAATATCTAGTGTGATCCCCAGACTATGGCTGTAATTCACATTTAATTCTCCCACAAGATCTGGGGAATTGGAGACAGAGACTAAAAAGACTATTAGGTTATCTGCAGTCTTTCATCTAGAATCTTTTCATTGACTAATAGTAGGATTAAAATCAGTCTGTTATTCCTCCTCCATGCACATTTCCTACAGTCTTATTAAATCTTCTTTTAGATGGCTTTGAACAGAAGAATAGAAAATATTATTTTTTTAAAAAAAAAGGCTGATTCAGAGGTAGAAAGTATAAGACGATGTAATGTTAAAAATAGATGCAGACCTCTGTGTCAGTCTAGTTTCAGAATCAAAGCTGTACTTCTACTCTTGCACCTTTCAGAAGAAACCCTTGTTTTAGACTGGTAGGGATGTAATGTATTGACATCAGTGGCATGAGTGTAACCGAGAGGAATTTGATTCCGCTCCTCACGCCACGTCTTTCTTCAATCTATATTTCACTTGAGAAACTTGGTGTCAGAGAGAGTTGCATGTGGTAAAGGGTCCTGGCATTTTATTGCTTCTGCCTAGCTGATATTACTAATGTTTCAAGGAGTGCTGTAAAGCACGAAAGCAAGACATAAATCTCTAAAGGTAGCCTAGCTGCTGTAAAACTATAAAATAAATGCGAACCTTTTGTGTTTTCTGCAATGATGTTAGAAAAGAACTTGACTGATTGACTGCTAATTCTACTGATTGAAAATGGGGGACAGATTCATAGCCAGATGAAATCCAACAGGCAAGCTACCCCCTTGCTCTTACAGTTGTGTGATGTAATAAGGGAAAAATAGATAGGAGTAACACATGCCTAGTTTTTTTGAGCTGACACTGGGCTATCAGTTAGAGCTGGCCAAAAGGCAGATTTTCCATGTTGTTTTACAACTTTTTTTTTTTAATTATATTTTGTGTCAGTTTGAATCAGGCTGTTACCAAATATTTTGACACTTCTGTGAACTGGATATCCTGGCAAAATATAATTTTGGAAATGCTGAAATATGTCACTGTAAATTTACTCCCCTTGGCCCACACTGCTTTGGGGCAAAATGCATTTATCTTTTTCAATATTGCCAATGCTGCCAGAAGCCATGAAACAGGCAGAAGTAGTCTGGGGTCTGATGATGTGGGACTTGCTCTACACGATGTGCTCTGAGCTGTGGGCCCACAGGTTCCTGGTATCTGCTGGGCATGTGTCAGGGCAGTGCCACTGGTGCCTGAGGCTGCCCTGCTCTGTATCCTCCCCTGCTGCCTTCTTCCCCCTGTTTATGCAGGTTGCTACTCTTGCTGGCTCTGGTCTTTCCCATTTGTCATTCAGGACCCCTTTTTTGTGGTTAAGGAGCCCGGGTTTCTTGAATCTAGGTGCATCCTCTTCATACACACTCAAGTGTCACCCTAGCTTGCCATGGTCCTTGCTTTCTGTGGTCCTGACTACACCGAACAAGTTCTTTGCACCTCTGCACTTAATTGCAGCCTGGCTTTAATCATTGTATCTTCTCTATGGATTATCCAAGGCCAGTCGAACCTGTTTTGAAGAAGGTATTTTGGCTTCATTGATAGAGAATATTTTGGATGAAATTGGTTTCTATGGGAAGTTTCATTCTACCTCATTGTGTGCCATTTCTAGGATTAGTATTAGTATTGCTTTCAAACCTACTCTACTTTCAGGAAACTTTCTTTCCTGTGGGACTTGTTCTTATCACAACCTCAGGTTCATCTTCTTTGCTTTGTATTGTTTGCTCAGATATTTCCATTGACATTTTAGACTCCTTTAAGAATTGAGGGTTGCGGTGCACACACAGAGTTCTGCTTTCATTAATGTAGGTGTTGCTGACCTCACTAGGGAATGTGCAAAGTCTGATTTCCATGACATTATCATGTCCACTTGTGCCCACCTGAAGTGTGCAGTCTGGTATATATTGCAGTTGGAGCCAGAGGGAAGGTCAGGAACTGTAGCCCTGCAGTTAAACCTTCTGAACAGACGGGTGTTGCACTTCACCTGACTGGTTCAAGGCAGAGATATTCATTCCTTACTTTCCTGGACATGGTTGCACAGCTTATTTAGAAAAAAACCCAACAACACCCCCCGCCCCCAACCCCCCACACCAAAATCAAAACCCGAAACAACATAAACACCCAGAGAACATCCTGAAATGATGCTTGGTTACTTTTGGCTCATGCAATGTTAATTACAATGGCTGGGTGGTTGCGAATCTAAAAATTATGATCATCAATCTTTAATGAGAGATATCCTTGCCAATCACAAAAAGCAGGGAAACTGCTCACAGGTTGGCAGGTAATGCCAGGTTGACTTAAATTGTTGTAAATTACTGAAGAATTCCCAGTGCCAGTTTCAAGTCACACTCCCCATCCCCAAATGCCACGATTCACCATCAACTGCCTGGCCTGCAGTGTATGCCAAAGGCAACAGCTCACCACCAAAATAAAAAAAATTAATTGACAGACAGTTATAAAATATTATTTTGGATGTGATTCTGTTTTCCTTTTTCATTTTGTTATTTGTTATCCAACATTGCCACTGTTACTGCTACACTAAATGTGTCAGTCTCTTCCCAGGAGGAGACAGTGTAATCTTGATAAGGTGTTTAAAAATTACTGCTGATGATTTATGGCATGAAATAAAAATATGTCATTTACTGTTATATGACACCTCATATTCTGGAAACCATGGCTTTTTGAGTACTGTAAATGATATGAAATGAGGAATTAATTTTTCCAAATAAAAAGGGGGACTTGTCCACTTTTTTCCAATTTGCTAAAGTTGGTAGTTATGCCACTATTGAAATTACATAAATCATCTTGATCAAAGTAGTGTTTTTCAACAAAAAAAGTCTTTCAATACTTTCAGCAGTGAGTATTTCTGGGAAGTTACATAGCTGTGCAAAACAGTTGTGAGTCGCCAGAAGACTGATTACTTCACCTCTGTTTCCTTTTTGTTTGAGCCAATGCCAGAGGCTGGCAGTGTGCAAGGTGTAAGAGCTAGTTGGCTGGAGCTTCATGTAAGTAATCCTGCAATGTAGTTGGGAGGCTGGGGAAATGACTAGACATGGCAAGATTTCTCTCTGCCCTGCTGTGAAAGATGGATGCTTGCCATAGGACACAACAATTGGCTGGGTGGAGTTGTTGTAGCTATTCCTAAGCAGGTGTTGCTTGATCTGTGCAGGGGTTTGCAGCCATGTCCTTGGATGTGCTCCTTGCTGTCATTCATTGGAGATGCTGCTGTTGCATTCACTTTTGGGTCTGTGGCCTAAGTTAGTCCAGAAACTGAAGGCAATGACAGTGTGACACTGCATTAGTGAGCTCTCTGCCCCTCTAAACACTACTGTGGGCATACTTTTGCTGGAGTCAGCAAAAAAACCCACTCAAAATAGCCAAGAAAACCAACAATTTCCCCCAGATCTCATTCTCATTTGAAGATGTACATGCTCTGTTTCTCTTGTGAGTAGGGGCTCTTGAGACACTCAGTGTCTTTGGGTTTGCACTGATCAGAGCACTGCCACTTTGCATCCAGGTCCCGAGTTCCCACAGGTATCTAACCTGGATTAGTATCCATATAGGTAACAGTGCTCCTGGGTTGATGCAATGCTAATGGCCCATGAGCTGTGTGGCTTGTCTAGAGTTCGCTGGGTGGGATTTAAGGTATTGACATGTTCTTGTGGCTCATTCATCTGAGAAGTTGGCCCCCTCCCTGTGCTATGCTCGATGGCCCAGTAGAAGAGGGTTTTTGATGAACGTCACAATTCTTCACTCATAAATTGGATCAAAAATGTCTCTAAGTCTAAAATAGCTACCTGCTATTTCTTCAGCTTTAGCTATAAAAACACATACAGTACAGACAAGTTTAGCAACAGATATAATCAGAGATGAACTTGTTAGAAGTCCCATTATTTTATACACCTGTGTGCAGGTATCATATGATTTGGGATAAGCTTTGGATTGGAAGCACTAGTCTGTGATTAATAAACCACAAAAAAGTGCATACGTATTTTGTTGTTGTTGAAATTAAGGCATGAAATATGCATCTCTTAAAGCAGACACTTGTGTGAAATAAAACTACGGAATCACAAAGACTCAGGTTATGGCTGTGTTTTTATAAAGAGAGAAATGCTTCTATGGAACAATGTGTAAAGGACATTGTAATAAAGAAGGTATCCAAACTGGTAAAGAAAATGAACGTAAAAGAAAATTATAGGAGTGTGAAATTATATGAAATAGAATGAGAGTATTAGGGTATAAAACTCAATGGTGGTTAACATTTGGTTAAAGAAGAAGTATTGCTCCCAAACTGATGTTGTCTTTCTCTCTCCTTCTTGGCTGATCTTATAAAACCTGGTGGCTAACACCGACTAAAGCATATTCAGCCCTGAGCCCTGAATCTGCTCCACTCTGTGAGCTCTTCTGTAGTCTGCTACACCAGAAAACAGCATGGCTCGCTGGATATTGTGGCTTATCTTGGGAAGCAGAGGGGACACGGTGCAGGGTACTTGCCTTGCCATGGTTGACACAGGCACTCTGCTCAGTGGGAGCTTTTATTTTCCGGAGTTGTCAATTTGGGATTTTTTTTGAGCACAAAATCCTGTTTAAAAATCCCAAACAAACAAAAAAATACCCTTAGGACTGAGGCAAAGCCAAATCACAGAAATAAATTACCCAGAGTTAGACAAGCATAAACATTTTTTAAAATGACACAAATGTTAGAGAAGGGGAAAAAGTGCCTAGTTTTGAAGAAATAAGAATTCATCTTAAAGGTCTCTGATAATAGACTTGGGCTCAGCCACGCATGGTCCCAGGCAGCTTCACAAATACCATGTTCGCTCCCTGCCTCCAGGCTCTTCTCTTGCTGTTCTGAATGTGGTTGGGGACTTCTCCTTTCTTCTATCTCCCTGACAATATTCATTTTCTTGCTTTGGTATCTAGGGGAGGGCTTCTTTTATAGCTCGCCGTAGTTGCTACAAGCACTCCTTTGCTGAAGGTTAGCTACAAACACCCTTCTCACCTTTGGGCTGGCTGAACCCTAACCAGCTGTGAGTAGTCTCTTCATGGAGAAGTCATCCCAGATTGGAGCAGGTTGACAATCATTGGCTTGATTCTGTTCTCTTCTGCTGATCTGCTCATCAGTCAGATGGTGTCCTTTCTGGCATGCATTGTGCTTTGTGCAATGAAGGGGCCATTTAATACAAATGGTATAAACAACATGTGTTAGATGTGGAAGGAGGCTATAAGCTCTGTTTTTTCATGCCACTGTATTCCCAAGGGCACCACTATGATTTTTAACTTTTCGTCATAATTTCCTTTCTGTTTAGCTTACTCCACCTGCTACTGATTGCTGTAGTTCTGTCTTTAACCATGTGCTCTCTGACTTTGGCCTGCAGGTAAATTTTCTTGGCAAGATTGGCTGAAGATATTAAAAAACAGTACAAATTGCTATCATCACAGCCTGCTAGGACATATTTGAACCTTGGCTCAGGTCTGGCCTGAAGGTAAGAACAGAAGGCTGCAGAGCTAAGGACGCTTAGGAGCAGATGGATATAACTTCAGAGTGGCGTTTCCAACCAAGATAAGTACGATTGCTACGAAGGAGAACACTTAAGACTGCTGGGCAAGGATGCCATTAGGTGATACGATGAAAAGGCCAACAACAGCTATAGTGCCTGTGCTGTCTAATGATCCGTACTCAAAATGGCACAAAGAAAAGAGGAAGCTAAATTTATTCATCCAAGATAGGACAATCAAGCTGATTGACAATGGCCATGACCCACAGCACTGCACCTTGGATGTGGCAGAAAATGAGGTAGGCTGAAGAACTTTGGTTAGGGTAAAGTGGGAAGATACGGGGGGAAAAGGGAGAGGGGACAAGACCTGAAAACAAGCTGTGTCTTTCCAACTAGAACAGTCAAGAGAGGAAAATAGGCTATTCCCATGTGAGAAAGGTATGGATCAGTGATATGTGTGGCATTTTACATATGGAAGTGTGATTTCACACCATTTCTTGCTAGATTTGACCTGAGCTTTTTTCTTTATTCTTAATACAAAACTTTTAATTGGCCTACTTGGCTTTAGTTCAACTATAGCACTTTTGTGGCCATGCATAGAGCACTAATGTAGATAAAAATGTTCCACTGAAAACAGTACATGTGCATGAGGTGGTTTGCTGTGTATAGGGCTGGCCATGCATATTGGGAAACTGGATCATATAGAGTCAAATATGGGCAGGTTTTGAAAAGTGTGAGAAGCAGAGCAGTGATTTGGTCTGGCAGGTGATGCATTGGCCTGGGAGCAAGGAAACCCCACTCTGCTTTTCATTAATTCATTATCCTTTGTATCCTTTTTCATATCTCTGTGGGTTTTGTCTGTTCACACAGCAAGTGAGTTTCTGTCCATTGGTACACAAAAGAGCCTTGACCTTCACTTCTATCACTGTATGATCCCGCTGGTATAAATAATGTATACAGTTTTTAATAGCCTTACCTACAGCAGTCAGCAGTTAAGCACTTTTTTAAAGGCCAAAGCATGCTAAGATGCCTTCCCTTAGGTGGGAAAGTTTCCAGAGCAATACGTTGATGTGCTACTGGAGTATGTTACCGTAATAACAGTGGATCCATATGAATAATTTCAGAACCATAATAGGACAGTTTAGCTCTGGATCCAAACCCAAGATGTGCAGCTCAGTGTCAATTTCTATTTAGTGCTGCTTTGAACTGGACCCCAGTGTCATTACTTGTGGTTCTGTCATCAGATCTCCATAAAAATGCCATGTATAGTATTCATCTTAGTAGGAAACCTGTATCAGCATTATTTAACCTCAGTGACTTTCCGCAGAGAGAAAGGGGGCTGCCAGTTTTCTTCATGATTAAAATTAAGGCTAGTAAAAGTGTGAGTCTGTATATACACACACATGTATGTATATTAATCCAAGGCAGAAATGTAATGTGTCAACAAATTCGGAGAATAAAACCCATTGCACTTACGCACCTCAGCTGGCCCAGTAGCCAATCTGGGAGATCAGGCTCTCTTGCTTAATACTTTCCAGGGGCATCTTTGGGGTTTTTTTGCTTTAAACCCTTGTAAGCACAAGAAAGGGAAAGGAAAGCAATGGAGATTCCATTTTACCCTTCAGTTTTAACAACGGGTCAGGGGCCATTTTCAGGTTGTCTGCAGCTTCCATGGCTTCAGGAGTTTGTGCTGCAAATGCTAGGCCTGTTCTTTAGCAGCTGGAGATGTAAACATACAGCAATCGAGCATTTAATTTAACTTTGTGGAGCTGCATAACTTTCAGATTCTGAGGCAAATTGGCTGCTATTAAAGGGAAACACTGATGTTTAAATATACATTCATTCCAGAAAAAGGCTGGAGGAACTTTTTAATATTTATGGTGCAATAATTGATCTTTTACCACTGTCAAAAGCTGTTGAAGACTTATCAGCTTGCTATTTCTGCACCATATGCTCTATACCAGTTCCTCACCATGTGTCTTTCCTGCACTTTAGGGGAAGAACATTTGTTAGAATATCAAAACAGAGAATCACTTCTTCAAATGACGGTGCCTGTATAGATGTGTAGGATTTTACCATAAGCCCTCCTTTATATCCAGACCTCTTGAGAATGGAGAGGTCTATGGATGTACAATTTGTGTGGTGAAGCATGGTAATAGTATTTTTTTTAAAAAAAATATGTATTTGAATTTATTTTAATGTTGGCCAGAATAACTTAATGCAGTATTGTTATGAAAGTACTGAACTGCAGCCTTGGAGTGAAGCACATGTACTTTGCACTGGCACATTCCCCTCATTTAGTTTTATTGTCACTGTTTGGGTCCTGATCTTACATCTTGTTCCCACTTTTCTGGAATCTTACCTCTCTCTTAACCAAGCATAAAGTATGGTGGGAGGCCTGGGGGCCCATGAGACAAAAAGCAAGGTCTTCATTGAATACAGCTGAAATAAACTCTTTACTTCTTGCCTAAGCAGCTGTCAGTGAAAATTGACACCCAGAGTGAAGGATAAATGATTGTTATGAAATATTATGCATCAGGTTAAGTCTTCAGCTGTCTGCTTTTCTGCAGAGCTCGGGCATTAGGGCTTGGCTGGTCAGAGGTCTTCTCTAAAAAGGAGAATTCAAGTGGGGCCAAGTCAGTGTAAGTATTCCCTGCGGCATCTCACCTCCTCAAGGCCAACGGGGAGGGAGTTTGGACTCTGCAGGTCTCAGCCTGGGAATGTATTTAGGTGTCTGCATTGCATTTTTGCTTTCTAATGGAGTGCAGAAGAATCTCAGGGAGCTTCCCTGTCATCTGAGCATGTTTCCATCACAGTCCCTCTCTGCCAGCCTTACCCTCATTTTCTACATTAGAAACGCTTAATTAAAATAAAAGGGATTGAGAAAAGAGTGAGAAAGAAGCAATAATACTGTGGGAAGAAAAGTTAATTAAATTAGATTTCTACTTATTTTATTGTACAGCACATTTCTGGAAAAAAGAGGGGCGGAATGAGTTTCCGTAGTTCATTAAGATCCTGCTTAAAGGGCAGCCATACAGTAGACAATGAAGAGAGGAAGAATCTGAGACTTTGGTGAGTCTTGTGGCTGGTCATAAGATAATTGTGTTTTTTATAAAGACCCTGAAGTATTGAAGAATTACAGGCCTCCTTCAGTGGTGGCCCTTTGCCATAACCCCACCTGAGAGATTGGGCTGTGTCCTTTTTTTGAAGGAATATAATTTTGCAGTCCAAGCTTGCAAAGTCTGGAGCAGAAGAAAAATGCACACAGATATCAGAGCACCCTCAGCTGCTGCCTCCACCAGGAGAGTCCTTTCAGGATTCAGGCCAAGACACTGTTGTCTGGGGCTCTTCACAGACTAAGGCCAGATGGACCTACTATGGGTGGCCAACTGGATTCCTCCCTCAAGGAAAGCTGGGAGGTGTGAGGCACTCAGTTACCATTGTGTTTTATCTGTGTGATTTGGTCCCCTTCCTCTTTCAAACTCCTGTGAAAAATCTCTGCCATAACATCTCAGAGGGAGGTTACTGTGGCAACCTTAACTCTTGCTTTCTTGGCTGCGCAGCAGATATTGTTATGCCTTATGAGACAATTTTTGAAGATTGTGGATCTTTTACAAATCTGTTTATTTTCTACAAGGAAGGAGAAAAGTTCTCATGGGTGGTAGTGTCTCTGCTGGCAGCTCCATCAAATTCAGAGCTCCTCTTTTAGGTGAAATTACAGCCCTCCTTCATTTTGCTGATCAGGTTTTCTTCCTCTCCCTAACCTCCCAGTGACCTATTCTCTCAAAGAGCATCTAGGAGCATTTATAGACCTCCTGTAACTCAGCAGTGCCTTTGAAGAGTAGGATGTTAAACTGTGATTTTTTTTTCCTGCTGTTTTTCCTCTTAACCTTCCTTTCTGATTTTAGCCGTGTTCTCTGGATGCTGGTTTCCTTTTATGCACAGCTGGCTCTCGGAGTCAAGAGAGACTTTTGGAAGCAGCCTGGAAGTCGAAGTTACTTAGGGTAGGCTTTCTGACAACAGTGTGCTGACTGGTTTTTCAAAGTCGTGTTTTGCTGTGAGGACTGTTTTGAACTAAATTAAATTATCCGTGTGAAACAATCTGGCATCATCCTTGATGGATAGCCCAAGGCTGGGAGTGATGGGGGAGGTGTAAACCCCTCCAAAACTGCTCTGTGTGTGTGTTTTTGTATTCACCTGTAACTGGATAAGGTTTGTTGGTATTCAGTAAAACAAGCTCTGACAAAAAGAGCAAACAGAAAGGTCCTAAAACTCCAGTGTTTGTGGACTGCTTTCTAACAAGCCTGCAAGGCAAAAAAAAAGTATGCCCCCCACATATATTATTTTCTCTTATTAAGTAAAGCTTGTGGTGCTTTCCTTTTTTCTTTGTGTACCTTAGTATGACTCAGTCTCCTATATAAGTTCACTGTTGTCCAACTTGTAGGAACTTAGTATCTTCTTTAACGTCTCACTTTTTGCTGAATTTAAATTAAACCGGTCAACAAATTCAGTAATTCCTGTGTGTGGGAGGACAGAGGGCACAAACAGTGCTAGTGTCTTCTAAGAAGATGGGACTAATAAAAAATTTCATATTTGTTTCCTGCTCTCAATTAGTAATGTTGCTCATAAAAAAATATCTGCTTTCTTAGAAGTATTGTTTTAGAATTTAGAACACAGTAGCAAGTGTGACTCCCCAGGGCAATTGTTTTCTTCTTGTAACTTCTTAAATATAAAATTCTAGGATGGTACTAAAACGAAGTAGAGAATTCACTCTAGACAAGGTATTGGATGATGTACATAACATTATTACTATGGAAATTGCTATAACCAGTACAGCTAAGTATAAAGTTTTTTCTTGCCTTTAGTAATTTAGGATTCCTTTTTTTCCCCACTAGATTTTATGATACTGAATAAGAAGAATTAGATTCAGTTGCAAACAGGATCAAAAAGAAAATAACTGTGTGCAGTTCTTTAAAAAAAGGTAATAGAAAAATGATCCTACAGTGTTCCATCTTTTTTTTTTCCTCAGTGAGCTCTGTTACATTTGCTCAGTCTTGTAATATTTTTCAAAACTGCTGTTCCTGCAAACTCAGCCTGAGTTTTAAAAAAATGAAAGTTCTGTTCTCCTTACCCAGAGTGTCATACGTAATCAGAACAAATTAGTGGAAGGGAGGGGAATTTTGTCTCTATCTCATGCTTCTAGTACTGAAAACATGTCTTTTGTTTTATATTTTTTCCTCGGAGCCATACTTTTTCTTCTGGACCAAATTCTAGCAATTTGTTTATTTGGAAAATATGAATGAGGTTTGGTGCTAGAAGCACAGAGTCCTTGCTACAGCTGCAGAATGAATCTCAAGAACAACAACAGGAAGCAAACTTTTTTCTCACTCTTTTTCCCAGCGTAATATAGTATGTCTGGTTTCACAGAATCACAGAATCTTCATGGTTGGAAGGGACCTTTGAGATCATCGAGTCCATGATGAACCATTGAGTTTCATCCAAAGTCTCTGAAGCCTGTTGTGGTGGGGTGTGTGCATTGTATCGGTAACTCCGCACAATGAACAGATTTGGGATTTACATCCAGTATTAGTTTTCTACCAATTGAAAAATCCAGTGTATTGATTTTCATCCCTTCAATACAGAGCCAAAGGCTTTCTTGGAACTGATGCTGAATTTATTAAGACTGGTAGCAGGCCTTTGTTTTTGCATCAGTATTCTTATTCCTGAAAGTATTGGCTTTGTCTGTTGATTGCAGGTGGGGTTGACTTAGAGGTTTGGGAACTGATAAAATCTGTTGTACAAGAGAGAACAATATTCCTATCACTGCCTTTGGGGATAATTTGAGCTAAAAGCTGTCTGGTTTCTGTTGGAGGGCAGCAATCAGATCTATGGTATTTCTTTTTGCTCACTGTATCTTTCAGATAACCAAGTAAAACCCTTCTCTGTTTAGACATCTGGCTTTGTCTCATTAACTTGATGAGCCTTGATGCTCCATTCATCCGTTTCTCCCGTAAACAGCTCTGTGTCTCATTTTCCTGCTGCCTCCATTTCAAAGGATGCGTGCTTATCTACAAATTTCTACTCTAGCTTAAATCTCACGTGAACATTCATTTAAGACTGCCCACGGTAAGCAAAGTAACAACAATCATTGTGTTAGCTCCTCAGCAGGCACATTTAATCATGGGCTTAAATTTTTTCGACCCTTGAGTCAGGTTTGACTCTAGAAAAGTAAAACTGCTGTGCTGAGATGCTCTCTCTTACAGGTTGGCAACATCAAGGACTGGCATAAAAGAACTATTAATTTCCCTGGGATTTTAGATCACTTGTGTTTTGGTCTGAAGGATTTGAAATCTATGGCAATTCAAGCAAATTCCTTTATTTCCAAAATTAAAGCTGAATTTTTCCATGCATCTTTCATAAGGGCAAGATTTTATGGTGAAGATTGCAGGAATATCTCTCTCACCCACATATTGAGGCAGGTCTCTTTCTCTTATAAAACTTAATAAAAAGGACCATTATTATCCTTGCTGTCTTCAATGCATTCTGCACTTTCTTAGTTGGCTCAACTTTCACTTCTCTAATCCTTTAAAATTCTTCAAGGACAGACTGGGGAAGAATGGATAAGCATCTATTATTGCCCTGGTACTTTATTGTTCTGCATGAAATGAAGCCTTGCTACCTTCAAAGACCTATTCCCTTTCCTTTCCAGGGAAGTGGCTCAAAATATTTTAAGAGCGACATTTTTCTAACTATTTATGTGCTGTGCCGGTAGCATGCAGTGCAGTGAGATTCCTGTTAAAGGCTTGTTGCATACCACATTTGGGACAGGATGTCAGCTCTGTAGCATCTGTAAAAATGCCTGCCACTAAAGTGACAATAATGGATGAGAGGATAGAGCTGAGAGCTGAGAGGTAGCAGCAGGAGTTCAGTAGTCTTCTCTGCCTTTGGCTTCCTCCTTTTTTTTTTTTTTTTTATAGATTCCAAACGGAATGAAAATGTTGCTGTGTGGGAGGGTCAGGAATGGGAGAGAGGGAATGGGGTAGACATTAAAAGATACTGTGGGGGTGCACACAGCTGGGCTGTCCCAAGCTGAGAAGCTCCAGGTGTCAGTGGCTGAGCTAAGACTTCCTAGGTGGAGTATAGACACAGCAGAGACATGCCCTCCACCCGTCCTCCTGTGGCCTGTCACAGCTTTGAGGCTTCAGTGGCTTTGCCCCCGGTGACAGCGAACGGGGAATGGTGTACTGGAGAGTTTGGTGAGCTCCCGGCATTTGGGCTGGGCTTGAGAGAAACCTCTGCAGCATCCACAGAGCAAGTACTGTGTGCTGGTCCCTCCACCTCCCTCAGGGCCAGCATGAGGCTTCTCAGTGCTATCTCTGCAGTGCTACTGTTAAGACCCTGAGTGGGGTGATGTGGCACAGGGGATTTTGGAGCACCAGCAGGTGTTGCTCTCTGGCAAGGGCTGGTGGGTGCATCAGAGGCTCAGGAGCTGAGCTAGCAGCTCTGCTCAAGGACCTGAAGTCTAATTCTATACAAGTCCTTGGGAAGTGTTGACACAAGACCAGCTCTACCATTATGAATGGAGTGGTACTTGACAAATGTAGTACCAAGCCCCTCTTCATGTCCTGGGTTCCCGTTGCCCACTGCTTTGACCCTTTTTATTGTCAGAGAAGTTACTCAGGGAATGAAGTCCCCTAAGCTTGCATAGAACTGTTACTCTAGAGATGAATATTTGTCCTTTTATTCACCTCAGGATAGATGCTAGACATAAAGGCTGGTACTCCCAAGACCTATTTGTGGTCTCCACAAGACATGATGTTTTAATGGAGCCCTGTGTGCCAAGTCAAACCTGGCAGCCTCTTCCTTTTTGATTTTTACTGATGTTGAGTAATGCCCAAGGGGGATTCAAATCTCATCAAGCAAAGCTCTGGGCTGAATTCTTCCGATGGTCCATCACTGCTAACGGATAAATCTATTGCATAAGTAGGAAAGCCATGTGGGACAAAGGATGTTCAACATAAGTTGTATAGAAAATCCATAAACACTGTCCTGCTGGGAAACAGAACAGAAAACACTGCTGCTTTGGCAATGAAAGATCTGAGGATAACACACCAAATCCTGTAATTAAATTACTTTTAGTGTTCCTAAATGTTATGTTTCATCTAGACTTCCCAAATAGAATTAATTAGAAGCTAATTAAAAGAGCCTCCTGCTTTCTTTCAAAGTATCTTTCTGGTATTGACTATAGTGAGTTTGTCTGTTCACAGAGCATCATGAATCACTCCCCTGTTTAAGAAAAAATTGATTGCTGTTCTAATACTTATTGAACACCTATAACAGATGTTTAAATCTCTACAAGCTTGAGATAATTAAAATAATAAATCTGTACTCATTTGACAAGACTGTTAGCAGGAATCAAAGATATAAATAATCTAGTGGAGCCATGAGACATTATTCTGCCAAGTGTTATGATCATGTTCTTATGGAAATTTCAAGCCTGATTCTACAGTCCTTATTTAGGCAATGCTTCCGTCAGATGTTGTTGTTAGGAATAAAGCAGTGCTCAGGAAAGATGCCAGGATCAGGGCTCAGGACTGTATAACAGCAAGGACCTCAAGAGCCTGGCCTTCCACCGCAGGGTTAGTGTCCTTGCCTATATCTTCTAGGTCACCTGGACACAGATGTCTTTTGTCCTTTTCTTAGCCCATGTTTTGCATGAGTGAATTAATTATGTGTAGTAGTATGTGGGCACCTGCATTTGCACTTTGTTCTGTGTGGTTGCCAAGGTGTGCTTCCCAGGCTGGGAAATGTCACCTTATACCTAGCCTAGGGGCAGAGATGAGAGGGGGTGAGAGGAGACTCAGTTTCCATCTCCCTTCCTTCCTTCCTTTGCAGCAAGAAACCTACACCTCCTGTTTCATCAGAAGGAGCCCCTGTGGTCTCCAGCCTTCCAGAAGGGAGCTGGCACAGCCTCAGGCTTGGGTGCTATGCAGAAGAATTCAGGAGTCACTAGGCTTAAGAAAAAGAGACTGTGCTTCTAAAGCCTGATAATCTGAGCACTCCTGGGACAGGTCTGTGGTATGTCCTTGACCCGAGGCTTTTGTATCATTAACTATTTTGTGTCCAATATCTGAATGGCGACTGAAACCCATCTCTTGCTTCTTTCAGCTGATAACCTGAAGGATACCCAAGACCAAGGGACGCTACTAAGATGCTGAAACTTCTTGACCATTGTGAGGATGTACCTGTGTCTCCATGCTACCCAGCGCTCTGGGAATCTCTGTCTTTCAGCTGCTGAAAGGACTTGGGCACCAAGATCAGCAAAAACGTACCTGTAGGTTAGCCATGGACTTAGATAAGTCATGAGGTGTTACCCTGACATAGCCTTGTATGCTTGGCTGGCTATTGGGGCGGTAGGACTGGAGTCACATATGTCGTCCTTTACTCGCCCGGGCCAGAACCAGAGGGATATTGAACATGTCATTACACTAACAAAGTTAGTGAATTATCTCTCTGGGCATGATAATGAAAGCAGAGACAAGACAGAACATTGTCTAGGCAGGAAGACAATGTCTAAGACCGATGTGTTCATGGAAAGAAGTTCTCCTGGTGCCTTCTCTACCCAGGGGCTTGATAATATTTGGTTTTAATAGTTTTGTGTGAAGCCCATGAAGACATTATTCTCCAATCTGACCCAGCTTCTGACGAACAAGCACATCAACAGAACTGACCAAGGCCAGGAGAAACAGACATCCATGGGGAAGATGAACAAATGAAGAGTCTCATCCAAGAGGAACCTCTAGCACTGTCATTTTATAAAAGAGCTGTGGGACTAGAGGTCTTGATTCACATAGTGAGACTCCTATGACAATAACTAGACAAGAAAACAAACAAACTATATATTTAAGAAAGATCAGTGTTTGCTTTCAAATCACCACGGTGATAGCCTTGCAATAAGTTGTGACGTGTTCCTGTTTTCAGACTAATGAGAATGTGAAACTGTGTTTCGTATATAATTTCTGGCACTATGTCAGCTTCTTAGATCCCTTGAAAGGGGAATGCCACAGGAGAGCTTGGAAAAGATCTCTGCAAGTCTCTCCCTTGTTTTTCCTCTCCTCCAGCCTTCACACATTCCCACAAGAATCCTGGATGGCAAAGGGGACGCAGCACTGTTAAACTGGGGGCAATGCCAGCCACACGCTCTGAGTGGGTCGCAGTCTGTGGTGCGAGGTGCTCACCTCGGTGCTGCGGTGGCAACATACTTGTTTGGGCCTGCTAAGTCCCTGGTGGCATCTCTGTTGTCCTATGGCTGTTTACTTTGCTGTGATATTTTTGCTTTCAGGTTCTCTGTTTGCTCTGGGACTTTTTTTTTTCCTCCTTCCCCTGTAGCTCTGTTAGCAAAAGAAATCTACCAAACCTCATTCATGAGGTTTTGTTTTTTTTCCTTCCGTGGCAAATGTATATAAATAAATAATTCTTCATCAAGGGAACTCTAATGGCATGCTCCCATGTGGGTAATTATTGCTTCCCTGTCAGCAAAAGGTTATAATTTTTTTTCTTTTGGGAAAATGCAGTAGACACTTTTTTCCTGGCAGGCAAATATTGTACAGATGTTCTCTGGATAATACAGCTGAAATGCTCCTTGTAGGATAACCTGACATAAATGCTTCTGTTCGGCTGATTTCCGTGCCACTGAAAGACTGTTGACTGTTTTCCTAGGAGGGAAAAAAGCCTTCTATGGTTTCCTCCAACTGGGAAAATATTATTCAGGCACCTGTTTCTGTCAGGAAAATACAAATTAAAAATGCTATTTTTTTCCCTTTAAATGCATCAGAGTCTTGGTTCAGAAAGGCTGTTAAACACATGCTTAAAGGTGTCTGTATTTACAGGGACAGATTCTGACCTGCTCATCTGTTGACTAGCTGCATGGGGGGGATTGCTCAGCTAACCAGTTTCTTTAGTGCTGTGAGTACAAGTTGACAAGTGAAGTGGAAGATCTACCAGCTGAGTGGAAGGATTTGCTGCTAGAGCCATGGTTTAGCTGACACGAGCAGCACTCTCAGCTGGCTTGGCTGGATGGGCTTTTTCCTGG
The DNA here is from genome assembly GCA_025769975.1 of Gallinago jamesoni. Lineage (NCBI taxonomy): Eukaryota > Metazoa > Chordata > Aves > Charadriiformes > Scolopacidae > Gallinago > Gallinago jamesoni. The sequence goes on along the minus strand of JAOQGH010000062.1, from coordinate 9,541,100 downwards.
AAACAGCTGCCTTGTGTTGAATCATCCCAGGCAAGTTACTTGAGGGAAACATCACCTTCTGGAGTGTCTGTGGTGGGGGAAGATGGAAAGCCAAACCTTGCCATGTCATAAAACTTCCTGTTTTCTGTCCCCAGCTGCAGCTGGATGGTGCTGCAATGCCCAGGCATAAGCCCCCATGAGTAGGAGTCTCTGGAGGAAATAGCAGATGGCAGGTGTCTGTTTTTTTTCTTTGGTGCCCCTGTAAAACACTGTACTTTTGGATGAGAAGCAATTACTTGTCTCTCTCTAAAAACATGAACTGCAGCTGACTTAGTTGCTTTGTGTCAGGCATCATGGGAGCCAGGAGGGGAGGGGCCCAGAAGATCATGGTGGTCCAGGGCTGCATGCCTGTGCCTGACGCTGGTTTCTGAGCCTGGTTTTGTCTAAACTTGTAGAAATATATTTCTGAAGTTTTTCTTTTTTTTTTTTTCTTTTTTTTTTCTTTTTAATTCTTCTCTTTCAACCCATCTTTTTTGCCACTGGCAGTGAGGAATGGAGAGACTGCTTTGGGCATTTCAGATACTTTTGACTCCCAGCTATATAATGAAAGTGTTTGAGATTAAAGAGTAGGCCTTAATTGCTGACATGAATAAACATACTGCGCATGATGTGTGTACAGGAGAGAGAGAGAACTACTCAAGAAAATTATTGCTTTTCACCCTCTTAATTACTGCTGCTCTGAGGTCTAGGCTGAGGTCTAAGTGCTGTTTCTCAGCTGCTTTGTGTCCAAGACAGAGTAAAATGGTTCTGAGAATTAAGAGGAAATGGAAAATGATTTGCAGTTCAGAGAGGTCTAATTTGGTCTCATTCCTTTCTGTCAGTCTGTCCCTGGTTTGTGACCTACCAGTGGAGTCAGGCATGCAGATGGGTGGTGGCATCTCTGCTTTCACAACGGAGCTGTGGCTGCTCTGAGGAGATTGCTACAGAGCTGGACTGAGAAAATTTGATGTTTTTTCTGTAGGACAAAGGCTTGGGTGTGACTTTATGAAAACGGCTGTCAAAGGTGCTCTGCCACAGCCATGTGTCCTGGTGTTCAGTAAAGGTAGTGGTTGCCTGCCCCAGAGGAAAGTTAAAACATGCCGCTTGCTCTCTTCTCTATGGAGAGAGAATAGTGTGAGGAAAATGAGCAGATCTTAAAGACAGTGGAGCTCCCCTAAGTCAAAAGTAACACATCCACTGGATGTCCTGGAAAAATAGATGGAAGAACGACCTGTATAAAGGAATTGGACCCACTGCACGGATCTCATTATGTAACAAAGATATTTCTCTGTCCTCTCTCTCATATAATGTTTTATTAGTTGGTTCATAGAGAGAGAAGAAGTGCAAGGATGGCAATCTTTGAGCAAAAGTACAAGCAGGGGTGAAGGGTGCAGGATTAGGCAGAGGGCGTTTGAGAAGAGCAGGCAGGATTCCCGAGGCTGCTGAGCACATGCAGTGGAGATAAAGATATGCTTGAAAATGAAGTGGAAATGCTAGGGAGAGTGAGGGATGTTGATGGAGTCATATATTGCTTTCATATGAGTACAAGGAAATAAAATCCCCAGAGACACTGGTGCTGCAGGGACTAAGAAGCTGTTGAAACAAATACTTTGAAGGTAAAATACACTGTTGGTTCAAAATATCAGTATGGGCTTGAGAGTGACTGCAGCTAAGAGGAAGCACAAGGACACCTGACGGGCACAGGGACTGGGAACAGGACATGGGAGTTCTGGTTTGTGGAATGTTGGTCCACCCCCAAAGGTTTGAATGATTCTTATGTCCTCCCCTTGTAAGATCTTTCTTCTCTTTCTGCCTTTGTCACAAGGAATACCTGCCTGCAGACCAGCAAGAAGTTTATCTACGAATCCTTGAAAACTTAGCAATTTTGCTGGATTAACCTCCCCCAAAGTGACATATGGGAGACTGCCTCGACCCCTCCGACTCATTTGAGTTGTTATAAATAAGTAAACCTGAAATTAGAGGAGAGAGAAAAGCACCTCCTTAATTTCAAGCAAATGCAGAATCCAAAGTAAAAGATTTCCCCAATGCATAAGCCATTATTCCTTTGATGGGAAGTGTCTGTGTGTCACAACTAGGAGTTGTTCAGGCACAGAGTACAGCTCTGCACAGTGTAGTGTGAAAGAGGGCTGCTAGCCTTACTATTTCTCTTCCTTTGTTAATGAGAAATGTTTACTTACAGAGCAAGATGAGCACTCTGACTGTCTACCCAGCTGGATAACCTGACCACCAAACTGCAGGATCATGTCCCTCTTGCTTGTGTGCAACAACCCCTCTTTTCAGAGCTAGACATGCACCTGAAATGAACTTCCTCACGGTAATTATAATTCATAACTTGTTTTTGGAAGAGGCTTTCAGTATTCGCATATTTCTTTCCAGCAGTAGATGGCAGCAATTTTCTTAGCCCTAATCCGATAAGATCTGTATGTTAATTACTGTCTATTAATATATTTTAAAAGGTAAAGGCTCAGTTGCCCCTTTCAGCAGTCTTTATTAACAAAGATGTCATCCCTGCTGTCCTGCAGTCAGTCCAGTGCTGGCCAGCCGCAGCAGAGACCAGTGCCTGAGCCTGCCCATCCTTCTCTTCTGAAAAGCCCAGCCAGCAGCAGGGGTGCTCCCTGCCTCAGCCTCCATGCTGGAGAGGCAGTATGGGACCAGCAGCCAGCCGAGCTGGCCCCCCCAACTTTCAGCCATCAGTGGTGCTGTGGGGCACCACCAAGAGGTAGACCAGCCTCCAGCTTCTTTGGGGTTATACTTTGGGGATAACACAGGTGTGGGAAAACGTGGGCCCACATCCTTGCCTTCAGCTAAGAGGGGAAGTAGATAGCTTGGCAAATAATGAAGTACAAAAAACCTGTGATGAATGACTAGTTAAACAAAGTCTGAGGAAAGACAAAAGAGCAGAAATGATCCGGCTCAGAAACAATCAGTCTCTGTGTATTACTCTGCACTGACTTTCCCCCATTGTACATCCTGTACATGTATTTCCAGAAGATGGTAATTAAGAGACTCATTTTAAAATGAAATGTTCATGATCACTATAAAGGTTTGCAACAGGAGATAGAATGTGTGAGAAATAAATTGAGCAACGTTACTATATGAATCTAAAATATAATGGCTCCTGTTACATGCATATAGAAATAATGATGTTGAAATTAGGGAAGCTTCATCAGCTTTAAATGAATAACGGATCTCCAGTGGACAGAGAGAAAACTGATTTTAATGATTGTTTTAAACTAACATTTGGTGTAATAAATGTTTAATGCATTTGTTCTAAAACAGAATTAAGTGCAGTGCTGTGTCTTATTCATTGCACAAGCACTGCTTCTATTCAGCAGTTTCTCTATCCTTTCTCTCTCACAAAGTCTAGGGTAAGTTGTAATTTTTAAAGTTTATGATCCATTTTGGAATGTCTGATAAATATACCCCCTTCTACTCCTTTTGATGATGTGTCTGGTTGTCTTGGCTGTGTCATGGGAAATATGAGTCCAAGAACTAGACGAATTTATAATTGGGTAATTGTATTAAAACCATATTAAGCTCTGTTCACCCTGAAACATTGCAGGAATGCTGCAGCTTTGCAGTTGCCTGTGTTCCATTTCTCATTGTGTATTAGGAATCCACCTGCTATTTCACATTTAAAAATATGCCTGCGGTATATAATACAGGCAGGTGAAGGAGACTGACCTGCCCAAATCAGAAAGAGAATTAGAAAGCGATGGGCAGGAGGGGAGAAAGGGATCCTTGAATAACCTGGGAATCATCACCATTGCATCATTATGGACAGCTGACCTATCTAGAAAGGGAAAGAAAACCTTTTTCTTAATCATTAAAGGAAATAAGATGTAAGATCTGAGATTGTGGGATCTGGTAAAAAAGCTTTTGCCTGCATCTTGGATAAGTGACTAGTGCTAATATTATGCCCTTAATCAAAGAAAAACAATCAGGGGCTGCCTACTGTCCTCTGATGCCTCAAGGAGCTCCTCCATCACGGTTTTTGCTCGTTTACTCTGGCTGCTTTTATGTTCTCCTAAGCACACTCACAGGGCGAGACTGCTTGTGGGACTGGTGCTCGTTTGCTGGTGAAGCTGTTTGTCTCCTTCCAAGTGTTCCTTTTGACCTCCCTCTATTTCTCCTGCTAAAAAGGTCACGTACACATTGAGCAGAGCTGTTGTGGAGTCACCTTTATGCCTATATAGCAGACATCCTGCCTTTTCCTGTGGTAACAGCAAACTGCTCCCAGCAGAGAAATGCAGGCAAACAAATACGCCTGTCCACTTCCAGCAGCTTTTGCAGACCTCTCCAGCTTGGAGCGGGGAGCTGGGCAGGAAGCAGCCCCTGCGGCACAGGGCAAAGGGGCTCGTTTAGGAGGAGGTGGCTGAGAGGATGCAGAACAGGAATCCTCTGCCAGGTGGGAGGAGAGGGATGAGCTCAGGCACTGAAATGGCTTGTCCTGGCACTCGTACACAGCTGGTGTGAGCAGAAAGCAGCAGAGGTTGTGTAAGGATCAGGTTGCTGTGTCCAAGTCATTCAGATGCTTTGATTTTCACCTTCTAAGTGAGATTTGCAGGTTTAATTTATCTGTTTGATGCTTCTGAAATGCTTTCTCCCTGATGGCGTTACCAATATGTGCACTTGTATTTTCTGGAAATGGGTCATTTAATATGGAATATGTTATCCCCAGGGTCTGGATTTGAGTGATTTTGGTCACTGAAATGCTTCATGCTTTAAAGTGGCTGCTACATGTGAGTATGGTGCATGTGCTTGTGTGGTCCATGACTGCTCAGCCGGCGGGTTCCTCCCTGGAGTTCTAAGCCTTTCTGCCCCTCGCTGCTGCCAGCACTGTAGTCCTTTGGTATGTGATGGCCTAGGGCTGCTTTTTGACCACGTGCAGATGTAGATGCTGGGAAGGGCTTGTTTGTGGCTTCATGGTAAAGGTTGCACGGGGATCTGTGGCAGCAGGGACCAGCTCCCTTTGGGGGGGATGAAACGTAAGCGCTCTCATTATCAAACATTCCCCATGCTCTCACTGAGCACAGGCTGCATCTGCTGGGAAGTTGAAAGGCAAGGAGTTTGCATTAGACAAGTAAACTTGCAATACAAATTCTCCCTCTCCGAGATCCCTATATCCCTCATGCTGCAGTCCTTTGGGCAAGGACTGTCATGTACTACATGGCTGTGTAGCTTATCACAATAGGACTCTGGCTCAGCTGATGCCTCGAGATACCAGCGTGAAATAAATATTAATAACATGGGAGCCTCCCTGCTTACTGTATTCCTGTTTGAGGCCGCCTTATTACTGTTCCTTTGCAGCTGAAGTAATGGATGCAAAATCATCTTCTCCTTTCAAATAAGGCTAGACCGAAAGGGGGCCAAAAAGGGCAGCTGAAATAATTAGTGGCATAAGGGGACTTTCATTTGAGACAGTACTAGGCCAGATAAACTCCACTTAATTCTAAGAGACTAATAAACAAGAGTGCGACAGAAGAATGTATAATAATGAATGGCATGGAGAGGGTCAGCAGGGTTATTCCTCATTGTGTGTTTGCAGTATACAAAAGGGATGCTCAATGAAACTCAGAGGTGACAAGCTTGAAACAGATAAATGAATTCTTTTTTTACTCTGCAAAACTTAACCTGTAGATCTCAATTCTACAAGATCCTCTGTTGCCATGAGATAGATATAAAACTGGTGAGGATTTTATATGCTACTCCTATTAGATCTATTCAGTTCATTTAAAAGCAGGTGGATATCTGCTCCACCGTAGACCTTCATGGCCTGCAGGTGGATATTTTCTCCATCCCGGGCCTCTGTGGGCTGCAGGGGGACAGCCTGCCTCGCCATGGTCTTCACAGGCTGCAGGTGAATCTCTGCTCCGGTGCCTGGAACATCTCCTGCCCCTCCTTCACTGACCTGTGTGTCTGCAGAGTTGTTCCTCTCCAATCTTCTTGCTCCTCTCTTTGGCTGCAATTGCTGTTGCACAGCAACTTTTCCCCCTTCTTAAATACATTATCCCAGAGGTGCTATCACCACCTTTGCCAGTGGTGGGTCCGTCTTGGAGTTGGCTGGCATTGGCCCTGCTGAACTCGGAGCAAGCTTCTAGCAGCTTCTCACAGAAGCCACCCCTGCAGCCTCCCCCTCTAGCAAAACCTATTCACCCAAGTCAAATACAGGTTTGGGGTTTTTTTTGGTGATTGTTGTTGCACTTCATTGACGTTTATTTTTGCTTTCTAGTACTTGCTAGAAGATTCGCACCACTGGAACAAAAGTGATGGAAATATTTAACGCATGACATTATTTATCTTTAGATATTAGTGGAAGTAGGATAAATGACTGCAGATTTTACTTTGTTCTAAAATTGATTACATCTCTTTTGCATGCTTTGTGTTATCTGGAGTATTTCAGTCACGCATATGATTTAGTTATCTTATGGCACTGAGTCGTACCTGCAACGCTGGAGCGTGAGAGAATTGGACAGGTTTAGTGCTAACTTGGCAAATTAAGGATGAATTCCACATAGACGGAGATAAATAGGTCAAACTACTTGATACAGTTTGCATTGTCTTCTACAAACCCAGGGCTAGACTCTGATCTTGGTTACATTAGCACTGACTCCACTCGGCTATCAGGTGTATTCACTGGGGTAGGCAAAAACTGTTGCTTCCTTTATTCCTATTGATTTGGATGATGATTATCACGTGTTCAGCAACATGGACTACCAGACATGAGACATCCTGGCCAGATGGCCGCTGTGCATGTTAAGCAGCTCTGTAGCTCAGATGACTGTGCTAGGTGCAGTTGCTATTGTGAACGTACGGCTTTGGCCCCCCACTGCTGGCAAATCTGGACTACAGTCTGATTCAAAGCCCTCCTGTATCAGCAGCACTCCAGCAATTGAACTGAGCTCTGAATCTGGCCATTTCTAAAGGTACCTTTGATGCTTGATAATGTTGGTAGGCAACTCCTCATTGCAATGAAAAGCAGAATTGTTGGCTGTCTTGTACGTGGAGGATCTGATTTGCCAGGAGCATAGCTGCTGGCATAGCATAGCATTTGCTGCTCGGGACTTGTTGGATGGCATTTTATGTCCAGTTTTGGGCTCTCCAATTCAAGAAAGACATCAGTAAATTGCAGTGAGTTTAGCAGAGGGCCCCCAAGATAGCTGCGTGGTGGAACACTTGCCCTGTAGTGAAAGGCTGAGGGAGACAGGCTTGTTCCACCTGAAAAGAGGTGGCTTTGGGTAGGCCAAATAGCAGCCTCTCAGTACCTATGTGGAAGCACCAAGGAGGCAGAGCCAGGCACACCCCAGTGGTGCGTGGTGGAAGGATGAGAGACAGTGGGCATAACTTCAAATAAGAGTGGATATAAGGGAGGCTTGTTTCTCCCCATGAAGGCAGCGAAGCTGTGAAACAGGAGCCCAGGGAGGTTGTGTACTTTCTATCCTTGGGCTTTTTCAAGACACAATGAGATCTTGAAAGCCCTGAATAAATTGGTCTGATCTCATGGCTGACCCTGCTTTGAGCAGAGGGTTGGACTAGAGACATCCTGAAGTCACTTCTAGCCTGAATTATCCTATGATCCTAGGCAATTTACATTCTGGGGGTAACTAGAATGGTCTGCAACCCCTGGGGAGTCTGTGTCACAGTGGGCCAGGCTGTGCTTGGTGGCAGGCAGGAATCTGGTCCTGTCTGGAGGATATTTGGCATTTATAGCTTGGTGTGAGCTCCTCACATCTCAAACATCTCTGGTCTCGTATCTATGGTGTCACTAAAACACCAGCTAGTGTGTAAGAATAAAGGCTGTTCCTCCTGACCATATGTTGCATAAACCTTATTCCTAAATTTTCTTTCTGGAGTGCATCTTGTGCTGGGGTTCAGAACTGTTAACACATCTGGTGAATTTTTCCCTGGAGTGTTTGGTATTAAATTATTTCTCATCACATAACACCTTTGTGACTGAGAAAATGCAAATAATGTTCCAGATATATTCACTGTAAGCTAGCAGTTTATTTAGCTTCATCCCATTAATACAATTAAATCTGAGATGATGATCGCTGCATGGCTTCACAGGAATGCCTGCGCATTTGATAAGGTAAAAAGTTTATTTTCTCAGACGGGGTTTGTACGGCTGCAATAAAATTGAATCCTGTTGGTCTCTGGAATTTTCTGATGCAATCACTGAAATCTGTGTGTAAACCAGAAAAGAACCTGGTTCTCCAGTTCATTTTGAGTGAGGAACTCTAGCTGCAATACTAGTGGAGTGCTTATTTCTAAAGCTATTGTAGCTATTTTAGTCAATGGGACTCCTTTAGTCCCATAGAGATGTTTGAACAGAAAGTTATTGTATTTTTTGTAGCTTTTTTTTTTCTTTTGTAAGGGGAAAGTATTCCCACAGGTGCTTAGGAAAATAAAACAACCAGATGAAAAGGAGGAAGGTGAAATGCCAAATGTCTCAACCAATCCTGCTTAGTACCAAACACAGACAGCTACTGAATACAGAAGGCAACAGAAATAACTCTGGTGTTTGTTTTACAATCATCTAGTTTGCACAGAGGATCAGCAGGGGAATTCAGTGTGCTGGCATTGTTGGCCACTTTAATTTTCAAATGCAGCTGAACAACAGATTTTGATCATCAGTCTTACTAACCTTCTTACTAAGTACAAATCAAGTCATTCAAAGAACTTGGGTTTGCATCTAATTATTAAAATCAGTGAATTGGAAATCACTTTGCACTCCCAGTTTTGAACCTTTTCTACACGTTGAGTCCTGTCACCCAGGATTGCCATCCCACAGAGTATTCATCTAATCCATCTGGTAGTGCAAATAGTTGAAGGACTCAAAATAACAAGAAAATTGTTTACCTTTCTAAATAGGATATGGAATGACTTTCTTGCCTCTTTACAGCAGATCAAACATTTACACAAACTTGTTAAGCTGCTTAGAGAGAGGATTGTTTGTCCAGGTAATGCTTCTTTCAGTAAGTTAAGCTGCAAGGAAAGCAAATGCTTGACTTCATGGAATTTGGGGGATTCTGGAGAAATTGCCTCTAGGAGAAATTTAAATAAATTAATGGAGAGCTTCTGATTTCTCTCCTTCTCTGTCTTTATTTTGAATGAGTTATTCCCTTTCTACGCATGATGGATCTCTGCAACACTTGTAAGGAAGTCATTTAATTATGTAAAGCTGCTCCAGGTAAATGTTATTTACAAATGGCTGAAAAAATTTGGCTTACACTAATTTGCCAAGAATAACCTCCCTCTTTTCACTCTTGGCAGAGGGTGGTTTTAGTTACCATCAAGGTAAGGTGCAGGTTGTAGACTCCCGCCTGTGTCTTTTACCCATTTTGATTGTTTTCTTTCTTTGTGTTTTAAAATGGTAACCCCGCAGGCGCTGTGCACATAATTGAAGTAAGCAATCTGCTTGTTTATTCCTGTTTTCCATTCATTAGATATGTGCAATCTAAATTTCCTACTGAAAAACACATGAGATGACATATAAGGGGCCAAATCAGCTTTCCCTCAGGAGGCTGAAGTGCCAGTGATGGAGGAGACATCTCCAGAGCAGGGGCTCAGCAGTGTTTGTAGCCATCTCAGGTTGGGCTGGACAGTGAATGGAGGGAGAACAAGTCATACTGGAAGGGACTGGAGGAGTAGTCCTGCCCTTGGCAGTGCTTGGGTGAGCCCTCATGTCCCTTCAGATTTGCTGCCAGCTAGATGCACTGGAAGACAGATGCATGTCCACAGGACACTGTGAAGCGTTGTCCCTGGACAGTGTGAGAAGGTGCTCCAGAAATTTCGCCCCCTGCCCGAGCTGGGCTCACAGTTGCGTTGATGTGGCTCCTGGATGCTTTTCTCTAGCCAGATTTCTTTTTTATTACTTTGTTTACTTCTGACCTAGTGGCTCAAATCTTCACTTTTATAAATAACCAAGGTACAACCCCTAAACTGAAT
>JAOQGH010000062.1:9483166-9531013 GCA_025769975.1 Gallinago jamesoni | reverse complement strand
TTACTTTGTTTACTTCTGACCTAGTGGCTCAAATCTTCACTTTTATAAATAACCAAGGTACAACCCCTAAACTGAATAGTTACTTCTGACCCATGGCAGCACAGGTAATGCCGAAAGGTACTGCTATTTGCTAAGGGATCTCTGTGGACCCCAGAGACAATTTTATTCAGAGATGGACCACCTCTGCAGTGGCCACATATTCAAAATGGGCTAGTAATCAGCTGTCAGGTTCAGCCAAGAACTGAAGAATCTGCCAAGATTGAACTTACTAAGAAGAAATCTAAGAGATCTTAATGTGACAGGCAAAACCAAACTGTTTTCAGTCTGCCCACAAATGAGGAAAGGAGGGGGAGTAGCCTCAGCTCTAGGTGTGCAGAAAGACAGATAAGTGGAGAATTTCATAAAGGAATGGATCAGTGAAAATTAAGCTCTGATGTAAGTCCTGAGGCAATCATAAATAAAATCTTTGGAACTAGAAGAAACTAGTGCTGTTTTTGAGGTTCTGTTGCAGCAAGGACACCAAGCTGGATGAATAACCCCAAGGTATTCTGCTGCCCTTGGAAAGGGCAGTCTCTCCTTCCCAGTTTGTGCAGGATCAAGTGCTGCTTTAAGTGTCCTGGCTGTTGTAACTGTGCTTGGCCTGCTCTTGGTCCCTGGTGTCTGGGTGAAGAGCCTGCAGGGAGGAGTCTTACCTGTGCAGGAGACCTTGCTGCCTCCTGGGAGAGCTTGTAGGCTCAGACATTTTGGTCTGGATCCACCGACAGACAAAGCTGAGCACGTGCCTACACGCTTTGTGAGCTCAGGGCCCACAGCTTTTTACTGAAAGGGATAAATAAGTGGTTCTTTGAAGCTAATGGCCTCTTTTGTAGGTATATATATGCCATAATCCCATTGCAATCCTGTAACAACCTCCCTGATGTCAGACTGGCCTTGTAGACCCTCACATTAATGAGCTATTGCATACTAACTCCTGCCCAGCCCACACCCTCTTCCCCCTCTCCTTCCCTCTGTTGCTCTGAATCATTTTTCTTTTGCTTTTTGCTGCTTGCCTGCAGTCATGGGTGTGTGCCCTTTTGCTCACAGGGAGTCTGGCAGTAAATCATATGTTTGGTTCTTTTTCTTTTTACGTTCTGGAGCAGCTGCTCTGATTCGTTTGAAGCAGAATAAAAGACCTATAAATGGGGAGAATCCTGAAGGTAAGTACTTTACTGTGGACTTAATGTCAAGGTACAGTACACATAGTAGCTTTTATAGGGACCATTTAAAAACTGTTATCCGCTGTATATTTCAAAGGCAGGACATAATTCAGACATCTGATTGACTGCCCTTGAACGCTGCTTCTTGCTTTACAATTTTTATTTTTAATAAGCCTTGATCTGAGAATTTTTGAGAACATATATTGTGTTCATCACCCTTAGTGCATTACTTCTGCTGTTTGAATTGCACCAGATTCATGGTGACAATAAGGCAGAGGAAGGAATGGCAAGCTCTATCACAGGGGCAATGGAAAAGTCACTCCTGTAAATTTGAGAACTGCCTAAGAATTGTCAGCCCTTTTCACTGAAGAAAGTGTTATTTCTGATATTTCTCCTGGTTCTGATTACTCTAGGGAGGATGTGATTCAGTAATCTTGGATCCCTGTAGAGACCATGACACTGTCTTAGCCCCTCTCCCAGTAATGGTGAAATGACAGGGACCTCCAGGGTACCCTCAACAGGCAGAGCATTGCCATTCTGAAGCACTGCGTCCAGGGACTTAACACAAGGATTTAGGAAGGGAACTGGACTTGAAATGTAATTCAGAAAGCTGTCAATCAGTGGTCTGTAGCTTCCAAGTCAGACTGTTGCTCCTGAATGTATTGTTGCAGTAATCTTTAACCTGAGCGTTCCTCACAGCAGCTCCAGTAAAATTGTGGTGCTTCCCATAACCCTTTTCCTGCCCCTGTTCCCATCTGCCCCCAGACACACTCTCTGTGTTTCCCTTGGTGTTTGCAGAGCTCAGCATTTGACCAAGTCTGTCTTTATCCCTTCAGAGAAGTGTTGGTGGGTTTGTTGCATGGGGCAGGGTGTTTGAGCTGCTTCTGCAACCTGAGGGGTTTTTAATGAACAACTTTTCTGGGACTCTCCAAATAGGCTGATCACCAGAATCCCCCCCAAAACCATTATTTTCACCCAATTTTACACCTAATCTCTTTTCACTCCCCTTCTCACAGTCATGAGAGACATTGTTTTTCTCCTCCAGGGTGCACTCTGTGCTCCGCTTTTCAGTTTTTATCATGTCCCCAATCACCCCACTGTTTCACAGAGCTCCTCTTATGCTGTTGCTCAGCAAAGAGCTCCCTGTTTGCCAAACCCCTGCTCTTTTCTTGAGTCTTGGGACATGTTCCCCTCTCAGTAGGTTTTGGACTGTAGGTTTTACACTGGAAATGGTGCTTCTTTGGATCTTATGAAGTGCTTGAAGTCAATGCTGTGTTTCTTCTACTTGAGTTAAGACTGTCTCTGATGTGCCCTCTCCAAAGCTGTGACTATTTAAATTCCAAGACAACTGACATGTTTGTTCTGCTCAAGCAACTGGTGCTGAACATTGATTTCCAAATAGTGGCTTTTTATTTTGGAAATACAAGAGGTGCCTCTGGCCCTAAGCAGTTTGCTGGAAGCTGCAAACTGGAGGTTTGGTGGAGGTGGAGGCTGGAGATCCTGTGTGGAGCAGATACCGATGCACTTGTCTTCCACCTGTTTTCTGCCAGGGAATATTAATACTCAAAATGGAAATTAAGCAAGTAGTTTGAGCATGCGTGTTCTGTTTCCTCTAAGACAGGGTATAACTCTAATGTGCTTGATATTTCCAAGATAGGTAAGGAACCTTCAAGTCTGAAAAACACTAAACAGCTTCTTACGGAAATTCAAGCCAATTTTAGAATATTACTGTGTTATCACAAGCCAAAAGCATTGGCAATCAAAGCTATTTCTGAAGCCATTAGCTCCAATTCCACTGACTTGTTTTGGTTTTTGTCTTTGATAACACTCATTGCTTTTGAGGAAATGAACTCACTGACAGCTTGGAGGGCAGGACTGGCTTAGGCATAGCGAAAAATATCAAAATGCTTTATCTGAAGCCATTGTTCAGTCTTTGAATCTGAGATTAAATCATATCCCTCTATTGCCATAAATGTCTCTCTTTGCAGGTGTACTGGGAGAGGGGAATCCAGTGCCTTAGAATGCATGGACAGCAGAGGATGACAAAGCCTGAAAACAAATGTCCTGGAAAGTGTTTATTACCAGGCATTAAAGCAGGTAAGGCTGGGAAAAGTATTTTAGTATAACTTTGCTTTATTGACTGCTGCCAATGTGTTTGACTGCTTTTTCCCCCCCCTCATCTCATTCATAGGATATAGTCACTGATGCTTAAAGAGACCTTGAAATATTGACATGAGAATTGAATTACTGATGTGATAAATTAGAGGACTACTCAAACAGGTCACGCTGGAGCATCCTGCCAGGTGAACGGATGGATGTGCAGGAGTGTCCGGTGTGGAGGGCCTTTTTATTGCCAAATGTATTTCATGTTTGTACACCTCAGAAAAACAAAGGAACCTCTTTCCTGCTAAATACTACGTTGTATAAAACCTAGAGGATCGTTTTGCCTGTGTTAGCCCCGGAGGTGAAGCGAGAGCTTGAGAAGGGGTCTTGGCACGTGAGTCTCCTCACTGTGCTCCTGGCCTCGGAGGGCTGTGCTCAGAGGAGCTCAGCCAGGCTTCTGCAGCTCCCCTCTCCAGCCTTCCCCACCTGGAGCCTGGAGTGGGCTACCCCAGCCAGGAGCTGTGTGGCTGTGGCTATGCAGCACGGGTCATTTCGCACGCTTGGCTCTTTCTACACTCTCTGGCAGGTCCAACAGCGATTGAGCATGTGAGTGGGCAGAGCCAGGGAGGACCCTTGTGCAGATAATAAGTGTGAACAGCAAAATTCTCCTTTTCAGCGTGTCAGGCTAGCCCGGTGCTTCTGCTTGAGTTGGAGCTCAGTTATCTTTTTGGGAAGCTAAAGAATCAGACTCTTGAATTTAACCTTGAACTTTACATTTTAGAAATGGTGCTGTTCAACTTGAAAAAGAGATGCTTGTTTATGGTTTGAACCAGGTGTGTAGGTTTAATACATGATTTATCTATCCGTGAACAAAGATATGAAACAACACTTAAAGTTGATTATTATTATTTTTATCACATTTCTCCCCTGCCCTAAAAGTCCATTTCATTTTCATCTGAAACAACTTTTTTCTTTTCCTTTTGCCAACTGACCTGGAAAATCCATTATTCAGCTAAATATAAGCTACCCCAAGTATGTGTAGCTTCTGTCCAGAAAAGTAATTTGCATTTTTTTTGCCATCAGTCCAGAGTTTCAGATGATTTGTTGTACCCTTCCTTTCATTATTATGATTTGCTCTGTTCTGTGGCCTGAAATATGATAATCTGACCAGAACAGAAATGCAAAATAGGACAGTTTCTACAACCAGATTTGAAACTTCTGTTGTTTGCTACAAACACAAAGAACTAAACAAAGTGCTGTATAATTTCTTCTTTTCTAGGAGCACCAGCAAAAAATGGAGAGAGGAAAAGAAATCTGTAATAGAAAAACATAGAAGATCAACATTGGTATTTGTTAATTTCTAGGTTATATTTCCATTTACTTTTTAAACTAGGTTTTTCAAACCATCCACTTACAGAAATTTGCATTTTATGAGGACAAAGTTACAAAATATGATAAGATCATTTTAGGTAACTTACACCTCTTTTTTCTCAGCTTGTGGCATCTAAAACTAACGGTGCTTGTCATCTTCTCAGTAATTTCTTATCATTGAAGTTAAAATATAATCTAAGTTTGCACCAAATGAGCTGTTCCAAGATGAGTTTGCCAAACTCTGTATTGCAGTGGGATTTCTGCAATTATGATTAGATACTGCCAAACAAAAATGATCTGTGGAACACATGTGAACCCAATGTTCATTATCTTCTCTAAATCCCACAAGAGGTTAGAAGAAGCACAACTTGCATCTAATCTTTTGTCTCTGTGTCTCTGTCAACCAGTTTTACTGGTAGATACCGCACAGCTGGAAGGGGATGAAGGGAGGAGAAATGAGGTGCTGATAGAGGACTCTTCAATTATTGGGGGCTGATCTGCTTTAGGATGTTGTTGGTGCTCACCAGAGGCCTCAGAACCACTGGATTGATTATTTGTGTAGATATATCCCAACCAGAAATCACCAGTACGAGAGTTTGTGTGTTTGAATGTGCTAATTATTTTTCTCCTCCTCCCCACCCCTGCCTTTTTCTAACTGATTATTGGTTCTCCCACCAAAAAATGAAATAAATAGTCAAAGGCAGCATTTATCTTAGTCTTGTCCGAGAAATTCCCAGTGGGAAATGGAAGCATATTTCCACTATTTGTTAGTGGATTTTACAGTTCTGCTCCACAAAATATTCTGCACATGAAAAAAGCTCTCCATTTGAGCAGTTTCCCTAACAAGCTTCATAGCTGTTTTCTGGATTAAGGCAAAGTTAGGATTTGTGTCTGATTTTAATTAATCCCAAACGATGCTTCCATTTCTGCTGTTGGCCAGTCAAGAGAGACAGGTAAATAGTCCATATGCTGTATCTTTTTACTCTTTTACAAAAATATAAGGCATACTGCACAAAGATGTTACCTCTGCCGTAAGCCTGTCGTGTTATTCTTTGGTGAAGGGAATTCTTATTTTCCAATCCATAGACTTATGCAAAGCAGTCACTCCTCTTACACTCTGTATGTGCAAAATACTTAATAATTTTATCTTCAGCTTTCAAGCATAAAAGCGAGAAAGTTACCCTATTCCAAACTTAACTACTTGTGTATGTTGTTGGTATCAAATAAGATTACTGCTTGGAAGATAGTGCATTTATCTTTCACTTGAAATAACCCAGGAGAATGTCAGATGCAAAATGATTTTTGAAATCTTGGCATTTACTGCCACTTTATACTGTCTGTGTGCAACTTCAGTCAACAGCAGTGACATTATTGTACGAGTCCCTCCAACTGAAGGGAACTGGCACCCTATTAAAACTCCCTCTTTGCAGAGCTGAACTGGAAATATGTTACTATGCAGCTCTGTGTTTATCTTCTGACAGGCGGTGATCAGAATCATGGCTGCTACCAGCCAGGCAGGATTCTCTCCTTGTCAGTTTATTCCTTCCTGTAGCTAATCCTTCATCTCGTGTTATCCGGCCGCCGATGTCCTCCTCGTTCCTTTCACAACAGGCTCTCGTTGCTTTGGCTTTTGTCCCGTGTAAACGCAGCCCTGCCAAGTCTCTCTGTGATGAGCTCCCTTCCGTGCTCTGCTGTTGCAGCATCAGCATCTCGCACCCTTGTGCATCAGTGCTTCCGCCTCTCTCTGCTCCAGCAACGTGGGTGCTGCTGGCAGAGACGCCTGCGGAGAGCATGTGGACCTGGGCAGCAGGATGCAGTGGGGCTGGAGGTGGTGGACACAGCATCACCATCAGCATCTGCAGGTTTGCAGCCCTGCAGGCTTGTCATTGTCACCTGGTTTTAGAGAGGCTGGATGCTTGCATCTGGCTGCAGTGGGGTTAACTACCGGCTTTGCATCACTGTCTGCTGAAACTAATTGCTGGGAAGGGTTGATGGTATTTTTGGAGAGATGGACTTAACTTTCAGCCTTATTTCCTCTTGCTTATGGTGGTCATTGCAGGGTCTCTTCTGAGCAGGAGCATACACACACACACACACACACACAAACATAGTTTCCACGTGTGGCCATATTTCCCAAAGATCAGACCTGAACCTGTGCTCCTATATACAAAAGACTAGACATAAAGTCAATAAATGGGACTTTACATGGCTGTGAGTTCTCTCATCCTGTCATCTTCCTGTTCAAGCAAGAAAGATGTGAGAATCATGTAGATTTGGAAGCAGAGGTTCGTGGCAAGACTGGGGGTCTCCTGATCACAGCCACGGATGATGGCCCCTTCTGGACCTAGCTGTGTTAGTGGTAACTATTATTTTATCAGAGTGATTTATGCCCCCCAAATTATCCTATTTATGCTAGAGGCTGTTCACTTTGTACCTGATCTCTGCCAAGCAAGCTGCTCAGGTGGGAGCTTTCTCATTTCTGCTGTTTAAAGTCAAAACAAACCCACCTTATTTGACTGAAGCAGGACTGAGTGCAAGGCACTCAACTGGTAGATCCATCTATCCTTGGCAGGCGAGAAAAGAGCAGCTGGGAGGACAACGTCTGCTGGTGGCAGTCAGAAGAGGATGTTTGGCCACGATCTAATTGTAAGGAATGTGGGTTAGTCCACACAGAGATTGATTAAAATTGATTAAGAAAGTGTATCTGGGGACTCTTCCAAAGCTAACTGAAGTCAGTGGAAAAGAGTCTTTTTCACTGAATTCTCTGGCATTGGATTAAAACCCTAGAATACCCCATCATGGAATAATTTTGTTAGCAGAAAGAATGGAGAGATTTAACAAATCAAGGATCAGAGAACTGAATGGGATTCGAGGTGATGCATTCAGTTCCTGTCTCTCCACAGACTTGCTGCTTGACATTATCCAAGTTCATCTGTCTCTCTGGACATCCCTTCCTAGTACGGCCAGGTATGACTGAATAATTTCTCTCTCTCCCATTTTCACCAATGTCAACTGCATTATTCTCTGTTCTTTCTATGTGTGTCTACAACACACAGTGCACCTGGGATGTCTTAGCTGGGGTCCCTAGCCTGCTTTATCACATATATAAAAAAAAAAAAAAGTCAGAAACAAAGGCAAAACCAGGTCTCATTACTTCTTTAGCAGTACATCAGAAATTAGTGTAAGGCTTGGTGCATGGCAGGCTGTTCCTACAGTTCCTCTGAAGCCCGATCTCTTCTTCTCTGTATTCAACTCCATTAATACCTCGTTCCTCTTTTCATCCCTACTGAGCTTACCTAAAGACTGACAGCTGTATATCATATTACTCTTGTCTGTGAAGCGGCTTATTTTCCACAATGAGCTGAGCTGAGATCAGGATAAGGGAAATTAAATTAGTTTTTTTAAAAAAGTCAGTCAGTGGCATATTCTCCTCTTTTTTATGAATAATGTACACATTCATATGGTGTAGCATAATAATTAAGGGGTTTTGACTTACTATAAAATGCTGAAGAATGTCTAATGATACTGCTTTTTCTAGTCATTTAAAGTTCAAATAGAAATCCCAGGTATCATTAAATACAGCTTCACCTAACTGTATATTTCAAAGTCCATGAGATGTTTTATTTCAAGGCTTTTAATCTTTTAATTCAGCTAAAAAATGACATTACTAAGTGACTTGATAAATAATTTAAAAAATAGCACTTTTACACAGTAATCATGCCAGGAGAAATGAAAGAGTAGCTGAAGTGTCAGAGGTTATAAATTGCAGCAAAGGTATTAGCATCTTGGTGAAGAAGTCTATGTCACCCGCAGAAGCGAGGTCTCCTGGCAACATATTGACTCTTTCTAATTAGTTAGAAGATTTATAGAGGCAGTAAAAATGGGCTAGTTTATTGATTTTTGTCACATTCCTGCACTACAATAGTTTTGCTCATTTACTGTATGTAAGAATACCTTGTGTGTGCCCGAGCCCTCCCTCCCCGGGGCTGGGGCTGGGAAGAGTCGTGGCGTTCGGTTGATCTTGGCCTCACCTTGCAGAACAAAGCGGCCCCACGCTGTTCATCCCCACCACCTCCTCGAGTCCAAAAAGAGTTTTTAAAGGATGACTATACTAAGAGAAATGACTCAAAATGCTGCTACTTTTGTTGTCCCTGTGTGACATCTAGTTCAGATTTGCTTTGTTTATAGGTAACAAGACAATGTTTCTAATTGTCAGCTTTGTGTACGCAATAAAGACCTGCAAGCAGAGCCGAGTGTTTTCTTGGCTTTGACATCAATAGTTGCAAAGCTGCTGACGCTGGTGTGTCGCTGAGGTGGGCTGTGCAGTTCTGGCTCTTCTCAGCTGCCCTGGCTTGGGGGGAGGATGCTTAAGGTGAAATCGACTTCTATGGTGGGGGTCTCCCCAGGAAGAAGTTTTCCTATGCCTGGGCTGGAGGCTGCTCCTGCGTTTAGGTTATGAGCTTCTCCCCGCGGCGTTGTTGGGTGTCCGCAGCCTCGCAGGGCTCACGTGCAGGAGTGACGGTCGCACAGCCGGCGCGACAGCACAGGTCAGCCCCAGCAATGACACTGTAAAGTCACAAGCCTGAAGCGCGCTTCCAGAAATTTGGCCCATGATTTTTCTGCAGTTGCTTGACAAACTGGAGCTCTCCTCTGAATCTGAGCAAAATGCGGAAGTAGATTGCATTCTGCATGGAGCTATTCTAAGATACTTAAAAAGCAAATAAAAAGCGGCACGGGGAAACTAAAAATAACGCTACCATGCTGTAGAAAGCACGGATCTGCCACGTCAGAGTTAGGGAAGAGAAAGTTAATCTGGTCCAGTTCGAGGCATTCTGGTTAAATTGGTGCTAATGATGGTATGAAAAAAAATAAATAAATCCTATTTTGGGTGATGGCAGTGGGTTTGGAAGTGGCTTCTCCCGATGTGGTGCGACCGCTGTAACCCGTGGGCCGAGCTGCGCCTCCCTCCGCTGGCACCGGACCGGCGCTCGCCGTGCGGGTCCCAGCAGCTCGGGCTCCGCCGGAGGAGCGGGGCGAAGGCCCGGGAGCCGCCGCCGCCGCCGTGCCCCTTGGGGCGCGCTGGGATGCTCCCCTCGGCTGCCCCGGCCCCAGCTCGGGGCTGTGTCGAACCCCCCGTTTCTGATCCGAGCCCCGCAAGCCCGGGTGCGGAGGCCCCCATCCCTCCTCACGCTTCTGCAGCCCTTTGCGGGCGCTCCCTCTGCTCCTCAGGAGGGTTCTTTGGCCGAGAGCGGGCCGACGTGCGCGGCCCCTCGGGGCCTTCACTGTTGCCGGCTGTACCGGGCATTCCCCGCTTTGGCGGCGGCGTTTTGCCCCCCGGTGGAGAGCGGGGGCTGGAAGCGGGACGCCGGTGCCCGGCGAGGGGCAGAGGGGCCGGGGCGTTGGGCGGACGGGCACGGGCTCGGCGCGGCCGCCAGGGGGCGCTGCGGCGTCTCGCTGCGCGGGGCGGGCGGGCGGGCGCACCTGCCGCGTGCGGGGCCGTCGGCGGGGGGAGCGCCGTCCCGCTCCGCTCCCGTCCCCTCACCTCACGGCGGCTCCGCCGTAACTCGACGGAGGGGGAGCCGCGCTCCGCGCAGACGGGCCGCCCCCGCAGCGGCACCGCCGGCCGCAGGGTCCGCTGCCTCCGCGGCGGGGGTTCGCCTGCATCCCGCCGGCCTCGGACGGGGCTGTGCCGGCATGGAGACCTAGGGGGGAGCCGCCGAGGAGGTAAGCTCTGCCGGTGCAGCGCTTCTCGCAGCAATTTTTTTTTCCTATTTTTAAAAAAAAATATTTTCTCTCAAAATAAAAGAAAAGTTCGGGTGTAACGAGTACCGCCCGGCGCCGCCCCCGCCGGTGCTCGGGACGGGGCTGAGGGAGGGCTGCCGCCCCGTCCCTCCCTCAGCCGCGAGGCGGGCGGAGGGAGCCCGGGGTCCCCGCCGCCGCCGGGGCGATCCCGGCAGAGACCCCCACCCCGCACCTCCGGGTCTCCGTCCGGGGCGGGCGGACCGCTGCGCTCCGCCCGGTCTCCTCAGAGAGCGGCTGCGGGGAGCCGGAGCCCTCCGTGTCAGCGCGGCGGCTCCGCGCTTCCCCCGGATCGGGCCCTGCGGCTGCGGAGGCTCCAAAAGTGTTTTCTGTGAGGAAAGGAGGTCTCGGCGCTCTCGCCCAGCGCCGCGGACGCCCCTGGCGCTCCCCGGAAAAGTGTTACCGCCGGGGATGTAAAATAAAACCACGCCGGGAGTTGTTTTCTGGGACGTTGCAGCCTGGTGGAGCCTGTTGAAAAAGGTGCCGGTTCTTCGGAGGTTTGGCTGCTGTGAGGTACCGCGGCGGTGTCCTGAATCTTGGGTGACTTGGAAATCTCTAGCTGTCTCCCAAAGTTTTGCGGTAATCAGGATTCTCTGGTTTCGTTTGGGCTCTGATGGAAACCTGCTAACGGGCATGAAACCTCTCTCAAGCACTTGATTAACTAGCCGTTTTTAAAGAGCCTGTTCCTGGACTGCTGTCTCTGCTAAGATTCGAAGATTATAAAGTTTCTGGTGGAAAATGCTGTAAGCTGCAGTTTCTCAAAGTTACGGTAAGGTCTGTGTGCTTCGGGCAACCCCTGCTCCCTGTGGGTTGACACCCAAACTTAGGCTTGTACTGTGAGGAAAAACCCATCCTGGCAGGAGCTGGCAAGTTCTCCTGCTCCTCTCCAGTGTATATACTCTCTTGGTTTTATCTTGATTATTTAAAAAAAAAATATAAAATCATATATTTAGAATACATGGGGAGTTCATGGTTGTTATAATATTGCCATCAGAGTTTTGAGGTTTTTTGGAGAATTGTTAGAGGTTGGTGCAAGGCGAGGGGAGCTGGTGCCTGTGCAGGTGTGGGGAAGGGTGTTGGGAAAGGCTGTTTCAGGTGCCCAGGTGTTGTGTGAGTGCACTCACCCCAAACGCTTGCTGTTGGTGCTTAAAGGGGGATGTTGGGTCTCAGCAGGGATCAAACTGTGCAGCTGCCTGGTGTCCTGAGCTCTCTGTCAGGTGCCTCGGCTGTACGAGCAGGTGACTGCCTGCCCTGCTCCTGTGTAGTGCGTGGGAAGGGGCTTCCCTCCGGGGGTAGGAGCGGGCCAGCTGTGAGGAGGACATGCTGGCTGAAAAGCTTTGCTCATGCCAGAGCGGAGGCAGGAGGTAAGTCTGGGGAGGAAGCTGTCTGACAGTTAGTCAAGTTCTTGCTTTGCAATAGACGAAGGGGCTGAAGAGGAGACAGAGGGACAGGCTGGGAATTGGGGTTTTGGGCTTCATAAGCCAGTTGGGGTGTAATGCACGCACAAGGTGGTAAGTAAAGACTTCTGGCAGTTCACCAAGGCACAGGCACTATTCTTCAGGATTTGGCAGGTCTGTGGTTAAGCAGGGGTTGTAATTGGTGGTGTGCAGGATAGCTTTCCAAGAAACTACTATGGATTGCATCCTTCTGAGGGTGTTTCTCTGTGCATAGGAGACCTCTTGGAGCGGGAGGACAGGGGCATGCTCTGACCTCCCTTGCAGAGCACTTGTGTTGCTAGGCAGCAGCTTGCATCTCCAGCATGCTCCAGATCAGAGTCTGCAAGGGGAGACCTTCCTCTACTCAACTGAAGCTTTCTAGCTGGTGACCAAGGATGTTGGAAAGGGGAGGAGTGGTCAGTTGGGAACGTGCAGGGATATTAGCTGCTAGCAAGGGTTCCTTATACTCCCCTCCCTGCTTGGCAGGCGCAGGAGGGAGAGATCAATCTTTGGTTGTTCCATTTGTAAGGCTCAAGAGTTCTCTGCAGACCACCCTTTTACTTTCACAGTACCTGGAAGCTCAGAGAAGGTTTGTCTTCAAATTGTTTGGTGATTGATGCTTCAGCAGTAAATTGGGGGGGAGGAAGATTTGATTGCACAAGAGAGAAGCAGCAAGACCAGGTGTGTCACATTAATGCAATTAGCCAACTCTAGTCAATTTTGGTGGGTGCCACACAATCACTGGAGCCCCTGTGGATACATGGTGCCAGCCAGCTTTATGTGAACTGCTTCGTGTCTCGCAGAGCTGGAGCAATGGAAAGCTTTTTATTCTCCAGGGCTGCCAGTCTAGTGGCTGCTCTTTGAAGCAGAGCAGCCGAAGCTGTTGGAAATCAGTGTGGGGGGACTGGCCGCTCTCCAAACAGAAGTCAGCTCAAAAAAGAGCCTGAGAGGGTGAGGAGGGATTCATAGGCTGGCAGGGAGAAGGTGAGCTCAGCAAAAGGGCTTTTCTTGTGGCATAGATCTCTTCTGATCAGACAGGGACTGAATGTGTGGGAGAGGGAGGAGAAGGTTTCCTGGTTTGATGGAGGCTGGAGGCTTGGGCCTCAGAAGAACCTGGACTTTACAGCCTTAAAGCCCAGAGGAGGCTGCAGAGTGAGGAAGCCGAGGCAGGTAGGAGCACGCTTGGTGGGCTCAGGATCTCATGGGTGCTGTGCCTTGCCACCATACAGTAGGCAAAGCATGGAGGGTTTAAGAGTGCTCGTATCTGGAGTCGTAGGGCAGCTGCTGGCTTCAGTCCCCCGTGGAAGTAACGGGCAGCTTGTGTATGGAGTCAGTGTGCGTGAGGAGCCCAGCAGAGGTGCAGGTAGGCTGCTGGAGAGCAAGGGAGAGGAAACAGGGACAGCATGTGAGGTCCCTTGGGATGCTTTGCCTGCTTGGAGATGGTGGGAGCATCAAGGTGAGGCTCCCTGGCTGTGATGGGTCTGTAAAGGGATTTGGTTTGTTTGCATAGGCAGAGCGATTTGTTTCCTGACTGTCTGCAGCTGTTTCCTGGGGAGAGAAGGGCACATGCTGCAATTATCTAGTTAAAGCTACAGCGAACAGCATCTTCTATGTGGCATTTGAAAGAGCTGTATTTCCAATTTTGTATGTCCTGTGTTGAGATGCCCTTGTGGAACTGGAGGTGGAGGAAGAGTTAGTTCCAAGGAGCGTGTCTGTGCCCTGTGCAGCCAGTCGTCCCTGCTGGCTGAGGTGGGAAGCTGCCAGGGATGGCTGGGACTGGTGGCATTGAGCTGTGTTGTGTGTCTGAGGGAAAGGGCTGAGAATTTGTACTCACAATAAGAAGTACAAATAAAGCATTTATAATGTATGAACTTTTCTTGCTCTCCAAAACATTTGGGCTCTGAGTAATCTCTCACTTCAAACTTAGGCTCAAGCTGAAAATATCAAGGGATGCTAAATTGTGAACAGCTATTAAACAGCCTTAAAAGGGCTGTTTGGGAAACTGTACCCGCTCTCCATTTCTAAGCCTTCTGCAAAGAATGTGAGTCTGAGCTATTTATCAGGAGGTCTTTAGTGCTGGAAAGTGAACATTTAAATTGTATCACAACATAAGGAGACAATCCAAGAGGCTGTTTGCTTTTCAGGGTGTCCAACTAAAAATAAATCTTCCTTTAAACAGCCTTGAAGAGAAGACAAAAGGAAGAGATCTTACACTTACTGAAAATAACGAGAACCTTTTTGCTAGCTATCGTGGTCAGGGTTTCCTCCGGCATCTGATACTTGACCTAAGTAAGCCCTCCTGGGACTGGTGAAGGACCAAGGGTTGTGTTATGTTCAGTGACAAAGCTGGTGGGAGAGAGACTGAGCGTTAGAAACTTCCACGGGCTTTGTTTGGCTAATCCTTTCCTTTCCAGTGCCTTTCTACCCCAAAAGCACTACAGGAAGAGAGTTCCTTCCACCCCTCTTTGTACTGTTTTGTGTAACAGCTGAATTAACAAGGATGTCTATTTCACAGAGCAATTCCAGAGCACATGAAATTCATATCTTAATTTGATTTTGGCCTGGATCTTAACAAAACCCCATTGTTTACAAGATTTCCACAAAATATTTGGAAGAAATGTTCTATAAGCAGTTTCTCGTGATTCTCAGATTCTGGGGGATTGGTTTGCTTGTTTGTTTGCTTGCTTAATTAAATTCGTATTTTCACCCAGACAAATCTAGCAAAATTTTTATAGGTATGGGCTAGCCTCTGGTTATATAAGGGAAAAAAATCCTCATCAAGAAGATGTTTGTCACTTTAAGTTACTATGAGATGGTGCTGAGCACAGTGAAAGCAACTTGCCTTTGCTGACAGCAGAGCAAAGTGCCCTGTCTTGCTTCTCTAGAACTGTGTTTTCTAAGTGGAAAACTGCGGAAGAATGTTTTATAAGAAGCGTAACAGCTGGTATGTCATCTTTTTCTGTTAATTCTCTCTTCTTTTGAACATTGTATATTAGTTAGGGAAGCATGTGGCCTTGAACGAGATCAAGGAATGAAATTCTAAGCACATCTCATGCAGAGTTTTACTCTCTTGGTGCTTGTTTCATTAATGTGCAGGAGAGAATGTGGACCAGGTTTGCCATGAATAGTGCAAATACTGTTATTTTGTAAATGTTGCAAATATTGCAGAGGTACAAATGTGTGTAGGAGCAGATATAAAGTCAATACAGCTGACACTTGTAACAACTGCAGTCTATCTTGTATGTGGTCCTGGAAATAGGACTGTTTTAAGACACTGTAAAAGCAGTTTCTCTATAAAAGCAGGGAATGTTTCAGCATGCAGATGGCAGCCCAGTCTAAAACCTAGTTCTGTTTTGTGCTGAGTACCTCCGTAATGAGCCTTGAGGAACACAAGGGGAAGGAGAGAAGCAGTTTGGGGGAAGCGGAAAGATATGCTATCTTTCAGGATTGAGACCTTTCTTTGAACTATCTCTCTCTCCATTTTTAATAGCTTTTCCACAAAAGCTGCTTGGGGAGCAAGGTTGGTATAAGTATGAAAGAAGCAAAGCATCTAATCTTTTGGCTTAATAATGCTCTTGCGTAGGCTGCTGTGAACTGGACAGACTTCCTTATTGATGTAAGAGCAGTGAGTTAGTTTTGAAATTGGTGTGGGCGAGAATGGACTTTTCACATCTCTTTTAATCTGAAATGTCTTCTCCTTTTGTGGTTGAGGCTCTATAGAGGAGACCTGTGATCACTGGCAAGATCTTTTAAAGTACTCATCAGGAAAAGGCCATGACCTGAGCAGTGGTGTTTGCTCTGGGTGTCAGTGACTGAAAAGCTGGAGTCACGTAAAGCCATGGGTTTTCTGGAATTTACGGGGTTTATCAGCAGCTCTGAAGCCTAGGAGTTTTCATCAGCAACTTGCCTTTTTTTTTTTCCCCAGAGGGCTGAAAATCAGGGTTCAGTGTCATTTTTTCCCTGACTGGAGCTTCTCTGCAGCCCAGGGCGAGCTAGCTGGGCTGGACCTGGAAGAGTTCATCTCAGCACAGAAGAAGTCTGCCCTCCTGGGACAGTGCCCAGTGGCCTTCTCCATGTTGGGAAGTGCATGTGGTCATCTGTGGCTGGGGCTCCTCTTCCCTCTCGGGTGGCTGTGATTACTGCTGAGACTTACTCTGTTTTGCAAACTGTCTTGCTGTTAACTGTGTCAGCTGTAGGATTTAGGCTGATTTAAGCTGGTTCTTAAAATCACTCCTCTTTCCCTAGTGTACATGTTTAGCTTTCCAAGTGCAGACTGTCTTCACCTTTTCTTCTCTCCCCCAGCTGGCTTTTCAGTAACCTTCTAAGTAATTCTACAAGGTGGTAAGAGGCTGAGACCCACGCTGTAAACTGAAACTCCCCGGGTCTGACAGTCTCTACGTTGCCTATGGTACTTTGTGTTGCCTGAAGTACTGTATTGATTAAACCACAATCTGCAGAAGTAAATATATGTAGAATATTAATAGATCCTACTGTAGGGGGAAAAAAAGGCTGTAAATTAATAGATCCATTATGTTGACCTTATAAACCATGAGGGCTTGAAGTACAGCTGTAATCCTCATCCCGCAACATGTATTTTGCTTTGAATATCTGTAAAAGGCCTGGACTACTGAAATTTAAAAGCTGTGATACTGGACAAGCATATCGATATGTCCTGGGGTGTGAAGTTAGAATATTACAAAGTTAAGACTGGAACAATAGTTCTCTGTAGAATCCAGGGTAGTTCTGAATCAGCACATCATTGATGGTGCATCTGGACATGAGGCTTAAAAAATAATAGCTAACTTTCATGCTCCTTTGTTGTTCTTGTTATTCCTCCTGACAGTTGCTTTCTGCATTTCCAAGTTCAGGAGTTGTTGCAGTAAGGAAGGAGTACAATTCAGGGATTTAAAATCCAATTTGAAGGTATAATGAACTAGAATTCTGTGTGAGTGAGTTGCTTGGGGAATCGGGGTCAGTGTGTGGTGTGAGCTGATAGTGCTTGATCTGCTAATCAGTGCTGAGTAGTTCTAGTTCTTTTCGTTCATGAATCTGTTAAAATGAACTGCTCAGGTTTTTGTCAAGTTTTCTTAGTAGAAATTTAAATGGGTGCCTGTATCATGTACTCATCACTAAGCCCTCTGGTTAGTATTTTGATTTTATATATATTGGAACCTTTATCTGTATTTGGAATATTTTGGGGGATTTTTCCATTTCTTGCTCTTATTTTTTTTTGCCATGAATGAGCACTATATTTTAGGCAGCTATTAGATTGGAAAGTTCTTGCAGGAAAATACTGTGTTAATGCTCTCAGGGATTTTTCTCTACAGGGCAAACAAGCAGTTTGTTCATAGATTTGAGTTTGATTGCTACTTTAACATGACTAAAATCACTTCTAATCTTTGCAGAAATATTAATGGGAGAAGTTATTGCGTGGAAGCCATCCATGGGATTTTTTTTGTTTGTTTTGTGCTTGCCACTGAAGCCCATTTTTGGTTTTGATGTTATACTGTAAGATGCCTTTTGAAGCTTTAAGATGCTGCTCTTGATACCTTCTGTGTCTGCTGTTTGGAAAGTACTTAACTTTTTAATGGAAATACCACAATCTTTCCAGCAAAACCTCAATGTTAACACCTAAGGGGGTGGTGCTATTTGTTTCTTCTGAAATGGTTGATAAGATTCTGAGTTTACCCCTTTCACATCACAAAAGATCTGTGAGTTTTACAGTTTGTTCCTTTTCTTTTGCACCCAGACACAGAGCCTTTGGAGGAATCATTATAGATTGGTGGTGTGACCTTGTCAGGTGCTCTGTGTATTTAGTTGTGGTTCCCCTTGCTTCCTCAGGACAATACCTTGGTCTTTTCTCCTTGTATTGCTATCATGCAGCTGTTACGCCAGTAATAATCCCAGACATTTTAGATGTTGTCTCGTTGTTGGTTACTTTCAGTTCATACAACACAAGCACTGCCAGGCTCCCTCTGTGCTTACCTCAGCTTTAAATTGCTTGTAGAATTTCAGCTGAACAAGTAGAATTAGCCAGATGTGAATTTAGTTAAGGACCCGAACCCAGTAGAGGCTCAAATCCAGCAAGATGAATGCTGAATGCACGCTGCCTTGTAGAATTAATGTTCATTGTATATTTAGACAACTTAAGTGGCTGGTTATGAACATGAAGATGCACAGTGAATTATGCAAAATGAAATATTCTTTGATGCTTATTGAGCAACAGAGCAAAGAACGCTGCATGACCAAGTAGAGCTGAAGATGTGTTATTTGAACTAGCATGTTTGAGGCTTCAACAAAAAGGGACCAGTGCCCATTGTGGATTACTTCCGTCCAGCATATGGTATAGACTGGAAGTCTTTCAGTAATAAACAGCTCAAACTTTGCTATGTTGGCAAAAGATGAGAAGACGCGAGAGGGTTCATATTAAATTTCAAAGCCTTGAAAAGTGGAGTGAGGAAATGGTTTGAAAAGAAATGAACAGAAGTCACCGTCTCTTGAAGACAACGAAAGAACTACTGTTGCCATTTCATCCTTTGTGTGGAGGGTGAAAACTGTAATTTATTTCCCTGAGGTTTCTGAACAACAAAACTTGACAATTGGAAGCCACTAAAGAGGTGGGCTGCTATTTTTAATGAGCACCTTCTGCATCACAGCTTCTGTGGAGAAAACAGAACCTACAGAGCCTCACGGTGTGTCAGCAGATCTCAGTCTGTGCACAGACGTGTGCCTGGGTGCACACAGGCACCACTTTGCTTCGCTTGCTTTCTCTTAGAAAGGAACACTGTATAAATAAAGGTTGCAGTAGAAATTAGAGGAAAACTAAACTATATTTGAAGCAGGAACTTGGGAATCTCAGTGCTGGGTTTTGTGCAGAATATCAATGCTCCAGTTTTCCTTCGTGTTTCTGAGTGCTTTCTTCTAACGTTGTCAGTTGGAATTCTTTTGAGTCTGGGAAGCTGTGTGAGCTGAAGTGGGTGCCGGAAGGACAGCAAGCAGTACATGAAGAAAATGGGACACAATTTCCCAAGCCTTGTTTTCTGAGGACTCAGAAGAAAGAACTAAGTTTGTGAACACAGGTGAAGGACACTAGGCAGCATATGGGAGTCAAAGTTTCTGTTAGAAGATTAGAATTTGTGCTGCATTGCAGCCTGGTCCCCTTGTAGTTGCTGGGTGCTTACAGCAGACCAGGAAAGACGCCCGAAGCCTGTGGTCTGTAGCATCAAATGGTACAAGGAGGGAAAGGGGTGGCCTCATTAGCAGTGGAATGATTGAGAGTGAAGTTGTTACACCTTGCTTCTCCTACATTTCTCCCTCTGATGGCAGCAACCTCCCTTTACTTATCTCAATACAAATGCAACCTGGCAGGTCACAACAAGGGCTGGATTAACTTGTTTAGCAATTCTTTCAGCGTTCTCAGCAAGCACTTCATTCTGCGTCTCTCTTCCCTCCTCTAAGTGATCTTGGGCAAGATGGCTCTAGTTCGTATTTCTGTATGCTCATCCAATAAGATGTTTTTTTCCATTCTTCTGGGAGTGGTCCTAAAGTTGGTCCCTGTCTTGTGTGGTGTATCCAGTGGAGTACTATGTTCTTCTTACAGCCGTGAGCCCCTACTCACAGCTGCTTGGAGTTGGCAGCATCAGAGTGGGCAGCTCCTCAGGGAAATTCTGCTCCATGCCTGCAAGGGGAAAGTTTGTCAAATGACAAACTGGAGGAGGAAAATGTTGTGCTTGAAGGAAAATGCCTGGATTATAGAAAAATGGCATTGAATGTTAACTGGCTTACTCCATCTCATATCTCTTCAAGCTAGCACAGTTTTATTCATCTTATCAGATCATAGACGCTCTCCCTCTCATTTATTTCCAGAAGTCCAGGTATGGTCTAGCACAGGATTTTCTCGAGTCTCTAATCTGTCCCACTGCCTGATATGTGAGCGAATGGCCCAGAGGAGGGATTTGTGAGACTGGTCCCATAAGGAGCCATGATGGGATTCTTGGCAGGCTTAGCCCCAGAAATCTCCTCCTCATCAAATTTAGAGACTGTCCCAGACACATACAAGCTTCCCTTTTCTGACTGCTTGACAGCCTTCTGAGGGAAATACATTTTGCAGTGTACCTTACCTTCTTTGTCAAATTGTTTTAAAAAACTCATCTATGACATGGCAGTTTAAGCAGCCTTGTTGTCTATACCTTCTGCTGTCTCAGGACAGAAACGAGCTGACCCACTGGTCACACTGGTGTGACCGATCCTACCTTCTTCTGGTTGGATGTCTAGGACGGTGAAGATGGCACCCCAAAGTCTGACATGTATTTTCATGCCAGCTTCAGTGGGGTCGTGTCAGAAGCTGAGGCTCTGGGGCTAGGCTGTGAACGACTGGATGGTGGGGTAGTTTCTTGCCATTTTCCTGATTTTTTGCAGATACAGAGACTGACTGCCGAGGTGAGGCCAGGGACTCGCCGAGCAAAACTCCTATCAATGATGATAGAACCAAGAATTCTCCCCTGTCTCTAGCATGAATGTTGCCTGGGAGAACTTGCTTTGAATTTTTAAGTGTATTTAATGCAGCGTAGCTCATTTGGGGTGGGGATGGAGGGACCCACATGAAAAAAGACCTAGGAGTTACATACCTCAGCTGTAATAACTGAAGGGAGGAAAGTGGAGAAAGTAATTTGCAAAGCTACACTTGAAAATCATTCTAGCGTAACATCATCATTACAATTATCTGTCAAAAGATTTAGTTCAATTACCTTTTTTTTTTTTTTAAGCTCTCTTGTCAAGATGGCCTTGCTTGTTTCAGGATGTTGGTACTCCAAGGAGAGGTTAAGGAAGAATGAATACTAATTCTGTGATTAACCACAGTCAGACAGCCTTCAGTGCATGTTATTCCTTGAAAACTCCTTCAGCTCGTTACAGTTGGGAATCAATAGGCATAAAGTGCCCAAGGGAATGTAGAATTCAGGGGGGAAAAATTCACTGCCTATTTATAGCTCACAATACGGAAGGTGAGAAGGGGAAAACTTCAGTTTAAGTGGTAATTTTGAAATAATTGAATAGCAGCATAATTGCCATCGTATAAAAGATTATACATGGTTCCTTACGTTTCCTTCAACACAAATAGTCTGGTAGTATAATTACAAGGGAAGAATATTTGATGTAATAAACTGAAATTAAACTGAATAATTTTCAGTGAACTGCAGGACCTTGCACCCTATTGCTGGGTTATCATGTCGAGCAAATGTTCAGAGCTGGTCCCAAAGTTGAGAGCGCCTCTGAGCAGGCTGGGAGGGGGGGTGGATGTGATACAGCATTTAAGGAATGATTCTGTTTTGTTTGCCTTCATTTTGACTACTTATGCAGGTAATTTTGTGTATTTCTTTTAAAAAGAAACTGTTATAAAATGTTTGCTAAATTTTTGACGCAAATAATAATTTCATACTGATTTAGATGACTACTCTCTTTATCTGAGACTAAGGGTCCTGATCCAAAGTTTGTATCTGATATAAAGATGAGTTCCTGGGGTCTAAATATATCAAGGCACTTCAAGGACTGTGACTACAAGCTAAGCATATATTTGAGAACTCTACCTTATAATTAGGCATTTTTCTCATTTAGAAAGATATATATATATATAGAGAGAGATGGGCATTGCTGAGTTTAGATTCGTTCTACCTGTTTTTAATTACAGATAAGGACCCTCAGTTTGCTGTTGTTATGTTTTATTGAATGACCTTATACTTGTAAATGAAAACAGAATTAGTTGCAGTAGTTATATAAAATTAAAAATACAATTTTAAACTGGATTTTTTTCTTTCTTTTTAATGTACATAATATAAAATAGGTAGTAAGGCTCACAGGAGACACTAATTTTACCTTAATAAGGACTGTGAGACCTGCATTCATTGATTTCTGAATTTTGTTCACCTATTTACTGGAGAAAGCTCTGGAATAGAATTAATTAGTTGTAGGAACTTTTACAAGGTCACCAGTGGGAAAATAAGTTTACTAAGAGAAATGGCATAAATAACCTACTCTTTATCTTTTCCTGAACAATGTGAAGTTTTTTCAAGTATGTGGCCTTTGTATGAGACAAAACTAATCATGACCATCAGGGTTTCCGCCTTAAATGACATACAAAAATCTGCCAGATTAAACCCATCCTATTTCAAATAAACAGTTAAGTCTTGTGGTTTTGTTTTGTTTTGTTTTTTTCTTAAGCAAAATATTTTCAAAGTGTCATTTAAAAAACCCCAACCCTTTTGTGTGATAGTCAGAGATAAATTATTCATAGACAGTTACTTTGAACCATTATGTTTTCCTACCTCTGCATAAAAATAAACCCAGAACTCACTAGATTAAGCCATTGCCCTGTAATGGTTCTTTGAGAAATGTTTTACTGTAGCTGTTGCTTTGTTGTAGTGAAGAGCTGTGATTCAGACTTCATACTATGTTTGCATTTCAGCTGTCACAGAAAGTGAAAGATGAAGCCTCTTGTTCTCTTGGTTCTTGTGATCTGTACTGTAGTCAGCATGAATTTGAAGCTCGTGTCAAAGAGAAATTCTGGTAAGTCACAGAAAAATATTTTTACTTTTGAATCTGGACCTAGTGCTCATGCAATCAAGCATTTTAGATGGCTGCTTTTTATTTTGCATATACACTTATACACTTCTTGTTCTCTTCTGCAAAAAAAAAAGTCATAATCAATATGGTTTGTTTACCAGATGTTACAGGATGAATTTTCTCACTATAATGTTCTGTTGATGTGACTTTAAGCTACTTGAAATTGTCCTTATGTTTTCTTTTATTCAAAAATAAAAAATTAAGAAAAGGTTGATCTGATTTAAAACCCACAAATGAAATAATGTCTTTGGCATTGTTGTAAAATCCAATCTTTTACTCGTGCTAAGGGAACCATGGATGTGGTTTGTGGTGTTTTTAAGTCTGGATGATTTTTTTTGTACGTTGGAAGGGCATCGTTCAAAAAGTTACGCCAGCCGTATGTGTGAACATATATAGGGTTAACTGGGAAGAACTTTCCTGGGTAGATAATCTCTGATTAGTCTGCCAGTGGAAGGGACTGGGAGTTGGTTTATGTTTACATCTGCTTTTGAAACCCACTAAGAGTAACAGAACACTTCAAAGAAGCATTAAAGTATCTCCTTCCAGGATAGACGGTTGACCTGAATGACGGTTCATCTGTGTTAGAGCCCAAAGTGACTTTTAGTCCATGTAGCTCTCCCCTGTCAAAGGGAATGAATTAATGAGACTATTTGCCTTTCTCAAGTAAGCTGTGAGTTTGGAAGGTTATCAGTAGGTTATCTGAAGTGTTGCATAGTGTTGTTAGTCTGCCGGAGCCTTGTGTAAGTGGGCAGGTAACTGAGGTTGTTGTGCTTTTAAACTTACCTGTTACACTACTTAGAGAACAAAACTAGTGGAAAAAAAAATATGTGCAAGTGTGAGGGCTTTGATCTTACTGTCATCAGTGTCTTCAGCTAACACTTTTATCAATGGAGGTACAAACAGAAATTACTGACTTTAGTTGGTGTGTGGCCAGTTTTAAGTTTAATTCCTGCATTTCTTGAGGATGGAGGTGAAAAGTTATTGGTCTGTCTATTATAAAGAATTAGATGTCACATCCCAGGCTAGGAAGTGCTACTCCAGGAACCACCAGATGCTAAGCTGAGTTCTTCCTGCTGGGCTAGAAAGTATAAATGGCCCTGTTTACCCTGTCACTGCGGTCATGCATATTGGGGTTTGGCTACAGTGGAGCTTGATCTAAACTCTCCTAAGGGTGATGGTGTTCCTGTTTTTCAAAACTGCTATTACTGACCTGCATGGGAACCCCTATGAGATCCATAATCTGTGTAGCTGCGGAGCCTTGATTCAGTGGTGCCAGGCAACACCACCTGGCTGCAAGGAAGAGCCTGGCATTTCCTTTATCAGAAGTACATATCTGTAGAAGTAACATGCCTGTGTTTATAGCATCATTCAGCTGGTAGTTTACCTTTAATTATATTTTAGTTTCTTCTTTTTTTTTTAATCTGCTTGCTTTGACTTCGCAGAATGTCTTGTGTTATTGGCAGCTGTTGACAGTATCAATTTAGGTTCAGGTGCAGGTGGGCGAAATGCTTTAATATGTTAGACTGGCTATTGCTAAATATAACCCTGCTAGTAAATAGCTTGTTCTTTTCCTTTGATTTGTTGAGTATAAGATGAAGGGGAAAAATGCACATAAATTAAAATTATAGTTTCTTTGCAAGTATATGATCATACAGTTGGTTTTCACCTTCAGTATTCATTCTGTCTTACGTGTTGATTTTTAGGTTGCTGTATGGAGCAAACTATTGATTTTATTTTTTTTTCCTTTTTCTTGTTCCACTGCATTGTGTGTGAAATACATTTCCTGTTTCTGTGATTTCAGAGCAAAATTGATAATTTGCTTCTTAATCAAAATTGATAATCCCTTCCTGAAAGGGGTCCTTATATATGAAGGTCTGTTACTTGATTGCTTGAGGCTTCACTAAATGTTATATGTTGTGAAGGGACAGATGCTCCAGAGGCTTCTGAACTTTAACTATTTGTATTGTTGCTTAATTAGAAGATCAGAGATAGTGGATGGATGCAGCCAGGCAAATGCATGAAGAAACAATGAGACTATGTTGCTTGACAGGGTGATGGTAGCTGTAGTGTACTGGTGCTGTGGTTCAGGGCTTTTTTTTTTTTTTTTTTCTGGTGTCTTGATAAAGGAGAGTAGGCAGGGGAAAGTAATTTAATGGTTATTTGTGGGCGGCTGCACTGCAGTGTAAACAGCAGGATGTGTGAAAGCAGGAAGACCATTTTAGGTGCAGATGAAGACTGTTGGGGGGAGTGGATGAGGTGCCCAAATGACAGCTTGTGGGCAGGATCTCTGCAGCAGTGTTCTGGATGGAGGTTGTAGTCTTTGGTCTTGCTGGCTATTGGTATGGGGATGTCTAATCTGGTGAGCATCCTTAAAAGGGGAAGGGAAATTGTGCAGACAGTTATATAGAGCTGTGTGAAGCAGTGCATGGAAAGTACTGACACTGATGATAAAGACAGATCTGGGCTACTAGGGCAATAAACCAGCAAAATCAGGGTACTGGTGTCTTTGCTGACTTAAATAGACTGGCATTTTTCCAAGCAATACGTAGGATTATTGCACGAACAGCCAGAATTGGTATTAAGTACAAGTAACTAGTAGTAAGTACAAGAGCAATTATGAATTGACTAGCATGTGTGTAATATCACATAATAGAGTATATCTTGTTTAAGGGGTAGAGAGAATCTGAAGAGATCTGAGTTGAAGAGGAGTTGGGGTGGAGCAATGAGAAGGTGTGATGTTGTCTTTAGGTAATGCAAAGGCAGCACTAAAATGGAGGCAGTCAAAAGGAGGGCAGAATGTCCAGAAGGGCTGGATTGGTGAAATTGAAGTTGCCTTAAAGAAAACAGGGATTTGGTTAGAAAGGCATCTTCAGAGGCTAGTTGAAAAATATTCCTTCAAAGCCAAGGAGTGAGAACCCAAGAGAAGAAAGTTGAGGATGAGAACTCCAGACAGCAAAAGCGGACAATACAGAGGGGCTGGACAACAGGCAAGAGTCATTAGAGTGGCCAGGAGTGGAGGATCCAAGATATCAAACAGAAGGTGATGAAATGGTGCTCCAGTTGCAAGCATAGAATTAAAGTTTGCTGATGAAACAGTCATGAAAGGGGAGAGAAAACAGAACTGAAAGAGGTTTGTCTCATGTCCTTTACTTGGCCTTTGTTACAGATTCAGGTGTCCATATTTCCATTTGGAGAAGACAAGCAGGAATGCATGTGAGGGCTACCAATAGGTTTTAGAGTACCTTGCAATGCTGCAAAAATGACAGAAACTTGTAGGAAGATAAATTTGTTTGGCTGCTTCTCACTTGAGATGTGATGCCAAAATAATTAAAATGGGTGAGCTAATTTAATTATGCTAGTCAGATTCTCCATTACAGGCAGCAACTTCCAGATGCTCCAGAAGAAATCTGTCATGTCTACAGAGTAATGTTTGCTGTTTGTGGTGAGAACAGAGCAGTTTGCCTCAAGCATCTGTGTGAATGTAATATTGACTTAAATTTCTTGAGCATTTCTTAATATTAAGAAGCCTTTTTGAAAGCTGCAGGTCATCCCTTTTGCCTGCTTTAAGAAGTAAAACTGAGCAAACAGCTAATGCTAGTACTGCGGCCTAAAAAATAGCCTGGAAAGGGTATTTTACAGGTAGAGGTTATGCAAATGAATTGAGGATGTGGGAGCTGCTAGGTTCTGGGCTGGTAGGTGATTTCATTTTAATTTGATTAAGTGACTTCTTCTCCCAAGCCCTTTGTATATAGTGCTTTGAATAATCATAACAGGGAATATAAAACCAATTTAAAAATCATTGCATTTTTTAAGCAAAAGATTTTTCAGATTGTAGTTTGACTTACTAGACATAATTCCATTAGTGAATAATTGATGCCAATTATTGTTGCTGTATTTATTTACTGAGCTGAAATATCCCATCTCAGCATGCTAGAGCTCCAGAGGGCATTCCAACCTTGTGTGGAGGAGCACGGGCAGACATTCCCAAGGTTTCTATGAGGCTGCTGGAGGCAGAGCTCGTAGTAATCTTTCTGCAGGTTAACAGAGGTTAACAGGGCTTAACTGGCTCAGGCCTGGCACTGCTATGTCCTCCAAGGTACATCGCCAGTTTTGTGTCTTCTCCTCTGTAGTGTGTTAGATGGATGTGCTCTGGGATTCTGGCCAGCCTTCCTCTTTATCTTGGGACTACCCAAAAGTCAGTCATATGCTAGAGGAGCAAGTGCATCTCTGACCCCTCACCCACTCTGTCACCTGGATCCAACTGTGTCACCAGTGGCTTAGGAGGGAGAGGATTTAGCAACATGCTGTGTATGGGCATAGCCAAATTCCCTTAAATTCTCTCATTAATGTTGCAGTGGTTGGGGCGTAATGTTTTAGCACGTTCATTTAAAACCTATTGGCTTGATATTTCGTGCCTTTTGAATGTCATGCAGAAACTTACAGTGGTTGTGGTCTGCTGTAGATGTTTCAGGAGACCTTCACTTTCCTAGTAGTTGTCAGTGCTTTCGTGTGGGATTTGCCTCTGCTCGCTTCTATGCAGCTCAGTCTCCCTGTACTGCTGCCTGATGGTGCTGTGACACAGGTGGAAGTGGAGGTGTTTGTAAACTTCAGAATTGACTCATGGATTTGTGCCTGGAGTGGGATATCCTAGAGGAGCTTAACTCTTAAAAGTCTGTTGCTCCTGTGCATCCCTAGAGGAGTTTCAGGATGAGCACTCACAGTTGCCATTTGCTTTTTGGTTGCAATTGCATCTGCCTGAAGAGCTGAATTCTGGCCCTGATGTAAGATGCATTGCTATGAGCTGTCCCAGTTTCCGAGATATGAGTGATGCAAAAGAGGTTTTCACCTTTTACTTCCTGCAAATAATGTGCAGACATAGAGGAAATGGGAGCTTGGCAACGCTGATCACTGCACGCTGATCTCTTACTTTCCCCAGAAGATGTTAAATTATTCACAGCTCCAGCAAACAAAAAAAAATCGAGATCACCGTTGTTCTAAGCTGTCATCAGTGCAGGAATGTATGGTCCCTCTTGCATACGGTTGTGACTGCTCGCGGGTTCACGGCTGCTCTCCATCTGTTTGGTTTGGATCAGCAGGAAGCGAGGAGCCAGGCTCCTGCGCTCAGTCAGGTCTCGGGGGGCTACCAGCAAGTAAGCTGTGAAGCACGGGTAGTCTGTGCACCTCGATGTGGGAGTCTCAGTCTTGGTTTCCTCTCCTCTAGACAGAGAGTGGCATTGCAGCTAGACAGACCTACCTGGGAGACAGCTGGCAGCATTTAGACAGTCTGTTTGCTTGTGGGGAAGAAGGGAGGTGCATAGAGAAGAACAAGAAAGGAAATAATCTGCTAGAGGTTTGGGGTTTTTTAGTGACCTCAAGATGACAGGGTTTAAATATTGAACTTATTTAGACACTCAAATTTTTTAGCTATAACACTTGTTTAAAATGAGTTCATGTATAATTAAAACAATGAAAATATTGAGCTGATACTTAAATATTAAAGCTAGACTCCTTCCCCAAAAGGGAAACCACAGATGTATCTGAATAAAATAAATGAACACAATCAAATTGTTCCAACTGCATTAAATCACAAAGGTAGGGTCTTTAGGGATAGGGGGAAGTAAGCCAAGAATGAAAGAAATGTCATTTCCTCAGTTAAAAATCTATAATCTTCCACTTTTGCAATGGGCATCCTGTCAGCTGTTCGGATATCTGTTCTACATGGAGCTGCAGCATGTAAGAGTTTATTAATAATGTCTGAGCCTCTAGTAGGCATACCGTCATGATTGAGAAATCTTTCAGCCCTGTGCCTTTAACTGGATAATACTTTTCCTCTCCCAAATGGGGCCTTTTAAAATTAAACAAACTAATGTATCAAGGTTCTTTGTTTTCTTTAAATAGAATTTTTAAGAGGCATCTTCATTTAGGTATTTCTAGTATGCTCACCTTGAGGCTGCATGTCCCAGGTTCAGGTCCTTACTCTGAAACTGACTGTCCCAAGACAGAGGGAAAGTTGTTCTGGCATCTTTTATTTTTCATCTTGTTCATGAAAATATTTTTGGAAGGTCTGTCTTACTTAATGTTCAAATATATATAAATAACAGAGCTGCAGACTTACCCAGAACAACAAAGTCTTCAAACTCAGCTTGTTCATTAGTCCTAGAGATGAATGTCTGCTCAGTTTGGGACATCTGTTGGTGACACAGAGGCTGGGAGGTAGCTTGGGGTGATAAGGACTTATAGGAGCTATAGGGAACCTGTGATGTAATGCTTTGGGTCAACTTCTGACCTGAAACAGTTCTGAGGTGTGCTTTGGTTTTTGTAACCTGAATACAGGCAGGTTTTACAGACTACTGTGTATTTTTGAAAGAACATAAATAAGGCTCCTTAGATTGCATATTAATATGCATACCTAGTGCATTCTCATATCTCTGTCCACTGAACTTAAAAAACCTTTTCTACTTTATTTTTAGAACCTTGCTGCTTGATTGAACTGCATTTCAGTTTTAAATTGCTAGTTGTTGTGATGCTTTCTATGAGAAACTTCTTGTTTACTTCTTTACTTGTTTTTGCCATGAATGTAGCTGTGAAAGTGGCAAGCAGTAAAATTATAAGTAGGAGATTTTGGGATCCGTATGGGAAGTAGCCACAGAAAGGAGAATTAAGAATAACGTATTCTGGGTTATTTTTTGGCATCTAAGTCTGGAGAAGTTGGTTTTACAAATAATAAAGGGAACATCAGAGGTTTCCCTTTTCAGGAGGTGCAGAGTTAAGTATTTCATGTTGTTGACCTGTGAAGAAGGAAGGAATTCTTTTTAGTGCAGTTCATGCAAATGTTAGTATGTAAACCTGCGTGAGATTGTTGCGGAACTGTTGTACTTGCTCAAGTAGAAAGGATTGCCTGTCTATGAGTTGAAAGCAAAATTGATCTGAGCTGCCGTGTTACCTCTAGAGTGTACGTTTTATCACTTTATTAATCTCTAACCCTTTCAAATCCAATCGATTCTCTCTTAACAAGAAGCATGATTAGTACTTATAATACAAACTGATATGAAAACATACAGTGCTCTGCCACTGAAGACAGAGACTTAGATAAGCTTCTGACTTGAGCCCTTTGCTTTTCCGAGGCAGGGTAACCAGGCTGCCTGTGCCTGCCAGCCTCTACCCTCAGTTCCTTCTTGCTTGCCTTCCCTGCGTGGTTCCTTGTTTGAGGCAGGAAGGCAGCCTGAGGGTATTTCTGTTAGCTTGACTTGTTTTAAACCTCCTCCACTTCTGAGATTCATAAAACTGTAGCTCTGTTGTTATGCTATATATGACCTATGGAAACTCGCTCCCAGTCAGTTCTTGATTTTTTTTTTTTTTGAGGAAGGTATTTTGACACTTCAGTTTAAGACAGATGCAATTGATTTGCATCTTTGAGGGATCAGTATTCCTTTAATAATGGATGCAGAAATCTCAGTAGATACCGTTATCCCAGATGGAAAATCAAATAGTAATCGAGTAAGTAGGAGATCATTTGATCAAGGCAGCTGTAAGCCTTGTTCACAGGTTTTTATAAAGAAACCGTAGGCAACAGCAATACCTTTTGTATCTGGCTATCTCATTCCTGTGGCTCTAATGAAGTGAGGAGAATGGGAAGCTGCATCAGACCCTGACTGCTGACCTGAGCTACCAACCCCTCTGGGCAGGAGGCATCAGGAAAGCGGTACGTATCAGGGCCAGCCCCTGAGGTGTTCAGCTTCCTTTTCAGTGAACAAGTCTGAAACAGGGTGAAAGGGAAAGCCTGAAGTTCCCAATTTACTTTCTAATGTTTAAAGTACAGTATTTTGTAAGTCACTCTTGCTTGTGCCTCATACATACTGCTTTTTAGACATCCAGTAACCATAAGTGTAGTTTAAACGTTTGTTATGGCTGTGTAGTAGAGGCCTTGAAACAATATGGTGGCATTATATTTTGGACTTTCAGTATTGTAATTGTGCTTTGTTACCTTGACAGGGTTTTTTTTAAGTCTTATGAGACTTTGGTGGTTTTAGTAAACATTTGCTCCCATGATATTTGATACAAGTGCTTTTTGTCTCTAATGTTTGTGTTATTCCCATTTTACAGATGGTAGAAAATCATCCAAAGATGAATCGATGTTCAGGTTGCTCAACATACTGAAGGTGATGTGGAGGAATAACACAAAATGTTTTCCTCTGTTCTGTTATGTTGCTAGCGCCTTAGGCAAGGATGAGGAAACCAGTACTATCTCCTAGAGAAATTTTGAGGCTAAATAAGCATGTGTGTAGAATGTGCTTTAAAATCCTTGGATACATGTGCTAGGGAAAAGTAAAAGTGTTTGCAATCTCTGTTATTTTTCAGTAGAAGATAGTAAGATGTGTCTGCTAGAAGTAGAGGGGGAAGAAGAGGGAGATTGTGCTATACGAGGTTTTGTGCTCTAGTTTTAGGCTAAGAACTTTTGCCTTTGGATGTTACAAGTCTGTGTGATTGTCTATAAACTGTCCTCCCACTGTAGAGTTAAGGACCCAGGAGAAAAAAAAATACTTAAGACAGTAAACTGGCTCATGGAATACCTGAGGGGCCATGAGCTTTGAAGATGCCAAACATGTCTCTTGGATAACCATGTTTATAGAAATCAATGTATATACTTACTCTCCTGACCTAAAGAACATTTGTTGATCGTCATCTGCAGCAACTCTACAGGCAGTCAGCTGCCTCTGAGCCACTCTGGGCTCCATCTGTGCTTACCTAGTAGCTGCCTTTAGATTTTTAGCAATACCAGGAACTGGAGTTTTGTCATCAGATGTATGAATAGCTTTAAACAGCTTTATCCAAGGACACCTCAATGTATTGTCAAACCAGATGTTCATGTTTGTTTAAAGAAATGCTGGTCCTTTCATCCCACTGTACAAATACATATAAAAATTTAAATGCAAAATTGTTTCATAGATTTGTTTTATTTTTTTATTATTATTTGCAAATTATGGCTGTTGCCTGGTATGTTGAAAATAGAAGTGACTTAATATTTATGAAGAATTATGTTCATACAGCAGATCAGATTTTTCACAAGACAACAGGAATTGTTTGTTCTTGGATTTAAGTATTATGCTTTTGTTTTGCTGATGCACTCTGTGATCCTGAGGTTATTTGGATCAATGGCAGAGTCACTTCATGCATTCTTTTGCTTTGTTACACGTTCAGCAAAACATCTATGTGGGTGGACCTGGAAGGGGAAGAGTAGTGTAAGATATAATCATTCCAGTGTTTTTGAGCTAATGGTAAATTAGCAGAAAAATAATCACATTCTGCAGAACAGTGCTTGTCAGAATTTCTTTTTCAGTGACACAGTTTCATTTTGAACAGTAAATTCCCCGAGATGGATACATTTAATAAGCAATGGAAAACTGCTGGGACATGGATCAAAGGCAGGGTTACTCCCCGGCTCAGGATCTCTGGGATGTTCAAGAGTTGCAGCTCAGTGCTAGGACTTATGAGGTCCTTGATATGGATGTTGGATGAAGAAGCTGGAAGACTTGGAATACATAGTGGTCAGGACCCTATTGTTTCTGGTATTCCCTGCTGGGAAGCAGTTGCCCATGTGAAACGTCTCAGTTTGCCTGCAGAAGAGATCTGAAAACTGAGAGAGTGCTTTAGTGGAGGCAGGTCATCCTGCAGGCTTGCTTGGCTCCCAGGGCAGAGGTGGATCTGTGGCCATCAGCACTGCTCTCTGGCTGAAGGGGGACCACTTTCTGGACCTGTTTATTCCTCTCTAGTTGCAGGCTACTTTTGCTGAATATATTTGTTGAGAAAATAAAACAATTTTAAAGTACTCCTGAAACTTGTTTGTTCTGGTACTTGTGGTTGAGAAAAACAGATTTGAAACTCAAGCCAAGAAAATAATTATTATAGATTTGAGTCCTTGAATCTCTTACTTATTTTTGATGTGACCTTGAAATCTTGTCCCACTGTCTAAAGCCAGAAAGATGTGAATAACGGTGTGGTCTTAAACAATCAAAATTAAAGAAAATAAATTCGGGTGTGTATCACCAATGACATTTGGGATGTAACATTTCCAAATGACATCGGTATTTTCAGGTAATTCAGGGGACTGCGGTGGAAACTGCACTTAGAAATGGAGTCTCAGCTTTATTGGAGCAGATTGAAAGCTGAAGCTTTTTGGCTGACTTCTGATGTAGGTCAACATAATTCCTATTCACTGTGACCTTACATCATATTATTTACAGCATTATGATTCTTTCATCTGGACTGGATGATTAAATTTGCTCTTTACCATTCAGTGTTTATTGCAAATGGGTTTGTTCCAACTGCAAAACATGCCTCTGACTTAGTGCACAATGAGAGATGAAACCTAAATCCACCTGGGATGCCTGGCTGCAACTGTTGTGGACCTTATACAAGGAAAGTGTAAAGCTCAGCCAATGAAGAAAGAGTCTTTATTAAATCCTGTTTTAGAAATGTCTACAAATAGACTGTTCCATTTGCAATCCTTCATAAAAAGCTGTAATTGATGGCTTTCTCTGAAGGACACAAATCTCATGTGAACAGTTGGTGTTCCAGCATGCTCTTGCATGACGTCTCTTGTGTCACTAACTTGCTTCATTTTGTAGTGAGGAATATCCTTGATGTGCTACAGTAATTAGTTGTTGTCTTTTGGAACAATTTCCACCCTTGACCAGCAGTGAAATCCTGGGTACCTTGGTCATAAGAACTTAAAAAAATACAAACTCCACAATGTGGTTGTAGAATGGCTTGGTAATGTCAAATCAAGTTGGAATGTTACGTTCGGTCTCTTATTGGTGTGTAAATATGAGCATCCTCAAGGGTACAAGTGTTTTGCTTGCTGAGGGCTGCTGGGTAAAAGCTCTCCTCTGTAATAGTTTCACTGCTATGATTGGAGTTGGCACGTTTTTCAGGTTTATGCAAGACAAGCGCATCCATTCCTGTGGATAGGGTTGGCCTTTTGGAATCATGATGTGTAATATACTTGTAAAAATCAGACTTCCTTTAGTGGTTTTATTGTGCACATGA
This sequence comes from Gallinago jamesoni, assembly GCA_025769975.1. Taxonomy (NCBI): domain Eukaryota; kingdom Metazoa; phylum Chordata; class Aves; order Charadriiformes; family Scolopacidae; genus Gallinago; species Gallinago jamesoni. The sequence continues at coordinate 9,497,445 of JAOQGH010000062.1, read as the reverse complement.
AAGTTGTGCATTATCAGTGTAATTACTGAGATAATTTAATACTCATTCTATGCTTTACTGCAGTGCTTTCCAACAGGGAGCTGTAAAAGGTAATTTTGATCTCCTTAAACTTTGTTTAGGTTATTAAGAAATATTTTTTAGTGGCAGAAGAGGGAATTCTTTTTTTTTGCATAATCTAATAGCCCCTTAAGGCTCACCCTTTAAAATCACATCAGTCAGATAAGGAACGAGATGGCAGCAGTCAGTTATCGTGTTAAGCGTTCAGTGGTTCTTCAGCATGCAGCATCCACGGCTGGCGATCCTCAGCTGTGCAGCTGTGCAGCACTTGGTGATAGGCAGTGTCAGACTTTTCTAAATGACTGGGAAATGAGAGGGAATAAAACCATCATAGATCTTGTGTAAGCATGGTGCTGTGTCTTCTAGTCCATCCTTCGAGATGTTATCAGAGGTATCTTAATGCTCCAAACAACCTAGAGGGAGAGAGAGGGCTGGGCTACCCCCCTTTGCAGTATACTGTTCCCCATCTCAGCTGTTTTGGGAAGCAGTGGTGCAAGCCTTGCTCAGGGTTGTCCCAGCAGAGATTTCTCAAGCTTACATCCCACATATAGGGTTTGGGCTCTGCTTTAAGGAATTTGTCTGGGCTGTGTCGTGTTCCTCTTTTTTATTTTCCTCTTTGAGAAACTTTCTTTTGAATAGGATACACCACAATATGCCAAGAGAGCTAACCAGAGGAAGCTTCTATGTAGAGTGAGAGAGGAGCTCATTAATTGCTTAAAAATTAGGCAGTCGATCTGAGTAATCGGTGTTGGCTGGCTGGCCTTCCTCAGTCTAAGAAGTAGCTCATTAGTAGAATACACACAGATGGTTCTGTGCTCTAAGGTATTTAAAGTACACAGGCAGAGACCTGTATTAAGAAGGCAAACCTATCCTTAGTCTCTGTGACTGAGTTTGCTACGAGCAGCAGAGGGAACAATGTCATTTGGTAAATAGGTAAATGCATTTCTGTAAATTTATTTAGGTTTCCCATTTTTCTGCAGATAACAGATTATGATAAATATTCAAAGTAATTTACTGTTTCTGCAAAAATTATATTGCAAGAACAGACTTACAGTAACTATTTCATTTGTTCAGTAACTAATTTACCCATATAGTTGCTTAGAGAGAGATGCATTCAGATCCTCATTTTTATTTGGAATATATATAGTTTTTTGCTTTATGTTCTTTCTGATGATGTTTTTCCGTGTGGGGTTTATTAACAGTTTATTCAAAATGAGACTTTTTCTGAGCGAGTTGAGTTTATTCCGCACATGCTAGCGGACAGCAAGATAAGAAATTGCCCCCTGGGGAGGGCAGACAGTGCAGAGCTGGGAGCCCGCGGTGCTGCTGGGGGGAAGGAGCCACCCTGGGGGGGGCTGAGTGGGGGCAGAGCTGGGGCACGGCCGGCTTCCTTCCCAACAAACCTGCCAGTGCCGCCCTGCAGACATACTGCCCCGGGTTCTCCCGACTTCAAAGATGTAGGGTAAATTCAGAGGTGATGATAATCATGGCTCCGTTTTCAAACGACAGACTCGCCCTCCGCTCCTCATCCCATGTGTCTCGCTGAATGGAGAACTGCTCCGTCCCTCCTTCGGGCTGTCTCTTTTTGCCTGAGCAGGGTCTGAGCCCATCTCATAATTACTGTTGTCCATTAGTGCACTTGACTCTGAACAGTGAGACTCTCTTTTCTCACCCCATCTGTGAATTCATAAGCACATTGGCTTTCCTATTTCAGAGAATTTTACCATAAAGACTGGGACAGGGAAGGAATGGTCTCCCTCAGGTAATTGTTCTTCCCCCAACAGTCAGCATTTGGGTCTCCTCTGTTTAGAGGTGCTTTTCCCATCAGTGCTTGCATGTCTTTGTGAGGAATTGTGATAAACTCTTTTTAATGAAAGAATGTAACGTTCCCCGTGCTGATTCTCTGCAAAGTTGGTGCATTTCATGCCTACCTCGGGGGGTTTAAGCAGAATTGCTGGTTACACCCTTCTGGTGCACCCTTTTTCACCAGCCCCTCATCAGAGCTGGCTGTTGCATTTTCAGCAGATACAATTTGCATTGTCGCTTCACTCTGTTTTTAATTTCTGATAGATTGGATGTCTGTTATTTGAGTGTATGCTGCTGTTGTTGAAAAGAACGGTTCCACTTCAGCTTGATGAGTTTTTACACTCGTGTGTATGTAAAAATTGCAGTGCAGTTTTGGTAGATCTTTTTAAGTTAACGTTTGTTTTTGTGGAGCACATGTTAAAAATACTAGCATGGAAGAGGTAACTCGGGAACAGATTTAGTCTGTGAAGAATATTTTAATAGTTACCATGTTGCTTTAGTGATACACAATTGTTTTAAAAGATGCTAATCCTCTCTGATGTAGAGTTCTATTCAGTTTAAGTTCCTCTTTGGGCTCAGGTTCAGTCCTTGGTAACACGCGTGGTTTCCACAGCCTGCACTGGAGGGAGCAGAACTATCATGGAACAAGGTTTATTTTGTGGAACCTGAAAAATTTGAACCTGAAAAATTTCAAGAAACAGTGGAATGTACTTACTGCTTTGGGGCAATGGCATTCAGTGTTTCTAAGGTCATTTAAGGGTGGCTGCAGTAGAAATGCAACTTAGTGCTGTATCGAGAGATGAGAGGATGGGATAGATATTGCACAGAGGGATCTGCGAAGGCTTTCTGCAAGGGTATGTGTAAAAGAAAGACTAAGGCTTTAGAATAAAACTCTTTAAAATGTTTATTTGAATATAGATTTGGCTTGATGGAGAAGAGGGGAAGGTTTGGGGTCTACAAGGACAGGAAATCACCAAGTGACACTATTTCCAAGGAAATTACAGGAGCTTGGTGGCACTGGGATTCCCTAAACTGTTTGAAGGTGGTAGCATATGCAGTCCTGGAAGCGAGGAGAGCTTTGAAGTGAAAGTGTCAAAGAAGGAAGAGCAGTACTTCATTTTAGCTTTCAAATTATAGAGTAATTTGATAAGGTTTACTAGTAACCCTAGGCTGTGTTTTTTTTCTCCTCCTGTAAAGCTATTGAAGTTGGTGGAATTAAACTAGGAATTAACAAACATGACTGTGCAGCAGTGGGACTGTTTCTCCTTTCTGTGTGCCAAGCTTCTGCTTATTTGGTGTGATACTGCAAAAACATCCATTGATTTCAGTTATTCAGAGGCTAATTACCTCATAACCCACAGGATCAAGCAGCAGAGCTGCTTATTTAGCCTATAACAACACAGTTCTTATTATGGTGCCCAGTTGTGTTGGCACTTGCTGCAGGGAACCTCCCATTGACCCTGCTTCGAGATGGCTGCAGAGCAGGTCCCTGCGCACGTATCTTGCCTTCAGACTGACTATTGAGCATGCAAATGGACAGCAATTATCATTTAAGTAATGCATAGTTAATGGATGTTTATAGTCTGTAAATTTGAAGCATTTTGAAGCTGAAATTTCCCTGCCAGTGAATTTGATGTTTGTCACAAATTGCTGAGGTGAGAATACAAGCGGGAGGAAACCAAGTTCTCAGTGAAAGTAGGCTCTGACAACTCCCTCTCCTGCTTCTACCTCAGGCATTGCGATGGGTAAGTGGAGAGAGAAGTATAAACTTATCACAGTAAAACCCCAGGAAGAATCTTTACCTTTTCTAGGTAATACCATGATGAAAATTACACTGCAGTGGATTTTGTAGGGACCTGGCTCTTCATTAAAATAAAAGTAAAGCCTGTCAATATGGTAGGTGTAGCAGCAGAAATTCCCCTAAAATGACACCTTTGCTGTAGTTTGACTGAACAATCAGCAAATAGTTTAGTGCAGGCTGAATTCAGGCATGCTGTGCATCTACTTGAAAAGGCCCTTTAAAGCTAATCCTTTTGGATACCACATTATTGTATTTTGAAACAAAATTTGAATTTTAATTGAAGTTTTGTAGCCCACAAGAGAAAAGTTATATATCACTACTATTATTTCAAAGACAAATCCTTTGAGGGGAGCTCCCAGTTGCAATTCCGCAAGCATCTTTAAGATTCTCAGAAGCAAATCAATACATTTCTCAACAATGATGATCCTTGAAAACCTTCTCAATTAGATATGATTTAAAGAAACAAAACTATGGTAGTCTCCAGCTGAGCTTTGCCTGTCAAACTGCCTTTGCAATTGGAACGCTAAATGAAATTGTAAAACAGAACTTGACTATATCATTAAGCATCTCTCTTTTGTCAAGTATATGTGGTGATAAAATTATCTTCAAGGTTGGAATTGTTGACTCATTTAAACTGTAAGATCTTGTGGACTGGCATCACCCCTTTTCTGTATTTTACTGGAGCTCTTGAGTCCTTCAGCTCTGTGAAGGAACAGAAATACTTTAGTAGTGCTAAATAGAGGGGCATAGCCTGTTATAAAGTGCTCGTTTGAACTTACAGTGATAATGATAAAATATTAATCTCTCAGAATGTTAATTAAGATTACTTATAGACATAGGGATCGCTTTGTACAGAAGAGCAGAAATACTGCAATTCCTGGTAGGGCTAGTCTTTTAAAATTCAGAAACACAACTACTTTACTGATACTATTTGTGATTAACTTCTAATGGACTTAGGGTGATTTGAGTGGCTAAGAACTACACCATGGATCAAGATTGCTTGATAATTCTTCTGCTGTGAGTTGGGTACCATTCTCCAGTACTTGCCTGACTGAACGCACAAATTAACTTCCTTCTGCAAGAAAAGACATGGGATTGCCTGACCATCTGTTTAGTAGCCATCTTAGTCCTTTCCTGCTCAGTTTGCAGCAGCAAATATATTTAAAAAAATATATTTAAAGGTCTTATTTGAGCGAAATGGTTTGTTGGGATGGAAGACCCAGTGCAGTGTAATAAGTGCTTGCACATTAGTTCTTGGAGCATGATGGTTGGACGCTGCTAAAACTGTAACAACATCTCCATCGCCTTGTATAAGGCAAAAACAGGAGTACTCTTAAGTAGCTAGAACAAATTGGTTTTGTCTTGAACAAATTCATTGTGCTTAAACATGAGTGAGTGAAGGATGCCTCGGCCAAAAGAGCTGTTAGTCTGAATTCTTGGGGGGAATAACAGGCTGAAAATCTCCATCGTTTCCCCAGTGAAGGCTACCAACAGTCAGATACCTTCCTCAGAGCACACATTGAGACTGAGGCTGCAGAACACACTTCTGGAATCCAAGATTGTGCCACCCCAGGTTTATTACATCATTCAAGCTGTTGTGTCTGATTCAAACAGAACAGTCATGGGAGCAGAGGATTCTTAGTAGGGTGTGGGAAATTCAGGTTCCTGCTTTCTGGAATTACAGAAACATAATTTTCTGTTATTTTCTGTTATAAATTATCTTTATGCATTTAGTCGTCTAGTCTGCATTTGGTTACAACTTTCACAGTTTGAATCCAAGTCCATGTAGTTTTTTTTGTTAGCTGGCAGAATAAAATATAGCAGCCTCCTACAGATAGTAAAGGACCCCAAAATCGGGAAGGATTAATTAAGTCCCCGAGTGAGACTGTAAATTATAACTGCTTTCTGCCACAGTCTTTGATGGCACGCTCACATATTGCTACTCTCAAGTGCATTTCCAAAAGCACCACTAACGTGCTCCTTTGAGCTGTTAACTTTTATGTCTCTCCATACTGACAACAGTCCATCAAGCCACATTTCTAACCAGAGAAAAACAGCCAAAAAAAAAGTGCTTGTGCATAATGCAGCTGCATTAAAAATGTCAAAGTTGAATTCTCTGGTGGTGTGCTGTGTTGGAAAACTGCATGAGGAAATCTCTTCTGCGGGGGATCACAGAATGATGATAAAACACTTGAGGTCTCACTGGACCTGGTGAGGTCTTCTCACCTGTTACACCTTAGCAAGCATCTGCTCTGCTGTGTTAGCTTAGAAGGGGTTAAAGACTTTCTGGCAGCTTCTGCATATTAGAGCAGTTATTTTCCCTGTGTAACAGGGGAAGAATGACTATGCATAATCTAATTTTAACTTAATTTAGTGTACCTCCTAGATTTTCATATATAGAGTAATGCCAGAAGAATTTGAAAAAGCTTTTCTCTTTCTGAAGCCTGAGTTAAAACTCTGACATCAACAGAGGAAAATGTTAATTCAAACAACTTTTTAAAAGCACCCCCTTAACTTCTGCATTTGATGATTTAAAAACACATATCAGATTAATTTGTTGTTCTTGGTAAAATCTTAAGCTCTGCTTTTAATAAGATTGTGCTGATAGCAAAACTTCATGTGCTGGTGTGTTTTCCCTGTATGTTAGTTAATAGCTACCTAATTAGAAATGTAAAAGTAATTCTTGTTGTGTAAATAGATAGACTTCAAAACCTCTTAATGGATAATGCAGTTTTACTATTTAATTCCTGCAGCACTGACATAGAGAGATCTCTCTAGCAGTAATAAGACAAAGGTGTACTTCTAGCTAAACTGATTCGTGAGAGAGGGAATAAATTTGGGTTTCAAAATGGTGATGTGGGTTCCCCTCTCCTGCAGGAAACTGAAGCAAATGAATGAATATTCCAGAGAGACTGTTTTTTTTTTTTCTTTTTCTGTGTTTTGTTCATTTTCCAGAGGCTCCCTGCAGTGTTTGTGTTCCTCTCCAAGGACATATTTTGTTATATCTTCTCTTTTTAATTTTTGTAATGAAATGGGGATCTCCAGTGTTCCTGTCATGTTTTCTGAACCAGAAGCCAAGCAAAACATTAGGGAGAAAAATGGAAAAAAAATTCACACTGTGACTTCTGAGACATGCTGAAGGCCTTCATACCCTTCAAAGAACTGTAGCTCCCCATTCTTGTTGACTGCAATACATTTTAAAATACCTACCCTTTAAAAAAAATTTGGCCTTGAGTACCTACAACTTGCACTGCAATTGATGAGAACTGCAGAACCTAAGCACCACTGAAAATCAAACTATCAGTCACGCTCACTGGCTTCCTTTGATGGAAGCAACAGTACGCCTTGGGGAGTTTCAGGAGCTTTACTTAAAATTCCAGCACCTAAATGAAGAGAAGTTTCTGTTCATCTCTTTGCTTCTGGTGGTGTCACCTTCTGAGAGCAGAGCTGGGGCTCTCCAATGGGAGGAGGTACAGGAGGGTCACCTGAAAGCCCATTCTCGGTCCCTGAACCCACACATGCCTCCTCTCCCCTGTCCTGTGATGGGACGGGCAGTTTAGAAAGTGAGAACTGTTTATAATGCACTGGTAGCTGCTGCTGGTGGCAAGTTCAGATTTGTCTAGTGATTGCTTTCGCTTATTGTTAACAAGAAGAATTATTATTTTTTTTCTAAGGAGGAAACAAATGTGCTGTTTTTCTGGACAAGATGAATTACCTAGGATGGAAGATCTTGTCCTCATTAAATTAGCAGGTTGTACCTCATAGAATCATAGAGTACCAGGTTGGAAAGGACCTCAAGGATCATCTGGTCCAACTTTCCTTGGCAAAAGCACGGTCTAGACAAGGTGATCCAGCTCCCCGTTGAGCTGAATCTTAAAAGTGTCCAAGGATGGGGAATCCACCGCTTCCCTGGGGAGATTATTTCCTGGGCTTCTGCACACACTCACTGAGTTTTGGGAGCATAGGTTAGTTTCACTGCAACTATTGAAAAGATTAACCAATGCACAGAAAAAAAAAAGAAAATAAAAAGGCATGTTGTAAACTATATAGAAGAACAGAGCTCAGGTTCTTTGCAAGAGTGTGTTTGTGTGATGGATGGAGGGGAAGAAGGTGGAGGAGAGGAAAGTGGAAAGTTTTGCAAAGCCACTAGCTTTGCCAGGACTCAGAAGCTGCGTAGAAGAGTGCTGCTGCATTTATGGAGAGTGGGTTGTTCATTCAGTGTGCTGTTCCTCACAGCCTGGCTCTGAATCTTGGGCTGTGTCCTCATGATGCCTTGCAAGAGGCGAGGAGCTGAGGAGCTGAGGAGCTTGCCTCGGGGAGCAGGGGAGTTTTGGCTGAGCACAATGCTACCCAAGGTAAACAAACAGCTCCCAGCTAACCTGGAGCCTCGGCTGATGACTAATTTTTTTTTTCTTTTTCCTTGAAAAACTTTGTGGAGAACTGCACAACAAGGAAAATAAGTAGAAGTTGCAAAAAAAAAAAAAAAAAGCTTATGTGGTGAAATTGTCAAGCAATGACCAAATTTCTTTGAAACTTATGGAGGCCTTGATGGCTGCAGGGCCAGCCTCTCTTCATCCAGGTGCAGCAAATTAGGGTTGCAACAGCTGTCCTCCCACTATATATGAGGCTCTGGTTTTTACTGGGGCCTCTGGCAGCTTTTGGGCCTTACAGCAGCTCATGTAACACCTGGGAACTCCTGTGAAGTAGACCTTAATGGGACTTGTAAAACTTCTGCCCTTACAAACTGCGTTGGTTAGAGGTGGAAGGAAAAGCTGGACTTGGTGGTCCAAGGGAGAGGACTTGTGACAGAGAAATGGGGTTACTCAGTGAAGAACAAAGAGATCCTGAGCAGATTGGTAGTGAAAACTTCAAGCAGCTGGGCAAGAGAAAGCTCTTTTCTAAATAGAAAAAGGGTTGGGGAAGCAACTGAGTTCCTCCCATGTTTCCAGCCTACATTCAGAACCTTTTTTTTTTTTTTTTTCTCTCTGTGGAAGCAGGCACTTGGCTCAGCGTGTTCAAGGGGAAACCTCAGGTTGCAGGCTTTGCGGCATGCATGTAGGCTGCAGGGGGCATCCAGGCAGAACTTCTCCAATCGAAAGATGCTGTAGTGCCCTCAGAGCCTAGGATGCTCCAGAATCCCCACCTCCCTTCATGAGCAATGTTGTATGGCCCCCTCGAGCTGTCAGCAAACACAAATAAAGGACAGATTACCATTAAAAATGCACAGGGTCGTTGTAATGTAGTTAAAGAGACTCTCTGGGTCATACTCCTGTCAGCCTAGTGTCAGTTTTGTCTCTTTGCAATGTACTGAATACAAAAAGCAAAGCCATTTCTGGAGTGCAGCTTTGTTCTCTGTTGTCTCCAACCTGCCTCAAAGCAGGGCTGAACTCCTGAAGTTTGAGTTGGCAGCTCTGGCCCCAAATCTTCGCTGTCTGCCTTTGAGAGGGGTCATCTTGCTGCTGGCCAGAGGTGGGTGTAAGGTACTGCTGGGGGTGTCTGATCATAATCCTCTGATGGGTGCCAGGCAGAGATGTGGCAGTGGTGGGTCGGCAGCACTGGAGAACAAAGGTCTCGCCACGTCGCTCTCGTGGGCAGCACTGCCAAAGCCGAGGGACTGCTCTCAAGGTAAAGAGGATTTGCATCAGCAAAGCAAGGATGAATGCTAGTTCTTTGCCTCGAGCGAGCTTCCCTCATGTTTGAAGACTTTGAGCCTGATACTGGGAGGTCATTTGACTGACTTGCACGTTTCTGCAATACCTAAGATGAGTGCTTGCTGAATTTCATTATATAGTTGCAATTCAAGGCAGAAACCAAAACCAGAGTATAATTAATATATAAAAGCCTCTTTTCTTTGCCTCGGGCTTGTTTCTAGTTTGTTTGTTTCAGTACATCTCAATGTGTGTTTGTCTTGGTTCACTGACTCCAAACCAATGGCTGGCATCAATGCATAAAGCCTTGCAATCACTTTTGCCTCTTTCATGTGTGACTGCCTCAGAAATGGTGGCTCAGAGCACTAGAAATGTCAGCTGCAAGCAGTTCTGGTGCCTACAGGTCTCCTTTTTGGGGTAGAGCTGTAAAAAAAGCATTGGCAGTAGGATGAGTATTTTCTTTCAAGTGCAGGAGACTCTGGTGGCGGCTACAACTATTTTCACATAAGGTTATCTCTTGGACTTGATCCTTCCACTGTCTGTCACTGGTTTCTGAAAAAGGGGTGTACATTCCTTGATTTTTGGGGTTATTAGAGGGTTCTTCACGCAGATTTGCTTAAAGATGAGGTTGGCATGGCTTTGGGAACTGCTGAGCAACAGGCTTAACTAAAACTGCTTAAACTGAGAGAGGTCTCAAAATGTTGAGGAGCGAGGGGGATTGCTGATGAACCCAGAGTCTCTGGGGTTATCTCCCTTCCCCAAAGTACTAGTTAATAATCCTCTTGAATCATGTGGTGTATTCAGCAGTGGGAGCTGCACAAACCATTTTGAACCATGGCTTATTTTATATGTCAGTGCATTTAAATTAGAACTTCTCTGTTCCAAAATTCTGTAGCTGTCATGATATATATATATATATATATATGTATATGTATTTTTTTTAATTCCTGTCTCCGGCAACCTGAAGTCTACGATGTTGAGGGATACCAGTAAGGATACCAGCCTTTCCCCGCCTCATATCATCCTGGTTGAGACCACATGTTTTTCTCTCATGTTGTCTCTTGCCTGAAATGATACTTTTACCTAGTGGTTACTTATTTATGATTTGTCAAAAGCATACAGTTATGTTCCATTTCCTTCCACTATCCTGTGCTTTATGTGAGTCCTCTTACCAAGTTAGCCAGGCAGCCTGTCCCCTCTCCTACACCTCCTTAAGGTCCTGACATTTTGAGTTTTACGGATTCTGTACAGATAGCACATTGTGATGTCTTAATTGCACAATGGCACAATTGCAGTTCCCATGTTTTTCCTTTAAAAATGCTTCTTTGTTATGGAATGTTTATCTAAATGTCGGGTAGTGTCCTAGTCTGAAAGTTTGTGGGTTTATTTTGAGATATTTCATGAGTTCACACTTGGTTAACTTAAATACATCAGCCCAGTATTTTGAAATATAAAAGGTCAGTAAGGTTCACTCTGATTTTCTTCTTGACTTTGGTTAAATACATATCTGCAGCTTAAGGCCATCAATCTTAAATAGAAACTTGGTGAAGTGAGATGCCAACAGGAATGGATGCAGCTAGTGGTGGTTCTGCTTGTAGCATCCCAACAGGACCAGTCCAAACTCAGGATTTCTATTTAACAGGAAACTTTAAATTTAGTTTCTGTCCAGTTCAAAACAAAACCTCACCTTTCCTCTACCTAGAACAAAAGATGTCTTTCAAAGCTCTAAGATATGGGAAATAAGATTTTACATTAAAGACTGATGTGTTCCTGATGCTGCAAAATAATCTTTTAAACAAAGAGGAAACTATAAAATAAAATTCTAAATTTTATGTGGAAATGAATAATTCTTTTTATGACCCAGAGATTTCTGTAAATAAGGGACGCTTGCAGGTATTTTTCTCATTATAATTAAGAAAACCTTGATGGGTTGACTTCACCAGCGACTTCACCAAAAACCATCTTAAAAAGCTCCCTAATCTAGCTCTTAAGTCACAGTCTGTGCGATACCACCATGTTTCAGTGTGTATCAGTGTCAATGCGAGGAGGAGCTCCCAAGTGAAAGAGGAATGTGATATTAAGAATGTCAATATTTCACTTTCTAAATTGAAATTCTTGGTAGTGTTGAGATAATCCATATGTCTTAATCAACTCCTGGTGTTTGAGTGGGAGGAAGCTAACACAGTAACTAGTTGAGGAGGAGGAGCAGTTAGTCAAAATAACTGCTTTTCTCCCTGAGGACTTTTGGGTTTCGGAAATGTTTAACAGATGAAATAGCGAGAGCAGCTGTCCTAAGGGAACTATCAGAGAGGCGTTTGACATCGCGAATCATATAGATTGCTGAATGAATGTTATGTCTGCAGAGGGCCTGAGGTGTGATAGCGCGGGAGCAGAGTTGGGGGATTTGTCTGGCTGCTGTGATCTCAAACAGCAGCGTGGCAATGGCAGCTTGGATGGTGCCGGCTGTGCCTGCCTGCCCAGCGCTCTGGAGAGGGCTTTTGGGGACAGGTATCTGATGGGGTCCGTGCTGCTTGCCTTGCTTTTTGAAATTACCCTGAGGTGCAAGTCTCCAGAGCCAGGAGTGAGGGATGCTGTCTGCAGTTTAAGGTGGTTGTGCCTCAGGGAGGATTTTGTTGCCCATCATGGTAGGGGTAACGAGGCACCCCATGCTTCTGCTGTCCCACCCCTGCCATTCTCTAAGGACCAGAGCTGGGTGGAAATTCAGATGGCTCCCCAACAGATGTGGGGTCAGGAGGTGTCCCCCACTGCAGCCCATTGCCGCCTTCTAGGGAGAGAGCACCTATGTGTCCCCAGCTCCTTGTGGCACAGGGTTGTTGCTCTGTTGCTGGAGTTTTCCCTGCCCACCTGGGGATGGCCTGCTGCCTCAGAATTAATAATTTAACTGATTATGAAGGCACATTGGCAGATACCATAGTACCTGTCAAATCTAACTGCCTGTAAATTTAATTAGTGTGCAAAAACTGGCTTTGGAGTATACCAAAACTTAATTAGTCAGCATCTTAAGGTTGTTAGCGTACTCTCCAGGGTAATAATATCCAAAAAAGGGTATGTGAAGGCTGTGATAAAATAATTAAAAGTGTAAGATCCTCATGGCATGTTTTCTTTAGTGTTCATCTCTCCTGTGGGTGAATCAGGACGGAAGAATAAGAATAGCAGCGTCTTAGAGCTGGACTCTGATAGTGGTTTTCTTCCCTCAGTAGTGGAGGAACAAGTAATTAGCAAGTGCAGTGGCTCAGGTCATCTCAGTCCTACGCTGAGGAATGAGCCCGTCTTAGGGAGCATCCTGTGTTTCACCATGATGCATCTGTCCTCTGGTGGGAAAAACCACAGTCTTGACAAAAATAGGGACTAGTAATTCAGCATTAGAGAACAGACTGGACTATTTCAGTTTCAGGAAGGGACCTACAGTGGTCATCTAGTCCAGTTGCCTGAACAATTCAGGGCTGACCAAGTTAAAAGCATTGTCCAAATGCCTCTTAAACACTGAAAAGCTTTGGGGCATCAACCACCTCTCTATGAAGCCTGCTCCAGTGTTTGCCCACCCATTTGGTAAATAAATGCTTCCTAATGTCCAGTCTAACCCTCCCCTGGCACAGCTTTGAACCATTCCCATGTATCCTGTCGCTGGATATAGGGAGAAGTTTTGGGAACCACAGAGTGGCTGAGGTGTTTGTAACTGGGCTGATGGGGAAGTTTGTAATTAATGTATTAAGTCTTTCAAATGATGAAATTTGGGAGAGAAATCGGAAATTCTTCAGGGGTTATATGAGCAGCCAGAACAGTGATGGCTTGTCCTAGGCTTGTCCCCATCAGAATGAAGCACTTTCAGGTGTTGGAGTTGCTTCTGGGTTTATGGCTGTGGTTTTGCAGCAAAGGAAAGCTGGTTTAATGTTTGTCTGCATGGTCCTGCCACACAGTGCTTACATGGGAAGAAGGATGCGTGACTCGTAGCCGGTGTTACTACTAAGAGGTTTTTTACAGTGTGATGGGATGGCATAGTGTAGCAGTGACTCACTGCAGGTTGTTTGAAAGGAAGGGAATGGGATTTAGTAACACTGTGCCCCATCTGTCACACCCCAGAGATGTACACACTTTCCCTCCTAATGTTCTGCTTCAGCCCTAAGCTGCTGCAAAATGTTTATCCCAATGACCTGTATTATTGTGGGAATAGCCTCTCCTATGAACGGAGTGTGGATTAAAATGAAAGTCACAAAAATTACTTAGAGCAGCCCTGGGCCTGGCTGCAGTTTGTTGCTAGATGCTTGCCCCTTGAGTGCTCCTTGTCTCTCATTATCCCCATGCATCCCAGGGAAAGGAGAACATAATGAACTTTCTGATCCCTGAAAGAATATGTAAAAGTCAACTGTGACTAAGGAATGTCTGGAGGCTGAAATCACTTATCCACTTACATTCAAAAATGAAGGAATCAATAAAACATACTTTGGCTTCTCCTTATCTTCCCCAGAGGATGGTTTATAACCCTATTCCCTCTCCCATCTACAGCAAGTAGTTCAGTTCATCAACAGTGAGTTCAGCTCCTGTGTGAACCTGATAGAGGAGGTCTTTTGGAGGCACCTGGAACTCTTCCCTCTGCCAGTGCCCAACACAGGTGTCGGAGCCTCCCTAAATATTTGTTCCAGGGGTCTCACCTGGCCAGCTGGTGCTCCTGCCTCCCTCCCAGTGCAGAACAAGGGCAGTGAATGGACAATCTGCTCTGATACTGGGAGAGGGAAGACACATTGCCCATCAGTACTGGCCTGCCTGCCTGGACTGATGTCTCCAGCATTGCCTGGATACCCTGTTTCACAGCACGGGCCTAGTAGAATTATGACTAGGGAAGGGGCCTGGGTCCATAGCAAAGAGCCTCTCTAGGGAAGTCATCGTACCTCTGTACTCGGCACTGGTGAGGCCTCACCTCGAGTACTGCGTTCAGTTTTGGGCCCCTC
>JAOQGH010000062.1:9396887-9483066 GCA_025769975.1 Gallinago jamesoni | reverse complement strand
GTGTAGACGTGGCTCTTCAGGGCATGCTCTAGTGGCCAAGATTATTGGTTTGTGGTGGGGTGTTGTGCGTGGGGTTGAGGGTGTGGGGTTTAGTTGGTGGGTGGCTTTTTTTTTGTTTGTTTTTGTGTGGGTTTTTTTGTTGTTTGTTTGGTTTTGTGTTTTGTTTTTTTGTTTTTTTGTTTTTTAATGTGGTTGGACTCGATGATCTCAAAGGTCCCTTCCAACCACTAAGATTCTGTGATTCTGTGTTTCATGGAGTAGGACTGTGTTTCACAATATAATGGACAGCCCAGTGGAACCTTGTAGAGTTTTCCTCTAATTCCTGTATTGTCACTGGGCAGTGTACCCATATTAACTGGGGTTTGGCATTTGTGGAGCTGGTGTAGGGACAAAATAAGGAAGGGAAGAAAGGCTGAGTGCTCTGTGCGTGTGTGTATGTGCAAACATCTTTTCCCTGGATTTAATACATGTCTCTTGAGTTTCACTGTGGTTTCTAGTGAACCTGAAAGATCAAAGCAGAATTTATCTGCAAAGGCTCCATATCACATGCACAGGGCTCACTTGCAACTCACACTAGACCTGCTGAAAAGATACGAAGATTTGTTGACAATTCTCTGCAGAATTGGGAGCTCGTAATGGTACTGGACCAGAATTGTGCTTAGCTCTGGGGTTTTGCTGTGACTAACTCATATAACACCCAGTAAAAGTACAGCTACCTTGAAGTCTTCGGAAATAGGAGATTGAGCTTAGTAAAACCAGTATATTATGTGACTTCATCACAGGCCTGTGACAAAGTAAAGAATGTCTGACAGGTTTCAGTAAACTACCAGACGTCTGAGAGACAGCCTATGTACCACTGAGTGGGCTTAATTTAATGAACTGAGGGATGCCATGTAATCTAACTGCTCATTATGTTAAGAGGCAGCAGATAATCCAATGATCCATGGGTGGCTATTTTGATTTTACTGTGTGAAGTTAAATATGTGCTTAACTCTACCAAACTGAGCAGTGCTTCTTTCAGCACTGGAAGTGGTACAGAGCAGTAGATGTCACCTCACTGGTCACAGGCATTTAGTCTTTTGGCCTGACCATGCATGACATAGGATGGCTCGTCTTGAACCATCACATCAGCTGTGAGGCCGTTCCTGGAAGTGGCAGTACCTGGGGTTTGCCTGGTAGCCCCCTCCCCACATGCAGAAGCTGGGGGTGGCAGAGATGGGGGGTGCTGCGGGTGCCTGTCAGGATGGGGCAGCCGCAGGCTTCCAGGGATTTTCATTTTTGTCACCAAGAGCTCCCCGCTTTAGCAAAAATGATGGTGAGGTGTACCCAGGTTCCTTACTGAAAACCAGCAAATGTGATTTTTATTTTTTATTAAGAACACCTGGTAATTTCCTGCCTTCATTTACACGTGTAGGTGCTGTGATCTAACTGGAGAAGTGCACGTGTCATTTGTTGTTTATTTTTGTGGAATGCTTATGTATATTAAAAAGTATCTATTCACAGCCTGTAATCATGCTGTAATCATGGCCTGTAATCACAATCAACAAATTAATAGATTAATTAATAAATTAACATCAATGAAATATGATTTTTAATATTGATTGTATGTCTGTTTATTGATTTTTGGTGCCTGGAAATGCCAGCCTCATCTTTGGGTGTATCTTCAAAGTAGGAAGCTGGATTTTAATGGTATTTGTGTGTGGCACTTAACACTGTTCTGGTGGGTGCCCTGCTCTTCTTTCCGGCAATGTTAATGTTATTGATATAACTGTTTCCAGTCTTTATCGTAAAGCTGAGCTTTACTTTTAATTGGTTTTGGTTCTGTTCAATCTGACTGTAATAATTTAATTTTTTTGTTAAAAATTTCACTCATGCTTACCATATGGTGAGTATCATTTATACATAAAAGCTGCTTGCTGTTTTACCTTTGGAAATCATTAGGGCCTTCACAGCAAGAGCTTCCTAACCATCTGCTAACCTCTCCAAACCTCATGTTAATGTAGACATCTGCAGTTGTGACTCCAGGGTTATTCAACAGCGATGCCCGGTCGAACGCCCTTGTGCCTGGCTTTCCGAAAATCAGTACTGCAGAAAGTGATCCCTTTAGCCACACCGAAAACCATTCAGTGTGCACGGGGGGAGGGCAGGCGCGTGCCCCTCCACGCACCCTCCTCGGGGTCCTGCCACGCTGGCAGAGCAAGTGGATTCGGCTGAGGGTGGTGCATCCATCCCAATTAGCTGTGAGTTCAGATTGATGTCCTGTAATCCTTTAATGCTAGAGAGGCTCCAGCATTAGACCCTGCGCTAATCCATTTTTAGAACGTGCGTCGTGCACAAAGAAGATTATGCCTATTTTAAAGTGAGCTAATTATTTGTAGTTAATCAGAGTATCCCTCAAATTACAGAGGAAAATGCTGTGGGTTGAAATCGTGGCCTCGATTAAGTCAGCAGCAGAACTCGGCAGTGCCAGGTTGGAGTGCTGGAGCTCACTGCCTGTCGCGCTGCTGGCTCGGGCTGCCTCACGGCATGCTTTATATTCTGGGGTTTGGGGCGTTTTGGTTTTATTCTGCTTTTTCTGTCATTTTTTTTTAATGCAAATGTTTGTCAATGAGGAGGAAGAGGTGGCTTCTGCTAACCTCTGATCTTGCAGTTGCTGAAAACAATGGAGCTAATTACAAAATTTAAATCTCTAATGTTTCCAGTGTTTAGAGACTTGACACTCTTCATTTGAGTGCTGTGTGAATTGCAGGTGAAGACAAATGGATGATTTGAAAGCCATACCCTTATTAAAAAAAAAAACCACAACCAAAACCTAAAACCAAAAAGCTAATTTCATTGTGTGGCTAGTAAATATCCTTTTAATGATTTAAAAAAAAAAGTATTACTTACTAGAGCTGTTAAAGTTGTTTATATATATTTTTTGGCATTGTATTCAACCACAATAAGGAAAATAAGACTTAATGCATTCATGTTAATACTGGTCTGTTTTCCCCTAAAACAGAATGCTTTTAAACATCTGCAATAATTTTCCTATTGAATAGCAGTGTGATGATCAGTAAAAATGTTTTATCTTGGTAAACATTCAGGTAATATGTTGGTCCAAAACTGATTCTTATCCACACTAGTCCTTTTAAATAACACAGCAAGAAAACTGTTCTAAAAGGTGTCGGAGATTAATGGATTAAGTATGGCAGTTAAATGCTGGGATTTCTGATAAAAGTTGCCTGTTTTTAATGGCCCAGCAGCATGTATTAAATCTTGATGTGCTGGTAAGAGTTTTGGGGAAAAAACTGTAACCTGGGGTGGCAGGGGCAGCCACTGAAGTGCTTCAATTCCCCTGTCCATCCACAGCCCACGGACAGGCTGTAGCATCTGACCCACAGAAAAATAAGTGTTTGTATTATTCGGCAGTGGATCATGGATTTGATTTTTGGAATAGATTATTTTCTGTGGTGAAAGTGAAAAAACTTACCCACTCTGAGGCATGTTGATAAGACAGTCCCTGTGTGCAGATGGACAAATCATCAATTTAATTACCAATGTGTGTCTGTTCAAGTCTACAGAGAGTAAAAATTAGGCTGAAAAACTGCATACATTCTCTGAAAAGAGATCAATGAAGTATCTAAAATGCTCTTTCATTTTATATTTTTGACCAAATTCCATAATTGTTTTAATACAAAGTTATTTGGGTCTTGGTTACCTCAATGTATCAATTTTGTAGGAAAGTTGGTAGCGATGTTTGTGTTTCTTGGGAGGGTGTGGGTAGGAGGGGGGTGGCAGATGGGAAAGTCGGGACAGGGTTATGATATACTTTCAAAATGAAATGTAAATAGAAATGTAATTAAAAAATATAAATGAAGGAAAAAAAAAGTGTTTCTGGAAAGATCTGTTGAAGCTGGATGGTGTGCTGTCGAGAGAAGGGTTGATTGCAGTTTTAGCTTCTGTTGTGGGTCCAGAGCCTTCCTTGCTGGAGAGGAATGAGTTTTGATTTCAGCCTGGCACAAGCATGGATTTGAGCTATTTGTGCTTTTCTTCAGTCTGGTGTAGCTCCTGCAGCCTGGCTGTGGCTAAGTGGTTCGTTAGGGAGTGTAATTGACCTTGAAATGTGCTGTGAGTGCGGAGGACAAACTCTCTCACACTTTGGGGAAC
Source organism: Gallinago jamesoni (assembly GCA_025769975.1). Taxonomy (NCBI): domain Eukaryota; kingdom Metazoa; phylum Chordata; class Aves; order Charadriiformes; family Scolopacidae; genus Gallinago; species Gallinago jamesoni. Next base: position 9,478,917 of record JAOQGH010000062.1, on the reverse strand, counting down.
TTGTTTATTGCCAGTTGCTGCTTGTTGCTAAGCCTTAATTTAATTCCTTTCAAATTCTTCTTTTCAAAATCCCTTAAACAAATTCACGTGGAATGAGGAGAAATGCCAATTAAGGAGTTACGATCGTGGATGCTTGCCTGTGGGGAGGGGTATAGAGGAGGAGGGAGCCCCGTGAGCAGAGATCTCCGAAGAGCTTTGCTCCTCTAGGAAGCCCTGTGGACCCCGTGCTGCTGTAGGTCACTGTGTTGGTGGGGAGGAGATACCAATAGTGGAGCTGAATGGAAAGTGTAGCTGCATGTTAATTTTGCTGTAGTTATTCTACTTAAGCATCTCTCTTGCTGGTTTGAACTTCAGATAAGGTGCAGCCTCTCTGCCCCCCTGTTTGTGCTGGATAGTAGGAAACGAGCAGGACGTGCTTCCGAGATGGCAGCACGCTTGTAAAAATTTTGTGAGTTTGAAGATGAGATCGGTGCACAATGTTCTCTTATGTGGTGAGGCAGATGTTAAAATGATCTGCATGTGATAACAGAATCCGTATCTGTTCAAGCTTTTGTTGCTTCTGCTGCAGCTGTTCAGGTGAATGCACTACTATTCCTTTACTCCAACCCCATGGTAATTTACAGAGATTTTGCAGATCCCAGTATCTGTGTTCCTTTGGCTCTTGGGGTAAGGAAAGATAGATTTGCCTAAAGATGCAAGGTGGCTGGATATGGCATGGTAGCTGGGACACGATGGGCGAGTGGAGTGTCTCGTCCCCTCCAGGGGCTCCTCTCCTCCAGCTTCTTCCCCAGCCACTGGCCTTTGCTGTGTGGAGGGGTGGACTTAGAAGGTGATCAAGCTTGCCATTCAAGTTGAGATCTGAAATCACTTTGCACAAATTTTTAACTGCTTGTCTCCTTTATTACTTTCTCACTGTTGTCCACGGTGCTTTTTGAGCTGGGGCTGTACCAGTCAGCTGCTCTGAAGTGTGTGCTGGCTGAAGGGTAAGGGCATGGACAGGAGCACGCATGATGGAGTAGATGGATTATAGGCCATCCGGATGCTATTGTCTACTGACATGGTCATGTCTTTTACATTCTTGCTTTAAAAAATCCCTGCTGACTCCACCAGCAGATTTGATCCGGGACTAGATCCTGCCCATTGTACTAAGAAGTCATGCCAGTTTGTGCATGTTTATTTCATTGTATAGTCTCTTTTAAAATGGTTTAATACAATTTCAGCAGTGAAAGGGTGTGTGCTTTGTCTTGTTACTTCTAGAGTAAACTGCCTAATATTACCTACCACTGTGTAGTGTGACTGCTGGCAGTTTAATTAAATGAACTGTTTTTCTGCCTGAGGTTCAGCTCCTCTTGTTGCAGCTATGTACCTTAGAAGAAAAGATGTGGTGTTCGTTGCACAGCCAGGAAATTTAGATATAGAGAGGCAAAGAGACTTGTTCATTTTCATACTGGAGAAGGGATTTCCATCACAGTCTACCAAGTTTCAATTGACTATGCTAAGGTTTAGGAGAGGAGTTCTGTAGAAGCTCTTTCTGGGTCCATCCTGTGGTGGAAACCTTGATTTAATCTTTCTGCAGAAGGTAACACTGACGTTATGGATGTGACTGATCCTCATCAGGCTTTGACCAAGATGCTGTAGAAATCCACACCTGGTAGACCTACTTAGTGGTAAATGTTCCTGTTCCCAGGATTCCCTGGAGTCTGCCTGAGTGCACCTTTGTGCACAGTTGCTCATTTTTCATTAAGCAGTGATTTGATTAGATAAAAATAAAAGTTGCTTGAGCATTCACTTTTGCAGTGATGCATAACAAATTTATGCAGATTCGAATAGGACTAATCTGCATGCAAAATATAAAAATGTGATTACTAACCCGTATGCACCTGTACTGAAGTTTAATCGGGTACAAATATGAACAGGAAGAAAGAAGCTTTACAAAATGCACAGCCTTGAATTTGGGCATGAATTAATGCAAAGAGATCCTTATAGTGTTAATGATGAATCAGGTGTTTCCGGAGTAAGTGAAATCTTTCAGTAATTTAAGAACACTGCTATTCTTTAATTAACTTTGAGTTTATTTAAAAAATATAATTCTACTTTCTGCAGGCTTTTCTCTGTTGACTTCCTTTAGCTATCCTGTTCTAATGGCATTCAGTTTGTGTCCAGGATCACCCTGAAAACACAGATGATTGATTCTGATCATGCGTGAGTCCATTTACAATGGACATGGTTTCCTTGACATAAGGGGAACTTTATCGATGTTAACAGTGCACTGGGAGGTCAGGACTTAGTCAGGAGAGCTTTAAAGAACGTGTTATTACTCATTTTCATAATAATTTTGATATTTTTCAGCAATTTGTTCGTCTAACCCTGCAGCTTGTGTTCAAGTTTGGTACTAGAGCGTATCACTTGGCTGTGAAGGTTTTCATGGTCCAGGGAAGTCGAATGTCAGTGGGAGTGCATTTTACCTGCTATTTCTTGCTTCCAGGATGCTCTGAGGAGGCTGTTAATGTCCCATGGTTGAGCAGAAGAGGGTGAATTCAAGTTGTAGAAATGAATGAGTAATGAGAAGAAAAGCTGAAAGTCAACTACCATCACCTGTTTCTCATTCTTAGGGCATGTATCTGAGGGGAAACTCCAGCCCTTGTGATACCCATCTTCACAAAAAAACCCATGTCATTTTTATAATGAAGCAAGTGAATGGAAAGTATTGCTGCCTGGGACCATTACTGTACTGAAAAGCTGGCAGCGCTTGAACAAGGCTTGTCACACACCAAAGTGGAGTATTTCCCTTGCAAAGGGTACAGTGCTGGGAAAGCAAACCCTCTGCCTGGCTGAGAAGACCTGGGCAGCCAGCAACATGGCCAGCTGGCCTGCCTCGTGCGCTGTGTGAGCAGTCCTGGTCATTGGAAATGCGTCCAGGTGAAAGCTATCTAAAATGGGTTTCTTGAGGACCAGACTCATTCCCATGGGAATGGTGCTGTGATGAGGAACAGCCGTTCTCGGAGAACCTACCAAATAAACATTGCACGTTGTGACCACCAGCAGTTGCAGCTGGGTCCTGCTAAGCCCTTTGGGTTAAGAATGATCTTACTAAGAGATTTCTGACACATCTTGATGGAAAGCAAATGCAAGTAGTGGGAATGCTTTAAGTAAACCGAGCTGACATCAAATAATCAAAAGCACTTAACACTGTGACACAAAGTGACAGCATCACAGAATTTCAAAATTAAAGTTGACACTCTGTCTTATGCATTAGTAGATACAAGAATTATCAGCACCGTGGCGTGGGTTAATCACTGAGCATCAGGCTTGCCTCTGAGTGGCTGTGACACTGGCCCATAACCCTGGTGGTGTTTTAAACACGGGAGTGGTTTTATATACAGATGAACAAGCCCTTGAAAAGGTAAACAGCTTTAAAAGTGTCTTCTACGGCAGGCTGTAAGTGGAGTGTTGTGTGGGAGGAGTGGCTGGGGTTATTTGCCCACTGCACTTGTTGAATGCTGTGTGTGCTGAGAGAGGGTTTGTGATTGGAGCCTTGCTAGGCAGAGCCTACCCATGTTTAATAAGAATATCCCCAAATGACTGTAAGGGGAGCCTTAGATTCAGATTCCTGATGAAGTTACGCATCCAAGACGCTATTCCCAGAGAAACAGTCTGTATTATTTCCTTTAAGCAGTTACACAGGATACATGCTACTCAAAACAGCTGCTGCTAGCAAGAACCTTCATTTTGTTAACGTTACCTTTGTCAGAAAATATTCAAAACTGAAAATGAAGTACCAGTAGTGTTGTGTTCAACTCAGGAGGAACCTGCATTGGTGCCAGGATGGAAGGAGACAGAATAACAGAATTCTGGAGCAAATAAGGTATTAATCTTTTATGTGCAAAAAGAGGGGGTATAGGAAGAAAGGATGGCCTGATTTGGCAATGCTCACAAGCACCTGTGAAGGTTTTGTGTGTCTTGGGGCTGCACTGAGTTTCCAAGAAATATCTTCATGTTCTAGGCCCTTAAGAAAATAATAGACAGTGAGGGAACCACCTATACTGTTTATACATGCAGTGCTGGCATCACCAATGCCATGGTAAATCTTGGTTATCAACTGATTGATCAGACAGACGGGAAAAGGGTTTTATCCTGCACTAACATCCACAAGGTCTCGGAGTCACAAGGTCAATGTTCTGGTAGTGTTTGTGGGGTCTCTGACTGCACTGGCCATTTCAGAAGGCATTTGCTAGTGTCAGAAAGGTATTTTAGAGAGGTTAATGAGCCCTTGAGGAGGATGTAGGGATTCCTAATAGAACAGGGGAAGAAAGTATACGGGGGGTGGGGAACAAAACAAAAAAAAAAAGGGAGAAGGCCGTGAGGAAAGCTTGTCTTTTTTTGTAGTTATCCTGTATTTAGGTGGACTCAGTGCTCTAGTATCTGTGAACAGCCTGGGAGTATCAATGCTCCAGGAGAAGGTGGTATTTCAAGACAAAATATGCTGATATTCCAGGCTCAAGTGAGCTCATGGTGTATATATAGCAAAAGATAGCTTTGGCTGTGTCACTTGCACTGGTTGGATGACGTGGCATCATCCGGCATTGCCCTAGAACATGTTCGGGCCACTGGAGGTGTGATGCGTGGGTACACAGTGAATGCGTATTTAGAGCTTGACTTTACATTTAGGTATAGAAAAACTGAGTTTTCCATTTTGGTTTACCTAGGGTTTGGGATTGCAGGGTGGTGTGGGAGTACCCTGAGCATTTAGGAAAGGGAATCCAATGAAGTGCTAGAAAGTCACCATAGAAACATTCATGTGTTGAGAGCATGACAGAGTTGTTTCTGTAGATACTTCCTGAGGCTTTAAAGGCTGCTACTTTTCAGAAATAGGGGAGTGCAACCAATTAATTGAAATGGGGAGATTCAGAGTATTAGCCACTCGAATGCCTGGGGATGTGGAGGTATAGAGCTGCTTTTGGGTCAAGTCCTCTGCTGCAGTGGGCAGTCATGTCACATATTCCCCTTAACTTTATCAAGGTATATTGTGAAAGCAGTTGGATCCAGGTTCTCAGCACTGATGCTCCCTCAGAACCACTGGTCTCTGATGACTGGAGACCTTTTTCTCATTCCCACCCCAAAGGTACCCATGGTTACTTGGGGCTGTGTAAATAGCTTTTATGCCTCCCTGGTGCTTTCCCTCAATGTACTTGAGTCAATTATTTTGCTGCCTTCACCTTGTAAAATTGAATCTCAGTTTGCCTGGTCTCCCAGATTATCCTTCTCGGCTCTCCTTTCAATGTGAATTTCTCAGTTATGGGAGACTGGAACCGTGCAGTTCTTTGGAGCCTTCCTCCCATCAGCTTGTCATGTCCCATGGATGCATGAAGGCTGTAGTGGATGTGTCCAGGGGCCAAGGATACATTTCCCTTCAGCAAAAGCTTCAAGGTGGTTTGTATTTGAATTTCTTGTAAAATGAGCATGCTGTTGGACACTGAATTGTCCTCTACAAGAGGTCAGAATTGTTATTAGTTCACATCTCCAATGCTGCAAGGGAATATTAAGCATTAATTAACCATTACATCTATTTAAAATTTACATGCCAGTTCTTGCTTGCACAACAAATAACCTCTTGCTCACTGGCTGTTTATCTAGTTAAATGATATTTTGCCTCTGACTGTCATCATCTTGTTTCAGAAGGGTAGGGAACTAAAAGAGCCCTTGGATGTCATTTGCACGTGACAGCTACTTCGTGTGTCCTCTTGGCACTGTGTGTGTAGTTGGCTCTCCAGGACATCTGGAAGCTCTGGTAGGTGCTTGGAGCGCAGATGAGGAGTGCAAAGCTTCCAGAAGTTCTTTACTGTGCTGCAGTCTGACAGAGCAATGGGCTTTCCTGAGGCTTTTGTTTTTCCCCATACTAATGTTGCAGATAAAAATGAAATGGGGTGGTACAGCAGTAACCATTGATTTGCCTTTCTGATAGATAATCTGGGGAGGGAAAAAAAAGAAGCTTTGTACTCAATTCATAAGCCACATTCTATCAGTGTTGTTTTTTAAATTTCTGACTGTGTTTGTAACAGCACACTTCTGAAGTTCCTTTGATAGTAATGAGTCTTCAGGTTCCTGCTTTTTATCCAGAATTCCGGACCATTCAGAAAAAACTTTGCATAAATCATAGGTCCTCAGGTGAGCTGGTGAACAAGTATTACTTGGAACAGTTCTTACAGAAGGTAATCCAACTTGTTTTTTAAAAAAAATTAGAACAAATCCCTTAGTTTTAGATAACCTGTAGTGTTCTGATGTTTCATGGTCCTTTCAGAGGGATTTCTAATGTTTAGTGTCAGTCACATGTTCAGCAAAACGTGAAAATGAGGATGCTTGCTTGGTTTTAGGTTCGCTTTCTGTCATGGCAGTATTTTGTATTTTAAAAGTGTTCTGTATTCCTTTTGAACAAAAGTAACACTGTGTGTATAAGAAATGTACAGTTGTGCTATCACAAAAAATGGAGTTTTTGGTATGTCTGTTATTTCCCATTTCACAGAGCTTCACAGAGAAATTAAGAAAGAACAAATGTTGATGGAAAAAATGGAATATTGTTTTCTTAACTCCAGCGATGAGTAGAAGAGTGACCATACAGAAATGGTGGCCAATGCCAAATTAGGAAACTGAGTAAATAATTTGTCATGAATTTGCATGGAGACATCTGACTGGGCTAGAGTGAAGCCAGTCAGGATTTTGCCTCTGACTTCAGAGGCATTGGGATTTCATTTTTTTTTTTTTTCTTTAACCTGGCCAGAGTATCCTGTAGTAGGGCCTTTGGTTGAGGTGTTTCAATGTCTCATCTCAGTGGCCCTATGTTTGATGGAGCTGGTCATCCTCCAGGAGTTTGTTTTATTATTTCACAGTAAAATATTTAAGACACCATTTTCATAAAAATTTTCTCCAATAAGCTGCTTCTTGTCTTGGACAATCAGTCTAAATTATCCACCAGGCTCCCAGCTTTTTTCAGAATTAATGGCTTGACCCAGTTACACAATTCATTCCTGATTCATTTTTCTCGGTATCTTGGATAGTCATTTATTTCCCATCTCATTGTATATCGAAATGACCTGTCCTATATTTTTCTAGTTATTTAGTTCCTACTGAGTAATAGGCATTTGTAGAGGTTTGACTTTTAGTACCAAACAGGCATGTTCATGTTCTAGTCTTTTTTGTAAGTTCTCAAAGGAGCTGTTTGGTAATGGCTTTTGTATTGTGCAGGGATTGGCACTATAAGAAGCTGCACAGTTAGAAAAGTGAAGCAATCTTCATCACATGCCTTGGTTTTGAACAATCTCTGAACAACATTCTGAAATTTGCTTACACTTTTATTTCCTTCCCCATCCCCAAATATTGCTAACTGAATGAGGTTATCACTAAATAAATATTTTTTTCTTAAAAAATGACACATTGAGAAGTTGCAGCTGTACAGTCATGTTCTCTTATTGCTAATACTCACTGTAGATTGTGTTTTTCTTCACCAGTGCTTTTCCAAACTGGAAGTAGGTGGTTTTCTCTGTGCACTGTTTAATTGAATCAGTTGAAGTGAATGGCAGTGGGCTCCCACCCTGCATGCCACCCTCGCTGTGAATTTTGAAACAGCACACATGGTTCTAATACAAATTTTGTCTATGCTGTTATTTTAGTGCTATTTTTTAATATAACATTTACAAAAACATTGGCAATCAAAGAACTTGTTACCGTTTGTGCTAATTTCAGGAGATGATCACAGGACTATGCAATTAGCATTGATTAAACAAGGAGCTGAATGGAGAAAGGCTACTTAGGAGACTGGGAGAGCAGGACATTTTCACTGCTAGACAAGGAACACTTAGCAATATGTTAATGAATCAAGACAGCTGGAGAATTCATAAAGGGCAAATCAGATATGATTGCTTCTGTTACAAGGCAATAGGTAGGTCACTGGGCATTATGAGATACTTAGGGTGGTATCCTGTTGTACTATGGGGAAAGTAAGAGATTTATGTGATGGAAATCCTGTTTCACAGCTCTAATAAGCTTGTTAATAACAATTCAGTGTGCCATGGCATTTAGTAAGGATTTCAGATTTTGTCATGTAGAATGAGGAGAAATATTCAAGTGGAAAAGGGAGAAAGACTTTGCAATGAACATTTTTTGGTACAGCAGTGTAGACTAGCATCATCCTCGGAGAGGCTTGCAGGGACCCTGATTTAAAGTCCAGCTGCACAGTGTGAAGAAAGGGTGGTTCTGCTTGTGTTGCCCCTGTGCCACCTGCCTGTCTGCCTGCCTTTAAAATGGGGCTACATTTGTAGAGAATTTGGTGGGGAAAATTACACAGATCCAGTTTGCTTTTGTCAGTACAACAGGCCATTGCTGCACAAAATGGCATGTGCCAAAGGCTTTCTGAGCTCTCATGTGAAATCCATCTTGCAAACAGCTCACAAATGCTTCCTTCCCTGTTTTGCAAACAGGGCGCTGTGGGTGAGAATTGATAGGTGCAGGCTGTGTTTCTCACCTTGGCATTCACCCACCTGCATGAGCTAAGCAGATTGATGCTACCACCTGGAAAAGGGGCAAAAATTTAGGGTGTTGAAATCTAGGAATGAGTTTAGTGAGTTCTGTATCCCTTTGCAGTGGAGTTCATGCTATGCAATGGTGTATCTAACTCATTTGTGCAGTAAGTGTGGATGCCTGGGTGGGTTGTGGATGGTAGTGGTCTATGAACCCTTTGAAGAATTCTCGTTTATCACCCAAATGAACAGAGTACTTAGATCATGCCATTTCCCATCTAATCCTCTGCAGACTTAACTGCCCCTGTAATTCCTTGGAAAGGCCATTCAACTTCCCTACTCTGCCTTCCTCCTCACACCCAAAATGCCAATGTCAGGCAACCCCTTAAGTCTGTTTTCTCTTCAGTTCAGAGAGAACTGAGGATTGGTTGTTTGGTTGTTTGTGTGTTTTTGTTTTTTGTTTTTTTTTTTTTTTTTTTAGGATTGTCCATGAGGATTGTTTTTTCTAATGGATGTTGCTTCTGGAATTGACCATTTTTATGTTCTACACTAGTGTGACTTATGTCATTACTATTTCACATCGTCACAAGATGCAGCATGAATTTGCACAAAACTTGATGGCAGAAGTTGCTTTTATTTTGCCTCTTCACTCAAAAAACCCCGTCTTGATTCTGTGTGTTTAACCACAATTCTGTGCATTTAAATGCTGTTTCAATGGTTCAGTGGTGGTTATAGTATTTTACTTACCGGTTTGTCTGGGATATGATGCGACATCTGTGAAACATGCATCCTCTGGTAACTGGAGAGCAGCCTGACGCAAAACCCTGTGGGTCTGAACAGCTCAGCAGTTGGGGAGAGGGGAGGGAATGAAAGTTTTTTGATCCCGACTTTCTGTGGCTGATTCTTTTCCCATGATTAACCCAGCTCTTTGAATCTCAGCACCAGTTTTTTTGTGTCTGAAACCCCTTTCTAGACTTGCCCACAAAGGGCAAGGGCTGTGTTTTTTGTTATAACCTCACTTTAGTAATATAACACAGAATATGTTTGGTCTTGCTTCCATATCATCTGCTCATTTGTAGACCGTACAATGTATTGACACGAGTGAGCAGATACAAACTTATTCTAAATTGCTTGTGCATAGTTCTGCTGTGTTTTCTGCCTTGGGTTCAGTTTAAGGAGGAAGTCTCAGACCTGTGAAGGTAGTGCAGTTTTTAGTCCATTGCCAGTTCCAAGTAAGATCCCACAAGGAAAAGTCATGTGGGTAATAGATATTGACTGTCAGCTTCACTTTTCCCCCCTTCCTTCTTCCTTTCTTTATTTTTTATTCTGTCTCCTTGAAGGAGTACGATCGGACTAATTCAGGCTCTGCCCTAATTGCAGTAGAAGCATGGGTGGAGGTATACATTAAAGCATAAAGATCAGGAATCTGCTAGATAAACATTTAATTTCTGCCTACTTACTTCAATTTTAAGTCTCAGAGGACCAACTTCCTATTATCACTGAACCTCATTATAGTTTTATCTCTGGTCTTATAATAAAATCAAAAGCATTAAGTAACTAGAGCTGTCATAGGCTTTTTATGATTGATTCAGGTAACCACTAATTGCAGTTTGCCTCTCAAATGCTGTGGAAGTTGAAAGTTTTTTGCTATATGTGGTGGTCAGATATCTTCTGAGATACTGCATGAAGAGAAGTTAATAGCGACCAGGGTTATTTAATATCCTAAATAAGGATACAGAGAAGGAAGTGGAAAGCAATCTGGCAATGTCTGCTGTAGCTGCTGGCAGGGTTTTGTTACAAACTGTATCAGCATGAATTAGAAAGGGGAAAAAAAAATATGTTGCAAATGTTCATATGATTTGGAAAGTGAATTTAGATTTGCTTGTATGTGTGACTATTTTCATGTTTTCCACGAAACTAGTTCATGTGGTTCCAATTATTCACTTAAATCCCATATTATTATTTTCAGTTTCCTGAGTGCATGATTTATGTAACTAAGAATATTAAAGCCAAATGCGCAAATTGAAATGCACTGCACATTGATTAAATTGGCTGTATGCATTACTTAAGTTAAATAAATTACATATGTTAAAAAATAAACGGCAAACTATGACTATAATAGTTACAATTTGCAATTCGAATGACCTATAAACCAAGAATTATTTGCTGACAAAATGTTTGAATAATATTGAATAATGAATACATTAGAGAATTTCATGATGTGTTCATCATGATTAATGAATAAGGAAAAAATACTCACCAAATATTATGTAAGTATTTGTTCAGTGGAAAATCAAATTCACAACAGATTATTTGGAAAGTCAGATGTAAAGGATGCAGGAGTGGGTAAGGTGGGATGAAACTGGTAAGGGGCAGTTTCAGAAGCAGTCTCACTGTCCCACGTACCTTAATAGCTATTGGATAATCTTAACAAAGGTACCTATGGGCAGCTCCTAGTCACCTTTGCAGCAATCCACCAGTGCTATGGCACGTAATATTGTTTTAAGAAGGTTGGCTTTGTGCAGGTATACATCTTGTTTTTGTGAACAAAGAGGAAAAATGTAAGACTGTGGTGATGCTACATCCATGGAAGGTCAGAAGGTGTGGTTAAAGTGCTCACTCCTCTTTTGCGTCAGAATTTGGACAAAATCCAGACTGAATCTTGCCTTGATGGTGCTCCCCTCTTCTCTACAAATGTATTCCATGTTCTTCCTATGCTTGTCTGTCCCTGTACTGGTGGGGCCTGGAACTGTTTCGCTCACCAATGGGAGGGGGAACCTCCTGGGTTGAAGCTTTTTAAAAGTACCTGGTAGCTAAGGGGCTTGGGCTCATTTTTCCTAAGAGTCAGTCTCTGTTGAGGTGTTTCAATTCCAGGATCTGCAGACAAAGTGAAGTATTGGAATGCCTGGGCAAATTGATAGGTCTAACTTCATAGAGCTCTTCCTTCATTGTCTGCTCTGCTCCTGTTGAAAACAAAATAGTATCCTAAAGCCCGTGGGCTGTTGAGCTTATAGTCTGATGAAAAAATTATACAAGAGACAAAAACAAACTAAGAATAGACCCTCCCTCCCCCCTCTCCAAGTCAAGCTATTTTTTTTAAATACCAGCGATCCATCAATTTACAAGAACCTTTCTAGCCTTCTACTAGAGGAACCCATTGTGTTTTATAAACCTTGCTAACAGTTAATGTATATAGTGATAATGCTAGTGAAAGGTATAGAGCTTTATTTTTATGCATAGACAAAGCTGCTCTATAGCAAAAGATTTTACTGTAGGACATTTAAAAAAAGATACATTACGAGATGAAGTGCTCAGAAGAATTAACAACAGATTGTATGGGGAACTTGAAAGGTCACACCAGTAATGATTGTATTAAGGGAAAAAGGGCATGTTAGTTAGGAATGGCCAAGTATGGATGTTAAATTTGGGATGGTAAATTATTTCACCTTAGCCGGGTAGGGAAATCTCTGTGCATTACTGAAGATATGGTGTTCCTCATCACCTTCCATCAGTCCTCGTTAATTGCTGGGAAAAATGCAAAAGGCAAGGTTAGTTCCAGTTGGTCGAGGAGTGGTGCCTTCAACATTTCTTTCCTGCTTAGTGCACATTCATCTTGAAATTTATTCATTCAAAGTGGGGAGATGGACAAGCACATTAGAGCATGTTAGCTGGGATGGGTTTTAGTATTTTTTTTTTTGTTGCTTCTTCCTTTCTAATAATGTGCAAAGTGCTTTCTTAATATTTAAAAAAGCCTTCCCTGTATGGTGGTTTTTTTATTATTTATTTTTTGGTCTTTGTCCACCTGGGGGGGGGGGGGTGGGGTATAAAATAGATTCTGAGTTGTTGCAGTCCTGGATGTTAGATAGTGCTGCAGGATTGCCTGTAGCAGCTGGGGCTTGCACAGCTGTCCAGGAGCAAAAGATACCACAGTTGCATATCCCCCGCTCTTTTCTGCATTTCTATCATTGTACAGTCCACCCCTGCCACAGCCTTTACAAAAGCTTTGTGGGAGGTCTAAAACCCAGTTTGGTTGTTGGAATATTGCTTGGAAATATTACTGAGTTCTGAGCTTAAAGAAGATCAGGGATGTGTATATGGAGAGTACTAACTGAAATATGTGGTGCAGTATATTATGGGTAGCATTTTTTTCTCCCCATTTATTTCTGTTATTTCCCTCAAGTAACACTGTTTTTTTGGGGGGGGGGGGGAGTGGGTTAAGGACTCATTTTTAAAGTTTTCTTTAGAACTACAGTTTTGCTGACTCTGCAAAGTGGGCATTTTAAAATTTTATTGCAGCGTTCTTATAGTGAGGTGAATTGTATTTCTGTCCTGTGAAGTACCACATGCCTGGCTCTGTTTTGTTATCTTTCACCTTCATGAAAGTGCATTTGAATAACAGAATCCACAAATGCAGCTTAGGAAGAAGAGAACAATATATGAATATGAGCAGTTCCGAAAAAGGCCTTGTAAAGTAAATAGGCAGTACTATTCTTACTGTAAGAAACCAGAGGCCTGATATTATCTGATGTTGAGCACCCTGTACATTGGTATCAGTCAGCTCCTCTAAATTTCAAGTCATAAAGCGACTTGCTAGTCAGCAGCTGGTCTGGGACTGCCAAAGAACCTTGTTCTCCCTATTATATTTAAATTGTGCTACCCTAACTGTAATGGCGTGTTGTGAAGATTAAGCAGGCTCAACATTTGAATTTGAAATTATTTTTATTTGTTACATTGATTTAACTGTTATAATCTATAAAATGTACTGTGTAAAACACAGAAAATGAAAACAAATGACCATCTGTGGCAATTTAGCGTCTTTTCTGTGATAAAGCTGCCTCTTCCTTTTTTTTTTTTTTTTTTTTATCTTGAAAAATTACCCTCAAGGTAATCCTTCAAATCTGTCTACAGGAGAGGAAAGTGTAAAACCTTTCACGTTTGCGTCCTACCCAGGGCTCTTTTTCTAATGTGGAAGTGCTTTTGCTGTTCTTAAGAGAAACCGATTAATTTTGATGGAATTTCTTGTATTAGGATGTAAATTAAGATGCTTGTGCTGAGAAGTACTACCTGGTTGCAAAGATGGTCTTTGTCAGAGCCTGTTGGACTCAGTGGAGAAGCCTCTCTGGTGTTTTTATTTTGCTTAGACCATATTCTGGTAAGTGTTCAAAATACAGATGCATCTGGGTTAATGGAGGACAGCAGATGCATGCTTGGGGTGACTCTCATTCCAGGCAGTTGTAGCACTGATAGGAATACAGAAGGTGCTCATTAGAGAGAAAACTATGGCTGTGTTATTTCTAATCATAAACCAGGTGATGGGATCCATCCTGGCAGAAAAAGATGTAGCTTATGCTTGTGCTTGTTATACTAATTTTATAGCAAATGTTTTGCTTTATGTAACAGAGCTTCAGGTACTGCAGGTTTTAAAATCGTCTCCAGCCAGATACTGAATTGCTCACTTCAGGAAAGTGAGAGAGAAAAGCCTGGACTTTGCAAGAGGTGGATGAGTGGGAGGTAAAATGCCAAGACCAGATCTCGCTGCTGGCAAGAGTGCAGGGAACTGGACTGAGAATGAGCCAGTGAGTCCTGCCTAGAGGAGCTCTGCACCTACTCTGTCAGGTAACCTCCTTGCATGGTAGGGTCAGTCACTGCCAGCCAGCCTTGGGACTTAAGTGGTGGCTTTCTGATATGAAACTCAGTGAAATGAGCCTTTTCCCTACTGACAGTGGGCTGCCTCTCATGTTTTAATATGTTCTGGAGGCGTTAGAATCTTTCAAACCCTGTATTAGATTTAAGGGTAAGGGTAAAGGATGTTTGGGTCTGTTGGTTTCTATAAAGCACAATTTTACTTCAATCAGTCAGCTAATCCAAGTTGCTTGAGACTTTTAAGTGTTCATATGGTTGGAAAGAGCAGGTAGTTTAAATCTCTGAAAGAACAGAACCCAGTTTGACGTGGAAGTTACAGAATTCATTGCACTGTCCAAAAGTGGAACAGAAGTAGTGAAAAATTGCTTTGCGTGCTGATGCTTTCTTAACACATCTGCTCTGCAAGTGTCCCTCTGTGGTGACAGATCAGAAAAAAAATGCTTTGCCTTTGGAGGATTTTCTAAATGGGTGGAATATGTTGAGATCTGCCCCTCTGTGAACAAAGCGCGATGGTGCTGGCACCTTGACTGGGCTGTCGCATCCATTAGGTAGCGACATTCGGTACGCAGAGAAGTACAGGAGCCTGTGGAAATACACAATTTGTTCAAAAGCAAGCTGGACAATTCATTTTCCTCATCAAAATTAACTATCTTTCTTGACCTAAAGAGCTGGCTGTCGTGTTTTAAGCTCCTGCTCATTACAGATCCAGCTTCTGCCTGCTTTGGTCACACTGTATTCATAGCAATTATTTCTCTTTTTTTTTAGGAAGGCTAATAAAATACTGCTTTGAGAATATTCTTAATCTTATAAGAGAGATCCTATTGTTTTCTCTTCCACTTCTGTGCCTCTCTTGAGTTGTGCTGGTTTTTACAGGTTTGCTAGATTGAGGTGTGCAAACAAGAGCAGTTCTGAGTGGAGCAGAAGGGTGCTCAGGCAGGGGCAGCCCCAGCAGCTGCTGCTCTGCTGCCTCCTCGCTGGTGCCAGAGCCCTGGAGAGCCAGGCTGGGGTCTGAGGGATGGGGCAAAGTGGATGTGGGATGGAGAGGATGGCTTGGTCCCAGCACCAGCTGTTGTTGACTGTCTCTCTGCTGTCCCATTCCTAGTTGCAGGAACAGCAAGTCTGACTCCTCATGTGTCTCCCACCAGCTGGAGCAACCCAGGCTTGATCCATGGGCAGCAAAATTCAATTTTGCCTGCACGGCTGGAGACCTTGAGCAGGGGCCATGTGGCAGCTGCTGCCCTCCTCAGTGCCGGTGTGGGCTGGAGAAGGAGGTGTTTAATTGCTATGTCTTGTGAAGCACAACCACATTCAAAAGGGACTTTGCTAGAATGTGTGCAAGACTGCAATCCCTCGCTTTAGCACAAAA
This sequence comes from Gallinago jamesoni, assembly GCA_025769975.1. Classification (NCBI taxonomy): domain Eukaryota; kingdom Metazoa; phylum Chordata; class Aves; order Charadriiformes; family Scolopacidae; genus Gallinago; species Gallinago jamesoni. The sequence continues at coordinate 9,463,398 of JAOQGH010000062.1, read as the reverse complement.
GTATGCTGTTCCTGCCTCTTAATTTTTCTAGACACTTTCAGGAGAGGAGTTGGGCTGAATACCAGGTGGCCAAATGGAAATGAAAATGCACTCATCCATTGAAGCATGAGAAAAAGCTAGTTCTGTCCCCTGGCTCCACTTTAATGTGATTGCCCTGGGTGCCTTTGCTCTGGGAAAGGGCACGTTCAAGCCGTGACTCAGAAGTCCTTGAATGGGTTTGTGGTCTGCGGGGACGGGGTGTAGCTCAGGAAGAGACAACTTTCTTTTTCCTCTCGGGTATTTATTTTTTTTAAAAAAACCCCAAAACCAACCAAACAAAATTTCCTGTCCTCAGCTGCAGTGTACAATGGACTCTGGTTGAAATGCCAGCTGTATTGACTTGTGTTTTCCCTCCTGTGCTATCTCTTCAAGAAAACTTTTTTCAACTGCTGACTACACAAAGACAACAGACAGAAGCTGTTGTACTGCTGGAGCTGCTGCTGCCTTATGCTGATGGGTATTTTTGTGCTGTAGCCTGTTGAGTGTATGTGATAATTGGCTTCCCTTTTGGTCTTTGAGGACAGAAGATGCAATTAGCGTGTCCAGCATATTTTCTTTTATACATTCTCAAAATTACAATTCTTTCAGGAACACTGAGGAGTCATTAAATTTGGACTTGGTTCTTATATTGTAAAATACCTTTGCTTACTGAGAATCAGAAGAAATTGCTTGCCCTAGCTGCTGCTCTGCTGGTATATTTGAATTCTGTTGTGGTGTCAGAAGTGCAAGTACAAAATCCTATTGAAGTACACCAGAAACTTAAAGGTACCGCTGCAAAACTCTTGAGACTTGGAGTTTACACTGAAGGACAGGTGTTGGCCCTCAATTTGTCTTTGAGGCAAGGATTGAGAACCTTGTAGGTGGATGATGGGGGATATTTACATGTTAAACTTTAGCTAGGATTTCATAGTGTACTGAAAACAACTTGCGTTGCACTTGAAAGTTTACCAACATCTGATTTCTAGCACCTTGCCACTTCTGAATAACAACACAGCCAGCCTACACTGCAATCTGGCTACCTGGATGAAGGCTGCATCTGAGGAGAAAAGAACAAAATGTGAGGAGCTTACGGTTTCAGGATTGCGTGTATCTGTGTATACAGGTCTATATGAATGTACTGAGGCAGTTTTCCCTGCTAGAGGTGACTGGAGACTTTCCTGGGATGTTGGAGAGCAGCTGGGCAGTGGTAAGATCAAACACTCTATGTCCTTTTGCCGCATGTCCTAAATCAGTTCTTTGCTGGCTTGTGCTTATATGTGGATGTACATTTATTCTTTGCTGGAACAGAAAAAGAGTGTATTTCTTTTTTTTTTTTTTATCCAATGAGAAATGGTAGCACAATGAAATGTCAAGATTTTGCAGCTTGAGAAATATGTGTGTTCATAAGAATTTATTGGGATTATTCCGATGTTGGAATAAACAACCAGAAAAGGTAAGAAGATGGAGCAGGAAAAAAAGGATGATTCCTCTAACTTTGCTTGTTCATGAATGCTGCTGAGGAAATATGTGACCAACAACTGCCAACTTCTGCAAGAAAAGAGAAATGTCTTCATTGGAGTCTGTGGGATTCCTTTGGGAAAAAAAAGTAGCTTAAATGGGTAAATTATCTTTTGGCAAAATTTGTGTTATGTGAGCCAGCAATGTGCCCTTGTTGCCAAGAGGGCCAACGGTATCCTGGACTGTGCAGGGAAGAGTGTGGCCAGTAGGGAGGTCATTCTTCCCCTCTACTCTGCCCTGGTGAGGCCACAACTTGAATACTGTGTCCAGTTCTGGGCTCCCCAGTTCAAGAGAGACAGGGAACTACTGGAGAGAGTCCAACGTAGGGTAACTAAGATGATTAAGGGATGGGAGCAGCTCCCTTACGAGGAAAGGCTCAAAGAGCTGGGGCTCTTTAGCCTTGAGAAGACTGTGGGGAGACCTGATCTACGTTTACAAGTATCTAAAGGGAGGGCTGAAGGATTTTGGAGTGGTTTCCAGCTATAGGACAAGGGACAACAGGCGCAAGCTGGAAGTTCCATTCAAATACAAGGAAAAACTTCTTTACAGTGAGGGTGACAGAGCACAGAACAGGCTACCCAGGGAGGTTGTGGAGTCCCCTTCTCTGGAGATTTTCAAGACCTGCCTTGATGCCGTCCTGAGTGATGTGCTCTGGGCAATCCTGCCTTAGCAGGGGGGTTGAACTAGATGATCTCTAGAGGTCCCTTCCAACTCTGACAATTCTGTGATCCTGTAAACAATACATACAAAAGTCTAGTTTTGATTCTGAATCAGTTGACTCACATTTCTATTTAACTCATTTCCTATTTCTTTTTTTTTGGGGGGTGGGGGTGGTGGTGGTGGTGTGTTTCTTTAAAAAAAAAAACAACAACACAACAAAAAACAAAAACCAAACCAGACCACAAAACCCAAAAGGCTAGGTATGGCCACAGTGCTCTGGCTTTGAACAGACCTGGAAGGACACCCCCAAACCTTGCTCTTCCAGACCTTGGCCTCTTCAGTAACCTGCCTTTAAAATGCCAGTGTTTACCAACAGCCACTTCAGATTTACAACAGTTATTGTCCTAATTACAGACAGAAACTGTTATCTAAAAGATATCTGTATGGAAGCTCTCAAATGCTGACATTTAATGGCAACCATGGGAGCTGGAGATCTGTTGTTCTGGAGAGGGTTCTAAAAATACTCTATAAAAAGTAAGTTTAAAATCTGTTACTGCCATATTTTAGAAATCTTCCCCATCACTGAATTTCATATTTCATTAGAAACTACAATAAACTAAAAAAGAAAAGTAAAAATCCACAGTAGGAATAAAATATGGCATTTGTGTTGATTTGGCTGTTTCTTTAGGGTTATTACTAGCAGAGCAAATTTGGAGCAAACCCTATTATGTTTTCTACTCCTGTCTGTCGAGCCTTAGGCCTGGCATATAGTCATTAATTTACCAATTTTGGAAGCATTTTTATCTAATAAAAAGAGAGGTGAGTAAGAGCCTGCACTTCATTGCAGACCCAAAGATACACTTTTGACAACATTATCTCAAGCCCCTGCCATACGGCTTCGGCGCTCAGTGGGGAGGAACAGGCACGTGGGGCTCTGCTCACCGAGCATCCCAGAGAGCCTGCTCTGCTGTGCTGGCCATTGTGCCGGGGAGAGGGGTGGCTTGGGAGCTCGAGTCTGACAGTGTTGGCTGGGACAACTCCTGGCTGGGCTAACGAGAGCCAATGTAGAGTATCAGGTGTCTTATTGAGAAAGGTGGGAAGGAATGAGGGATGAAGGGGGGCAAAATCTTTGGCTGCTGCTTAGCAATGCTTGACAGGCAGAAGTCAGTCACAGCTGGAGGTGGTTCATCTCTAGATCTTTAGGTGCACATGAGGGCTGAGATCTGCCAGCAGTTAGCAAAGCCAGGACTAAGTAGGCTCAGGGGACTGTGGATTGCCTCTGAGGGATGCCAGAGGTACCAGGAGGGCTTTGCATTGCACAGGTCTCAGTGAGTAAATCCAGTGCAACTCCAGGGGCAGTGATGTGGTCAAATCCAGGAGGATGAAGGTGGTGCTCTATTTGGACACCATCTCTGCTTGTTGCTTCTGTTTTCAGTTAGTTTGGCTTGGAAATGGAATTTTAAGCAATGCAGGCACTGAGCATCAAACTGTGCGATGGAGGTATGTGGTGGTAGGAGCATGAGTCTGGGATTGCCTTCAGCCAAGAGGGGAGAGGATGACCCTTAGGTGTCAGAGCCAAGGTACATGTGAAGGAGCAGCAAATATTGGGTCTGAGGTGGTGGCTGGGAGAATCTTCCTCTGTCCTGGAAGATGAATACTAGGGGAGCACTTAATCCCGTTTCCTCTAGTTAGTGAAAACAATGATATTAAATGGAAGAGACGGGGTATGGTAGGGCAAATTGTGTCAGAAGAGAGGATGGGGCTGCTGTTGTGCCCTGGGTTTTGTGACTGATCTCAGCTTAATATAGGTCAGATGTTGGGGAAGAGTCTGATCTCCAGTGGGCAACCTGTGGATCATGTTTGTCAACTGGGCCACGATCAGGGTACGCTGGTGTTGAAGATGCAACACACCTGTTTTTCACCTGTGACAAAGACCATGCATGTCTGTGCTGGGCCATTTTTAAGAGGAGATAACTTTTTTCTTGTGTATTTTGCAAACTTCTGGGGCAGTGGCATTGTCTGATAACTGTATGCAGTGTCCATCTGTCAGAGGATACCTGCTTGGTGTTTGATGGCCATCCTCAAGTCTTAGTGCTTTTGAATAATCTCGTCTTGTCTTAAAGGATTGATGAACCATAAGGCGTGCGCAGGGAAGGATTAGGTTCTGCCATTTCAAACAAACATCAGTGTTACTGTTCTGAACTGTGCTTCCCTTTCTTGCAGTGGTTGTTGTGGTGTGTTCTTCCTACATCTCAACTACAAAAAATGGGTTGCCCTTCAGTTTAGTTGGAAAAGGGTCAGAGTTGTAGCTGAAGGGCTGGAGAGGGAAAGGTAGGTTGGGGAAAACCAGCTTCATGATGGAAAGAATGGCAGTAACTCTCTGCTGGTTCCAGCCTAGCAAATGCTCAAGTTGCATACAATAGGTTAAGGCTGAGAGGCAGATAAAGGCATCTTGAAATCTCCCTTCAAAATTTGCCAGCTGTTAAAATGGTGGGATTAATATACCAGTTCTTTCCTAATAGAAAAGGATTGGGATTTTTTAGCTTTCATCAAGATTATGGCGTTGTTTAGACTTTTTTTTTACCCCCACACTTTTTTGTGCCTTTAAAAAGTGCCTTGTGTGGGCTGGAATAGCTCTGAAATGCAGCCAACTGGCAGGCCATAAACTAGCTTAAAGCAATAATTTTATAAAACTAAAATAATAGAAACCTGGGAAAAAGCAGTGTTTTGCATGCACATCTTGAGATCTGTGGAGTGTGTGCGCGCGTGTGCTTGTGGCTTGTGATGGGGGAGGCATTTGTCAGAGTACACCTGCCTGTCTTCTAAATTAGCTAACTGAGGGTTTGGTTTCCAGCGAGATCTATCTGTCCATCCGGCAGCCCCACGGTTGCCAATTACTACCTCCGCGAATGCTGTCAAGCCACCGCCACGGCTGGTGGTGCTGTGCTGTTGCTGACGCCTCAGCAATCATTGTTTTTTGTGGCTTTTTCAGCCGGTATTGACAGATGCCGGGGACAGTGCCCTGTCGGCAGAGGTTGGTCCATGAGCCAGCTTCTGCCTCTGCCCTGGTGGTGTGCAGATGCTCAGTCTGCCGGTGAGGCCCTGGTGCTGCCTTCTTCTTCTCTGGCTGATTCCTTCCTGCTGGTGAGACCCTTGGCATTTCCCCCCGCCACTTCAAACGTTCTCTGAAAACATCTTACCCTGTTTATGCTTGTGATGTATCTGAAGATCCTGCCGCTTACATATATTCCATGAATTTTCTTGCTCTGACAAGAGCGTGACCTTCTAAGATGCAGATCATTCTTGCCTTTATTGCAAAGCATCTTCTTCTTTCTTTTCTCCAATGTTTCTGAAGTTTTCTATTTGTACTAATGACTTCACATCCAAACAGGTCAATACCTTGCTGATTGATTCTGATATGTGTATTCGGCAGGAACCATCTTTCCCTAGAAAAGAGGTGTGGGGGGAGGAAATCCTACTCCTCTTCAGAGGAGTCTTGGCAGGCGTAATCACAGGATTTCTGATTCATGTCCAATATGCGTGAGAAGAGCTGACATCTTAGGGCAAGTTGCAGATACTAAGGGGCTAAGTAAAACCTGCTTTTGATGTTTGTGGATTTCTCTCTGCTAGATCAAAAGTGAAGTTATTAATTCAGTTGATCAAACTGCTCCCTTTTTACACTACAGTTACTGGGTTAAATGCTGTCTTAATCAGCTCAAATCTCTACCTTTTACTTCTGCAAGGCACCGCAAAAGTTAGACCTGTAACATTAGTCTGTTTTAATGAACCTGCAGCTAATGCTGAATAGGACAGGACTGCTAAAGGAGCTATAAAAATTGAGGTAGTAATTACATGCAGTCACATCATATTTAATGATGAAACTTGACTGTAAGTTTTTGTATGTGGAGGGTTTTGAGGTCTACTGGTACACTGAAATTTTAACCCCTTCCTGTATTAGCACATTGCATTTTCTGGCTGGTTTCTTCTCTTTTATTGATTTTTTTCTCAGCATGTCCATGCTGGGTATTCTGCCTGAATTTGGAAGAAGCAGCAGGACTGGGTCCAGTTCTGGTTCTGTGTTGCCATGCTTTGTGCTGGAGTTAGTGTCTTCATTTCTGTTTCTCTGCCTTGTCCGAGCTTAGAAATCATCAGTACCATAAGGGAAGTAACCGAGGGAAGGGTTCTGGAATCCATCTGCATTGATGAAATTCAAATCCCCAAGGGGCTCATTGCTTAGCAATGTATAACTTCCCTAAATGGTAACAGGAGTCTTGGCTGCATTTAAGATTGAAGGATCTGGTCCTAAAGCATCTGGGGTGTTAAACTGCAGTAGCAGCACAAGGTCATAGAGGAAGGGAAACCTTTTGACGTGGAAATACACAGCAGGCGCTCAAATGCGGGATGTGTTACTTATTGGAGGCTTCAGCTTTGGGGAAAGGCCAGCTCTTTTGGCAGAGGAAACGGAGTGAGGGTCCTGACAAGGTGGTGACTCCAGGGTGGGTTAAAAGGCCTAAAGGAGGGGGGATGTACACAACAGTCTTGGAGGCTTTCCTACAGAGAAGAAGTGTAAAGCCCCAAATCCTGCTCCTGGGATGTTTTACAGACTCACTGAAGTGAAATAAAAAACCTTGAAAAATTTAGGATTCAAGCAGTTACTGCATCTCGTCCAGCAGGAGCTGCAGCGTGTGGCAATTCACCGAGGCAGGGCTGTGCACTCCAAAACCCCTCTGTACAGCCAGTGCGTGGTCTTTGCTGGTGTGCCAGGAGCCAGAGCCCTTCCCTGCTTACACCACTGCCTCGGCCGAGGCAATGGGCTTTTGTGCCAGAGCAGGGCCAGGCACTGGCTGAGATCCTTAATTACACATTAGAATTATAAAACAAATTGTTTATAGCATGCTTTTAAAGAAGGAGCAGATAATACATACCAATGCCTTTTTAATGTAAAGCTTAAGGTAGTCTGTGGTATGACCAGGTTTCATTCTATTTTGGTTTATTTATTTTTTTTTTAAACTTTAATGCTGTCAGATGCATTATCCATACCTAGATGCCTGCTGTTCACTGTGCAGGTTATCTCCACCATGACAGCTCTGTAACTTCAATGTCAGATACACTGCTCTTGAGTCAGAGTAGATTTACAGATTCTATTATACTTCTATTGAACAGCTCTTAATCTGGGCAGAGGAAAACATGCTGCAACCAGCACGTTTTATCCTTTGCCTTTAGTGTTAGAACCCTTTATGGCAGTGTTGGACATCGTGTTACAAATAGTCCAACACCAGCTCAGTCTCTAACACTGTAGAAGTCCCATAACCCTGTACAAGCTGGAGGCAGTGGTTTCTGTTGCTCCCAAGCATACCCAAGTCTGAATGCAAACTATCACTGGCATTAACTGAAGGTATTTGTCTGTGTAACCTGGATATAGTACACAGGTCACTTAATGTTGCTTTCTGCTCTTGTGCTGCATTCCTGTATTACAACCTTCATGTAAAACAAGAGAGTTAAGTCTTAATATAAAAGCTGTCTTCAGCCCCTTATTGTTTTGGCAGCTTTATTTTTTTACATCACAATTTCTTTAATAATTGAAGATTATATGCGTGAAGAAATGTAACTGCTCTGTGCATGAAAAATGACATTTGTTTTGCTTGTATGATTTTGCAAACAGAGTTACTGCATTATTTAGCCTCTTTTGAGCAGCACAGCGCATGATGCTGCCCTTGACCTGTAAGGAATAGCAATGGCAGCGCTCTGTGTATGTAGCACCTTGTTATAATTAGCAGTGTTTCTTTCCTTTTTTAGTTGTAAGCAGTATAATATAAATTAGCAGTACGTAGGTAAAAGCATACCAAATACTTTAGGAATGCTATGAATGTGAATAGCCCCTGGTGGGTTTTTTTTAGTTTTAGTTTTTTCTTCTATTGCTCAGCTTTCTCCAACCAGCTGCTTTGACCTTGTATCTGCCTTGAGATTCACTCCTTAATACCTTTTTTTTTTTTTTCAATTGATCCCCGCTGTTAGTGCTTTGAATGGCATTGACTCAACACTGTGGTTATTCCTATAGCTCAGCGGTTCCGCCTTGTTTCAGCTGTGCTGAAGTCTATCTCTAATCTTTGTCCCCTTTTTGTTCGTTAAAGAGAAAGGAAGGAGGAAGGTGAGTTGGAATCCATCACTGGGAAGTATACAAGTTGATTTTTTTTTCCTGTTTAAGGAGCGGAAGGACCATGGATCTTACGTGCCAATGTAGGTCATGAAAATGTATAATCAGCTTACACTTGTATCCACACGCTGCCAGGAAGTAATCCTGCTTAGCATCGCTTTATGGGGTTTGGAGTCTTTCTGAACCTTCTAATCCCTGGTGATATTTAAATAACATGTTGTGATCACCATTTGGCTTAATTCATGTAGAAAGGATGGATTATACAGATGTATCAGCATGGAAATACGCATGTGCCTAGATATACATACACAGAATGTATGTATTCAACATGTAGAATAATTTTCATTTGCAGACTATGGGCTAAACCCTGGAACATGCTGGGACAGCTTTCTAGACAGGTGGTCTGAGAAAGTACAGATACTACAATGGTGATCGGCTGTGCTATTTTTAGGTGGAAGTTTTGTTCTAAAACTAGAAGAACTGCCATGATCATCCCATTTCTGCAAATAAAGCTTAGAGAATGTTTGCTACTTTGACATTCAGGATGAGCCAGGTGTGAGTTCCCCCCCCCCCAGTTAGCTAGGTTCTTAGCCAAAGGGGGTCTGCCCTGCAGATTTATGATTTGAAAATAGCTATGAAGAGCTGCTTGGTGAGTCGTGCAGAAGGCAACAGAAATTTCTCAATCTATGGCATCCTGTACCTAAGCAACCTACTCCTACCACCCACAAGCAGACACTGTTTCTGCAAAGCATTGAACCCTATGGAGGTCTATATATCCTGCAGACACCACTGGCCAGGGCTGTGCTTGGCCTTTTCCTTGGAGAGGAACCATTTGTGAAGGCTCACCAGAGTCAACGGGAGTGATGTTGGCTAGAGTTCCTTCCTTGTTTGCCACTTCCAGTGGTGAAACTCTGGATACAAATGTCCCTCATCCAGCTCCCCTGCATTTTGTTCAACCATCTGTGTTTTCCCTCATCAGCTGTGGTGTGGATATGGGACATACCACTCTGTACTGTTGGCTAAATCCTTCTTGAGGAATTTACCCAGCACATGTTCCAAGCATGGGTCCAAAGCGTAGCAGTTACTATTCTGAGTTAAGCTACAGTCCTGTCCTGGCTTGCTCCAGTGACCAGTCACATACCAGCAGATGAAAACAGTGTGCTCAGGAGGTGCCACTACTGACTTTGGGGGACTGGCTGGCAGTCAGCAATACACATATATTACCTGTAGCCCTACATTTGTCTTTAGTGAAACTCAAAGAAAATGTGTGATTTCCACTGTCAGAGGGATGGACTTCAATAAAGTCTAAAGCACAAAAATGAGTAAATAGATCCACCTCTTAATGGAACAAATAAAAGTGCTTAAACTCAGCCCTTGCACTTGTGCACGTCCAGCTCTGGTGGCAGCGTGCAGTTAGCACTACTGGGTGCTTTTGGAAGAAATGTCAGAAACAGCAACAGTATCTGCAGTAGGAAGCCAGGTTGTGATTCATAAACACCAATTTCAGATGCAAGGCATGCTTTCCAGATTAGAATCAGGTCCATACAATGGTGTCATTATGAATTTATATTAAAGTCCTTTCCACTGGCAGGAGAAATTGCTATTGCAATAACACTCATTCTATTGTTAATAATAATTGAAATGCTTGGAATAAGAAAATACTAGCTGATATTTAAACTACTTATTATCAAATCAAAGTTCCTTAGATAAAATCACTTAATTAAGCTGCATTCTATTTGCTAAACATCTCGATCAGTATTGAATAGAGGTAAATAACACTCCTATGATTTCTAATACCAGCTAGCATATTCATTTCTTGAAACGTTACTACAATAACCAGCATTTTTGGAAAGCTGTGTTGTGTGGCCAGAAACTGATCTGCTGTGCAGTTGGAGAAGGATTATTAGCTTAAAGCAAATGTTCAGTTACACACAGAAAGTCTTTGAAAGCCTCCAAATACTGTTTTGTGAATCAAGGTTTCTTTTGTCTTCTGAAGTTATTATTTTTTATTGCTATGGATATTGACACTTGGAAGCTCAGATGATTTCTTTGACACAGCCATGCAAGTTGTTACTGTGCATTACACATAAATTGACATTTCTCCTTTTTTCTTTTTTTTTTTTTTTCTGTAAGACTCTCATTACTCTTGTCCTGCTTTGCACTGAGGACTATTCAGAGAGGTAACTCATGTCACCACGATAAGCACTCTGCAACCTCCTTCATTTTTCATTGCTACCTGAAGGACGTTTGAGGAGGGAGATGCTGTTAACCTGCAGAATTTTTATCCTGAGGAAGTATGATGATTCAGTGGGTTGCCTTATTGAACTGTAATTCAGTCATAAATACTAAGAAATGATGTTTAAAGGATGTTAAATCTCTGACATACGATGACGGAAGAGAAGTTGGTACTGATGACTAGAAGTTGATCCTAAAAATCCTTGATCCTCCAGGTAGACTAGCAGATTGTGATCTGCAAGTAAATAATTTTTCCCTTTCTCAGCCCTGCAGGGTGATGTGCACAGTTTGATTTCTGCACCTGCTCAGAAATTCACTGTAGTATTTGGAGTTGCTGAAATCTGGAAAGTATTTCAGGTTATTAACTTGTGTCTTCTGCATATGGAGAGAGGAAAACAAGCTTTGGCACAAGTGCAAGAGGGATTTGTTGGGATGATTGCAGTGTTCTTTGTGGTATCCCAGTAACTAAAAAAAATAATTATATGAATCTCATTTTGAAAAAAGAGTTAGGTTTCAAGCACTTAAATCCCAATGATTCCTGTGGAACATGGTCTCATAAATCACTGAAGTAATTTTTGATACTTTACCCTGTCACCTTTTCTTTGCAGAACTTGCTAATGGATTCCGGTACATAAGTTGTCACTAGCTTTTAAAACTGGTAATTAGGTCCAGTTCTAAAACAAACACATTTTTATTAGATGATTATGATCTTCTAGCAAATAATTATTTAAGAAAGCATAACAAATGAAACCGTTTATTAAAAGAGCCCTGTTGACAGGATAAGCACTACTCTGAGTACAGAACTGCTTATTTTAGTGCTTGTTGAGCACCTGTCATGAGGTACCTACTTCTGGTAATGCTTTGTTGACTTGTGATTTTAATTACTGTAAATTACTCTTGAGATTGGTGAATATAGGAGGAAAAAGTAATTTACATCAAATGTTTCTTGTTCTGCATTATATTGAGGCTATCTCACCCTGCATGTGTTTTTTGATAGAATGGATATAATTGGTTTATTAGAATGCTTCTACAGAAGGTGCTCCGAATTTTCGACTTTTAAAGAAGATGCTTAAATGATCAGACTGGTAAATTTCATGCTAATGAAACTTCAGCTAGCTAATTAGCAAAAAAATAATAAATTCATTGTTAAAGTAATTGTTCAGCACCCTTCAATATCAAGTCTTGCAATTTGCAAAACAGCAAGGAAGTTTAAAGGATTAAATTACAGTTTCAATACAAGAATTGGCAGCACATAACACTTCCTGAAGGAGAAGCTGTGCTTTCTAATGAAAATGATTTCTGATTTATCTGGCCTCCTATGATTTTTCTGCCATTACTCCTAGACCTGGATCAGAACAGAATCCTGTGATCCAAATGCTGAAAATGTGAGAGAATTTGGACAGTGATAAATATTTCGCAGCTGGTTCTCTCTGCTTATGAATGAGCTCCGCTAGAAAATCTGGCTCCCACAATTAAGTGATTTAGAGACCTAATTGCAAGGCAAAGGGGAATTGTAAGCTCCTATTTTTGTGACAACCAAGGTAGTTTTAGATTCTGAATTCAAATGGTGGAACGTATGGAAATTACGGGTCCAGACTTGGGCTCACAATGAGCTTTGCACGACAAAAACCCCAAAACCAGTGTTGGAGAGAAGCTCATCCACAAGAACGGAGAATGGGTAAAATGATGGTCATTGGTGTTGGTGCAGTGGAAGACGCTGCAACCGCAGAATAAACTATCGAAAGGAGAGGGAGCCAGGAGCAACAGTATCACTTAATTGTATGCTGTTCTTCACTGCTCTCCTAAGTAATTAGTAATTATTTATTAGGTTAGTAGCCACAGGCTACAGCTGAGATCAGCTCTTGTTTGCTAGAGTTTGCAGTCTTAATAGATAAGATTAAAGGGTGAAGGGGCAAGGAAGATGTATCGAAGTGGTCAGTTGCCTGAGGTTGTGCAGCACATCCCCTAGTTGACTGTGGTTGGGAGATGGCTTGGCTCGGCCACTGCAGCTGGTGGGAGGGATGAGAGCCCCAGCAGAGCTGGGGAGAGGCTGGGAGTGTGGTGCTGAGATTGAGTCTCCAGAGTTGCAGCTTGGTTATTCTGGTCATGAGAATAAGTTATTTATGGCTCCGGAGGGTGAATTGTAATTTGGACAGTGAAGAGAGGTACGAGAAAGGATAGGAAGAAAGTTGTGCATTGTGGCTCTCCTGCATCGTGTGCTGAGGAGCAAACACCCTGCACTGGGCAAAGGTGATGGGAGACCAATGGGCATACTCAGCCCCGGTGGTAATTCTGTACTTGGCCACTTGTTAATTCTGTTGATTTTCTTTCGCGGTACAGTTGTATAACACTTAGGGGAACAGAAGGCACTGAAGGGTGTGTAGGAACAGAATGGCTCCTGCCAGGAGCACAGATGGTTGAAGAACAACCACCCTCAGCAGCAACGCTGGGGGTTTTGTGTTGGGTTTTTTTGGTAGCTTTTTTTCCTTTTTCTCTCCCCCCCCCCCCCTTTTCTTTCAAACCACAGTTTTAATTCGGGAATAGTTTGAACAGAAATAATCTGATCCTTCCCACTCCTTCCTGGGGTCTGCATGTGTGTGTGTGGCCTCTGGGCATGCAGTGTGATGGCAGCTAGTGGTGTTTTGTCAAAGGAGGGAAGTTCCAGATTTTCCCTTTATCCAGAGAACAGGGAGCATCTCTGCCCTGACCAATGGCATGTCAGATCCCTTGGGGTTGTCCATGTAGTTGTGGATTCTGTTCTTGCTGCTTTTTATCATTGTTGTAATTTATAGAAACCCTGGCACGTATTAAAATGTGGAGGTTACTTAAGTCTTTGCAGAAACTGCACAGACCCCCTTCTCCAGATATTGTTGTCATGGCACGAGGCTTTGGACTGTGATAGGACAGCATTAAAAAAGACATAGCTCAGACACTTTCCACTCAAGGGGAACTATGAGAGCAGATTTGTGAGGGCAAGACGTGTGCCAGAAAGAAATGGAAGGGAACAACAAGAACCAGTGAGCGTGTGTTGCTTTGCCAGTGAAGCGAGGAACAGGCATGGATGCACATGTGTTTGGACATGTTACTGTCTCAAGTGCAGACCTACACAGAGAGAGTCTTTTTAGTGGAAAGGGGTTGTACATGTTCATGGAAAGCCAAACACAATGTGGTTATTTCCTAAGGGATAAAGTTTTTTTCCTGTCCTTTAACAGCTGTATTTGTGCAGGTTTTTTTTTCCATTAGCGCTTAGGTAGATGGAGGCAGCAGTACCCTGCAGGTTTCCTTGGGGAGGTGTTGATGCACAGCTGCTGTGTACATAAAATAACTTGGAATAAGTGTGATACATCCCTGAGTTAAAATGAAATGTGCTTATGTAAAATATACAGTTAAACATGTTATTTTTGTGGAATAAACTGTATGTGCACATATGTGCCTATGTATATAAAGTTGTAAAGATTTTTTTATTTTCTTGGTGGTGAATGTTTCCATATTGCATTTGTGTTACTAGACTGAGTAATTAGGAGGATTAATAAGGAACTAAGATTCCTGATTTTCTGTGTGTTTTTTGTTTTTTTTTTATAGCTGATTTCCAGCACTCCTTTTGCCTGGCACCTGAGGGTGTTAGTGCTCTGCCCTGGAGCGGTGTGCTAAGTGAGGTTCTCGGGCTCCTCCTTTGCAGAGCAACCTTCTCGGAGAGCTTGGGAAGGGCTTTGCCTTTGATGATTGTCCTGCAGCAAGCCTCTTATGGAATGGTTTTTGTTTGTGAGTTTGGATGCATGCAGATGGGCAGTATTATGTCCCAAAGGGTGCAAGTGGGCAGTGACTGCTGTCCTGTTTGGTTCCAGGGGAGACAGAGGGTGCAGGCGCCATGGTCCACCCTTTGATTTATCCTTCCTGCATTGCATCCTCTTGTGTGATCATGAGGCACCATTAGAGCTGCTGTGTCTGTCCCACGTTGGGTCTGTGCCACCCTTAAGGGTGCGCATGAGCTCTGCCCTTCACCTCGGCCCGCTAGGAATGTCACCAGTGGATGCTGACTTGAGCAGAAGCTGCAGGTACTGCGGGTGAGGGCTGGAGGTGCCTGAGTGTGGTGACAACTCAACTCTGTTCTTCTCTCAGCATGACTTAGTGATTATGCTGTGACTCAAAAGTATAATTATGTGTTGCTGGAGGAAAAGTTGAAAGTGGAAAGTGCACTGTTCCTTTGGAGGGGGCAGACAGTCCACGTATTGACTTCAACCATGATGTGCCCATACAGGATGGGAGGACATGGACAAGGGAGGCGGGGGAGGGAATTCGCCAACAAATATGCAGACAGAAAGACACTGTGGCTGGGCTTACAAATTAGTTCTGCATAGCATTCATTCCAGTGCTCTGTGGCTTAATTTTAAAAAAAGAAAGCCTCATTGACCTTGGTTGCAGGGTATGGAGTTCACATCCAGCCCCAGGGCTGGAACCGGGCACAATGGTGACATTGCTGAAACATGTTCGGAAAATCTTACCATTCTTACACTCTAGAGGAACTATTTGCAAATAATTTGGGGTTAGCTTTGCAATTGCACCCTCGATGTCTTCAAGGCCAGGTTGGATGGGGCTTTGAGCCACTTAACCTAGTGGAAGATGTCCCTGCCCACCACAGGGGGTTTGGAACTAGATGATCTTTAAGGTCCCTTCCAAACTAAACCATTCTGTGATTTTCTCCTGGTGTTATGGAATTTAACTGATGCATTTTGACGTTAGAAGAGGAGGAAGTACCCTTCTAGGGAAGCAGATGTGAGGAAAGGATATCCGTGCTTTTTCCTTACTGTGGCATGGAGTTCCTTATTTCAGCTCCCAGCCACTTTGTCACTCTGCCAGAAGTCCTTCCTGAGCTCTAGGAAGAGATGGAGGACCATACTGCAGTGCGAATAACTGAACTTGCAGTGGCAGAGGGAAAACATGTAAGTATAAAATGCTCCCCACTTCCTACCCAACGTTAGGAGGTTTCCATTTCAGGAAGGAAGTGTGGGTCTGTTCTGTCATACCTGGGGGTGGGAGAGCCTCGTGGCTTAATTAATGCTACACGCCTCTGCTCCACAGTTGTAGACTGTAAACAGAGCTGATCAAATGATGGTGTGGGAGAGGAATTGTTTAAAATAAATTTTAATAAATTATAAATAATGTATGAGTTGCTTCTGTTTAACCAACTCTAGCTAGCCAGCCGGTATTGCCAAGCTTATGAAACACAGCATCATGTCAGTAATACTCATGTGAGTAATTACATTGGTTGTTGAATGTGTCTCATCCATGTCGAATTCAACTTTAGTGTATGATAAGAAGACCTAAAGTCCCAGTCAAACATCGGGATTTTATTTCTCTTGGCACTCACTAGAGGATGGCTCTTATCTGGCTGTATCAGGCACTCTGCAAAACCAAAATTCAGTGGCTTTTCTGCTCTTTGAAAGGGAGGGAAGGGGAAGATTTCAAATCCTACTTCTACCTGCTTGGTTGGTCAGAGGTTTGGGGAATAAAGGAAACTAGTTTAGATATGGGCTCTATTGCTCTGTCCGAATTAGCTGTGCGTATAGTATGGTTTGCTCCATGCAGCTTCACAAATGGACCATAAAATAAGAAGAGATTAGAAGAAGTGAGGGGAGTCAAAAGCCGCTTTGATGAAGGCAGCTCTGCTGGGACTCATTGTACTCCCTCCCTTGGCTGTCCCAGAATGGTGCTGATTAAAGAGTTGTGGAGTTTGGGGCCAGGGCAGAAAGGGCTGGAGTGAGCACAGCTGGGATTGCAGTAGATTCTGAGCTGAAGTTATGACGCTGATTCATTACTGAATTTAGGAATTCTCTTCACAGGTGCATAGGACTTGCCTTCCATTTGTTGCCAAAGAGCATTAATAGTCTTAATGTTGTGCTGCCGGCTAAGGGCTTGGGAGAGCTGGATTCAGCAAAAAAAAAAAAAAAAAGGATGTGTTATTTAGCTATTATAGAAAGGAGCTAAATAGCATGAATCAGAAATTTTACTTTAGTGCTTTAGTGGAGGTTGGACATCTAAAAATCTTCATGGCCTTATGCCTCCACATTTCCTTCCGACAGGAATAACAGCATTTCCCTGCCCCTGGGGTTGTTGTGAGGGTATGTAGTGCAGTGGAACCCGTTTAGATAAGCAGTCGGATTCAGTGAGGATTTCTTTAATGTTCTTTTATCCTAACAAAATCAGCATTAGATGGAATACAGTACAACTCACTGAAGACAGGAAAGCCAACAAACGCCTTTTTCGTCCTTGTAGAAGACTGAATCCCTGCATATTTTTCTTTATTTAAGAGGTATTCAGGAGGCAGAACAAAGCTCTGCTATCACCTCCAGGCAAGTGACCTAAACCATTTAAGCTGAAACATATGACTCGGAGGAAGTATTTTGCAAAAACAGATGCACAGAAAGTCAATTTCCTATTCATATTTTGTTGTGGCAATTGGTACTTTAAAGAGATGGCAGACTTAAATTAGCTGGAAAAGTGACATCTTTAATTAGGAAAGCCTCTCTGCCAGCACATTGAACAGTTGCCAGTTTCTCAGCATTTAGGGACCATTGATTGCCAACAATGGCAGCTAAACTGCTTCTGGGTAGAAACTAATTGAATTTTCTCAAGTTAAAACGAGGATGTGAAGTTAAAGCAAGATGAACTCCTTTGCTTGTGCTTGTTTTACTTACCGCTGTGATATTCTCAGCAGTCCAAGGGCTGTGCTGCACATTGGCGAATGGTGCTGCCTGGGGCATGACCGTACTGATCCCTCCAGCCTCGGTCATTCCAGGACTCTGCTGTTGCCATTCACAATATAGATCCACGTCTGCTCTGCTGGCCCTCCCATGCCATTTTGGTGGCCGTGTTCTGAAAGGACTCTATTCCTGGGTTAGGTTGCTTTTATTTAGACTGGTACTGCCATGATGGGAGCTGATGGAGCTAACCTGAGGAGCTGGGCTATATCCTGAACAGCATCGCTAAGCCAGTGCCACCTACTCATTTGAGATGGGTGTGTGGCAAGTGGTTGACATGAACAAGCTGTGATGCTGGGTTATGAATCTGTGGGGGAGTTGCCAGCTAGACTTCCAGTGGTGCATGGTTGGTGTTGGTTGCAGGTCTGCTCCTGTTCCTGTGAAAGGGAGGGCTGAGCCTACTCTGAGGTAAAGCCAGACTGGCAAAGACCTGGGGTTGGAAGGATTCCTGCCTTTGTGTGGCTGCAGTGTGTGTGCTTTAGCTGTACTTCTGTCCCTTCTTCGTTTATTTCCTCAGTCTCAGGTTCAGCTTCTCTGGAGCCAAGTCTTCAGGTTTAGCAGTTCCTGCCCCTGCGAGCCCAGGGTCTTTTCTCTGAGCAGGTTCTCCAACTGCTCTTGGTAACCATCCAGGCTGAAATCTCACATGGTATCAGTTCTCCTCCCATCCCATCCTTCCTCTCTTGCTATCGCGTGGTCTGAGGAGCAGTGTGATTAACATTCTCTGAGTGCCCCTACAAATGCTGCCCAAACTTTTGGCTTCATGGAGCTCCTCAGGGGAGTACTGCTGCAGTGAGGCTGGCTTTTTCCTTCTTCTTTTTCCTCCCTTCCCTCCAGGACTTTTTTTTTGCCAATGCAAAATCTGAAAACTTTAGGATTAGCTGCCTAACTCGTGTGGAAGCTACAAATGCTTTGCCTGAACTGTCTGCCTCGGGTCCGTGCTTAGAAGAGGAACTCAGAGACATAATTATGTATATCCCAGAGGGCAACTCAGTTTCTTATTTCCCTCTTTACCATCATCTTGATTTATCTCCATTTGTCCCCCTTTCCTTTAGCAGGGGTTTTGGAGGATGGTCTCTGCTTGTTTCCTTCACAGTTTGAAATACAATTCTAGATCAAGTTAAAATATGATGCTGGTCTTGGGGGAAGGAGCCTGCTGGAAGATGATCTCATTCTAACCATACAGAATGTGTGCTTATTAAAGTTATTCAGCTCTGGCAGACTCTCTTGGTGCTGTAAGGAAATGATTGGGGTTTTGGTCTGTCTCCCACGTAGAATCTTGGCAAAACTTAAGCTTTTTAACTTAAACTTTGGTTTTGATGCGAATAGAAGTATTTTTTTTTTTCAGTCAACCTATTCTACCCCCAGGTATTTCCAGGACTTTGTTTTCCTGTTAAACATTCAGGAAAATTTTGAGGAAGGGCAGTTCTTGCCTTGCCATGTAGCCTTTCATCCCTGGCAGAAGACAAGCAGCAGGAGAAAGGAAAGGCTCCTCAGCAGCAGCTGCAAGGGAAGGCTTTATTCAGTGTACTCAAGAAAGGCAACTTTGTGAGGCATCAGCTGAGTCTCTGCTGGGCAACGGCTTCCAGCTGTTGTTTGCTTTAGAAGTGTGGGCTCCTGACCCAGAGGTGTGGGTTTCTCCATCAATCTAGCCCTGTCTTATAGCTCTTTATTTAAAAAAAAAATATGCTTCTCCAGCATGTCTCATCATGAATTATCTACCTTTGCTGTCTGCAAGAGTCTTCTTAAAAGAAAAAGAAAAGTAAAAGAAGCTGTTGGGATGGGTGAAAAGTTGAAACATATTTGAAGATTGAGCAGGAGAAGGAATTCAGTTAAATCTTTTGTTAGAATAAAATCCTTTTTCGAGCAGCTGAGGGTAAATTATTCAGCTTCCCCCTTTACCTTCTGGTGTTAATCTAGAACAGAAATATTTTGCTTATGAAACGTACATTCTGCTTTCAGGTACTTTACAAGTGCTTTATTCCTATTACGAATAGAGTGAAAGGAAAAAAGATCCTCACACGTTTTATAGGTCCACTGTCAGGGAGCTTGCCTCTTCCTAGCAGTAGGTGGGAAAGGTAAGGAGACTTCCACAAGGATATTATCTGTGGAGATACTGAAGGAGATTTTCTCATCGCTGTGTAAAATGACAGCAAACATATTCCCTAGATTTGGAAGAAAAAGTTAAAAGAAGAAAAGGCAAAGATGTGGTGAAGATAGGTTGTTCACTTAAGAGAAATGTTCTGGGAATAATCTGCATGGAAAGTGAAAGGGACAAATCGCTGAGGAGTGTATGAAGGTTTGAAATGAAGGCTGTGAAAAGTCTCTTTGGCTGTTACCGGGGAATGGCAGGAACAGACAAGTGCCTTGAGGAAATTGAGATTTCCTGTGTTTCTGTCAGCCCAGACACCAGGACGTGGAGGCCATAAGAGGCTGCTGCCATGTGTCCTGCATTGCAATGAGGATGGAGGAGAGGATGGACAAACAGGTGGCTGCTGATGGGGGGTCAGACCTAGCTGATGTCGAAGGGAGAGAAATGAATACTAGCAGAACACTGTGAGGAAGAAATCCTGGGGAATGTGTGAAGTGCTTCCCCAGGGGAATAAAGAGGTCCTGGAGCAGATGAGGGTGAGATGCAAAAAATCCCTATGATTAAAAAAGCTGTGTGAGCACTGTGAGAGACAGGAGTCCTGCCCTGTGACGTGGGTCTGAGGAGTTTCTCAGCAAGCAGCATGGTCTAGACTTTTGATGCAATTTGAGATTTTTACTGTTAAAAGAGCTGGAATGTTAACTGCTGTAAAGCAGATTTCTGGTAGTTGAAGAAGGCCAAATGGCTGAAGTTTCTCAATTAAACTGCAAAGACTGGGGAGGTTGGGGTTTAGCTGAGAAAAGGAGGTGCTTTCTCCCTCTCATAAGACCAGAGGTTTGTTCAAAGAAATTGTGAAAACTAGCAATACTATCAAAAAGCCTGTGGTGTCGCAGGGGAAGCTTCCCCTCCTTCCCTTGTGGGCAGGCATGGCCGTTTGTACTCCCAATTCTTTGGTCTTCTTTTTACTGCCCTGGTGTGTGCGGCGGGACTCACATTTCCTCAGAGGAGCAAAGCGATTTGGTGTAGTCAAAGGTTTTGGTGTGCTGTGAAACTTCAGAAGTTCATTGTGTGGTGTCAAGGGGGAGGAAAAACCTCCAGTAAACCTAAATGTTGAATAAAATATGGACAGGGGCTTTAATGTCCAGAAACTGAGAAGGCATTTGGGGCTTTGTGGCCAAACAACTGTTGAAGTTGGCTGGTGATGAAACAAAAAGAGAGCTCTTGCTAGTGTTTGCAATCAAAGCTGGTTTTCCCCAATGCTGTTGAAGATTTACCAGTTTCTTTTACCTATTCAGTTTTGCTATTTGAAGATGTAGGATTGGCACAGGCTTTTAAGAAGATTGCTCAGATTTGAGGTAGGCAGAGTGCAAGCACATCACCTGTGTGGACAGCCCTGGGCCCCTATAGCTCCTGAATGTGTCTCTGGAAGGAATGTGTGGTGTGTCTCTACTCATGTCCGTCTCTGCTCATTGTAGGAGAAAGTGAGCTTTGGCATCATGTTAAACCTCCCTGTAGCTTGAATCCAGCCTGGCAGCAGTCCTTTTACCATGGAAACAGGACTGGACTAGTTTCCTCCTTTCCTGCACATGTTGTGCATGACCTGAGAGATGGGTAATACTGCAAAATTATCTGCAAGGGGGCAGGTTTCCATTATCCTGGCCAATTTGATGCTCCTGTTGGGAATGCAGGCTTGTGAAAGTACTCTTTGCCTCCCAAGGTTCGCTGCAAAGTGCAACACTTTGAGAGGAGGTTTGCTTCTAAGACGTACAAGAAACACATCCTGTTTCAGTGTTAGATGTAAAGGCTTTCAGTCTTACTAATCTTTTTCCTTGGAAATCTGCTGATTTGTATTGCAAATGTATTTGGATACTTCTTAAAACTTTGGGTTTTCTCCACCAAATGATATTCTTAAAGTAAAAATGCAGTTACCTCATCAGGAGAAGTTTAGCAGTAGAAAGTCAAAGAACTTTCAATCAAGAATAGATTCTAATAAGGTCCCAAGATCCCCAATTAATTCTCCTTCCTTATTATTTTTTTATATACTCATCAATTCTGGGCCACCAGTTGCATTGAGTGTCCTTTAAAAATAATTAATACTGCAATCCCTTAAGTATTTTCAAGGTAAATAATTTTTAAAGTTGAACCACAGTAACGGTAAAGAGATAGAAACTGCTATTTTCTGTACTTGTTATATATAACTATAGGCCCATATAGCTAATCAAACATTTCTAGGCAGATCTGGATCAATTTAGAGATTACAGCTGAAGCAGGGGTTGAATTGCAGCTGGATGTTGTTGAATTTGTACAAGCTCTCTTCTTGACACTTTTTATATTACAGCTTCCTCTCGCTCTTTTCCTCTTCCCTATGAAATCTTGTATTATCTGCAGGTTTTGAAGATTTCTTTTTTTTTTTTCTAATCTGGCTTGCTTTTTTTGTTTTGCTCTTTAAATAGAGATTGAGAAAATGTGAGAGTAGTCATTGACAACGAAATTATGTTGGAGTGAAGTGAATTGACTTTGTTGTGTGGAACTGGATCAGCTGGTCTTCTGGCAAAGTATGGTTCAAGAGGAAAGAGTGAAAAATGCTTTATATTTAAGCTTATGGGGAAATACTGAATGTGACATGGTTTTTACAATGAATTTATCTTTAGAAACTAGTGTTTAATAAAAACACATTCTTTCTGTCAGAATTTTTAGTTGGATCAGGCATGCATTTTTAAGTGAATCTCATGTGTCCCTGCAGTTTAGGCTTGGTCTGCACTGCAGGGTGGTCTCACAGTGAATTCCTTTCCAATGAAGATATACGTGACAATTGGCTCCCATTGCTTGCCTGATGCACACTGACTGCTAGCGAGTGTTCATTCCGTATGAGCAGATCAGTGCTGATATGAATGGGGATGGTCAGAACACATAAAATGTGGGGGTTTGGTCCTCAGCACCTACTGTTTCACTCCACAGACCTGCCTTGTCCTACTGGCACTGCTTGGGAGTGAAGATCAAGCTGCAGTAGGGTAATTTTTTCAATTGGAGTCATGGATTTTGCTTTACCGCTGGGAGAAAGGGAGAACCGATATTCCAGTGTCTTCTAGAAATCCCGTCCCAGATGTAGAGTGTGCTCTGCTGAGAAGTGTCTTCTAACTACTTGCAGCATCCTACATGTTTTGATAAGTGGGAGTCTGGCTATCAAAACAGCTGTTATAAATGTCTAAGAAAGTAATGAGCAGAAAAATGTGTGCTGTAAATGTTTATCATCTGAATTTCTTGTGGAGTTAATTTGTTGTTTTTCACATGAAGTCTGGCTTTTCTCTTCTCTGAAACTTCGGTCGGTCTTGCTCTGTGAGGGACTTGTTACTTGTATGTACGCTGCGACCTAGAAATGAGCACATTAGAAATTCATCTATAGATGAGCGAGGCTGGATTTCTGTATTCTGCAGAACTAATCAAAGCTCATTTTAATAATGTGATTTGTCTTAAATTTTCAACTGGGTCTAAACCTTTAGACTTTTCAGTCTGCCTTCGAGTCATTATAGACAGATTTCAGTATGAATAATGCATAACTTTGCTTTAAAAATCAGTTTACAAAAACCCCCTTCCTTTTCACTTTTTATTGATTCCAGCCATGGTGGCTTGCATACATCAGAAATTTCACAGCTTAAAAATGTGCCTAACCCTGCAAGCAGGTCACTGATCAAAAAAGGTTAATCGGATTCCCTTGAATTTTTCATTGTCTCCCATTTTTGTTTGTATCTAACTAGTAAAAACAATTTCCATTTAGAAATTTCAGTTTTCAAAAGATTAGGGATTTATTTTCTCTGCTGAGGACGTGTGCATAAGGTGTATTCATTTAAGGAACTGGTTCCAGAAAATTTGAACCCATCACAGTAATTTATTATTGTAAGAATGTTTAGGTTATGCTTCTCTCCCAAACAGATTCATCCGTTGTTAACTGCTAATATTTTATTCATCATAAAGTTCAAGTACAACAGAATTTGATGTTTTTTGAAATGGTGAAGGAAACATTTTTGACCTCTGTGTTTGCAATGAAATGCTGGTGTGTCAGCCGGAAAAGGAAAGTCAAAGAAAGCACACTCCCCCTGATGAGCAAGACTTGCAAACTGGTAACAAAAGAGGAGGAGAAGGCTGAGGTACTCAACAACTTTTTTGCCTCAGTCTTCACTGGCAGCCTCTCTCCCTGCACCTCTCAAGTGGAAGGACTGCAAGGTGGGGACTGGGAGGGCAAAGTCTCTCCCACTGTAAGAGAAGACCAGATTCGTAACCGCCCAAGGAACCTGAATGTACAGAAGCCTATGGAACCTGACAAGATGCATGCCGGAGTCCTGAGAGAATTAACTGGTGTAGTTGCCAAGCCACTCTCCTGATATTTGAAAAGTCATGGCAGTCAGGTGAAGACCCCAGTGACTGGAAAAAAGGAAACGTTGCACCCATTTTAAAAAAGGGTAGAAAGGAGGACCCTGGGAACTACTGACCTGTCAGCCTCACCCCTGTGCCTAGGAAGATCATGGAACAGGTCCTCCTAGAAGCTATGTTAAGGCACATGGAGAACTAGGAAGTGATTTGAAACAGCCATCATGGCTTCACCAAGGGCCAATCTTGTCTGACCAACCTGTTGGCCTTCTGTGATGGAGTCACTACATCAGTGGACAAGGGAAGAGCTATGGATGTTGTCTATCTGGATTTTTCTAAGGTTTTTGACACGGTTCCCCACAACATCCTTCTCTCTTCATTGGAGAGAGATGGATTTGATGGGTGGACTGTTCAGTGGACGAGGAATTGGTTGAATGATCACATCCAGAGGGCAGTGGTCAGTAGCTTAATGTCTAGATGGAGAACGGTGAAAAGTGGTGTCCCTTAGGGGACCAGTACTCTTCGGTGTCTTCCTCAATGACATATACAGTGGTATTGAGTGCACCTTCAGCAAGTTTGCTGACACCACCAAGCTGAGTTGGTGTGGCTGACATACTTGAGGGACAGGATGCCATCCAGATAAGCTTGAGAACTGGGCTCATGTGAATCTCATGAGGTTCCACAAGGCCAAGTGCATGGTCCTGCCCCTGGGTTGGGGCAACCCCTAGTATTGATACAGGCTGGGGGATGAAAGGATTGAGAGGAGCCCTGCTGAAGGACTTGGGGGAACTGGTGAATCCAAAACTGGTCGTGAGCCAGCAATGTGCGCTTGCAGCTCAGAAGGCCAACTATATCCTCGGCTGCACCAAAAGCAGCGTGGCCAGCAGGTTGAAGGAGGGGATTCTGCCCCTCTACTCCGTTCTGGTGAGACCCTAATTGCAGTGCTGTGTCCAGCTCTAGAGCCCTCAGCACAGAAAATACATGGACCTGTTGGAACAGGTCCAGATGATGGCCACAAAGATGCTGAGAGGGCTGGAGCACCTCTCCTGTGAGGACAGGATGAGAGAATTGGGGTTGTTAAGCCTGGAAAAAAGAAGGCTCTGGGGAGACAAGCCTTACTGCAGCCTTTCAGTACTTAAAGGGGACTTATAAGAAAGATTGGGACAAGCTTTTTTAGCAGGGTCTGTCGCAATAGGACAAGGGATAATGGTTTTAAACGGAAAGAGGGGAAGATGTAGACTAGCTATAAGAAAGAAATTTTTTTTTTTTTTTTTTTTTTTTTACAATGAGGGTGGTAAAACACTGGCCCAAGTTGCCCAGAATGGTGGGAGGTGCCCCGTCCCTGGAGACATTCAAGGTCATGTTGGATGGGGCTCTGAGCAATCTCATCTAGTTGAAGGTGTCCCTGCTCATTGCAGGGGGGTTGGACTAGATGACCTTTAAATTTTCTTTCCAATCTAAACTATTCTATGATTCTATGAAATTGCCAGCAATAACCGTGGTGTTTTTTTTTTTCCCCTCTTCTTATCCCCTTGCCTTGATCTATTTTCTCTTCCCTCTTGAATTTCCTCAGATGTGCTTTCCCGTTTCAGTCTTTACCCAACTGAGGCTGGGTTGTTACGATTAATTCCCACCATGCTTGCAAGGGACAGTTGTATAATTAAAGCCTGTTTTCTGTGTGCCAGATTCTGTTTTCCATATAGAAGAAGTGCTTGCTGCTTGGACACTGCTTGCACGTGGCTCCCTGGCTGCCTCACACGCTTCCCCGTGTATGTGCTGGTACGTGTTACATGGCTGAGGGGCCAGGAAACTGTGTCCCCATGGCCACCCGGCACATGCACCCTGCACATTTCCTTTTCTTTTCTTTCTCTCTCATTCTGCTTGACACCTGTATGAGCTGGCACTTAAATATGCTCCATCCAGACTAAGGCACTTGTGCCACTGATGAAGTTGGCGATTCAAACAAAAATAGAAATCCTTCCTGCCTCTCCTGTGGTGGTTTCAGCCTTTCTTCTGTTGTTTCCTTAGCAGGTCAGGAGGTTCTTTGGAAACCAGTGCCTGAGCTGGCTCAGTAGCTGGCTCTGCGCTGAAGCGATGGGACAAGCGACCCCGTGTCCCAGTAGATTATGTCTGCTTTGAAATGCTCTCAGCCACCACAGCCACAGGGCCCTGATCTCGTGCCCATGTCTGTGGTGAGCTGCCTCCCTGGCACGCTGCCTGCTCATGTGTCCTAGCTGTGCAGGTTTTCCCTGCTTCAGAATTTTATAATCCTTCCTGTGAAACAGAAATAGCTGCAAGGATGTAATTATTCAAAGCATTGAGGGAAGGGGCCTTCAGAAGTCTGGCTGGCTGTGTGACATTTACCTTCTCATGTCTATCAGGAATTTCATTGCTAAAATGAGGCTTGCCAGCTGCTCCTTTCAAGACCGTTTCTTCAACAGGGGCAGAAGCCATTAGGGATGCCAGATAGCAACTAACTGCCTTCATTTTATGTAGTGAGGCAATGTCCCAGGTCTTCAGGAAACTTCTGTGCCTTGTCTGTCATCGTTCTTCATCACGTGTTCTTTGGTCTTGTGAGACTGATGAAAGAATCACTTAAGCATCTGATTATATGTGCCCTTTTTTGAGACAACATTTGACTGATAAATTGGTGTTTATATATAGTCCCAATTAAGGCTTTTTTTCCTGAGCTGGTCTCTAAGAGCTGGTTGTAACTGTGCAGAGACTGCAAAAAAGACAAAGATGTCCTGTCTCAGTAACTGGATGAATTATTTGTTCTGGCAAGGTCAAAAAGATTAAAATAGAGGGCTGGATTTAAAACTTATTGTAAGTCGGAAGACATCCATTGCTTCAGTAGACTCAGTCTATTGCAGATGCTGGACTTCAGGCTTCCTCACAGGGCCTCCTGCCTGTCCCCCATATAAGCTGACCAGAGGAGGCAGATGAGATGGAGAAGAGACACAGCTGGAGCATGTAGGAGTTTTGTCCCAGCTGAAGATGCTGCTGTCGTGAAGCATAAGAGATTTGGTGAGGCATGGGAAAGGCTGTGGAAATCCCAGGAAGGTCACTGCCTAACTTCTTGTTTAATTTGAGTGCAATTGGTGATGAGCACAATGACAGTAAAAATAGCTGCCAGGATAGAATGATGAGGATTTTTTATTTTTATTAACATATGGGAAATTGCTGTGCTGGTTTTTGTTTTGCTTTTTTTGTTCCGGTTCCGGTTTTAATTTGAATCGTCTCAGTACTTGAGACTTCAGTGCCTTTGAGATGTGATGAACAGCTGCCAGATGCTTCATTCTCTTTCTGCTCTTCTAGAGACTACCTGAATGTGCAACATGCCACGTTTTTTGCAAGGTGCTATTATAATAGGATTAGTATGGTTTATCCCCACGTGTTGTCCAAAGCATTGGAGAGCACTCCTAAATTGAAAAAGACCTTTTAAAAACGAATGTAGCAAAAATAGTAATTAAAAACAAGGAATAAAGCTTAACGTGTGGGTTTGATATAATTATTCTAAATACTTCGCTATTTTCTGTAAGCACTAGCAAGTTTGTTTTACACAGAGAAGGGAAACACTGCTAACATTGTATTAGCACCTTTGTTAACCCGGCCTTTTCAGTCTAACAGCAAAGAGTAGCTTGGGGGAGGGTGTTACAGCTTGTTTCCTACTCTTTTGACATCTTGTCCAAATTAATGACAAAGCCATATATAATGTGCAAAGTAAAAACGAGGTTTTGCTGGAGACCCTAAACTAGAACTCAAAAATGAAAACGCTCTTTTTGTGAGGCCAGTGACCTAACATCCTCCTTTGAGCAACTGGGGGGAGGGTGGGAGAAGAAAAAAGGGAAGTAGGGAAAGAAAGAAGAATTTTAAGTTTTCCTGAGATTGTGGTTCATTATCCTTTAGCTCTCTGGAATGCTACGAGACTTTTTTAAGCATCCTCTATTCGTTACTTGGCAGCAAGAGGCTGATAACTTGAGACGTGAATTGTCATTTTATGCACAGACAGATCAGTGCATAAACAAACCTACCAGAAATTACATGTTAAAAATGTATAAAGACACCAGATTAACTAACAGAGAGCTCACAGACAATATTCTTAATTCTGTGATAAAAGACAGGAAAGGGGGAGCTCCTGGCATTTTGCCTTCTTTATTTGCACTGATTGAATGTACCTGGTGCTATTACTTTCTAGTTGTTGTCTCTTTAAAGGGAGTGGGCTTTCCCTCCCCTCAGGTGGACGGGGGGGAGGAACCTGGCTTTTAGCTATTTAGAGGCAGAACAGAGAATCCAGCTAGACAGGGAGCTTGAAAACAGAGAGGGATCTCCCCCTTATTGAGCAAGGTATTGTGTCAATAGCTTGCCATCAATATGTGTCTATATTTGAATATTAATTTACTTTTGGGCACACCAGTGCTTTTTCTAGTCTGTGTCCACACACAGCTGAAGTATTAGTTTTTCATTGCATAAATGTCAGCTTGGATGTTTGGACTTTAAGAAACTATTTTCAAAGTGATCCTTTCCTAACAGGGATCAGCCAAGGCATATTAGCACAGAAAAAGAAAGGTTTCATCAAAACCCAGTTGTCAAAGCAGACTTTGTAATGTGTGGCAAGATATGGAAGGGTTTCACTTACCCATTTCTTTGCTCAGCGCTTCCGTGAAAGTGTCAAAACGTTAATTTCAATTTCTGTAGCCCACATGTGCATTTTATTTTAGCCCACTATTATAAGAAGCAATACTTTGTTCTATATCTCTCCATGAAGTATTAGAAGCTTTTTTCCTCTTACTAAGTCCAGTTGTTTGCACTGTAATTCTCAGAAGTTTTCTTATTTGTTCTGAATGACTTTTGCGATGGTCTGATTGATTGCTTGGGAGTTGAACACTCCCATGCAAATACTCAATCCGCCAAGTCTCAAACTGGAGCTGTGCTTCAGTGGCAGTTAATTGGGAGTTATTTCTGATTTTCTATAGTCAATAGGTACCGTTGCTGTTTTTCTTGGAGTAGCACTTAAAGGCTTCAGTTAGAGATCAGGTCCCTCCTGCACTAAATGACACCTAGATGTATTGAAAAAGAGGGTTCCAGTTCCATAGATTTTAGAGCTAAGTTACACTTTTACAGTGAAAAAGAAATGTTGAGAAAACTAGTCCTGAACACTCGTTTCAGAGGAGCTGGGGAGAAACTTATTGGTCATTCCAACTACTTCTGGATAATGCATTGCCTTGAATTTGAGGGGGAAGGGAATACCGTTGTCAAGGGCGCACCAAATTGAGTATTAAAAAAAAAGAGATGCTTTGAAGTCAAGCTGTGGGCACACAGGAGTGGGCTGTATACACTGACTTGACACGTTGACCCTGACTGCTGCAGATCCCATGGTAACCCTAGGAATATATATGCATGTATATGAGAGGACTGAGGAGAGCTCTTAAATTTCAAGAAGAGAAATCACTGTATCGCTGCTTTCTGTCTGACCTTGAAAGGTCTTGAATTATTAAAGAGTGCAACCTAGTTTCCAAGCTCTGTAACTTTTAAATGGCATAACCATTGTGAAATTTAGATCTGGAATAATTTAGGCAATTTTTTCTGCATTACTTTAATTACAAAAATTGGATGTTTCTCTTGCTTCAAAATGTTTTATCATCTTAATTAAAAATAATAATTTTATGTACACTGCAGTGCTGTGAATTCAGGATAACAAAAGTTTGAACAACTCATAATACTCTTGCAAAAGCGCCTTGAGTAGCTGAAATACTGGGGGAGTTTCTGAGACCAACATCTGCCTTACTATATACTTAAATTATATAGGGGTCTAGGTAGCTGCTAAATACCCCTGGGGTACGAAAGTGTTGCTTATGCTGCCTGTGAGCAGAAAGCAGATTCCACTGTGAGAACTGGAGATGGGCCAAGATTTGAACTGCTAAACAAAACCACTTACGTTTAGGCAGCCTGGGCTATGGATGAGAAGATTTCGAAATGATGATAAAAGATGACACCCTGTTCTTTTCCCTGGCTCTAGAATTTTTCATACAAGAAGTCTTTCATGTTCGTATATGATGCAGGTGGTGATGGTATGTAGTCTTTCCCCCAGACTTGCCCTTGACACAATGAGGCAGAATCAGAATTACAGTGGTTTACAGCTTTTATTCTTGTATCTCATTTACTAACATCAAAGAAGTGACATGCCTCCCTGATTCCTAGGTCCGGGTTATTTTATGTTCTCGTCTGCATAAGTGAGCTTTGTATGCTGCAGGAGAAACTTAAAATGGAAAACTTATCCAACTCTCCCTTCTCACAGACATAAACGTGTCCATGTTTCAGCTGGTATCAGAAATCACTTCTTTTGCAGGAGCACTTGCAGGCTGTGGTGGAAGCTGAAGCCTTGGCTGTGGGACAGCTTCAAGTCTTGCAAATCACTTTGGGTTCCATCTCACAGTGGGGCCTTTGAATTCTGGGTTATTGTCAGTGTTTATAGCTGTGTGAGTAGAGGCAATTAGTGACTTGTGCTTTGTACGCACTGTAATAACAGAGATGTTGTTTTCCCACTTTGATACAAGACAAGCAAACTTCCTCCTGGCTCTGAGGAGGGAGCCTGTAGTGAAAGACAAAGTCTCCTCTGCATCTAATACCAACCTCTTGCTGCTGGGCAGGAGTACCTAAAGAAAGCAGGCGTGGGAACGTACAATCGTGTGCTGAGAGGAAGAGCAGGGCAGGTTTTCTCAGTATAGATGTGGGTCAGGGTCTGTCACTGCATATTCATTGTGGTTCCACTGAATAACAGTGCAATGCAGTATTTTGATGGCTGTTGTCAGCTGTGTGCTAATATAGATGCACTTACTGCTGTGTAATTTGTGTCCATGCAGAGCTGCTTCAGCAAAGGTTGGGAGAAATGGGGAGGGGTGGAGAGGAGCAGTTCATTTTGTCTCTTCGGAAAAATCAGTGTCCTGTGGATTCTGATTTGATCCCATACAGTTTGTATACTCGTGCATTTGTCACAGATCAAGCCCTGCTACATCGACCTTTAAATGTAATTATTTTAAAAGAGGCAGTGTCCAATTCCAGGCTGCTGCACCGCACCAGAGCGGTGCAAACATGCTGCACGAATCCACGGTCCATTGCTGCAAAGCAGCATGACCTGTCCCTTTTGCTTCCTCTGTCATAACAAAACAGAGACAGCTTTCAAAGTTAGTTTCAGAATATTGTTTGTTGTTGGAAGTAATTTGGTAGCCTGAAAGGGCTGAAACCCCCTGTGGACAATCAGATGCACTTTTGGATGTTTGTGATGTGATTTGCAATGTGTTCGAAATCTCATCGCAAAGCAGCAGACAGCTTCCAGACCCTCTCTCTCTTCATCTGAATTTGTAGACTAAAAACAGTGCGGGTTTTAATTAGGAGATAAAGCTGTTCAGAGGCGAAAAATTGAAAAGAGAACTGCGTGCAATATGCACAGGCATTCCTGCTTCTTATACGTGCTGGTGAGCTCACACACTCACTCCGGCTTCAGCTCTCTCCACGGGGCCAGGGCTTGGGGGAGCAGTGGAGCCTCAGCACCGAGGGCTTGGGTTAGGGGTGGCTGAGGGTGCAGGATGCTTCCACTGAAGGATCCCCTGCATCTCTGCTGACGCTGGGCAGCGGGACCAGCTCTCTCTTGTTGGCGGAGAGGTAGCTGGGACAGGCAGTTCCACTGCTGCAAACAGGAAAATTGTGGAGGTGAGGACCATGGCACCAGTGAGCTTCTCTACCGGGGAAGCGCTGTGCCCTTGGGACTGTGAAGCTCTCCCTACGCCGTGCTGGCATGTGTATGGCAGCCAAAGGGCTGGAGGGTGTCCAAGCATGGGAGATGGAAGGAAATGGCACGTGGCTCTGGACCTGTCCCTTGTAAAACTTGCACACTCAGGGTAAATAGTAACAGTTGGTTTCCGCTCTGTGAGAGGAATTAAGCATAATAATGTGTTAGCCTAGACTGCTACCTGCCAGAGTTAGACAGACTCAAGACTGGGATAAAAAAAGATTGTCATCTGATTTTTCCATCTGGATGAGACTGCTCAGTTTGCCTGCACACTCTGTCTCCGGGGCCGAAGAGGAGCGGCTGCTGCCGCTCTCTCTGCCTCACAGGAGGAGGTATGACTACCAATAAGGGGTCCTGTGGGAATACAGATGTCCTTCTGCAGCGAACCAAGGTGTAGATCCAAGCACGCTGATGGAAAACATCCTGAAAATATGCAGGTTGACCAATTGGTGCTTCTCCTCCATCTTGCTGCTCCCAGAACTGAAGTGATTATTTGATGCTGGACAGATTTATATAAAATGTTTCCATCCTGCTTGTCACCAGTTTAAAAATATATTAAAAAAAGAAGTGAAGTGACAGTTGTAAAGTATCCAGCATATTAATGCTAAAATGAGATGACCGGCATCCCATTTCTATTTCATATCTAGATTTCTATTTCATATCTAGACATTAAACTGTATGCAGTTATGATGAAACCATTTATCCTTTGTCCAGTCTAGCTGTCCCTACCTGTTCAGTCAAGCTTCCCTGAACAAATTAGTTTTATAGCAAAACCACAAATAGTAATTAACATAGAAACAGTATTCTAATTATCCTCCACTGGCTAGACTACTGCAAGAGTTAAGCCTCATTTGCATCTTTCTGCAAACAGATGTGGATGTAGAGAGAGGTGTCACATCACAGACAGTCAGGCTAATGTGTAGGGTGTGTGATGTGTCAGCTCTCTGGTCTGGCTGGTTAGACAATTTCCTGCCAGTTTATTACAGTTTCTGGTTATTTGATTGTAAAGGGGAAGGCAAGCACTTTGGGGCTTAGGCAGAAGGGGAATTCACTTACCTGAATGTCCTTCACCTGGACGTGATTTGTTCAGTTTAGATTTAAAGACTACACTGGTCTTTTATCTCTCTGCTTAAGCCCATAGTTTGCTTCCCTGTATGTTTTATTTTTAATCTCAAGGTTTTTACATCCATATTAAAGTGCCATCCAAGAAGTATTGTAGAGCTGAATAACCTGCACTTTCCCAGTTAAGTAATTGTTACAGTTTGCACAAATAAAACTGTCTGGTTTGCTACAAGTGACACAAATGTAAAGGAGCATAGTCCAGTGGTAGAGAGAGTCTTCAGAATAGGTTTTCAAGGATTTATTATTGCTTTGCAATGCACTTTTCTGTGAAATAGGCAACTAGACTATAGTTCAGTTTTTACAGTCTAATCTGCTGGTCATTATTTAAAATCCTCAAGTCGTTTTTAATCTCCCGCTCTTTTCTTCTTCATGAGTGGCTTTTTGGATGGACAGCATGTCAGCTGCTAACTAAATTTCAGATTTTAGGAAGACCTTTAGTCACATAACTCAGGGTGATAAAAATCCTCTTTAATAGGGAATACTACTTTGCCATGGGCTTGATCAATAAATTAAATAGATTAATTAAGTTGAGCTGTCAGGACCAAGGGCTGTCATGAAGTCAGGCCAGTGGAGTTAGCCATTTATCAGAGGCAAAAATTTGTTGAGCAAAGGCAGCCTTTAATGGGTGATTCTGGAGTGCATGCAAATGAGCAAGTACATAAAAAGTCTAGCAAAGAATGAGTGCCTCTCATCTGATCACAAGCAGTATAAAAGG
Source organism: Gallinago jamesoni (assembly GCA_025769975.1). Classification (NCBI taxonomy): domain Eukaryota; kingdom Metazoa; phylum Chordata; class Aves; order Charadriiformes; family Scolopacidae; genus Gallinago; species Gallinago jamesoni. The sequence goes on along the minus strand of JAOQGH010000062.1, from coordinate 9,429,978 downwards.
AGGTGGATACGTCTGTGCAAAGTCATTAAATTTGCTTATCAAACTCCTTCCTGTGAATTTTTGAACTTCAAGTTCTGAGGAGATGAACTGGCTTGTGATGTGTTTATATAGTTTTAGGTATTTCCATTTTTTAATCTTCACTGAGGAATTCAATTGGTTTTATGTTTTGAGATATATGCCTGTGTGTGTGTGTATATATATATATGTATGAAGTGATTTAAAATGCAAGCTTATTAAAAAATAGGAAAGCATTTATTGCTTTCACAGCACTTGGAGAAATTGAGCTCTGCAGGTGGGATCCAGCACAGACCAAGCCATTCCTGTCCCTTCTGCCCAGGAAGCTTCTAGTGTCCTTAATGCCTTGTCCTGTTATCTGTTCACGGGAGAGTCCTGTCGGTCCTGGTGTGGGAGAGCCTCACAGCTGGGTGCTGTGGGCATCTGCTCAGGTGACCCCAATGACTGAACCAGGGTCATCTCCTTCTCCCCAGTGACCCAGAGTTCGTGAGGGATGCTCAGCAAAGTGCCCACTTACTGAGGTTCAATAGACAGAAAGTCATAGGAGCTCTGTATCTGTAATTTTACCCTGTGTACCTTAGGTTGCTGAAGGAAGGTGATAGCATTTCTCTGGCAGTTCTGATGGCTGAGGGAGCCCTGTTGAGATTGTGCCACCTGAGGAGCCCCATGAGGCCAACATGGTGTGAGCGGCAGAGCAGCAGCAGCTCCTGGCTCTCACCCACAGAGGAGCCACTTTGCCACGGTCCTCTTTGCTACCACATGTTTCTCTGCGGATGCAGTGGGTGTGAGATGGTGCGTGCTTCCCAATGTAGAAAGTGAAGCAGTGCATATAATTGCATGAAAGTTGCATCTCTGTTTTGGTACTTCCAGTTTAGCTGTAAAGCCCTGACCATATGGATGTACTCCTACAGCCGCTCTGGAGGCAAGCTGAGAATAAAATGAGCTGTGTGCAAGTGCTGCAAGCCTGTGTAAATGAAACCTGCCTGACAAACCAGAAACATGCCTTTTTGGTGTATAATAAAAATAAAATTCTCTCCAGGCGTAGAACCTTACTTATGATCAATTCCTGTTGATTAAATAGTTCTGAGCTCAAAACAGCAAGGGAGGGAGCCAGGGATGCTGGTGCCAGGGTAGTGATCTGTCAGGAGAAATGTGGAAGAAGACAGCGCTAGAAAGATGTGCCTGTCCACGTGGGAGAGGCCTGGGGTCTTTGTAGTTCTGAGAGAAGAGCCGGTCTGACATGACCAGAAGGTGCAAGGAGGAATAAGGACTTGCTCACTCTTTTCTTGAGGCTACTCAGGAAAGGCAGAGCTAGAGAACAAGGGTATGCCTGACTTTGGCCCACTGAAGTGCGGCTGGGATTGAAGAGGATAAAGATGAGACACTGTGACTGGTGGTAACTTCTGGGTTGCTTCCCCATCCTGCTCAATGAGGCAATGAGAATCTCTGGCCCTTGCTATAGTCCAGGGTTTTGTCCTGGGGACTTTGGAATAAATTTAAAAATGCTCCCATGTGGCTGAAGTACTGGCTCCTCAGAGGGTGAGATGTTTGTGATACTGTTCTGTAGCCTGTTAATGACCATTTTAAAAATGGCCCTGGTGCTTCAGCTGTAGGAAAGCCAGGCTTTCTTTACTTTTTTTTCTTATACTATTATCAGCAGCTGTGAAGAGTGATGCAATCCATATGCCTTATGGAGCACCTATATATAAAAATCTGACATATGGATGTTGTGAAGTTCTCGGAAGATTCCACACGCTTGAGATCACCCACATTTTAAAAACATTCTGTTTGGGAATTAGTTACTGAAATGTTATGTTGAATTCCCCAAAGTGAAACCAGGCAAATTTCCTGGGAACGTTTGTAGCATGGAGTCAGGTCTGAATTATTCTTTTTGGTGGAACAAGAATTATTCTTTTTGATGGAGCACTGCAGGCTTTGGGAAGGATGCGTTTGGGCTCAAAGTTTTTGAGCTGTCTGGCTGGATGACTTTTACTGGGTCTGCTAACCTAGCAGATGTGAGCCTTTTCTAGCTTGAGATTTTTCACTGTCTCGCTGCCCCTCAACTTGCTGGAAGCCTCTATCTCTTTTTTTTTTTTAGTATGGGAGGGAAGGATGAGCCACAATATTGCAGAATACCTGGTTTCTCAATTAAATCTTCAGGACTCTTGCTGCTCAGAAATGTTTTGCTGCATAGAAATTAAGACAGTCTACTGGCAGCTGTTTATGTGAACCTAAAGAAGGTAGAGCATTCAAACGTAACCAGAAGTTAGTGGAGCACACAGTGTTTGCAAGACGCTGCTGCCTTTGCTAACACTGGTTTGCCAGGCTGCTGTAGCTCATCATTTCAAAATGTTTATCTGGAAGTTCTCCATGGCTCACTATCATGAGTTGACCAGACAACTTTTTTTTTTTTTTTAAATCCTTTTTTTATCAACTGAGATGTTCTACTGCTGATTTTGCTGATGCAGTGCTGCTGGCTGCAGTAGCCCCCCTGGGGAATTTGCTGTTGGAGCATGTGAACAATTGGCAAGGTGGGCATAAGGCATGGTGGGCATGTTGGTTCCACACAGATGGAGACTGAGGAAAATCTGTGATTGACTGAGCAAATGGTAAGGAGGAAGGCACACAGAAACTGAAAGACTTTTCAGTTTTACTCACTTTAAGTGAGTGTTTAAGAAGCATATAGCAAGTGCTATAAAAATAGAGATGGATAATATGTAATTGGTTGATCCTCCTCTGGCCTTAGCAAAGCAAATGGAAACGGGTTCATGTTAACTGCTGATTTTGGGAGGCTTGCTCAGAGTGAATGTGAAGGCAAAATCTGCCTGTACATGAGGATCATGATCTGGTGAGGGTTTTGGTCCTCTGATACCATCCTTCCCTCAGCACCTGTAGAGTTTGGTGTTTCCACACCACCCTTTTGAAGGGAAGGCGCAGCACATGAGGGATTTGCTGTGCCCTTGGATGTTTGTACCAATGCCTTGAGTTTTCATGAAAGGCATCTTAAATTGCTGCTGTCCCCTCTGTCAATTTTGTTCTTGCAGGATGGCAGGGGATTGACAGTGATTTGAATTCTGCTTTCTGAAATGTTTAGTCCAGGGCTTCAGTGATGTGGAGTAGCAGCAAGTGGCACACTCTAGAGCTTGGTTATTTAGGAGCTCAGGTTATAGATGTATGTAAGCCTCTTCCTCCCCTAAGATCTGTCAATGTGAAGTTAATTTCACTGCCAATAAATATTTGTTGTAATCTGTGAAGCAGGAGAGCAAGCCTACTGCAGGTGTGCGTACATCACTTTAATCTGTAATCAACCTGTTATGATTTCCAGTTCATAGCTATATCTTAGTTGTTTGCATGTGCTGTGTTACAATGGATACTGCTTGCTTAAAATCCTTTGCAGGGAAGAAACATTTTTCTGGATTTTATTTGAAATGAAAGCTGTTCCCTAGAGTCATGTCAGCTGCAGAAATCCAGACCCCAGCACAAGTGTCTGCATTAAAAACTGGGCTTTGGGCTCCATTAAAATACTGTGACTACACATGTCACAAACAGAGGAAGGCAGCGCAGCAGCACAGGCACTTAAAAGATTGCATCTTTGCTTTGAAACTGAGGGGCTTTTGAAACTGAGGGGCTTCAACCTGGGGAAAAGAAACAATTATCTCTTCTCTTCGCCTCTTCCAGCCCCCTGCCTCCAGCCCCTGTCAGCTCTTGGCTTTAAACCTTGATTGAAATTATATGCTTGTCTCTTGGGAGTCTTCCCCTGTACTTTAATTGGGGATGGCAGGTAAGGCATAAAGTCAAAGAACTGGAAATAACCTGTAAAACTAAAACAATGGAGCCAAAAAGACAGCCCTTCAGTTAAGGGTGGAGATGGTAACTGCCAAATTCTTGGGAGTGTTTGCAAACTCATGATTAAATCATGCAAAAGTGTATAAAACTTTTAGGGCCTTTGAATATGAAGAGGGCTGGAGGAGTCTGAGAAGAGAGTGGCAGGGCTCCAGTAGGAGAGGTGTGTATCATGACAGTTTACTACACACTGTGAAGGCAACAAGCCATGCTGATGGGTTAATGCATCTTTTTCATGTTTAAGAGAAAAATACATGTCGTCTTACTCTTTGGACAAGATGTTACATGTGGTTATGTGTGTTTGTATGCATGTCCTTAGAATAACTAGGCCGTGTGTGTGACATTCATTGTCCCCAAGACAAGTATTGATCTTTTCTGTCTAGGTCTTATAGATGGATCATTGCCATGGTGTAGGAGTGCTTTTTATTTCTGTAGGAAGCACTATGGCTGCTACCCATTTTGTATTAGACTGCTTTCCCTTGATTCCTTCTGTCGGAGGAGGGTTGGAGCAGAGTGTTTTGCTGCTCTGTTTTGGTGTGGCTGCATCAGTGCAGGTGTATCTGTTATTAGAGAATGGATCCAAAGGGACTTTGAAGTGGAAGGGATTGGGGTTTACAGTAAGGTCACAGTTCCCGAGAGAATTCATGCCTCAAATCGGTGGATGAGAGATGGTGTCCCCTGCCCTAGCAGGTAAATGTGGGCTTCGCTTTTAAGCATGTGAGTAGTCCATATTGATCCTGGATTAGAAGTGGAGATTGCTTTTTGACAGTGTCAAAATGAACTAAAAAGCAGTAATAAACCCCAAAGAAGAGATTTGAACTGAAAAAAAACCAAAGACTCTCATCTCACACATCCTCTGCTCTTGTCCTACTCTTTTTGACTATAGAGCTGAAGCAAAAAGGAGTGAAGTGCTCAAGGCTGTTCAGATTTTCAGTGCAGAGGAGTAATGTTTTGGTGAGACAAGTGGGAAATAATGGCCAGAGACTTGCAGAAGAGCATTGGGATTTGTGTTGATTTTGAATCCCTGCTTAGCACTGCAGAAGGCCTTCCAAGATCTGAACTAAAACAAAGGGCACGTCAGAGGTGGGGAGGAGTAGAGAAACAGAGATGCCAGAGATGCAAAGTGCACTGATTTGCACATAACAAGCAGTTTACGGGTGTTAGGGATTCTTATTGTTTGGTGTGGCACTGTGCATGCTGTTCAGTGTCTGCCCTTACACAGAATTAACAATTTTCTCAAAGATTTTCCAATGTGTTAATCCCAGTAACTGGGGTAATGCTGCGTAAGTGGTGATTATCTTCTCCTTAGCTCTTTGGCAGCCTGAGAAAACACTAAGCAGTTCTCCCCTTCCCATCCTAATGGGGAAAGCCGAGGCCGGGGAGGTTGAGTTCCAGAGTTATCTGTTGTTAACGTTCCTGCAGCTGGTGCTGATGGGATCATTAGAGATGGCAGACGGAGCCCTGTGGTCACAAATGGAGCTTATCCATTAGGAACACCCAGAAGGTGAGTGGGTGTCTGCGAAAGTCTTGGTTTACAGATCTTAAATGCTGTCATGAAGAAATCCAGGGGCAAAGAAAATGATAGAAGCCAGCTCTCCCAGGCTGTGCCCAGCTGCCTGCATTGGTGAGAGGGTGAGCCGCTCGCTTGCTCCTGTTCCCTGCTTTGGCAGAGATTTTGTTCCTATTTTCTTCCAGCCCCTGCAGGAAGTGAAGCAGGGCTCATGCAAACAGCTCTTTGGTATCTCGACCAACAATGGGAGCAGAGAAGGTGTATTCTGTAAGGAAATGTCCTTCTGGGAGTAAATAGTACATTACGAGGACCAGCAGAAGCAATCCAGGCAGCAGTCTGGGTTTGGACTTTCTGAAAGCTGCATCCCTGTCTCGGTTCCTCATTTCCAAAAGCGTTAGGAATTTCCATGCAGCTTTAGTCTGTCTCCAGATTCCCACCCACTCAATCTCTAATTAAATGAAAGAATTTCCACTTTATGATTAATCCTTGTTTTCAGGGCAAGCTGCAAAACAGTTGAAACAGTAAGACTTATCTGTCTGCTGCTTTCCTTCTGCCTTTTTAGTTTGCAAATGAATGTAGGGTCATCTTACATCATTTGTCTTCTTAGAACTTTTGCCAGTTTTAATTCAGTAAAACACAGTAGTCATTCCTCATACTTATCTGTAAATTGCATTGAATCTTGTTGCAGTCATATTAGGTGGTAATGATTTATATTCCTTCTAATAATTTATTTGATTATGCCAGCTATGTTCCATTTTTAAAGAATTATCGAATTAATGCTCTTGTGTAGGGAACAATGGGAAATACTTTCCATAGTTTTTCCTTTGGCTTTCTGTAGTTTGGTACAATGGTGCATGTTTTGTTCGTTAATACAGTGGCATGTAAGGATCAGGCTGACAATTTATTACAGGTACTTAATATTGTTATGTTTCAGGTAGCGCAGAAGCTGCGTATCCAAAAGCAGTGTAAACGTGGTATGTGTGTCAGTGTTTAGGTGGATTTGCTATGTGCACATCCCCAAATTCTGCAAGTCTGCGATGAGAGTATCTGTGCTGGACGCAGAAGGGGACGGTGGCTCTGTGCTGGGCTGTGGAGGGTGTTGTGAATGGGAAGGATGAGTGACACTGTGACAGAAACCTCAGTGGCAAAATATGTTGGTTCCTCCTCTCCTTTTTCTGCTGCAGTGATTTTTCTGTGCAGAGCGTAAGGAGCTCTCTCACCCCCCTCAGCAGCAAAGAGCTGACTTCAGGGAGGTGGTTAAGCACAGGTTTAGCTTTAGGATTAGACTTTCAGTGTTTTCTGAGGCAAATGTTTTCTCAAAACTAAACAAATATGAAGTGGGGCTGCTGAGGAGGGGCAGAGAGAGAAACACTCAGCAGGACTAACAGAAAGTGGTTCTTCTATTTGGTGTGTCTCATACATTTGAAACTTTAAGTATCTCCTTTCTTGATGGACTGTCTACCCTGTCTGTTTTCTCTCCCTTTTGGAAATATGTGCCTAACTCCTGGATCATATGCCTCCCACGCCAGCTGACAAAACACAAAGAAGTAGGAAGAAGCTTCAGCTCTAGGGGGGAAAACTCTTCTCTTAATGAAAAAATGATGTAGTTTTTCTTTTCCTTGACTTGCATATTTAGAGAGGCACAGAATGGAAAAAAGTCATTGCACAAGTGCAAATAACCTCCAACTTTTTCTTTCTTCAGAATTTCTCTTTGAAAAATGGTGAGTTTCTTTCTGAATATGTTGGCATAAAAATAACATTTTTTGGCAGTGTTTCTATGCTGCTTTTTTTGCCATATAAAAGTAGTATTACACTGCTGAGCGACTGGACTTTTGAACAGGATGAAATGTGATTACTTCCTGGGAAAATTGTTTGTGATTACTCCAGAAGCAAAATTGCTGCCTTTTCCAAAGTTTGTGTACAGGCTGGTACTGTGCAAGTCTGAGAAGAGAGGAAGTGCAACCCAAAGGGACAGAAATAACAGGAGGAGAAACAGAAAGATATTTTACCCAGTGTATAAGCACCTGGAAACAAGCAGAAAAACAAACAAGAAATGACTTCCTAGCAAGAAATTAAAGCCTCTAAGCAATGAAATGAATAATCAAACAGACATATGATATCCTGTCTCTTTAAAGCAGGGTTTGTTTTTTTTTTTTTAAATCCTGAAGCAGTTGAATTTTTAGAGGAAAATTTGAATCTTGACCCTGTAAATTGCCCCACTCTGCTCTTGAGTGGCCCAGCCCCTCCAACCCATGGAAACTGGGGAGCCAGATCCACAGCCTCCATCACTGCATCCGCTCCCCTGGTTACACAAAGATGTGACGTCTCCTCACGTCACATCTTTGACCCCTTCTTATTCACTTTGCTGTTACTGGGTTCATTCTGCTATGGAACATCACTGTATTTGGGAACAGGCCTCCTTAATGTCTCTATTCCTGTGCTTTTCAACGTTATTTGCTTTTTGACGTTATTGAAGACAGCTGTGTGTGTGCAGTAACATCTGGGGACCTACTGAACTGTGAAACCTCCTGACATCAGTGTGTAATTTACATTGACGTATTTTCACATTTACATGATACCTGTTTGCAGTCTCGTATGTCTTTTGGCTCATCACTTTCACAGATGATGAGTAGCAGAAAGCTGAAATTGAGTAATACCCATGGTTTTCTGCAGAGCTGCAGTGTGTGAACATGGGGTTGCTCCCAAAACTGTTCCTGTGGCTGCTGAGGAGTGTTGGTGTTTGAACAGTCGCTTGTTATTTGCTGATACTCTCATTATCAGATGTTATTGTTTTGTAATGGTCATTTGCATTTGTGCAGCCTCCTTGTCATGAAGGTGGTTGACGGTTTGCTAAGAGGCTGATTCCAACCCAGTCTTTTCACAGACGGGGTTATTAGGGAATGAATCAATCTTTGGCCAGATTTTCTACTCTATTAAATGTCCATATCATCTCCATGAATAAAAGTGCCTGCTTATATAGGAGTTGGCTTTGGCATGTTGAAGCCCTTTGGGTTTTTGCAGTCGTGTGTTGAAACACAGCTGATCCCACATGTGCCGGTTCTCTGGCCGTTCCCAGCTCTTTTGGTGCAGGCCTTAAAGTACTGTGTCTGGAAAGTCCTTCTTTGCTCCTGGGGCAGCTCCATTATACAGACAAGTTAACGTGTAAGGCAACATGCATCCCCTGGCCGCCTCTGGACCCGTCAGGTGTGTGCAAGCAAGGAGGTGGCCCTGGGGCACGGCTGGCTCTTCCTCCAGAACCATGGCGTTTGCTTATTGACTAAATCCTTCTTATTTCCTTACATCTGCAGTGACCCTTTAACGAGGTTAGGCTTTTTTTTTTTTTTTCCAGAGATGTGAAATATTTGTTCCCTGCACACACTGGCCTTTCGCGTGTTCTTGAAAATGCGATGTAGAGAATTGCATTGCTGTCTGTTTCTGTTGTGTTGTTGATTAATCTGTTTTTCCACTAGGGTTCTGTTATGAGAGAAGATTAATATTACAGGGAAGATACTTGTTTGTTTCAAATATTTTGTTTCCTTTCTCTGTTGGGAATACTAGTATAAACACCAGGCAATCTGAATTTAAATAGCTGAAGTATTAGTCTTGCTATTCCAATTGCTCATCATTACACTTGAGGATATAGTTACAGCCGATTATACAAAAATACCTGAGCTATACTTTTTATGTTCTCAATCAGCATATTATAGATGAACTGTGAAAATTGGAGATACCTTTTTATGATAATTGGGAGATATTTTCCTTGAAGTATGCAAGACTCGAGAGAAGTTGAATTGCTTGTCTGTAATTTCTGTTACAAGCTTTACTGGTATTTATTTAACGTACGGTTTATTGCTACTGAATATTTTTCTTATGGCTTTCTGTTAAAGGCTGCCTATTCAGAAGGTTGCTCTCAGGTTTTGATATCCTTCGTTCAGTGGCTTGTTCATTAGGCCAATTCTGAAGCATCTTCCACAAGCCTGACTCATGTGCAAGGCAGTGATGCACTTACGTGGTGAAAATGTAAATTGTTGTTGCCTGAGCAGCCCCCTTCAGTTATCCCTTGACATGTGAGAAAAACAGACTGGCTTGGTTCCTCCAGCCCTCGAACTTGGCCCTTTGGGGCCACCCCAGACCCAAACTCCAAATTGCAACAGACCCCTGGTTCTTGGTTTCGGAGGCGTGAGGTTGGGAGCTGGTCCTTGAATTGCTCCTGCAGGGTTGGGCTGTCTCATCCCCCACACCATCAGCTCGAGTGATTCGGATTAACCTGTTCCTGGCTTGGTTCTCGGTACCTTACTGGTATCCCTCTATTAAACCATCCCTCTATTAAACCTCTATTAAACTCTGTTAAGCCATGCGCTCCTTGGTACTAGAAAACATGCGGTTTGGGCAGCTAGATGCTTTTAGAGGACATGAGGGAACTATGGGAACTGGGACTATGTAAGCAAAAGGCTAAAAGGGATGTTATATCTGACTGCTCTCCCAGCACATCACTGCTTCCAGTGCTGGGAAACTGGCTGAAACCTCAGCTTTTTCTAGCACCAGGAGGCTGAGCTGTGCTGGGTGTGGGGGCTGCTGCAAGCACACAAGGCAATGTGGTGTTTTTTTGGAAACCCAGCTCCCAAGGAGGACCTGGCCCCAACCTCCTTCATCTGCGGAAGCTGGACTTGACCAGAGATGTTGCAGGACTTTTGCAGTCAATCGCATGTCTTCCCATTCAGCTCTTCCTTGCCGTTATTTCAAATAAAAGTGAAGAGAAGCCATGCCAATTGCCTTGTTGAGATTCAGGTTAAATTAAATTAAAAAAAATATTAAAATTTAACTTATTCATTTAAATGAAGCAAATGGAACACTAATGCAGCAAGCTGGAATTTTTGAGATTTTGCTACAGAGTATTCAGGTTGTCCCTGGGTAGACGAGGTGCTGACTGGAATCCCAGGCAAGAAACAAATGGTTTTCTGCTTGGTTTTATGGTAATACATGTAAAGTTAACAACTCTCGCTTTTCTTTGTTGGCACATGTGAACAAGGTTACTTTATGCTTGGCTATGTTTGCTGGTCTTGGCTCGCTCAGTTTCTCGGTGGCTTTAGAGCACGCTCTCATTTTCATTAGCTTCTGTCCCTCCCATCCATGTTTTAGTAGAGGTTTTGTAGAGCTGGCTTGGCAGGTGGCACCAGAGAAATGCCTCTGCGAAGGGGGTATGATGGGTGACACTGGGGTGGTGGGGCAGAGCTCCTGCCTCAGCTTATGCCGAGGACTTGGAGATCAGAGCGCCCAGCTGAGAGCTAGTGTAAAGCACTTAACTCTGGTTTGATTGGAGCTGCGCTCAGCGCAGTGTGTCTGGATTCAGCCTGCTCAGCCGTGCTATCTGTTTGTTTCAGTGTTTACAGGGTCGACCTCTGGGGTATTAACTCCAGAGGAGATTTTTGTCTGTTTACCAAAATGGAAATTGCCTAGTTCAGGAGTGGGCTGCAGTCCTTTCAGAAAACTCATTTTTAATATATTTCCTGTAATCACAGCTTAAAAACAAACCCACGTTTCCAAAATGTTCTTCAATTTTTCACCCTGCTATTTCTTGCACAGGCATTAATCATCCACTTCTCCATTTAAGTAGAGAGCACGGAGTATTGCAGCGAAGCACTGACTTCTCATGCCTGGTGGAAAAAAAAAAAGTGGTTTTGTGATGAAATCCTATTGCTTTGGGGAGCAGTGACGGTGCTGAAAAATGTGCATTGACCTTGTGTGAGAGAGGTGCCGTTTGTGTCAGAATTTCAGCAGAGTTAACCCCTGGTAGCTCATTTGTGGAACACGCTGTCAGCAAAAGTACAGTCCAGCTTTTGGGTTGTTTAAACCTAGCCCGGCTTGGTAATCGTTAGATTATCAAGTGTGTGCAGGACATGACATGCTGGAAATTTGGGGTGCCCATTTTTTGGCTGCTGTAGTTTGGGGAAGACAGTGGGGTTTATCCCAGTGAGCCCATAGCGCCGGGAACGTTCAGTGTAACTTATGGTTAGGAAAATGCAGGTGTTCCCACAGCATTGGCTTAGGGTTGAGTAACAAAGAGATGTCTAAATTGTTATTTCCCTCTCTCTGGAGGGGTTGGGTGGGGAGTTCAGCAAGGTGGGAGCAGTACGCCCAGGCAGCGCCTTGCTCCATCAGCCCTGCTGCTCGCTCTTAACCCAGTTCCCCAGGTCCCTTCTCCCAACCACGATCCACCTTTCTGACCTGAGCCCTCCTCACCCCTGGCTCTCTCAGGGCCGTATGCTGAGCCCATGAGCAGCAGCAGCAACCTGAACCTCAGCTTTGTCTTTCTGTGGAGCCCTGGGCTCAGGAACCAGGGCTTGGAAAGGAAAAGCAGTTCCTGGTAGGGATGAGTTGTCTGGTTCCTCAGGCTGTGGTGGCAAGGTCAGAAATCCTGAGGAGGCTGGAGCAGGATTCAGTGTGCCATCAGGAAGAGCTGTTCTTTTTTCGTCTTTGGATTTTAAGCTGCACCGGCCAGCAGATGGGTCAAACACGGCGCCTCTGTGCTCCTGGACATGTTTCAGCTAGAAGCTTCATGTGGAAGTGGTTAGGGCTGCTGAGCTCTGCCCCCTTCTGTGTCAGACCCTGCTGGGCTTGTGCACCTGGGAGAGCAGTGTTTGCGGGCAGGTCATACCCAGCCCGGAGGTGGGATCTGTGCTAAGAGTGGGGTCTGGAGCTTCAGCTCATAAAACACCCCTCCCAGCCCCGGAGCTGCCCTCCGTCAGTGCGGGCAGGGCCAGGGAGGGACACGTGTCCCCTCTACAACCTACGTGCAGGCTCTCAGCAATGAAACAGCCAAGGAAACCACCCCAGTGATTTGAAAATGTGTTGCTCCATAATTCACCATGTAGTCTTAACGTTGTTCTGGGGGAACCCAACAAACCAGCGCCTGCCTTGTTGGTAGTGCCTCTTGTTCAACACAAACGTTGCTAAACAGGAATTCCACGGTAGCAGGTTTGTAGCGGTGAGGAGGAAGGTAGAAGTAGATGCTGTGGGCTTAAAATTGCAGAAGTCTTTGCAGTAAAGTAGGGCAGTAGAGCTATGGGCTAGGATGGTCAAAAATTTAATGTGAAAGCAGCAGGCTGGCAGCTTGCAATACTTCTTCAAGTGAAGACTTAAAAAAATTAAAATGCCACCATGTTTAATGGAGTCACCAAAAGTACTGGTAAAAATGTAATTGCTTCTGATGAGACAAATATTCTATTCAGTAAAGAATACGGTGAATCTTGATTGGCTTGGATAACCTGGGTAATTTAAAATTAGTTGTATTTCTTAGGGCTCAATATGCAAGTGAACTATGGATTATATATAGTTAATATTTGCCAGTAATTTGATTATGAACAAACCCAAATACTCTGGATGATCATGGCCATGCTCCTGTTTGAGTTCAGTTTAACTCAGATTTGACATTGAAACCTCAGTTCCAAAAAGCACTTAACTCTTAGGTCACTGGGGCATAATTGTGTATACAGTTTGTTTTTGGTATCTCTTCTGTGGTCTGAATGCATTCGTGCTTTGATTCCACAGGTACATGCATGCAGTGGGAACAGTCTGTTTTTCAGGTTTAACACAATTTAATTGCCACAGTAGTAAAGATCTTTTTTTTTAAATACAGAATTACAGACTGTTAAAATTGAGAAGACAAACATCTTTCAAAGCTACCAGAGGCAGCTTGTTTGTAAAACAGAAGCAACATTACCAAATGATCAGTCAGTTGCTGTGATGGAAGCAAAACAGTGAACAGTCCTCTATAATAGGTTTGGGTTTAGAGCCCACGCTTTCTTCAGACCTACCTTCTCTATATGCATGGTTTAAAAAAACCATCACCCAATCCCCCCCCCCTCCCCCCCCCCAAAAAAAATAAAAGTAAGCATGCAACACTTATTTTGGCACATCTTTTTGAAAATAAAGATAAACCTGATGTGCGGTAAAGCAGGATCAGACAAGCTATGCTGGTTTCAATCAACAGACATAACCGGTGTTGGATTCACTGAAGCTGTGTCTGTTCGTACCAGGAATGAACTTGTCCAGACGATTACACTCCATTTTAATAGGCGATAATGAATATTGATTAATACTGTTGCAGGTGTTGCTGCAGTAGCCAGAGGAGGTAGAGGTACAACAGGGTACGTAGCAGGTGGCCCTGCCTCCCTGCTGTATTGGCCCAGTATCACCAATGGCCCGTGCTGCTGCTCTGCCCCAGGGTTCAAACTGGGAAAGCCGGGCTTGCTGGGAATCATGGGGCTGCTCTGTCCTGGGCTCCCCCCGGCTGGGGCTGGGCAACTGTTTGGCATGCTAATGGAGATGGGCTTGCTAATGGCCTTGGGCATTAGTAAAGAGGAACCCGGGTGTGTCTGCTCTGGAAATGCTGAGCCTGGAGTATTTATGGTACTATTGTTAGCCCAAGCTATAATCGGAGCTCTAGAGGGTTTAAAAATAGTATGGCCTGCTGGGAGGAAACATAAGGTAATAGTATGAATTAATACATTGTATTTATACCCACAGCATGCTTTTCTTTAGGCAGGTGAGTTTTAATTATAGTATATTACACCCATGGCATAGATTTCAGAGATACCTGCATGGCACCGGGGACAAAGGGACCGAGTGCCACAGCTGTGGAGATGCTTGGGAAGGTGCGGGAAGGCCAGGGGTGGCTGTAGGCAGGGAAGGGGCAGCAGATCTGGGCAAGGCTGATGTTGCTTGTGCTATAAAGCAGTGGGGTTTAAATTTAGAACTCTTATGCGACCCAATGTCAAGTCAGAAATGTGTTGTTGAAAGCGTATCATCAGCCTCAAGTGCCTGCCTTGTAAATCTCAGGAGTGGAAAGTGGCCTGAGGCTAGCAGCCGTCTCTGCCGCATCTTTGCTTGAGTGAACTTTAATTTGACTCTTTATCAAGAAAAGCAGTGAGAGAAAGAGAGAAAAAAGAAGAACGTAGAGCAAGTTGCACAAAACAGACTTTGTGTGGATAAAGGTGATTTTGCTGGAGACTTTGCCGAGATTCTGTGTGCCCTCAAAGAAAAGCAAAGTCCCATTACAAAGTGTAACAAAGAGGAAGGGGCGAGAGAAGCTCAGAGAAATGCTCTTGTTCTGACTTCGAGAGCTCCTTTTGACTTTAGCAGGTTGGAAGTGTGCACAGCGCTTCCGAAAATGAAGTGGTTTCAAATGGGGCTGTTAAAACCTGGGGCCTGCCGGGAAAGCAGGGCATACTCTGTGTGTGCCTTTGCTTGCTGAGGCTGCTGACGACAGAGAAATGAGCATCTCTGCCAGCATCCGCGGTGGCGCTCATCGGTGTGCTGTTTGTAGGCAGGGGTGTTCGGTGAGGGAATTGGGGGTTTAAATGCTGTCTGAAATTTTGAGCAGCTCCTGGCTAGGGAGTTTTTCGGTGAAGTCTACACTATGAAAAGAGATTATCGATGTTGTGAAACTCAGCAAACCTCATCATGTCTTCCTTGATTATATGTGGGTATATTGTAATCTGCCGTGCTGGAGACCGGGGAATATTTTGAGCCAGCATTTTTTCACAAGTCTCAGACAATGTAAAATAAAGAAAATATTAGTGACAAATGGGAGCTTAATCTCAGGCCAGTTTATAGTTCCAGTAACAACATATTTTGGAGCTATCTATTCTTCGGTTTTGGGGAAGATGCTTCATTTTGTGGCAACTAAGCATAGGCTGACTTAAAAGACCTGCTTTGCAGGGGCTGTGGACCAACTAGAATCTGAAAATCATTTTTTTTTTCTTAAATGAATCAAGTCACTTTTCAAAGCTGTGGTCTAAAAATTTAGCTTTTTACCATTTTTATGGGTGAAATATTTGATATTTAGCAAACTACAAATTTTACACATGTCCATATGTTGACAACAAACATAAACATTTGTATGAAGTAACACTGAGAATCTGTATTCTTCACACATTGGAAGGGTGTCTGAGTCCCTTCTATTTTCCCTGAAGGAATATATCAAAATAATTTTATAAAAGGAAGTTGGTTATAAAAATAATGCTTAGTACTGGGTATTCTAAATATATAGAACTACTAGAAAAACTGCTGTTTTCCCTTTTTCCAGGAAAACAAGGATGACATAATCTCACTATGTGTGTACATACAATGTACCTGGCCTAAAAATCAATCATGGAAATAGTCTGAACTTCAAGTAGCTCAGTCTGTTCAGCTTATTAAAGAGAATGTAATTTGTAATACCCAGCCAAAGAATTAAAATGTGGTCAATGCTATAGTCTTCCCCTTGTTTGTTTTTTTTTCTTACGTAGTGTATCATCATTTTTTCCTCAAAGATATTGAAGTGCTTGAGAAGGCAGAGTGTATTGAGACTTCTAAAAAGTAGAAATACTTTGTCTGCTTACCTTGTCTGGTGGCTGCAGTTGAGTCATGGCATGACCAGTCTTGGTGAGTCTGCAGTGGAGAAGCCTCTGTACTGCAACACTTGAGATGCAAATAAGCTTACACATAACTGCTTTGTGCCTTGGCTGCCCTCCTCGTTGATTCATTCGGTGTCTCAAAGTTCAAACCTGGGCACATTCACATTTTCACACTCTAGAACAGTAAAACAAACTGGCACAAAACCAACCATAAACTGTGAAACCCCAAAATACCAGGAAGGAAGAAGCATGAGTTATTTTTGAAGCATCTGCTACCACCTCTTTTGTTAGGGGAAAAATAGTTGAGAGCTTATGAGAGGTGCTCTGTAGATGCTGAAGCCTGTCATAAAGCTCTTTGTTCAAAAAGAAATCTTAACTAATGTAAACTATTTGAAGAAATGTTTACCAATAAACTTAAAAATAGCTTTAGCTATCTTCTGATCTTAGAGGCCTCCCTTTTCCTCCAACCCAGGCTATTTACAAAATTTTTTTGCCTTGAAACTAGGTGAATGGTTACAAAAAGCTTTTTTTTTCCCCTTTGACATCCATATTGGAGGAGAAAATTATGTTAAATCCCCTTTAGCTTAAAGCTAATTAGAGCTAGTAATGAAGTCTTTGTTCTTGTATGCTGTTTCTCTCATAACTATGATAATTACATAAGGGTAGTGGCAACTGTCTGGGAGATTGGCAGCTGAGAGGCTTGAGCATTAAGCTGAGAGCTGTTTGAGCCATGGCTGGAGTCTGCGTGGCCCTAGGGTCAAAGCCAAACTTTGCCGTGGCTCTTATCTTACACACAGGCAGGGTCCTGCCCATGGGAGGACACCAGCATGGTCTCTGCATCCAAAATCACCATCCACCTCTGCATGTTCTAGGGTGAGCCATCTTAATTTTCAGCTCAAGTGTTAAGCTTGGAAAAAAGAGGTTGCTGATGTGGTGAAAAGAGGTTAAAAAAGTCTTGCAATGTATAGTGCTTCTGGGCTTTTCACTCATTTTGCTGCGTGGCCCTGCTTGAAGGTAAATGAGCCCCTGAGCTCTTGGTGGGAGTGGGTGGTGCTGTGGGGTGACCCTGTGTAGACCATGTACGTGTGACTGTAACAGGCCACCAGGCTTTGATCTTTTGAATTTGAGTTTGTTGTTTATGAAGGAAGGTAATGGATCTGAGAACCTGCTCCCAGATACTTCTTTTACTCAGTCAATGGGAAATGAAACAGGAAATGAAACTGCCACTTTGAGTGAGTTATTTTAAAGCTGAAAGCTTTGAAGGTCAGCCCCACTGGAGTGACATTTTCGCCAAGGGGAGCAGAGAAGACATCATTCCGTGAGTGAAGCAGAGATAGTTGTGACCTTAATGGAGCTGTAAGAGCAGACGAGACACTGTGGAAGTGAGTTCCCAAAATCCAAGGAAAGGTATTATATCAAATTGGGAACAAAACAAGCAGCGAAGAAACAAGTTTGAATGCTCCCCTCTTTTTTTGTCAAAACGAAAAGCACAGTTTTGCAATTGGGTACTGTTTTTTCAAAAATAGTTGCTGTTTGCCAACAGTCATTAAAATAAACTCTACCTTCAGGTACTCCAATATGTGAACAAAATTATCTCTTGTCCCTGGGGATACTCTGTTCTCACCTAATTATTTTCTTTGCTGAGGTAATTCAGTTGTTTGTAAAGAACCCATCAGAAATCTGCAAAGTTCTTTAGGGACTGACCACATACTAAAGCTTGTTCGACGCAAGATTTTCAGAACGTTTGAAAATCTGAATTTTGTACTTGAATTTCATGCTCTCCAGTTGAACTCCTATGCAATTTTTTTGATGACCAGCGAAGCCCAGGAATGAATCCTACCAGCTTGTCTGATTTTGGCTGCTTCAACTGTGTTGAAACTTCTCTGGGGGAAGACAGTGTGGTAATTCACTGTTAAAACAGTGCAACAAGAAGAGTAATGCTCTGACAGCCAGCATCTCCGAATTGAGACGTCTTCTTTTAAAGATGTTTTAGATCAAGCATGAATTAATAGATGTGATGTAGGAACTGTAGAGCACTGCTTGTGTGAATGCTCTGGAAATGCAAAGAGCACACAAAAGGGATAGTATCCCCGAGTGAAATTAGATTGCCTGTGCTTAGAAAAATCTTGGTCACTTGAGCACAGGTACAATCCCCCTTAATCTCTCCCGCTTTACTATAGTAAAATTTATTTAGTGTATCTTGCTTTCAGTTTTTTTTCTGTTAAGAAGATGGAAAAGATTTCTTAACTCCTACCATGTTTAAGGTAGAAACTTGAAAGAATTAACTTACTTCCCTAACACAGACCAACACAGCCATCATAACACTCTTACTGGTCTGCAAGAGGAAGCAGAATGATTTCGGTACACTGGCCAACCCTCTTAATTTGGTTTAATCTCTATTCCTCATCCCCTATGTCACATTTCTCTCGCAAGCACTACTTGCTTTCAAGGCTCTGCCCCTAAGCCTGTTACCTCTTTGTGTAGCATAGTTATTGAATTGCGTTTTCCCTCTGTGGAAAATAGGGCACTCTAACAAGGTAAGCAAAACCAGAGTTATTTAATATCTATGCTTGAAAATCTGACAAACCGCCTTCAAGGTAACAGCCACTACATGAATGGCTTCCATATTACCAATAGCCATCTTTCTTTGGCTGTAATTGCTGTGTGGAGAGGACTGTATTGATTTGTAGATCTAATTATCTTAAAACAAAGCAAAAGACATTATTGTAACAAGAATATAAAATCCCATGCTGCAGAGAAGAGAAGTTAATGCTTTATCTCTATTCAGAAGTCCAGGCATGGAGAGCTGCTTAAAAGCAGAACTGATGAGCCTCAGATGGTTAATGAATTATCTGGGAAATCGGAAAAGCTCAGGATCAGGGCAGTGGCCAGTTGGAGGGGTCTGGAGAGGAGGTCAGCCGTGAGAGCTGGGGGGGTCTTCATCCCAGTGTTGTGGGATGTCTTAGGATGTGACCAAAGAATCTTGCTGTTCACAGGCTGCACTGAGGACAGCAGCATCTTCTTATCTAAGTCTGCTTTAAAACCCTCTGCTCTGCATAGGTGAAATTCTTGGATTTGCTCTTGTTATCTCGTGTCATAGAACATGCCATGTGAAGTATGTGGATCTTGGAAAGTGCTTGTTTGTGATTTCTTCATCATCTAAGGGAAAGGACCCATGTCCCTTCTGCTAATTGGAATGTTTGAGTGTGAAAAATGTACCTTCAGTAGTCTGCTTGTTCTGTTCTTAATAGCTCTTTAACTTTTGCTGCTTGTAGAATTAATTAGTAAAACTCACATCATATTCTGACTCCAGTTAATAAAAACTATTGCCTTTGTGTTTCACCCAGCCACTGGGAAGTTCTTCATACTTCGTATGCTGCTGTAAGTTGAAAGCAGCCTATTTGGGGGCATTTTGGACAGAGAAAGATAGTTGCACACTGCTTTGTAATGCTTCCTTGCTGGCTGCTGAGACTAATTGCTTTCAGGGCTGTACAGAAGTCTGATTTCACATATTCTGCTCCAGGTGCAACTTTACATTGTCTAGTAGTAAAGCAAGGACGGCACATGAGATTGTTATATGGAGAAAGGAGAAAAATCAATTTTAATCGCCAGAGTTGAGGGCTAGGGGGCTAGAAGGTCACTAAAGATTAGTAATTGTGTTACAGCACTGAACCTGGCACCGAGTTCCTGGGAAAATAGAAAACTATAAGCTGTGGAACAAAACCTGTAGGTGTATCAGTGTTCTGGTATATTGTTAAGGGAAAAATCACACACAAAAGCAGCTGGACCCTGTAGAGCTTGAGTTTCAGAGGGAACCCTTTCCCATTTGTTTTGGACAGCATTTACTAATTACCTGTAAAATGAGGAGAGAATGGGGATTTGAGATAAAAACAGTCAGATCCTGCCATAGTGCGATGGAAGCAGAGCAATTCAATCTTTACACACACGCATCCTTGCTCCCATAAGAAGCTCTGTGAGAATCTCACTGGGAATGGTGAGTTTGTTAATGTCCTGCTGGAATTCAGGATGGTTGTGCTGGCCTGCGTAGGGGATTTTGAAAATATATAGGAGGCGATGCCCACACAGTTAGAACTGTGTTCCTTCCCAGATTGATCCATTTTGTTCAAGGCTTCTCCCTGTGTCGTTCTTTGCTTTGACTGTTTTCCCCTTTGCAAGGAAAGGCTGCTGATGAGCAGGCTTTCTCATGTGATGTCTGCTTTAGGACAGTCGCAGGAGTTTAGAGATCCCAATATGTGCTTTGAAAAGAGCCAGAAACCCAATTGCTCGCTGTTCACACATGTAACCTTGCACAAGAAAAGCTCCTGGGGGAAAGTCAAAGAACTTAAAGGGAAATTATATACCAGCTTAGCTTTAGAAGCATTAGACAGCTTTCTTCTTCCTTATCAAAGAGTGATAATCAACTTTCTTCTTTGTGACAGAAGTAGCTGTAAAATAGTTCTCTCTCCCACCCTGCCTTTTTTCTTCTGTATTTCTTTAAAGTTTGTTTTCCTTGTATGTACACACCTGCTCCACTGTGTGAGTTGATTGAGAGACTTTCATGAAATAACCATTAAAACAGTCTGTAAAGCTTTTGTTGTCACACACACAACTGCACTTGCTTACTGTTTTAATATTAAGCTAAAGTTCTGTTTTTGTTTTGAAAGAGTTTGTAGAAGTAAGATGTAGGATAAGGAAACTGAGTTCCAAAAATATAAACTGAGAGATTATTAATTCTTACAAAGAAACAAGCTCTAGAGAGTAATTTTTTTATTGAGTGTGTTGGGAAATGATACAAAGAGAAAGGTACAAGGTGCAGCAGCTTCTTGTCTAGATCAAACATACATCAATTCCTTGGGACCGTGAACCAGCCTATGGATTTCTCTAAATAGAATATGTTTTCCTTAAAGGTCATGTCTGTCAGGTTAAGAAAACCAAATGCATTACTTATGTGATTTCTAACAGCAGAATATATTGAGAAATCTCTCAGATCCCTTCTGACAGCTATTTAGGTGTCTTAATTCCCACTGAATTCTCAATTCAGTGAAATCAATGAGAATTAGGCAGCTGAAGAGCTTTACAAATCTGGCTTTAAATGTACTCTCTCTGTAGGGAAGTGTGGGGTTGGCGCTGTGGGTCGGGTCCCCCCCTTTCAGTTGTGTTCCTAGGAGGTTCAGGTGGGAGAACAGGTCCGAACCCTGCACCTGCCTTTGGAGCTCAGGAGGTGTGTATGGATTTTAAACGTTTTTTTTTTTTCATGTTATGTTTTGTTTTCAAGCAAACCCCATTTTTTTGGAAGCAAACCTGTGCAGTGGGCTTGCTGGATGAATCCCTGTGCTTGGCCTCCCATACAAGAGAGTGTGTTTAGTCTATTTTGTGCTTAATGTGGAAACAGGGCTCAAATTAAGACAAATCTTGGTGGCTCAAACCAGGACAGTGGCTGATTTTAATTAAAGTCCAAAAATGCTGTAAGGAATTTATTCTTTTCCAATGGCAATGAGCTCTGCTGTTAGGAAGTGACTGCATCGAGTTAATTACACTATGAAAATGAAAATGTTTCATGTCTAGCCTCTGCTTCAGCACTAAGCACCTCATTGATTTGTAGTGTATCAAATGTTTACACAAGAAGTGTAGGGTCACAGGCACAAAATAATCTCTATGAATTATGAATCTTTAGCATTTCCTTTTTATTAGTATTAGGGAGGCCATTTGACACAATTACTATTGCAACCAAGTAAAGAGCACGTATGTTACTCATTGATATATGATGGGAGACAGCTGCTTCTTGGTATGGGTCAAATGTCTTATCATCTTCCTGAATATTAACTCCTTCAACAGTCTGTAACGCTTCTGTATCCCTTTTGTTGCCACAAGTGCTATCTCTGATGACCAGGATGTCAAAATCAATTCATTAAAACACAAGCCCTGTGTGTAAATAGATTTAAAATAAATGAGGCAGATCTATTAGGTGGCCTTTTTTTTTTGTCCCGTAAGGTCATACAAAGGAGATAATCAAAGATAAGCGTGCAACATAGCCTTTAGCAAGGAAGAATATAGCAAAACTCAGCTCTTCATTTTCCTCAGTCCTGTTGGCTCTCAGTGAGAAGTACAAGATGATCCCTTCTGTGCTTCTCCGCAGGGACATGTGCTTATTTTGCTTATGTGACCTTTTTAGTTTTCCTTTTCATTGCATCTTTCCCTGCAAGGAGAGGGCATTTTGCAGAAGTTGTATTTGAAAAAAAACCCTACATTTAATTTTCCGTTTCTCTTTAAAAAGAGTAAAATGTTGGGGTTGGCATCTGTCCTTTCAATCCTGTTGACTGGAAAGAGAAATGCTTCAGCCTGTGTCTCTGTTTATTGTTTGAATAATAACCATAGGGTCTTAAAATATTCCTGTATGTAGTCACAAGTATTTTTGGAGAAATGTGACTTTCAATGTACTACAGTAATTGACAGGCTGCCACCCTTACTCATTTCTGTTGTTCGGCAGTACTGTCTCATGCCTCTCCCTGTCCCTTTTGGTGTCTCCCCTGAGTTTTGACCATGCAGAAAGTCAGTTTTGCTGTTGTTTACACCCACGTGTCCTCCTTTATCTTAATGTAATAGCAGACAGAGGGGTCATCTGGGTCTCATGCTGTAAACTAGAAATAAAAATTACTTATGTCCATTGGCCTGACATACAGGAGAATAAAACAGTGGCCTTAAAATTGATGTTAGTGGCTTCGTCTTCCAGAAGCGGTGGTCAGGGTAGCACTCTTACCTCTGTTCCAGCTTAGTGGAAGAGGATTCCCCAAAGATTCATCAGTCAATCTGCCTTTTCATTACTGCCTTCGCCAGGAGAAAAGATGTCTGTGGGATAGCTTCAATCACATCAATCAGGTTATAGCATTTTATAGTTTATCATCCCACTTCCAGCAATCTAATGTTGAATGATAGAAGCACAAGTGGAGGACTCCTGCTATAGAAGTGGTTTTCCTGAAGCCATTCTTTGAGAGGTGACGGGGGACAAATTTGGTGTCCTGAGCAGAGCTGGTATGGTGTATGTCTATACCCCAGTCAAGTTTGACTATGGATGTTTTCCCAATCCTAGTATGTTTTTTGTTCACCAGCCAAACACTTTGTATTACTGTTTTTATTGTTGACAGTGTTTTATCTGTGTCTTTATCTGATATGACTCCAGGTAGTTTTGTTTGCTCTGGCACATTAACTGGTGTGGATTTTTGTGCAGCAATACTTCATCTGTTTTGACATGCGTATCTGTCATTTTTATCAATTTTTGCCAAGACCAGACTGGGAGAATCTTAATCACAGAATTTGTTCTGTAGTTGTCTGTGTGAGCCCCTTCACATGAATTCTCTTGCTTGGTGGCTGAAGGTCCCTGTGTTTTCTGAAGTGGAAGGTTACAGTTTCTTATACACTAGTTGACCAATTTATTAAAATGCTGGTATTAGTCAATCATTTGTTAATTGTTTTTCTTACATTCCAGTGTAAATACCCCAATTGAATTCATGAGCTGGGCTGTGTGCTGGGCAGAGAGAACCCCCCCTGTGGTCCTTGCAGAGAAGGTAGACAAAGAACAGCCAAGACTTAGAGACCCAGACAGGACTTTTTTTTTTGCTGATGATCACATAGGGAGACTGTATCAGAGCTGGGAGTAAAAAGCAGGTTTCTGACTTCAGCCTGCAGTATTGACTTTGGTCTTTGCTCAACTCTGCTGATTTCACAGAACTTCCTAGGCATCGTTCTGACTTTGGTTACAAAAGAGTCTATTACATTTTTTTTAACTGTTATAAAGAGCCAAAAGTTTCCTGCCTTTGTTTCTGGTAGAGCTGGTGGAAAAACATGCGTGAATGAATTGTTAGATGGCACAGCCCAGCCAGATTTGGTATTACGGCCACTTTTCTTGACTTACTCTTTTTAGTCCATTCAGAGTTTCTTTTATATTCAGCACCTCTGGACAACCAATGTCTCTAATTTTTCATGTCCTCAATAGACGGAATTAATCTGAGGCTCTGTCTGCCCATCAGAGACAAAGGATGGCAGCTTCCCAAGGTGGGATGCAAGCAAATTGTACGGGATCCGGGATGATCACCCTTGGACAGTGCTCTTCTGGGTTTACCACTGACCCACTGGGAAGGGTATTCTCCATTTCTTGGAGGTTTTTAGAGATACCCATCGGTATATTCTCTGTTAGGTCCTGGGAGTTAGTGATTGTAGCCTGAGTTGATGAAGCTGGACATTCACTTTACCTTTTTAATTTGCTTCCAACAATTGTTGTATTCTGCAGTACTCAGTCTTTAGCGCTGGGAATAATCAGGCTAATGATCCTGCTGTTTGCTTTGGGCTTCTGCAGCACATTGAAAGGTTTTGTCCCACTAGCAACACTACTGTTACTGCTCTGTCTGCAAGAAGGTATCTGTCTGCAAGAAGGTATCTGTCTGCTTCCTTAGATATGCTGCTCTTGGAAAGGAAGAGGAATAATGATGTGAGACTTTCTCACCCTCTTACAGCCCTACTGTGCTCCTTGTTCATGCCTCCTTCATCTGCTTCCTTCATCCTTTTGTCTGGAGCTGCTTGACATTTGTTTCATGTCCATCTGCCTCTGTTGCTTTCCCTCTGAGAGGGCATTGAAAGAATAATGGGAGTGTTGGAGAAATAAAAAGTGAAACTGGGAGCAGAGGCTGGGGGAAAAGGAGAGGTTATAGAAGGGAGAGAGGAGATGTTGCAGGACACAGCATGAACAGAATCTGGAAGTTTCTTTTTGGCTTAAATAGTTTAAATTAATGATGCTTGCCACAACTCTAATCTCATTCAGGTACTTCAGTGATTTTGACAAACTATGTGAGTTTGCATTTGAGGAGTCTTTCCCTTTTGTTCTAAGTTATTATTTGGAGAGTCCTAATGAGGTGTGCTTGTACTTTATGCTACTAGCTATCCAAATGATTCAGAATTGCGGGGAATAATTATTTGAGTGCATTATTGCTTTATCTTCATTACTGCCAAAATCTGAAGGGTACTATTACTGTAAGCTGACTGTAATAAGTTGCTTCTGATTTTCTTTTAATTAGTGAAATGTTAAGTCCTGAAATACTGGTTAATGCCAATTAAGAAAGCATTGTGAGATACATCTGATGTAGTACTGTTGGAATTCCTCTCTGTCTGAATAAAGGGAGGAAAAAAAAAAAAGAAAATTAAATTTGTTCTTGATGGTTTGTCTTCCTTACACACTTCTTCATTTAATAAGTGTCCAGAGTGATTCAAATACCATGGTTGCTGATGAAGATTACTCTGGGAAAGCTGTTCCTTAACCCTCAATAATTCTTCCTGTTCAAAAGAGCGTGGGGCTTAGGAGTCTGAGTACTCTCTTAAGCAAAGTTGTAGGTGATGGGCAGCACTAGAGTTTCTATCTCAGGCCTGATAACAGCCTTCCAAGCCCCAGAGAGGGATGAAGCAAGAAACCATTACAGTGGTTGGCTTCTGATGCTGAAAGAAAAATAGAAACTTAGTTGTCTTTGTGTGTGCTTGGCAGGGCTGGTGGGATTTTTTTGGGTGTTGGATGTGATGGTTGTGGTTAATAACCTTTTGGGTTGGTAAGTAGCGGTGGGAAGCAGGGCTTCTGGAGCTAAATACAGTAACTTCAACAGCTTATTATAAGATGTTTGACCCTAGCAGAGTGATCTTTATACTTTAGAAACAGCAGGCCTTGTAACACGTAGCAGCAGCTTATCACTGAATAGTCACTGAAAATAGGTAAAACATACATAAATAAACAAACTGGTGTGCGATTGTTGTTATTTTTACGTGCAATTTGAAAGGCAAATTATGTTTCTATAGTAATTTCCTATATTCTCTGCAGCTTTCATTCCTGGCTGTCAGTAACTGGTTCATTAAGAGCTAATATTAAATTCGCTATTGTATACAAGGAATGGGCCCCTGAGCCACTGATTAAAAAGCAAGGTAGAGAAGGCCAAAGCATTTAATTGGAAGCATGAGAGCCGTTAATCCTTTTGTTTTTCTTCAGACAACAAATTGTGGTTAAAATGAAAGAGGGAGAAGGGCTGTGCTTTTTCAGAACACAAAACATTTGCGAAGAAATCCTTCAGCTCCTACTGCCTCAGCCCCACTAAATGCAGGATAATTCACCAAGAAAGGACAGTTGTGACAAACCAGAAGTGCTGCAAGTATTGCAGAGCATAAATACAATGGCTTGAAAACGAGCAAATGACAGATAATGCCTACTTGTGACCATGCGCTCAACTCTAAGCAATTTTTTGGTAGTGATATTAATGTTTTGAGAAGCTTTTAGCAGCATCTCTTGAAATGCTGTTGTGGACAACTGGCAGCCAGAAGAATAATGGTGTGAGATGTTTTTTACTTCTTGATTCGGCCCTCCCTAATGACATCGTATTTTTGTTGCGCCTTTTAATTCAGAAAGGCTTGAAGCACCTCCCAAGTTAATGACTTTGCAGGAGGAGAGCGCAGTTACTCTGGTGGCTCTGGAACAAGCCACCCAGCAGCCCTTGCACAGTACCTTTGATAAACACACGGTGTGGCAAAACGCTCCTGCGAAGGCTGAGGTTGCCCCATCCTGTTTCAACTGCGGCACGCTCCATCCTTGATTGTGTCGTGCGTTGTTTGCGGTGTCTCTTCTACATGGTGATCGCGGTTGGGAGGGGGGTGAGATTTCCAATCTGCGTGGTTTCTGGCAGAATGGTGTCAGCCATAGCTGGGCCCTTAAGCATTAACTCCATAGTGGTGTTAAATACTAATGTGCAGTAGCGTAAGCGATTGAACAAAAGCAGATGTCTGGGGAAATGAAGAGAACCTGCTCTTAAGTCTTTAAACAAGGGGCCCCACGGGAAACAAAAGGAGCACTAAAAGGGCATCCTTAAAGCAATAACTGTAATGAATAAGCTGTTCATATATGGCAAAAAATGAGCCTTGGGCATGGCAGGGAGATTCATTGAATAGTTCATCCCTGCAGACTCTTTCGATTTAAAAAAAAAACAAAACAAAAAAAAAAAAGACAAAACCAAACCAAAAACAGAGAGAGAGAACATATAAATATATAATAGCTATAAATCACTGGGTTATTCAATTATTTATATCCATACAAAAACCCTGCATTTATTTTAAGAGAGAGAAAACTGAAAGGGATTCTTTCTTCTAGTTGTTTTTTTAATATAAGCAATACAGGAACAGTGGTAAATAATCTTTGTTTTGTGTTCTGTCATGGAATATGGAGTGTTCATTTTTTTCAAATGCTTCACTAAGTTCACTGGCAAAATTTTTTAAACCATAGCATTGACCTACCAGCAAATGGCACAGAATAATGGTGGGAAACAACTTTTGCTTTCCAAATTGTGTATTCCTGGTAGACAGAAATGTGCTATGTAACCTTGAGGACAGATCAGAAATTCTCCTGTTTTTAGGCTCACAGTAGTGTCACAGGCAAGGATTGTTCAGTGAATAACTGCAAATAAAAAGAAGAGAGGAATTCAGAGCCTGTTAGCATTCATGCTGAATAAATTGAGATTAATTAGATAAATGATTCAGTATGAATTATTTGCTTAGATCCTTCTAATGGGACAAAATTTCCTGCTGATGTAGTTTCATTGACCTCAGGGAAGGTGAGTCCTTCTGCAATAGAGAACTTGGCCTGCTGTTTCTTTATAATATAGTATTGGCTCTGATTTTTAGCACCCGTTTTTTTCCCCATTAATCCCAAATTAAATGCCTGGCAATAACATTTATATGGCAATGGGTGACATGCCAAGTTCAAAAGTGTGTACACCGCCAGCTGTCTTAGTGCCGAGCTGACCCCTGCGCTCTTGGATGTACGCAGCCTTCGGAAGCGGCGCTGTCTCTGCAGATAAACCTGAAGAATTAATTTCTCTCCAGCCATAGCAACTCCAGGCTCCCCGCAATGTTTAATTGTTAATCGCATGATACCTTCCAGCTGATGTTTCCTTGTTCTTGTTGCTCTGAGAGCTCTTCTCCTCCTCGAGCTGCTGCAGCAGTCGGGTAGTGTTTGCAGTGATGTGTGGGGTGCGCTGGAAATGCAAACCTGCTCCTGCCAGGGAAAGCCAGGGCTTGGTATGTACTCTGAGCGTGCTAGCACCCATTCTGTATGTCTTTGCTTTTGCATAAGCAGGATCTTTAATGCTTTTTAATGTAGTTTTCTATTTATGAATTATGTAGCTCTATGTTTCACACACTCTGGTTACAGCATCTGAATTTTAATCAGTCCTTTCTAACGGCTGCTACAGGTTTTGGTGCTGTGTCAAATACCTCCAGCTCCTTCTTCTACAAGTAGCATCAGTCATCATCTAAATCTGGGACACGTGTTTTCCTCTCTCTGTTTCAGTCATCTCAAATAATAGTTAATGATCTTTACTAAGAGAATATGGTGCCAAAGTAAAATAGTTTTGGTTTTGAAGTGATCTTTTTGTTAAGAGTTCTTTCTCTGAATTCCTGGGGAAATAACCTTTTTCTTTAGCATCCTTCAATATATTAATATGCCTACTTACAGTTTTATATATTTACTTTTGAGTAATCAATCCTCAACATAAACTCTGTCTTTGGAGTGTTGTTAACAGGCACTAATGGGACTGCTTCAGAAATATTTAAGGTTAGGTGGACTCTTTCCATTGATCTCTGTGAGCCTTTGGTAAGATTGATAGAAGTGGGAGCGCGCTAAGTAACTCCCTGTCCACACTCCTATCAGTCTGAACACTAATTCTCTTTGCATGTGGTTGAACCCTGTAAAGATTTCCAGGAGAAATTACTGTAATGGCCCTTGCAGTTTGGGAGAAATAATTCAGAGCTTGTAAATAAATAGTTACTCTGGGAAACCTGCTAGTTTGAACCTTTCTGTACAGTTCTTCCCTGATGCCATGAAACTGTCTCCAGTTGGTACTAGCTTGGGTTTCAAACTGTTACTCACAGCTCAGTGAAAATAGCCTAGAGACTGCACGTTGGTGTTTTCTTCATTTTGGATGTTACTTTGTCTGTTATGTCCTTGTTGTACATAAACTTGTTGTGTAGAAAACACTCTCTGAGCAGGGACTGACTGCATTATTGAACCTCACCGGGTTTAGCTCTGGGAATATTGAAAAGGAGTTTAAATTTTGAAGTTAAGTGAGCAGCAGTGCAATCAGTAGCCAGGTATGCACACTTATTCCTGTGTGATTTTAGTCTTCAGGCAGAGCATCAAACAACTTACTGAAATACAAAAATAAAGTGTTGGTAGCACTTTCATGGTGCTGAGCCCATTCTTCAAGACCTGCTTGTTCCTGCCAATGGTTCTTGCTTGTTTGAGTAACTGTGAGGAATCATATTTCCTTTCAGATTGAAATGAGTTGTCACATGAGTATACAAACACAGCCTACTGTATCCTGTGAGTTTTCTTCTCCTCTTCACTGTTGATACAACTTAAAAAAAAATTCCAATATTTACCTTTTTTGACTTCCATTGCTGATCCTGTCTCAAAAAATGCATGCAATTGTGGGTAAGTAGGATAAAGAAGGACTTCTAGACTGCCCCTGTAATCATTACTAAACTTTTCAAAGCTATTTCCACTAAAGTGATTTGAAGCCTCACTCTTGACACTCAAGTTAAATATGATGGAATTAATTTTGTAGATGGCCTCATCATAAAAAGCAAGATAACATCATCTCTATGAAGAGAATTCCGGTTGGTATGTTAATTTTAATTATATGGAAAAAAGATTTGTTTTACCCTGATAAGTTAGTGCTTGTCATTGCTTTAGATTTTCTTGGATGTTCTCCAGAGCAGGTAGAAGGTTAGCTAATTTTAACATGTGAATAGAGAAGAGAATATTATTAATACCCTCCCAAACAAAACTATTTAACACTGCTTGGAAGAGAAGATTATAGGCTGCAAACAAATGATACTGTTCACACCTAGACTTTACATGGGTCTTTGAATACAAAATGGTAACCACTTTCTCTAGTAATCCCATAGCAACAAGAAAACAGTAACACAGATGTAAAGTGATATATCAGTGACATTCTTACTGTCTTCTCCTGTGGATATACTTCCTCTCTGTCTCTGTTGAGTATCTTCTCTCCTGTTCAGAGCTACTGCAGGACACTCACACGTCTCTGTGTGCCTCTGGTTTCTGTAGCTGCTTCACCAGGACGTGGTGTCTGCTGCCTCACTAACCCAACAGGCTGTTCTCTCTAGTCCTGAGAGGAGTTAGGTTCATGCAGCGTATAAGTAGGTTCAGGCTGAGAATGAGCCTTCCCTGCCACCACGGGCAGGAGGCACTTTCTTTTCTTAGAAACAACTATACTGGGCTCCCCAGATAACTGAGGAGAGTGGCAGATAGAATGGGACATAGGAAAATTATACTCCCATTAATTTTTAAAACTGGCGTTCACCTTGAAGTGTTCTCTTAAGGAAGGAATGAACACCCAGTATCTTGATCCTTACGGGTCCATTCGAACTTGAGATATTCTATGATTCTGCTGTCTCACAGAGGCGTTGTTAGCTTTGTAATAGAGATGCATTGCCAAAACAGGTGCTGTTAGTATGCAACTTTTTGTTTTCTTGTTTGTGTTTGCAGTTAATTCATGTTTGATACTATTTCAGTCTATGTTCTTGGCAATGTGGGTTATTTTCATACTAAAGACACTTGAAAGTATTCGTATTGACAATATTTACGGAAGGGTGCTAGCTGAAATGTGAACCTTCACTTCTGAAATTCCAATATTTATAAAATTGTTTTCCTCTAGTATAGACCACAAAGACATTTAAAAGTTCAGTATGAGATACAGATATTTTGACACGGAATCACTGACACTGGTAAAAGCAGAATGTTTCAATTTCTATCATATTGTGATTTGTGACTGTATAAAAAGTGAGGTGTTTTGGCCACCTAATAAACTGAAAATGAAATATTCTTGACACTGTCAAAGTTTGAGTCTGGGGAATTTCTATTCTAAAAGACTAAGAAAAGGGTTCCATTTAGACAAATCAGAACATTAATTAAAACAAATTGAAAATGCCGTTGGAACCTGTGCATGCATAATCTGTCTGGCTTTCCTCAGGATCCCCTAACATTGATGATATCACAAACTCTTAAGTTTCGCAGAAGGATAAGTCATTGTGTCAATTTTGCAAACTTCTGATAGTGTTGAATGTATCCTTGATCTTACATTATGAAAGAAACTGAATGGTAGACCTTGATTTATCTTTGCTGTATCTTTTATCATATTGTCTTCTTTATTTTTATGTCTACCTTTGCTTTTGCTTCTCTGATCTAAGAAGTCCCAACATCTTCGGTCTTTACTGATAGGGAAGAATCAGCATGTCTTTAATCATTTTTATTGCCCATCTTTGAAACTTTTATAATTCTGCTAGATCCTTTTGAGAGTAGTGTGACCCGAATTGAATAGGACACCTCATCCTTTTCTATGTGCTCTCCTCCCCTTTGAAGTACGTTTTGAACTTAGTATTTCTTCCTTTGGTTGTAAGAAAAAGATGCATTCAACTGGGCAGAGACAGTATCTCTTTTGAATGGGCAGATTTATTTCTCCTTGCAAAGACTTTGGGCATGTCACTTGAAATCAAGTGGAAAACAGTGCCAGTAGCTTGCAAGTGTTGTACCAAATGTGAAAGTACAAGTTCCTTTTGAATAATGTATTATTTATTATGCATTAAGCTATTAATAGAGTGAAGAATCTAAGATTGCCTAAGACAAAAGTCAGGAATTTGGTTGGAAGGGAAAATGCTGCTGTTAAGTATAACTTTTCAAATGCATTTTCTTTGACCCACATTTTTGAGGATTCTGTTGTTGTTTTCAAATGGATTTAAGTTATTTTGGGGAGTGAAGGAGGACTGTTCATCATTTCTCTTCTCTTTCATGTTTCTCTTTAGAGTGTAAATGTCCTTACTGTCCACAGCAATTGCATACAACTTCCAGCTTCTTAATGAATAAAGGAATAGAATTCTCTGGTTTCCTCTGTGCTTTTTGTTTGGAACTAGGCATGGTTTGCCACTGACGTGGCTATTTTTAAATTTTTTTTTCAAAGCAAGAATCTCCACTGCTTGAGTTAAAAGATTGAGTCCCCTGCAGAATGAAAACCTTGTCAACTGAACAGTCAATGCCTTGCAAGATCGATCTTGCAAAATGTACCTAATTTTGCTGTGTTTTTAGTTATTTGCTTGCACTTCTTGTTGAAGCATGTTCTGCAGAGATCCTCAGTTGACCTTTTTTGAATGCTGGTTGGCTGTACTATTTGTGGAGGTTTATCGTATCATTGGAGTTAATAGAGAAAAGTGAAGAAGAGTAGATATTTAGAAAGAACTAAAAAGATTGAAGTAAAGGCTTACTAACACCAGCAACAGTGAGTCTGCCAGCCTGGAATGACTCCTTGTTCAGCAGAGAGGCTTTGTCAAAATGTGACTGAGGAGGAGATGAGGATCCAGCCAGAGTTACAGGACTGATCTCTGAGGAGTATCATGACACCCTGTGCTTACCCTGTGATTTATCTAGTCAAGTTTGAGAATGCTACAAAGCTGCTTTAATTTTCCTGTGTCACAGTAGCGAGAAGGACAAATGATACAGTACTGAAAATACCTGTCCTCCCCATCTCATCCATTTTATTTGTGTGCACTTGTTTTTAAATGGAAAAAAAAGATAAATATAGAATTACTCTTTTTTCATTAAGACCTTTTAAGTATAAAGAATTCATTGTGTATCTTTTGGTCTGCTTGTTTTATAAATTTCCACTCATGCAGTCAGTGCATAGTGTCCGACAGCACCATTGGACATGTTAACTGAGGAACTAGTCTGCACCATTGACTAACCTAATTCTGGGATCTTTAACTGGTCTGAAAGGACAGGAATGGAACTGTGAAAACTGTCTTGACATTTGGTCATTTCTTTTTGATGCTAATGGGGTTAACATCCTCTTCTGCCATCGTGAATTAGAAATTCTCATCAGTTGGCTTTTAGCCCACGGCGCTATTAAATGGAATAATCAAATGCAAATGAAGCCCCAGTAAAGTCTCTTGAAGTTTTTCTCCTAGTAAAACAATGGCACAAAAGTATAAATGAAAATGTATATCACTGGAAGGCAGCAAAACCAGGAAGAGGATATAGTATGAGTGATAGAAATAGTAGTCATGGTAGGTAAACAGTCTGCTTTCTCTAATGGTATCAACCTAGCAAGAAACTTAAAGTCCTTAGAATGCTGGGATATTTAGTTATCTGGTGTCATTACTATTTCACTGAATTTCACTGAATTTTTTTTTGGAGTTGGAAGGGACCATAGAGATCATCTAGTCCAACTCCCCTGCC
>JAOQGH010000062.1:9377924-9396787 GCA_025769975.1 Gallinago jamesoni | reverse complement strand
CGTCGGCCTTTGTAGCTACAGAGCCCTCACCCAGCGCAGTCTTACCTGCTCTGGAGCCGGTCTCTGCCGCAATGATATAGAGTTCTCTGATGTAGTCTCTAGCAGACAGTACGACAGAATGAAGATTTTAAAATACTAAGCAAACCAAGGCTGTAGAATGCCATGCTGTCTGGCAATTTGTAGCTTCTGAGTGGTTTCCCCAGAAGCCTTAACTGGTCTGTGTCATGGAGAGCAGCTGAAGGAATTTATACTGGCTTTGGAAGCTGGACTTTGTAGCACCTGCACTTCCTCCAGTCCAATGATTTCTGACTCAGACAATTAAAACACTAATATATGCACATATAGAATTTAAGAATATTTTATGTTGGAAAAGAGCCTTAAGATCATTGAGTCTAAGCTAACACTAACACTGCCTAACACCTATAAACCTAACGCTGCCAAGTCCACCACTAAAGCATGTCCCTAAATGCCACATCTACCCATCTTTTAAATACTTCCAGGGATGGTGACTCAACCACTTCCTTGGGCAGCCTGTTCCGATGCTTAATAACCCTTTCAGTGAAGACTTTTCTCCTGATACCCAATCTAAACATCCTCTGTGCATATACATACACACACACAGATTGTTCAGCTGTAGAATGTTAAACAAAGATCAAGAATTTGATGATGCAACCCTGGTCTGACAGACTTTGGCTAGTACCTGGGTCATCTTCTAATTCCAGTCCTGTTTTATGTTTCTCAGTTGGTATCTTACATGCAATGGAAAAACAAGGTAAAATAAAATACCAGCCTGTACTTGACCGAGAAGTTCAAATGTTTAACTCTGCTCTTGAGTGTTCCTTTCCAGGTACCTCTTACACTGATTAAATAATTCAGTCTGTCTTGCATAGGAATGACTTGGTTTTCTTCTTGAAGAGATGGTGTATGTGTTTGTGAGAGACAGTTTATTAACATGTTACAGAAACTAATCCTATTACCACCGTTCCTTTTAGAAAACAAGCTCAGGCGTGTGGTGCTCACATCACTGCAGGGCTTCTTCCAGCACAAAGGCAGCTTCTGTTCTCGGTGGCCTGTAGGTAATCTCTCTCCTGTACTTCTGCCTCTAGGGCACTTTTTGACATTTTGAGCTTAATGTTGCAATTTAGTAAATGCTAATTACCACAATAAAGATTGCTCCTGTATGCTGATTAGGATGTCTTTAACCAAAGTAAGGTTACATATCATTGTCAGAGTGGTTAAGCCCAGTGAACTTGACTGATCATTTCAACGTGTCACTTTGTGCTGTACAACATTTTAGTACGCTAAAGTTGATGTAGATGACTGTAGAAACATGATGAGTAGGGCTGTATGAATCTTTCATAATGAAGCATGAAATAGGATGGAATTCTCCTGGACTCCAATCTTGCAGACGCTGGTTTAATGGAACTATATCCCTTAGTAGAAGAAAATTGAAGCCAGTAATAAGCACTGAAGCTGGCTCTAAATTTGTTGTCAAAACTGGTTTTGAATTACTAAAAAAAGAAAAACGTGGAGTGGACAACATATAAGTGTGTGTATATATTCAAAAATAGTCATCTTTTCAAGTGAGGAACTTCCCCTTTGTTTTAACTTTTAGAGTATTCTTTTGTGCTTCCTGGGGGTTATCACAGGACAGGAAAAAATAATAGCGATTGATAAGTGCCAAAACAAGTAGGTCCTGCAATCCTAAACTTCTAATCAATCAATGGAAGATATGGGCAGATACCATCTGCCTGAAATGGTGGGATTGAAGGTGAAATCCTCTGTTTGTTCATCTCTAGAGTTTGAAGGAGATATGGAGGAAATCTGAAGATCACTCAGAGGCTTTGGAAGGGCTAAGGAAACTTCAGACCATTAAGCAGAGAGAGCAGACAAATTTAGGTGTGATCTGAGAAAGCCCCCTATAAGATAAGGGGTAGTATGGGGAGGTGATAAGTACTGCTACTTGAGTTCTGCAGAACTGGGAGTAAGAGCAGACCATGGGCTGCACGTCAGCAAAGCTAATTCTGGCTGAAGAGAAGCTGG
This sequence comes from Gallinago jamesoni, assembly GCA_025769975.1. NCBI lineage: Eukaryota > Metazoa > Chordata > Aves > Charadriiformes > Scolopacidae > Gallinago > Gallinago jamesoni. The sequence goes on along the minus strand of JAOQGH010000062.1, from coordinate 9,394,744 downwards.
GGTTAATGGAGGAGTCTGAAAAATGTGGAGTGCTCTATATTCTGGCGTCTCACGCACACTGCCAGTTAGCAGGATCAAGAAAGATGCCTTAAAACTCGTAAGGTGGAGAGGGGTTACTTGGATAATCAGGGAAGCCTTACTATTGAGATGAGGCAGTTATCTTTGCAGCAAAATGAAGCCTGTGAGATTTAATTGCCATTGAAAATACTTCGGGGAGCTAACATCTGGGAGTGGAAGAAATACCTATTTTTGGGCAAAAAGGCAGGGTTGCTCTAAGGGTAACAGGCTGGCTGTAGCTTGGTTATGCACAAACTAAAAGAAAATTTGTAATTACTTAGGTGGGAGGTTCTGGAGGAGTTTTCTACCAGAAGCAATGAAAGTAGAAAGCAACTAGTTGTAAGGCTGAGCTTAATCAGCTAATGAAAAAGATCGGCTGGTGTGTTTGTGGGGAGCAGTGGTGAAGGTCTGTTTTTAAGGAAGCAGTATCTGATGATGTGTGTGTTTTCACTTTCCCCAGATCAAAAACAATCAAGTAAAAAATTGTGACTAGCAATAAAATTTGGCAACCAAACCAGTTGTTTCCTCAGTGGTTAGTTTTTAACAAAAAAACCAGCCAGTTTCTAGTAACAACTCCAAGTTTCCCAACTTCTTGTTTTCAACCAAATCAGAGTGAAAAGTTGATCACTAAAATTCCCACAAAAAGAAAATTGAAAACACGTTTTGTTTTAACCTGTCAAAAGACTGGTATGAAAGTTATATGGGTGAAAACAATTGGTGAAAAGGAAACTGAAGTGTCCTTAATAGGATGAGTTTTCTTGAGATTTGTATAAATAGTTCAAAAAATTCACACATAAAAAGACACATTTCAGTTTAACTGTTAGGAAATAATTTGTGGGAAGTATATTCCTCTGAAATGTCTCAATTTTTATCAAATCAGCATTTTTTTCAGTAGAAAAGTCTGAATGTCGAGTCAGCTTCTAAACTGCGTGCCAGATTGTATCATTAAGTCAAAAAATGGAAATAATAATTGAAAATGATCTGCAGTGTCTGTGGGTTATCATATGCCAGAGTCATACTTCTCCATTAGGAAAACATGAAAATAATTGGTAAGGTTAAGAGAAACATGACAGCTGAAGGTACTTGAGTTTATGGCAGATCTGAAGGGCTACCTCCAGCATATCTTCTCAGCCACAGATGGGGGAACCAGTGGTATCGCGGTTGGTATCGAAATCCTTATCCCGACACTCTCCTACCTCAGCAGCCCTGCCTGGCTCCCCCGTGTCCTTCCTCCCAGAGGGGCACTGACTTTCAGTGCAGCCTTCTCCGAGTCCCTGGGGGGAGGGTGGGAGGTAGCAGCAGGAAGAAGAACCAGGGCATATTTTCATTTCACCTTCCTTTCCATGTCCTCCCTCTCCTGGCTGAAATACGACCTCTCACGTTTATACAATAGATAAACAAATTTAAGGGAGGAAAATGTCCTATTAATTTTTTCCAGCTTGTATATCAGTCCTGTTAGTAAATAGTGCTTGTCTTGTCAGGGGTTTTATTAATATCTATAAACTGCTCAGTCTGTATTTTTAAAAAAGACAAAAAATCTTGTTATCTTGTTTTTGCTGACCTCCTCCTAAAACTGATGTGACTGATGACATAATAGGTAGCAGGGAGAGATGGTGTATTAATATTTAATAGGGATAGATAGGTTTATTACTGAAACATGTGAAATGCTCTTACAGCTGTCAGCTATAGTTACTGCCTCTGACTGAAAGGTACATACACATTTGTGTATTTATGGAATTAAGTTGGGAAAGTTAAGATGATCGAAGTTAAGCACTTAAATAGCCTGTGTTTATCAGAATTAACTATTACAATTTAGAAAACAGAGCATGTTTCAGTGCATAAGGAGTTTAGTTTTTACCCCTTATTAATCCATCGTGTGTCATCAGATGGATGGATCTTCCTGCAGTTTTAAGGGTTGGTGCTGGTATTGGGGATGAAACAAGTTTTATAGGAGAAACAGCAGAGCTGACTCCAGATCAGCAGAGTATTTTCATAGCAAAGCCCATGGTCAGATGAGTGCATGTTGACCCTGGTCTGTGTCTCCATGGGTCTTCAGCTGGGGTTTTCATACCTCTTGGCATCGAGTCCTTGTGCCTTGTTTTTAGGTTCCAGACGTCAAAGTCCAGTTGTGCAAGTGGTTTGACACAACTTGGAGGTAATGCTTCTGTATTACTTTAGAGGTTCAGAGTATGTGTATGCCCAAAGCAGAAGGGAATTCATGAAATGTCTGAAACGGAAAAGGCCTAAACCAGATGTTATTGTAAGTCACAATGGAAATAGAAGGTGTTTTTCTAGCGGCTGATAAAGTTGGGGGTTTTTATTTTTATTTGATGTTCAAGGGACAGATTTCATCAGCCTAGAGGTTCTCTTCAACTATTTCCATTCCAACAGGCAAATACAAAAAGCAAAGCTTCCCGAGCTTTCTGTCACTTCTGCTTTCTGTCAACACATACACAATCCAAAAATTGTATCCTATTATTAAATGAGTGAAAACAGTGTGCTGGAAGCATGGTTATCCTCACCCAGACAGCAGATCTTATGAAAAAGTATGTATTTTCATATAGCAATGCTGTTTGTTTATTTTTCTTGGCCTTGAAATCCTACCGCAGTGTTACAAAGTTAATTTATTTGCTTTTGCTTATAATACATACATCACAGGAATGTATAGTAAGGCGAAAGAAACAGATTTTCTGATTTTAAAGATCAGTTGTGAGGACTATTGCTACTTCATACTTTCTTCTGTTTTCTTAAAGACAGGAAAGTTTTAATACACAGAGCTGTCAGGATTTATAATAACGAGCACATCCCCTGGACTGTGGGAGTAAGGCAAGCTGTGCCCCAGTCAGCCTTGTGCAGTGCTCAGACATGCAGCTGGTGACATGCTCTCACTCAAACAACTACTGCTGTAGATTCCCAAGGGATTTTTTTTTTTTTCCTCTTTTTGACAAAAGGCCTTCAGAAGTGGGAATAACTTGGGCATCTGTTCCCAGGTTCCCACAGGTTTGCAGTCCCTGAGTTTCACATCTAAATGGGTCCTGGAAGAAAGCTCAGTGAAGTTTTACCTTTTTAAAATTCCCTGATCCCCTATTGTAGCCCTTGTCATTTGGAATGCAGCACAGACTTGCTACAATGCTCATACAATATGAATTTCTCCTAGTTTTAGGCAATATTAATTTTCTTTGCCCACTGGTGGAAGATATTTTAGTAACGTGAAAGAGCAGACCTGATGAATGTATCTGGATAAGGGACTGATCTGGAAGGATATGAGCTTTGGAGGTAGTCAGCTTAGGAGTCAATTTTTGCTGATATTTTGTATACACAAATAAAATATTTGTATATGTTGCCATATCTCTCTTGAGACATTGAAAATTCCCAAATATAGAGGAAAGTCTGTATCTTCATACTGGTCATATCTCAGGTTAATTGATGTATTCCAGAATAGCTGAAAGTACAATGTCTCTCCAGCTCCTGTTAAAGTGTTAGAGGAGGAAAATCCCACCCTTCATGTACCCATCACCTTCCTGGGCTCCATGGTGGATCCACAGCCGGTGTTCTGGCTGTAGGGGTGGGCTGTGGGGCTGGGCAGAGCCCAGGGGCACTGGCTGCCAGCCCCACAGGCTGCACCCTTGGCAACTTCCCCTCTTGCAGCTCGGAGTGTAGTCTCTGCTTACTTGCTGCCTGCGTGCATTAATGTAGTAATTATGCAATTATGACACTTGTGTCACTGTATTGTCTGTGCGGTATATGGAAATGATACACAGATTATAAAATCATTATACGATATAGCAGTGTGCTTCTACAATCCACTGCCTTTCCACTGCACTCCATAAAAGCTCCGGCTCTCCCCAGAAGGTTGGTGAAGTTTGTTTCTGTCTGCTACTCTTTGCTGTGAAAAATTTAACCAATTTCCACAATTCAAGCTTTAATGGTTTCCTCTAACTACTGGCCATCTGTTGTGGTATGGAAAGATTTCCTGCAGGGATGCCTGCTTTAACAAATTTTTGCCATTGCTGTCATATCAACTCAGTGTTTTCCTCTCATCTTTCTGTTGTGATAAATGACTTCTGAATTGACAGCTGTCACAGACGTACTTAGGTAGCAATTGGGAAGATCCACTGGTGGACTAAAGCTGAATTCTTTGCATCTGAAGAAGTAGGAGCAGAAGAAATGTTTTATTTGGTGTTTTAAAATGAACTGTTGAATTTAATCTAACTTCTGTAATTTATCAACTTTAATATATAGTCAGATTTCTTGCCATCAGAAGTCAGAATCATTTTAAGGCAAGATCCTAGCAGACATCGTCATGCCTAATTTTGCAGATGGGGAATTTAATTTATTTCAATAGGGCATCACTTGTGCATAAAACTCAATCTTTCTACAAAAAAAAGTTTTCAAAATCTATTTTATATGAAAGTTGATAATTACTTTAGTATTTGCCTATTTCCTGAATTAAGATTTCTCTGGTGATTTTACTCAAAACAAGCTACTGAATTTTGGAGCCCGGTAATTGTTTGGAGATTTCCAGAAAGGGAAAAATAGAGTTTGGGATGAAAACTCATAAGACTTTAACAGTGGCAGCAGCCCTGTGTCTAGAAGAGACTGTCTGGTGTGGGGACTGCCTTGGTGTATTTTACATTTAAGAAGGGAAAGAAGATGGATGGGCATGGATCTACTGAAGGAAGATTTTATTTCAGCCTCGCTGTCGTTTGAGACCTTAGCACCTTTGGGGTTTGGTGCTGGCAAGTGAGGGCATTGCTAGGGAAGGTTCTGGGAAAAAAAGTGCCCATGGAGCCCCTGCCTAATGATTGTGTCCTGCGTGGGACATGTCCATCCAGTGCCTCGGACTGCATGACTGAGGGGGGGCTGTGTCCCATGTTACGGTAGCGTTGCTTGCAGGACAGCGCTGGTACGGCTCTGTGGATGTAGCATCTGAGAGTGCTACCCATCATGACACATCTAAGCAAACATTTACTATACAGGAGTGAGACTTGGGTCTCTAGCAGAGAGGTTTGTGAAAACCCGGGTGCTAGACTCAGTAGCAGGCAGAAAAGCGAACAGAACATTATGGGTTGTTAGGAGAGAAACAGGGAACAAACTGAAGAAACATAGTTGTGGCACCAAGGTGTTCCAGCACCTTGAATATCTCATGTGGTTTTGGTGCCTTTTTATCAGAAAGAATAGAATAGGGAAAACTTACAGAAGGGCCATAAAGTGGGGCAGGGATGGGTCTCTGGGAGGAGCACAGAGACATTGCCCAGGTGGGCAGGGAGTCAATTAGAAAATGCAAAACTTGGCTGTAGTTGAATTGGGGCGATAGGTTTCTTCTTGCTGTTTTGTCCATACAGCTGTCAGGTCCTCCTACCTCGTTCCCAGCTGCTGTGCTGTAAGGACACGTCTGACCGTGCACTGGCTCTTCATAAGAAACCAATTTGCCATCTCTTCTTCTGTTCTTTTCCTTCTTACACCAGTTTCTCCTCCACAGCTCCTTTCCTGCCCGAACTTCCCGTTCGTTCAGCACTGTGCACTTCAAAGATCTCTCTTTACCGTACTCCGTGATTTTGTCAAGCCTCTCTGGGGTACCTGACCACAGAGGAGTGCTCCTCACCAACTCTGTGCTGCCCTGCAGGGTGCCAGGGGTCTGTGTAAACCCACCCAGGGAACACAAAAAGGCAGTGCAGGGCCACACACTGCACATCTGCCATCATCTGGTCAGTGACAAAAGCAGATTTTTGTTTTCAGATGGCATGGGTGGGCTCAGATGTCTTCACCAGCCACACTCTGGTGAACAAATCAGACCCCAAGTGGGCAATTTGGCATTTTGCAATGGTGTATTTTTGCAGATGGTCAAATTTACTTTGGAGAAGAAAATGCTTGTGGAGAGCCACATTTTGCCGAAGTTTTATAATTGAGTTATTACGGAAGTGTGTAAAAAATGGGGTTTATATAGAAGTGCTGACACTAGAGCAGCATGAACACAGCTGTTATAATATAGTAAATTTGTAAGAAATTGTATAGCTAACAAAGTAGGTCAACAGCTTCAGAGGAAAAAATGTTTCAGATGGCAGGCCACTCTATCTTAGGAGATCTTGATGTTTTTTCAACATGAGAACAGAGATGTTTTCCCTTCTGTGCTAATTCCTGTCTTTGTTTTTAAAAATATTAATGCTGGAAGGTGGGGCTGACCTCCAAATGTGGATAGATACAAATCCAGTGTATACAGGTGCAGCACAATGGAGCACAGACCAGAGAATGTAAGGATGACTATCCCACTCCAGGTCACAGGTTGCACTTGCCCAATGTCCCGCCTGTGACAGTGGCCAGTAATGGATTGACGTGAATGAGGATGAGAAGGCAGATGGCACGTGTGGCAGTTTTTCCAGAGTATTCTCCTAGATACAAGCAACTTATGCATTAGAGACTTCCCAAATCAGAAGGATTGCTTTTGTATGGAACGGTCTTTACGGGATCTCTTCTTCAATGAAATTGTCTAGTCTCCTTTTGAACTTTTTCAGACTTTCAGCAGACTCCCGTGGAAAGCAATCCCAGAGTCTAGGAAGGAACATGAAGCTTTGGCTTTTCTAATTCTCTTCCTGCCTGCCAGGGTGATGCCTCTGTGCTCCTCCTCCTGCCCTGACTTTGCTGATTTTTGCTTTCTACCTCGGTTTGGAGTTCTCTCTTCAGCCATGCTGATTTCTATACTTTGGGATGGGCTGTGTTTGTGCTCCATGGAGGTAATCCCTAAAGGTTAAGCAGCTCTTGTGCCCCTATTTGCCCTTCAGAGCAGTGTCTGCTAAGATCCTGCCTACCAGTTCTCTGAGAGGCTCTTAATGTAGTTAACTTCACATGTCATTTATGCCCCTAAAGTGTTAGTTTGGGCTTCATTCAGGTAGTTTCTTTATTGTTGCTACCTAAATATGCTTTTTGCCTTTCTTATATCTTCATACACTCCAGAAACTCTTGAAAAGACTAGTCCATCTACCTGTAGTTAGGAAGAGTTGAACTCCCTCAGACGGAGCTGTCACTCAGCTGCCATGATTAGGAGAGCAGAACATTTCCTGATGTGGCAGCAAATGAATAAGAGAACTCATCCCTGATTTAAAATTTGGAGGAAATTATTCTGTTTCTCCCTCGTTCTTGGAAGGATTGCTGTCAGTGACCTACCCAACAGTAGATTTTCGTTGGCTCATAACAGCGTTGAAGACTTTAACAGCTTCCTCAAATCCATTTACTGCATCTCTGGTCCCTTCAGGGTGCACCTTGAGTCTCTATTTTCCACTTTGCTCTCACCTCCTGCCTGTTAACCCCTGCACACCCATCCGGATTACAGCTGGGCACAGCTGCTTAGTCTGATTCACTGGGTTTGAATATGAACATTACCAGCCTGTAAACGATAGTGTCAAACTGTTCTAGGGGACAAGGTTAATCCAAACAGTAAATACAGCCATCAGACTAATGTAAACGCTTTCTGTTTCCCTAAACAAATATTGTCGCACAAAGGTGGCATTTTTCAGCCTCTCTATCCATCTGCACTTCTGTTTAAATTTCAGTGCCTTAATCTTGGCTTCCTTGTCCTGATTTTTTTTTTTCTCATCCTCCCTCTCCCCCCTTACTCTGCTCCTGGCAAAGAGGTTTAGAACAAAGCTCGCTTCTCTCCCTCTTTCAACTTTCCTATGTATCTCTGTTGCCAGCCAGTTTATTGCTTTGGGTATGCTGCTGCTGTTGGGAAGGTTCAGCAGTGATGCCCACCTGGCTCAGGACAATATATTTATAGATACAGTTGTTCCAGAACCTCCAGTTCTGAAAACGTGTAAATAACAGTGGTACTTTGACAGGTGTATTGCTTAATGGCAGAGTTTCCATGAGAAAAGAATCTTGAGTGCTGAAGTAATAACAGGATTGGAACTATTGGTAACGTTTTGAAGGAAGTCTACCTTCCCTTCTCAAAAGTGATGTATTTACTGCTGAGGCAAAATTGAACTGTTTCTTGATGAGTCAAAGGTCAGTGTTGAAATCATTCATGGCAGTGGTACTTAATTGCCCTGTGGAGCCCAGGATCTTATTTTCAGTACAAGTAACTGCCCTGCCCTAAGTTTTGCTCTGGAGCTTTCAACGACACTGATAACCAGCTTCACAGGTTAATCCTGATGGTTTGGAGCTTTTTAAGCATCATCCTGTCTCATTCTAAAATTTGCTTTATATATGCATTTGAAAACATCTACTGTTTTATGACAGAGGAAACAACCACGTTCGCTCTCTTTTCTAGGCTGTTGGCTTGAGTACGTCTCATGTCATTTATGAACAATTTCCTCTCAAAACAAATTTGTCTCTATTTTTAAAAACTTCATACTGCCGGATTTCCATCCTATATTTCTTGTGTTGCCTGTCCCTTTACTGCTTTCCTTTCTGCACAGTTATTTTTTGGACAAACTGTAAACACTGTAATTTTGTTATGAGCTACCAAAACTCTATTCTGTGTTGATAATATTCCTGCTATTTCTTGGATGACACCACAATCTATCTGGGAGCTGAATATTTCTATGAAATATATCTGTTCTTTGCAGAAGCTAATGCCAATATTTTTTTTCATTTAGTAATAAACATGTATTTTTTGCACAGAAATGGAGCCAGACATGACATGCAGTGCCAGTCTTGAAATCTGAATTCTACCATGTTTGAGTCATTTATTTTCATGCTGACTTGCAGTTAGATGTTCACGCTATTTTTTCCCTGGGTTATATAATCCTTATCTAGGCAGCTGACGCTGCAATCTGAGCCGCAGTGGCACTTAGCAAGGAGCAGAAAAATGATCAGAATGATATGTTTTAACATTTCAGAGTCACAGGATGTTCAGCTTATGCTTCGTGACTGCTGAGTGACCGTATTGATAACAAAGATGATACTGAAATACTGACCCTCTTTTTAATAATACAGCAAAACCTTGCTAGTATGTGCTACTGGGTTTTACCAGTAGAGAATTGGAAAAATTATTTACTCCTTGGTCTAGTAAATAGGTACTATCTATTATTCAGAAAAAATCAAATACCAGGAATTGAACCTCTTCCTTGCAGTGAAATTAGTGTTGCGTTATCAGCTGTGTTTCAACTTAATGTTGTTTGCTTTGGTTTCACATTTGCAAAGAAGTTTGTTCATAGAGGATTTAATTTTATCTACATGATGTACAACAGGTAATAAAAGACCAATATTCAACAAATACAGTAGGTGTATTCATTCTTCAACTTTAAGAAGTATTTTGGCCACATATACATTTTAAAAGCGGGCAAACAGCGGCTGATAAAGAGCTTGCTCCAAGTCTTATCAAAGTTGCAGGTGATTCAGTAAACTGGGACCGTTCTTACCCAGACCATCCGGGTCAGGGACTATGAGCAAAATAAAATAGTTGCTTTTGAACTAAACACTCATTTGCAGTGTGCAGATGTACCCTTTCACGTGTGAAAGCCTTGAGCTCAGCTGGAATCATCCATCACTTTGTGTTGCCCAACTGGAAAGCAGCTTTGCAGAAAAGGACCTGGAGGTCCTGGCAGACCAGGTTGACCGTGAGCCAACAAATGTGCCCTTGCCATGAAGAAGGCCAATGGTACCCTGAGCTGCATTAGGAGAAGCATTGCAGGTTGAGGGAGGTGATCCATTTCCCCTATTCAGCGCTGGTCAGGCCACACCTGGAGTACTGGGCTCCTCAGTGCAAGAGAGACATGGACATACTGGAGACAGTCCAACAAAGGACCATAAAGATGTTGAAGGGACTGAAACATCTCACACTAGGAAAGTCTGAGGGAGCTGGCACTGTTTAGCCCGGGGAAGAGGAGGCCCAGGGAGATCTTATCAATGTATATAAATAACTGAAGGGAGGGTGCAAAGAGGTCAGAGCCAGACGCTTTGCAGTGGTGCCCAGTGACAGGACCAGAGGCAAGGTCACAAACTGAAACACAGCATGTTCCCTCTGAACGTGAAGAAACACTTTTTTAGTGTGAGAGTGACAGACGACTGTCAAAGGCTGTCCAAAGATGTTGTGATGTCTCTGTCCTTGGAGATATTCAAAAGCCATCTGCCCATGGTCCTGGGCAACCTACTGTAGGTGGCCCTGCTTGAGCAGGGGGTTTGGACCATGTGACCTCCTGAGATTCCTTTCAATCTTAGCCTTTCTGTGATTCTGTGTCCCATGTGGGCCTTCACCCTCATGACCTGAACACAGCCCTTGGCCAGTGTGAAACGTGGACATGTGTGTAGGCCTGGGGACTGTGTCCTCTGATTGCTTTTATTTGCTCTGAATTTTGCCATTGTTTTGTTTTTACATTTTGTAAGTGCTCTTTTGCAGTGGTGTCAGTTCTTTTGGCTAAAGTTCCTCGATTACATGGAGTTGTCAGTTTTTGGCCTTCCAGACATGTTGGAAATTGCAAGTCGTAGGTTTTCCTACTGGTAGCTCCAGGGCTTTAAAACTCATATTAGTTCCATTAGTTAGAACATACCAGTCACAGCAGAAGGATAAAGGAAGGGTGAAGAAAGGGTCAAAATATTTTCATCTGGGAACTGGAAAACTGAGGTGCATGTATGGAGACCATAAAGACCGGGTAGCAACTTGCTCACTGCTGTAGAAGGGACAGAACTAAAGAGTAGCGGAGAGAGACTCAAAAATAATTTTGAAATTGTGGGTATCACTGACCAAGTTTAGGAAAGTGGTAAAGTTTGGTTGCTCAAAAAACTGTAGGTGTCAAGTTAGAACCTACTTTTGTTGCTGTGGCTGGAGCGTGTGTTAATGCTGCCCTGGGCAATGGGCACCCTGCTCATCTTCTAAATCACAGCTATTGTACTGAATTGAAGTGCAGAATTTGGGTAGTACTTAATCAGTAATAATCACAATCAAGATTGAATTTTAATGCAGCTTAAGATAATTAGTCATTTATCAAATGGATTTGGTTGGGGGGCATGTGAAAAGCCTGACAGCGCGAAGCTGTATTCTTCTAAGTTTCATTCAAGAGTGTTTGCTGAATTATTTTAATGAGTAACTTTTGGCCTGTAGCTCATTTGTAAATGGGTTTTGTGCAAGCCTGCGATGCAGCATGTGTAGGTTGTGAAGGGTTTGTGTTGTCAGGGCTGATGCGTTACAGTCAGAGCTGGTGGTTGAGATAAGTGCTCTGGACTGATGGTGTTCTGCAAAATTACTCACACTTCGTTTCAGAGGAGTCGTGTCCATGTGATTTGCAGCCCCGGGGTGCTGAGTGGAGACACAGCAAAACAAAGGAGACCCATCGAGCATTTTTGAATAATCACTTGGATCTGCTGGTTGCTGCTAAATTTATTGGTAAAATTTCATTTTATGTGGGACAGATGAAGTTGTGAAAATAATTACATGAAATCTAATGAGGGCACTACAAAGGACACAGGTGGGAGTTGGAAAAGTGTTCAAATAAGTTTGGACAGATGCCCAAAGGTCACCCATGTTACTTAGCAATAAAAATACTGGGAGTTAAAGAGAAAGGGTAGTGTATCTGAACAAGGATATGCAAAAAGTAATCAAGGACAAAAATTGCTTATTTTTAAGGTATAAACATTGTGATTATTGCATATTGAAAACAGCAATGTGAGATAACTGTGTATAAACATTGTGATTATTGCATATTGAAAACAGCAATGTGAGATAACTGTGTGCAAAAGGGTGGACAGTAAAGTGTTGGTGTGTTATTGGTGTGGAGTTTCCAGTGTCCACTGGGGAATGGATCTATTTGAGGTGAGATGTTACATGCAGTGCTCTCTGCACTCTTTCCAAGAAAAAGTTATGCCATATTTCAAAAGAAAAGGAATGCCTTCTCACAGGCAAAAAGTGAAATATCAGCATCTCAGAGATGCTGGTGATCTCTCTTCTGGTCAACTGCAACTGATTTTTTTTGGGTTTTCTACACTGGCTGGAAATATAGCGGAAAACCTGAAGTGGACATTTACTGCAAACATGAGCCTGTGCAATCCTACTGGGTCGGGGAGAGGGTAGATAGTGCTGTGGAGAAACAGGAGCAGGATGTCTCTGCATGGCCACGAAACCCATATTATTCTTGAATTAAGTACTCGGAAACAATGGTTCCGTAAGGCAGGTAGAAGCAATAGCAAGATCAAGGAAAAATGGGAATCAAGGGGGTGAAATCTGCTAACATGGTTTGAAAAGACATTTTTTTTTCTATTATGGGGAAAAAAGTTTTTGCGATCTTTAACTTCTTTTGTACCCTCTATAAGACGAAAAGCCAGTATGAACTTTTTTTGCTTAATAAAATCTCTTTTTTTCTCTATTGGAATGTTTGGTTTGAGTAAACTTCCAGTGGAGTGTTCAGATTTTTATTTCTCTCATTGTTCTTTATATAATTTATAAGTTTAGTGGATTGCATAATGTCTACTTTAAAAGAAAAATTGAAACCTTCTGCTAGATAAATGCAGAGAAGTGGGGCATTATTTGCATTCTCCAGATATTTTTCCTTTTTTTCTAAATAAAAATGTGAAAGTGGATGCGATGCTGCAAGAACCAGGTGTTGTGCTTTTATCTGATGGAAAATGTTACAGTGGAGTGATTTTTGACCTGTTCTGAAGGAGGGGTGTGGAGATAGGCACAGAGATGGTTTGGAGCGTGCATGTTTCTGAGGCATCTTTGAGAAACAGTTCCAGAGAAGGCTGGAACCTTTCCCAGGGAGCCAACTCTTCAGCTGTTCAGCTAGAAAAAACACTGGACTCTTTGAATTGTGTATTCACATGGTGCTTCAAAGGACCATAGAGGAAATGGATGGGAGTTTCTGGGACCTTTTCATTTTGTTTTATTTTAAATCATGCTCAGTGTAATTCAGTTTGTCCTGCTGTGACTTTAGAGACACACAGGCTAAAGGTGGTGATGTGGGGTAAGGCAGGGAGAGATTAAATCATCTTTCACTTAAAAGTAGAGATATGAAATGCACAGATGTTTTTAAATCCCATTTCAGCATGTTATCTAATTTTTATGGTTAATCATTACTGTAACCAACTCGATAGAAAGGAAAGAGAAAATTGGTATGGCTTCTAAAATCAATGAGCCATTAAATAGGTGACAATAATCTTGATATTAACTTAGAATATTTAATTGGTACGCAAAATACCTCCAGAGAGCATTACCATTTCAGGCTGTTCTCTAAATACCAAATGTTTATGCCTTGCCCGTGAAGTTCAAGGCAAGCCAGGTCTCTAATGGGTCACTGCAGCCTTTCCCCAGCCCTACACGGATTTTGTGTCTTCTCTCCTGTGTTTTGCATGTGTCTCTGTTTGCTTTCATGCTTTTCTGTCTTCAGTTCTGCATGAACAGATGGGGCCACAGAGGTGGCAGTGATGCTCTGCCAATTTATACCCATTGAGGTCTCAGCTCTTTAATTTTGCCGAGCAGGATTGATTATTTCATACACTGCATTTTCGAGTATGACTTCCATTCTTGTTGTACATAATGCCGATGTGGCTTAGCCCCAACCAGCAACTAGGACCTTTTGATGTTACAGAAAAAACATCTGGAGAAAGAAAAATACGACAAAGTATTGGGATGGCAAATAGAGGCAGAGAAGTGTGGCACGGCTTGGCCAGGCAGAGTCAGTTGAATTGAGGGTGGATCTCAGGGTACTTGAATCACTGTTACCTGGTGGTCTGGCCAAGTAGGTTTTACATTGTGTTTAAGACCAAGTGCTGTCCAAGATTGTTTTCTGTTCTTTTCTTTTGCATTGTTGTTCCTAGTTTACTCCCGGTTTACAAATTAGTTATATATTAATAGTAACTGTGTTTTTCATATTGGTGCCAAATCTTCTAGGAATGAGACAAGACAAGGTAAACAGGACTCACAACTGAAATCATACCCAGTTGAGATTGATCCTTCCCCTCCACCCCACCCCCTCCCCACCCTACCCCCCAGAAAATAAGAATTTAAACTTCTCAAAAATGTTTACATGAAGATAGACAAAAATACTTTATGGAAAAACCAAATCACATAAATGAAACATTATATTTCATTCTCCTATGATGCTAAATTTTCAAAGCCTTTGCCCCATGCCCTGCAAGCATTTTCTCATGTGTTTGTTGTGCTCTGTTGTTGAAAATCCACCCTGGGAACATGCAGCATGCTTTTATTAAGTTGCCAAATGATTTTAGCAATCTTATTTTCCACATCTGGTTTTTAAACCTCTTTGAAAAGCAGCCAGGACTGTGAAAAGAAGTCATGAATTGCAAATGTATGTGTCTCTGAAAGTTACCTCACATTTTTAAACCTGGCACTGCACGATGACTGCACTGAGTTCTTCTGGCAGTGGCCCGGTGCTGGTGGGTGACTGTGCACAGCTGTAGGGTCTGCGATGTGCGGCCAGACGTGGCACAGGTGGGAAAATTCACTGTTAGGTGACTCCAGCCTGTGTGCTGGAGTAGCCTTATAGACTTGTTGCTTTTAGCATCTCTTGTTCCTTCTGGTCTCCCCTGGTCTTCTCAGAGAAGCTTTTCAGCTGCTTTTTCTTCTCACGCTTGGTTTAGAAATGTTAAATGTTTAAAGTACCAGCTCAACAGTATTTTTAAGTATGAATCCTTTATGTCCAACAAACTCATTTTTTTGCCATCTTGTGAGAAGGTAAGATGATGGGCAGGCAGCCTCTGTAGGAAACACGTATGGTCACAAGTCTCCTCTGCCACCAGAGAGAAGCAAAGAAACAAGACTCAGGACCTGAAAAACCCAAACCTCAGCTGAAGTGGCATACTGACCACCTCCTCCTGCCTGCCCAGGGCCCCATTCAGAGCTCAGACAAGTGCAAGCCTTCCTCCTTGCAAAGCTGAGTGTTGTGCCTTTTTTGTATCTTAGGACAAAGAAATTGCTTCTCCACTCTGTTGTGTAATATAAAGCTGTGCCTTGGCTGATAGATGATTCGTTAAGCTGCAGCCATAAGAACCAAAACTCTTAAGGTCTAAAAGAAGCTTTGACCTATTTATTACTGTACAGAAGTTACTAGTACTGTACAATTAGTAGTAGTGTGTACATTAGCAATTAAGAAGTCAGGGAAGTGTAGACACGAACAATAGACCATCTGTTTGACAGAAAAAACTATTAAGATCCGTATGAATTTAGATACTTCTTTACTACTTAAACTGCTCTAATGACTAATGTTCCTGTGGTAGAATTGCCTCGTTAGCTAATGAAAATTCTTTGGGAAACCCCCAGGAAGAACACTTGTGAAGTACTAGGCAAAAATTAAATATTGATTATTTTTAATGCATCAAATTAAACTTAATCATACTCTAGGAAATACATGATGTTTCCCAGAAATGATTGAAATCCCACTGCTGTTTTTTGTACAAGGTGGTTTCATACTGAAATGAGTTGCAATACAATGGAAGCTAACGCTAACTTATAATTTGTGAAATTCAAAAAGTGTTAGCATATCATTTAGATAATGAAACCTTTATACCCATCTAGATTTGTAAGTACCAACTTGAGCGAATGAAATGGTATTTCAGAGCTATTATATTAAATTATATACATTTGCTGGGGGGTTAGATGGCTGTATGTTTAATTTACAAGCTTTTCATTCCAAGCTTTTCATTTATTCTTAGCAATTTAGGAAACCATAGTTTTAAAAACTACTGATAGTAGTGTTAAAATCAAGTGCATATTCAAAAGGCTGACCAAAGTCTAAATGATCAAAGTATTCAATAAATATGAATCATTTCCTAGATACTTTTAATAACTATTTTTTCTGAATGCTTTAATTGCACGTTCTTCTTACGAACCACCATTACTTTCCCCTCTTCCCCATCTGAAATGGAATAGTTTGTTTGAGCCAACTCTGTCGTTGCAAGTGAAGGGAAGCACTCGCTGGTCTCTGGCTGTGGCAGTGCTGGTGAGGCGTTTGCCAGCCTGGCCCTTGACACATTGTCTTTCATGAAAGCTAAACTGTGGGTACCATTCAGCTCCACCATCTGTTGAGAGCTTTTTGCTTGTGGGTCACCACAGAGCAGCTTCGAGGTTTGACTTACCCATCCTGTGTCAGGACGGGTCTGGGGAAGTGCTGCACATCTAGGGACACATCTGGCTCCAGATGTGGAGCTGGCCACAGAGGAGCCTTCACAGGGGGTGTCTCCGGTGCTGCCATCTGCCCCATCCCAGCAGCCAGCCATGTCCCCATCCTGCCACAGGGTCTGAGGCGTGGGCTCTTGCATCCTCAGTAAATACAGGGTTGCCAGGGACAGTTGACTCCACTTTCATCAGTTGTTCTCAGCACAACGAGGTAGTCTTACAGGCGGCTTTGGAAAGGATCTGTGAAAGACTATACGTTTCCATGTATTGTGTGTGGAAGCCTATGCTTGGAAGGTATTAGGAGCTCAGAACCTGAAAAAAAAAAATTAAAATTGAAATACACTCTTCTGTATTTAAAAGCCTTCATGGTATTTACACTGAGCCAGGAGTGTCTTGTTGCTACTTCCATTGACAAGTATCCCATAGTGTCCATAAGGCAGGCTGCAAAAGCTTTGTTCCTGGTGTTGGTACATGCAAGTGAAGGAGCTGGAGCTGGATTTGCAGGAGAGGTGGTCTGGAAAACCCTCTTTCTGCTGGTCAGCTGGCAGTCGAGCACACCCTATGCCAAATCACTGGCGCTAAATGTAAACCACCTCTTTTTATAGTGCTGTTTCTGAGAAACACTATCTGCAGCAGCTGAGAATGTGGCCCCGTAGATCTGCGTTTTTTGGATCCTGAGGGTTTCCTCCCCTCGTCAGAGAAA
>JAOQGH010000062.1:9287777-9377824 GCA_025769975.1 Gallinago jamesoni | reverse complement strand
TCTGCAGCAGCTGAGAATGTGGCCCCGTAGATCTGCGTTTTTTGGATCCTGAGGGTTTCCTCCCCTCGTCAGAGAAATCTCTCCCCGGCGACAGTTTTAAAAGACTGCTGAGCTGTTCCCATCTGCTTTGTGGCATTTATTAAGATGCACTTTGGGGTTGTTTGGTTTTTCCAAGCATTAGCTCTAAAGTTTTCTAGGTTCTGGCTTTTTTTTTTTTTTTTTTTTTTTCATTTCTTCAGTAGGTTTGTGTGCCCCGCTACCTGCAGAATGAGGCACTTAAACATGCTTGTGCAGTTGCTTCTTGCTGCTGGAGGGTCTGCAGTTGTTCCCAGCGGAGAATGGGCTGCTCAAGCACAGATCTAAGGGCAGTCCGGGTGGGTAAAATGGACTGAGAGCTCGCAGGAGAGGTATCCCAAGAGCTCACAACTGCACCTCTGTGTCACAGCTGTTTAAAACCACTTTACCTGAGCTCTTCAGCTCTCGAGCTCTCAGTCTAACCCCATTAAGCTGGAGAGAAAGGCCAAACGGAGCCTGCAGGATGCTGGAGGGGCAGGGCTGTGGCGTGGCTGCTGCTCTGGTCCCCCTCAGCTGGGGCAGTTCTCCCTGGGCCAAGCCAACAGCACGGACAGGGCAGACCTGTCTGCCCCGGCACTAGTTCTGCAGGCTGCAAACTCAGTTTTATGCCTTAAAATGGAAACAAAAATTGACTTTTAAAAACTAGTCAAGAGGACCTGCTTTAAAGGCAGAAACATCTGCTTTGGACTGTTGCCCCCTTGTTTTGCAGTGGAGAGGTCTCGGAGGCCTAAGGCAGGTACCAGCAGGTTCCCTGCGTAGCAGAGCCACGACATGAAATATTTTGCTACTCCTTGTCATGAAATCTCAGGCAAATTGTTAGTTTTTCTTGTCTCGTTTTTTGCCTTTTATAACTTGTTGAGTGTTTTCTGTAACTGTTGGATGCTTAAATATCCTGGTGACAGATGCCTAAGGAAAAGAAAGCAAAAGGAAGGGTACAGAAGTTACAGTCTGCAGCACCGCTTGCGAAGCGCTGGGAGATTCTCTCACGCGAGTGCAGAACATTTGCAGCAGATTTTGTTTAATTGTAAGCAAGCTGTTTATGGCTAAGTGCATTTTTATGGAGTTGCTGCATTGGTTGTTGAAAATAGTTTCTGAATGCGGGGCTGAGGTTTATGGAGTGGTAGAAAATTTTCGACCTAGGGAAGATTCAGCAGTGCTCCACTGCCCGACTCCTTTGGCTTTTGAAGTGACCGGCCAGTATTTGGGATCCTGGTGTCAGTGCAGGCTGGTTCTAGGAAACCTTAAATATCTTTGAAATTCCTGCCCTAATTTGATGGGGTTTGTGCATGTTTAATGTCATTGCACGTGGGTAGTGTTAGTGTGTGTTCCAGCAGAGCTAAGAGTTCAAGATTGCCCCCAAATCAAGACACTTGGAAGAATCAATGCAATAAATTTTCTTTCTGCTTTAGTACTAGAACTGGATGCCATGTCTATACCTGCCCATATTTTGGAGCTGTCTTTGTTTTCCAAGGCCAGTAAGAATGCAGCTTGCAGGTATCAGGACACTTCAGAAGCTGCTTGAGCAGCAAATGGACTAGAAAAAGATAAGGAGCTATGGGTACCATACCTTTTCATAATCCTCATAAATTGTCAATTAAAGCACAGTTATTTGTGTAATTATCATCAATGTGCTGTAAGCATTTTTTAAAATCGTCGGCCATTCTAAGGAGGGATTTCCTTCTTTATAACTGCTGAAATCTTTTTGAAACTTAACACACAAAACCCACAGCACTTAGTTTGAGACCATTTATTTTTATTTTATTTGGGGGACCATAAGGTGGTCAAAAGATTGGATCGTTAAAGCAAACAGAGTGCAGAGATATTTCAGGAAAGGATTTCCCGTTCCTGTAATTTCATGCTTCCAAGGGAAAAGGAGTGATTTGCAGGGATTTTATGCTTGCTTTTTCATAGTCAAAGTTAATACATTGCACCATTATACTCAAAGTTAATGCATTGCACTATTCCACAATGGGTCATCAGTGCTCAGTGTCTCATGGAGAGGGGAAATGTTGGGAAACAAATGTGGAGAGACAAAGTAATTTGTCCAAAGACGCACGGTGGATTTGAGAGCCCTCCTGGTCTATAACCCAGGCATGAACTCACATCTTGGGTTTTATCTGACAGAGCTGTGTAGACTCACCTGTGAGCCCTGGGCTTGGTCCATTGCATCTTCCTTGTCTTCTTCCTGCACAGCTGCCAGTGACCCATGCTTGAAGCCAAAATCTGGCTGCTGACTTTTGCTAGGGCAGTAGAAGAGGGAGCTGGGCACTGGTAACTGTGGACGGGAAGAGCATGGAGATGCCACATGACCCAACCCACGCGTGGGTTGTGCACTCACAGATGTGGGGCTGGACCATCAGCTGCTCTGCAGAGGTGCTTGGGAAGACTTACGATCCTGATTTCTCTGCTTGGTTTTGGTTTTGGGTTTTTTTGTGGGGGGAGTATGTGTGTGTGAGAGAGAATGAATTAGGGAATAGAACTGTCTTCAAAATGACACTCCTGCAGAGCACCACTGAGTACATCTAGCTTGTCTGGACAGGGCACCGTTGATAACTACTTTCAAAGAACAATATTTCACTTGCTTTTGAACCACCTCTATAGTTGGTCATAAAAAGTTTTTGACCTTGTGTCAAAAATCCACCTACCAAGCTTCCAACGCTCTCAGAGCAACGGGCTCTAACAATGGAAGGGGAGGAACTTTAAAAAGGCCTTGAAACGTTTTTATCAAATGCATTATGGTGGATCATTTGAAGCTGTTAGAACTGATCTTTAATAGTTAAACCCTTTAAAAGCTCTTGAAATCCATTCATGTTTACAAGATGAAACGGTGTTTTCAAAAGTCTTTTTTCTTCTTCATTTTTGTTACTGCATTATGGGCCGTGGCTCCTGCGGGGAGATGAGCATTGCTGGGGTCAGTAACATGTCTTAAATGTGAACTGTCAGGATAATGATCTGTGCTGAAATTCACCTTGACACAGAGGGAGTGTGCAAAGCCCTCACTTGCCACTTATGCCTTTGTTAGGATAATACAGGGCTAATACCATAACCTTCGTTAGGGTGATACAATGCAAATACCCTAATCTTCTTTACAGCAATGCAGTGCTAAGGACCTGGAGGGCTGGGGAGGGATCACTTCACTAGGTCAGAGCTAAGTAGGGGAGCGATGCTTTTGGATAAACTGCAAGATGGTGTTACTAAGAGAAATGATGAAAATCTCTGCACATGGGATGTCTTAGAGCCACGGCACAGCTTTGGGCTGGGTTTGCCAGGAGAATAAAGGAAGAAATTTGTGTAAGTTCAGTTACTAAAACTTTGTGGGAAAAGACCTCATCCTTTCTTATATAAAGTTTTAAGTATTTTTCCAATATTGACTGAAGATTGATCATTTAGCTTGGTGGTACCAACAAGCCAGTGTGAAGTAGGTTCCCTAAACTGTAGGAGAATTAGTGCAAGTAAAATATATGCTATTTTAAAAATTCATTACAACTTTCATATGATATTTAAAAACTTCAATAATATTAAACTTTTGACTTCAGCTATTTGACAGACTCAGTTCAGCACATTTTTAAGCAAGTATTTTGCATGTTTGTCTTGCTATCGTCATTTGCAAATGAATAGTGGGAATCTGTTTCAGTGGTTCATGGAATTTGTTGTACCATTAGATAGCACAGACAGCTTGTAAGAAGGTGGAGTGTGGAACCCATATTGCAAGAGGAAAGCTAATTAGGTTTAATTAAAGGTAGGCACAAATCGTGGACTTCAGGTCACAATCTAACAACCTCCCCAGGGCTTATTTGGCTTTTTCATTAAAATGAAGTTCCAGTAAAGCAAAACTGATTCTGCCAAGAAATCTGGTAGTCTTATCGCTCGTTCCTCAAGCAAAATTCTCATTAGTATCACTGTCATGAGCATGCAGTCTGTGGTTCATACACTAAAAACCAGTAAATATTATTTGCTCTTAATTATTGTCTTAGATCTAGTAACTTTGACACTAGGAATAACTGACTTGAGGAGGTGACTAGAGAGCAAGTATTTATTATTCCCCATATTACAAAAACTAAAGGCACTTGATGAGGATTGAGACAATAGATTTAAAATAGATGAAAGCAGTATGTTTTAGATGAGACGTGAAATTAAATTGTGTGACTCATTGCCACTGTGTGTTATGAAAACCAAATGTATTGAGAGGTTAAAAATTCATTGTCTAAGTTAACGGTAGATAGGTCTGTCAAAATCTGTTAAACATGGTACTTTGAATCCAGCTCCCACTTCGGGGAGTCCCAGGCTATTTATTTCTGAAATCAAGAAGTCTGCATCAATCCTTGTCCACCTGTGCCTGGTCACTGCCACAGCAAGGTCCTGATCAAGGGGGACCTGCAAGTCGCCAGCACGTTCCTCCTGCGGGTTGGCTGAGTACTACAAAGCTCAATTCATGGGTACAGAAGGTTATCATGTAACTTCAGCTCTCAGATCATATCTTCACCAGACCTCCTACCGGAGCTGGCTGTGAGCGGCCGGCTGGACACCGGCAGGGGGTTCGCTCTCAGGGCCGGCAGTGTGAACACAGCTCCTCGCTTTGAGGGGATGACGGGGAGGAAGTGTTTCATTTTGAACTGATGCTGTGAAATGGTATGTTCGGCTTCAGCTGAGGCACGAGGCATTCTTTAATTTCCGCATGTCCTTACTAATGTTTTTCAAAGGTTTTCACTTACGGAAAATGTTGACATTCTGGCAAAAATGATTTTTGGACAGTGTATCACTCAAAATGTGTATTCTGGAATAATTAATTTATATAGGTATAGGAACTTAACTATCTGTACAAACCCAAATAATCTGATCATTTATTGGTGAAGAGTAATCTGACCAGCTGTCACAAAGATTTCAGCTTTTTTAGATGTCTTCTATTTTGGTTGCTTCTGTCAAGAGGATTTTTTTTTAAACATGAGAAAAATTCATTTCAATGGGACAGATTTCCTTCCAGAAGATAATTTTGAATGTTTAGTTAGATGTAGTGGTTTTCCTCCAGCTGTCACTACTTTATTGTTCCTACACTCTTGAGAAAAGATTTTAAAAATAATTAAGTGTGAGTGCGTCTGTATCAGCCTTTCCTAGCAAGAGCTTTTGTTCATTTAAATTTGGCAGCTCCTCGTGTTTGTAGCACAGACTCTGCACTATGTTGTGCCCCACGGGTCATGAAATGGAGGATTATTTATTCAGTCTTCAGCCTTGGAGAGGCGAAGAGGAGGGCTGATAATTAGAGATAAACCACGAAGTCTTCAGTGCCACGTATGGGATTGTCAGATGAATAGTGCAGACTATCTCCTCGGCTATTTTGGAGATGTAAGGATAAATCCTGACCTGGTGTCTAACAGCAAGAGCATAGAGAGGTCACGCATGGCCCTGATGAAGATTGTGGATTTAGGTTAATAATTCACACATGGAGAGTCTGGTCCTCAGGGTAGCTACTAGCTATTGAGTTGTGATACCTCATAACAAAATTCCTCTGATGGAGGTATCCATGGGTACAGAGCTGTAAGGCAAGAGTGAAGCCAGGTACTTAGCATTGAGTTGGTGTCCTCAGTGTTGCCGGACTTGGAAAACAGAAATCAGAGGGCAAGCAATATAGAAATTTCAGTAGCAGTATTGTTAGTCGAGAACCATTTATTTTAAACTCTCAGAAACTGTTTTATCCCTTCCCCCTCTGTGGTGGGACTTCGCTACCGTTCCCCCCAGAGCGCCAGGGTCTCCTGGGTGGTGTCACATCTGCTCTGTCCCCATCCTTGAACAGCCCCCAGCAGAGAGGTGGTCAGCACCAGTGTGAGATGTCACTGCCATCACCAGTGTGAGATGTCACATGCCCTGAGCCGCACTGCAACTCTGCCCTGCTTTGGCTTTCCTGGGTCCATCCCTGTGTCTGGGCAGAGGTGTTGGACCCCGCTGCTGGGGGCTGGTGATGCACCTGGGGGTCTGCCCGCCTCCCGGCTGGTCCCTACACGCCTGCCCCAGGGGCTGCTCGCAGGAGCTCTGCCTGCTGCCTTCCAGGTGAGCTGAGATGCGTGAGCTTAGATTATTGCTGCAGGACTTCGGCTGCCCCTTTCCTTCCTCCCGTCAGGAAGAACCTGGCCTTTGGGGCAAGGACTGAAAGGAGCAGGGAGGGCTCCGTGCTCGTTGGCATCACCGTAATGTCTGGGGCGCGTGCAGGTTTTGTACCACGAAAGAGCAGAGCGTTTCCCTCATTCAGCAACAGAAGAATATTTTCCTCGTGGTGCTTTTGGCACGATTTGACTTGGCGTTTGTGAGCCAGTGGCCCGCTGGGCAGAGCGCTTTGGGAATTACACAGGCGTGGACAATTAGTCTTTTAAAAGGTCTGCTGCTTGGTGATGTGCCAGTGAAGCCGGCGTAGCCCCACTACATAATATCAATTTTTAATGATGATAACTTTGCTAAATTCAGCACTTGATAAATCTTAGAGTTGGGTTTTCAAAGTTTAAAATCAAACATAACCCAATTACTTCAGTATTTGATTAAACAGAACTGCCACTTTGGTAAAGTGTTTAAATAAATCAGTATTAATATACTTTTCTACAGTAAATAAAGTTATGTCTGTATATTTCAAATATCAATATTCACATGGAGCTCTTGGAAATGAAGCACTGGCAGTCTGCCCCAGTCTGTATTAACTTAAGGAAATAAATATTTTATTGATCTTTAAAGGCTGAGATTACGATCTTAGTGGTGGTGATTGAAAACACTATTTTAAGGGTGGTGAAAGAAATATTTGTAAATACATTGTAGAAAGGCCATTATATTTTATTCTATTAACTCGGAAGACCACCTGCCGTAAGCGCTCAAGGACTGACAGACATTGGGTGGTGATGTCAAATGGACTTTCTGGAGGCTGTGGTGGTTATGGATATGAGCTCCTCTGGCACTGGCTGCCGGGTGGCACTGCCAGGAGATACCTGCCTTCCTTTAAGTCAGTTTGCAAACACAGAAGAGCTCTTCACTCAGTGGGGCCACATGGCTCTAGCACTTCTAGCCCTCTTCCCTGCTTGTGTGCAAAGATGTTCCCTCTCCTGTGGGACCTCATCCAGAGCTCTCTTACCCCAGTGGGAACCCGCTCACTGGCTGGGACAGCTTGGAAATACATCTTTGTAAGCAAGCGCTGAGCTCCAGGGCCCTGATATGCATTTGATCATGCTCTTTCACATAGAAATAGTTTCAAGGTGTGAGAATGAAGGGCTGCTGAGTCCTTCTTACACCCCTACAGAGTACTTGAAACCTGCTCTGCCAGGAGCCATTGCCAGCCAGAGGTGGCCCAAGGCCTGTGCAGTTTGACAATTTGACCTTCGCTGGTTGTGGACCATAAAAGGGTACAACCATCTGAACTGCAGTGATTTCCGAGCTGGCAGTAGTTCACACGATGACTTGCTTCAGTTGCTCATCTCCCAGGGTGTTTCAACAAGTCGTAGTAAACAAGTGATCTTCTTGTCAGGCAAATTATAGACCTGTTCATATGGATGATTTCATGTTTCCAAGCTCATAAGATTTGGGAAATTAGATCCTTAATTCCAAATCTTAGTTTTTCAGTCTTGGTATGCCTGACGAAGTGGGCTTTGCTTACTACCTTCAGCTTGGCTCAGGAATGCAACCTTCTGCTAAAATAGACAATGTAAAGACCTTACCCCAAAATGTGAAAGCTATCCCTGTTTTCAGATCTATCTGTCTTGGAGCCCTTCCCTTCGTTGGCACAGTGTGTGTATGCATTCCCAGGAGGTTTATTTTGTGTTTTGCCAAAGAGCAGCTTCCTCTCATCCAGAGGTTCTGGGTGTGTTGTGCTTGGTTGGGGCTGCAAAAGTCTATTCTGAAGTCCTTCAGATTTCCACCTATGCCTGTTTTGAGCTGCTTGAGCCAGTGTAACCCATTTCCAGCATATTGTGGTGCTCCGTCCTCTTCTAATTGTGTCTGAAGTTTCCCACTGAAGTGGGAAAAAGCGACGATCTTCTGAAGCTGGACATGCCTCTCTGTAGATGCCTGTTGAAGGGCCATCTTTATCCCAGGGTGCCACTGGAACAGGCTTTGAAAAAGAGACAGAATCTGAGAATTTCAAGAGAGATACACTGAGACCCCACTAATTAGAGTTGACAATTAAAAATTACAACTAAGATAAACTGCACAAATCAAAAAAAAAAAAAAAAAGGATCTCTCATTACCTTTTTTCAGAGGATGAAAAAAAGTGTTTCTGAGTGTGGGAGTTTGAGTGAGTAATGTGTTGTTACATTCAGTTAAATCAACTCAAGAGTGAAAACTTCTTGCTGCTTTTCAGAACATTCAATATTTTAACATTAATATGTGGTGAAAGAACATGCCCAGACAGTCTCAGCTCTTTTCTTATGTAGGCTTTTATGCTTGATGCCTGTTTTTAAGGCATTTTTCCCCTGGTGGTTTATACCGGTTTCCTTTATTGCCCTGTGCCATTGGGGTAGTCATGCCGGCTGAGTTTTCTTACCTGGCCATATGGCAAGCAGCCATACGGACAAGAAGCTTTTTACCCTAAAAATCCGATTCGCTCCTGCTATTAACTTTGCAGGAGGGAGCAAAAAGACCCAGAAGATTAGAGCATGGGACTGCTTGGTTGAAAGGATCTTCTGGAGAAGTATGTAATGTCTTTTTGTAGTTAATTTAGGAAAGTTCGGCATCTGAAGTTTCTATGAGACTTCCCTTATCTGGTAGCTGGGGACTTGGACACGTCTCGTTTGGAGACTCGTGAGATCACCTGCTTTCCTACCTTACTTCATTCTCTGCACCTCTTCTTTTTCTTTTCCCCATCATCACATATGCCTGTATGGAAGGGCTCTACAATAGGTTTAAATCTCATCCTGCTTGAGGATCATGGTTATGCATCCAGTTTCCCAGCTGTGTAGCATCTAGCACAGCTGGGCTGTGCTTTCATGACAGATCTGTGTGCTGTCATAATAAAAACAGTAGTTCTGTTTTGCTGGCTGCCATCCCCTGCCTGATCAGTCAGTCATCTGAAGCCCCTCTTTTTCTTCTGCCATGGCTCACAATCAGTTAAATTGATGGAAGAGAGTTTTTAAATGGTGTACAGAGCCCTTCAAGGTCAAAGCATGGAGACAAATATGAAGTCTCTGTCCATCAGGGGGGAAAGTATAAGGTAGAATTAAATCAATTCAGATGAGGGTATTGATGTGTAGAAGTAAGTTTCAGTGTAAGACTGACCATGGTGAGTGGTGGCCTCACCATGTGTGAGTGGAGTTTAGAATGGAAACTACATATACATACATATATGTGTGTATCCATGTAAAGACAAAGAGCATGTGTATTTGGCTAATTACTGCAAATATTTAAAAGTGCAGTCCTTGCCATGCTGTCTGCGCTGGGTGGCCTGGTAAGCAGGAGGAAAGATTGTTTTCTGCTGTCAGGCAGAGATGTATAGATTTCATAAGTAAACACAAAAGATGTATGATTTTATTCTCTGAAGGGCAATGCAGACATGGCTGTGATTCACAGCTTTCCTATTAAATGCATCACCCAGGCATTGTTCGTTTTCATCTCTGGCAGGAATCAGTAGTATCTTTTCAAAAGGCGCTTGTTGGTGTTTATGCCAAGGAGTAGATCTCCTCTCAGCAGCACTGAGGCAGGCATCGGCTTTAGCAGTTGAACTAGAGGTTTTGAATCTGACTTGAGTGTTACGTGTACAGATATAAGAGTTCTTTGTGTTTCTCAATTTTATTGTGGACTAAAGCAGATCAACAGAGGATTTGAGCCAAAGCTCATTACAATCAATGTAAGTTTTGTCTGGTTGATTTCTAAACAATCATTCTGTTCATGCAGCAAGAGCTGTATTTAGGAAAAAATAAATAATCAAATAACATTCTGTAATCTGTGGAGGGTCCTGTTACATTAGTAATATTATTCCATTGGTAATTATTATTTGCTTCCCAGGCTTCGAACAAGTTATGAGAATAACCATTATTAGGCGGGGATATTTTTTTTCTCTTTCTTTCCTGTGGTATAAAGCAAAATAAGGAAGAATATTGCTATTATGATCATGCTTTTTCATCTATATAAGATATCAATGCCAGATAATTGTTTTGATAGTGTTAGAAATGTGAAGTGTTGCATGTCTGTACTTATTAATCTGGTGCTCTCTGTGCTCCCAGGATTAATAATGTAACATCAATACCTTCACAAGTGATCTTGCTCTGATGAAAGCAGCTTGAAATACTGAAGTCTTGCTTCAGTGTATTCACTAAATTAAATGTAATGTGACATCTTTGCCGATGTGATGTCCTGCATGAAGGATTCTTTGCTGTGGTTAATTTGCAAAGTTCAAATTAAAAGTTCTTTCAAATATATTCTATAGATTAATGGAGGACTATGTTTCAGATCACAAGCTACATGAAATGATTTACAGATGTAAAAAGTACTAATGCTTTTCTTTTCTCCAAATGGACCAAAAGTTAATGGGGAGTAACAATCAGCTGGGATATTCTGCAGGGATCTGTGCTTGTCCTACCATTCTTTAGTTTTTCAGTGAAAGTAAAATAAAAATTATTCTGATTAAGTTTGTAGAAGGATTAGATGTTGGCAATGTGGTAAATAATGATTGGTGAGAGGTCAGTCAATGTGGTAAACTGGATTAATTTATTTTAAACTAGTTTGGAGATCAGAGGATGCGTCGAGGAACAAGAATGTAGCTTGTGCTTACCTGGATGGAGAGCTGTGTCTGGAGAGCAGCGGCTCTAAACAGGGTGTAGTGCTCACATTGGAGAACCTATTAAACATGATCCACATCAACAATTTTCTACCCATCCCGTCACATAAGAATCATATTGCAATAGTGTTAGTTGTCACCAGTAGGGTATGAAAGACTGATCATATTGGAGACTGTCACACCGTATTAGCCAAAATGAATACTGGAAGAATATGATAAAAAAAGTATCAGTGTTTCAAATGCTGTCTCATTAGCACGGGAAGCTTTCTCCTCAAAAAGCCAGTGTTTTCTCCCTCCGTCCTGCTTGTTGATGCGAGATGAAATGCCATGCTCCATTTACACAGGATGCTAATGCTCTGCAGACGGGTACCAGAGGAGCTCAAGTGATAGTTGGCTTTGGAGCCTGGTCAGGGTTGGGACCACTGTTCACCTTAACTTTCAAAGGTGCAATGTAGTAATGCAGGTATCATTTACAGCTCCTGACATGTCAGTTTACAGCCTGACGTGTTAATGTAGGGCAGCATCAATTTTTTTCATACTGTTACAGACTCTAGTTTGCAGAGGTTCAGCAAGTGTCACATGGGGGCTAAGGCAGAGCAGAGGGGACAGCTGGGAATATCAAAACCCTTCGTCCATCCTGGGGTAATATAAGCCAGAGCTGAATTATACTCAGAAAACTACTTATGGTTAGGTAGCATGGCTGGCCTTTCACCCTGCTTTTTTAAAATCTAGCCAGCGGGACCTGCTTGTAGAAAGGGAAGCGCAACTTCAAATGAAGTTGCCACCGCCTGGCTGGCTGGGGATGGCAGCTCCTGCCTGGCACTTGGCAATGCGAGTCAGTGTTCCTGGGTATTTTAGACACAGAAATCTCTTGCCTCTTTGTATTAAATTAATTTTTTTTTTCCTCTATAAACTTGAACTAGATTTTGTGGTAATGACATGGTATTATGCTGTATTAGCTGCATAGCCAAATATCCTGTCCTGTACCTGATGCACAGTTATTGTTTTAAAGCTATCAATGTTAATGCAGTGACCTAAAATCTTGTTCATTTTTAGCTCAGAAGCTCTTTTCTCTGAGATGGTTTTCATTAATGAAACACATTTCAAAGCTGGACAAAAAGATTAAAAGAAAAGTTTGAAATTAATGGGGGGAAGAAGCCCTTAAAACCTAAGGCAGAAAGATTTCTAGTCAAAAATTGCTTTCAGGCAAAGTGGAATACAGTTTGCAAGCTGCCTAATCTGCCGTGTGGAAGCTCCTGTGGGCTGGTTGCTGAGATTGGGACTGGGATGTTGGTTTGCCCCCACTGGGGAAACTGGTATCCCTCTGTCTTCCCTCAGTTGCCCCACATGGCTCTGTGTGAACCAAGTCCCTGGTTGGCCATGCTCCTGATCCTGCTCCTGCTCTGCCTCTGGTGTTACAGCAAAGTTGTTATCACAGGGTTTTTTGTTTGTTTGGCTTTCTCCTGGAGGAAATGGTGATTTTGCAAAATGGTGATTTCTTTTAGAATGCCACGGTGAGGAAAGCCTCCCACCAGCTCTCGTGTCATCCCCCCCACTGGCTGTGTGGTGGTACCCACAGTGAGTGTGTGAGATGGAGAATGGGAGGGGGCTGCTGTGAACCCGCAGACGTGTGGTGTTGCAGTGAGGGGATGCACTTGTCTGAAGGGAGGATCTGGAAAGAGACTTGAAGGAATACTGTTTCCAGGAGCTTTCTAAATAGTTTCCTAGTACAGGTCTTGATGTAGTTCGTTTGAGGTCAGGCCGTATGTCAGAGACCAAGATCTCTTTCTGGTCTGTGGTGTATCTGTCTGTCTGTCGATTCTGCTGGTTTCCAGGAGCTGCAGAGAGGACTCACCGTGGCTCAGGGGGGACGGGCTCTCTGCCCCTGGAAGCGAGCGGCTCTGCACTGTGCTAAAAAGGGATCAGAAACAAAAAGAGGCATCAGCATCTTGTAAGGGGAGAACAACTTAAGCACAAAACCCACAATTCCTGTAGACATCACAAGAGCTCTGCTGCCTGCTTCTTACTTTTGACTAGTAAAAATCAAACAACGAAGGGAGTTGGATTTCTCTGCCCTATTTTTGAGTAGAGTGGTGACACTGTAGGAGTCTGATTATACTCCATCAACAACACCCAATTAAGATGAATAAAGGTATTCTACAACCTAATTCAGGGGTTTTGTGGCTGGGCCTCTGCAGGCTTTTGGATATGCTTGGACTGCAATTTGTATTGAATGTCTGATTCCAGTTTACTACTTGTAACACTTTGGTCATCCATAAAACAAGGTTAATTCAATGTATTGATATATTATTAGCCTTCTGTGCAGGCATCTACCTACTGGTCTGGCTGCCTCCTCTGCTTGACCGTGATGGACTGAGGGCAGATCCTGTGTCTGTGCAGCCCTACCTATGCAAGGTGACATGCAGTCAGTAGGGTTTAAAAGAATCATACTTACCCTGTGCAGGCCTTGGTTGATCTTTCAAAACATGAAGTGACACGAAGGTTGTCAGCAGTTTTATGACTGTGTAACTGCTGAGGCTTGTGTGTGGATTATCACGGGGACTGCTTGTTATCATTTAGTGCGTCTGTGACAAGCACACCAAAACAGATTCCCATCAGCTCACAAACATGCATAATTTCATTTTTAGGATGTGCATATCTGTGCTGAGGTGAGAAAAGAGAATAAAATGCTGGAGCTGATCTTCAGCAGTTGCAGCACACGTAAGCAGATTATGCAAAAATGTTAATTTTTTATTATTAGATCCCACTTTGGGGAGAAACAGCCCTTAATACTCTGGCTAAAGACTCTAGTCACACAGATTAGCATTGTTGTACATTAATAATAAAAATAGTTGGGTCTGATTAGTGTCAGTTAAAGTTTTCTGAATGAGAGATATAACTCTCTGAATTAAACTGCTTGAATAGCAGCTAAAGATTCTGGAGAAATAATTTGTATTAAGAAGTTAAGACCTTCACTACTTTTCTAAAGGAAAATCTATCGCCAGTGTAGGAATTACATACCATTCACGTAGCAGCATGAAAAGAAAGGAACTTCACAGACCATAAAGTGTAATAAAGGAACATCTAAAATTGATTTTCATTTAAGTAGATTACTTATGTTTTCTTCTAGAACAGGGAAAGCACAGTCTAATCTTCTTCAGTTTTCACAAGTAGACCTACTGGTTTGATCCAGATATCCATCATAAATGTGCAGAGCCACTCTCTACAAGTACATACTTCCCTGAAACCCGCGCCTTTGTATCTGAGGGTGTTGTGTCCAAAATAATTTAAAAGTCAAAGGAGACAGGACTCCTTAGTTATTCCCATCTTGATGGTTGATTTGTAAGCTAATTTGGGGTAACTAATTTAATTCTTCTGTCCTAGATGATCCGTTTGTGGGAGGGATTTGGTGTAATGTGCTCTTCCCAGGCTCCAGTTAAGCTGTTGTATGTTCTTGGGAGCTCAGCACAGCACTGGAAGCTCCTCAGGCGTCTGCTGCGGTATTTGCGTTGGTTCATCATAGTGGTTTTGAGTGATGCTCAGCACATGGGTGACTTCCCTGAGGTCTGAGTGATTTGGGCATGGAGGGTCTCTGTATTTTTCACTCGTTGGGAGGTTATTGCTGAGGGCTTTGGGGTTGAAGAGCTTGTGCTCTCCACCAGAGTGTTTCACGTGAGATATCCTGACTTGGCGGAGGTGGTGGTGGTGCCTTGGCTTGGTGTTCTGCCCCTGCCACTGTGCAGACCACTTCAGCCACAAAGTCTGAGCTCAGGTATTTTCAGTGTGGTTTGTCTGTTCATGTTTAGTCTGCTTGCTTAAGGAAATGAGGATAACCATGTGTGTGTATGTGCACATGCTTGCTGCTCTGTCTTCCCCTGTTCCAAATAATTTTCGAACCATTGCACCAATTTGACAAGGGAGGTATTATAGGCACTTTTATGAAAATGAGTACCAGGTACAAGGCCAGGATGGAGGAGGCTGAAGAAGCTTGTTTATTGGACTTCTGGGAATCAGGAGAGAGAGGCTATGGTTGCATCAACCACATGGAAAACTTTGATTCAGTCTTGCACCTTCTGGAACACGAGAGTCTAACCAAAAGAAGTTAGTCCGAGAGAAAGCAGAATTTGTTAAATGTTCTGGTCCCAGAACAATTTGTTTATTTTCCTAATGCTGTATTTTTTATAAAAGAAATGTAGTTTTTAATTGTGCTCATGACAAATGCCATTGTGTCAGTGTCAGAGAGAGAACTGTAAATAACTGTCAGTGCCCTCAGTACAGTGGTGCGTGTTCTGTCAGCCTTGAATAGCAATGTTGCTTCAACAAGCCAGTCTAAGTGAGCAATTCAAAGATGAACCATCCTCCCTGTAGCAGGCAGCTATGCAACATCAGAGACAATAAGGTTGTCAAGGTAACTTTTGAGGCAAGTTGTTGCAGAAATGGATAGAAGAATTTGCATACGTCTGTACTTATTCGTTTGTACAGAGTAAAACTTGCCTTTCATGCGTATCCATGGCTTTATTGTAGCTCAAAGGCCTCAACATATTTGTAAATGGGTCAAATTCTCCAGTTTTTTCCAGAATTTGCAAGCCATTCTGGAGTCTAATGTACTCACAAGGCAAGAAGTCCCTTTAGCTGAGGATTGTACGGCAGCACTTGTGGATGATCCTCATGGTGACATAGAGCTGGGAGGACAAATATGAGCTGGCTGAAAGAAGATTGCAAATTCCAGAGTAGTGCTGGAGCCTGGATGGTGTTCTTAATAGTAGTATTCTTAATAATAACACTGGGTACCTCTTGTCTAATGTTCAAAAGTTCTCCTTGTTAAACTGGACAGAATTTGAGCTCTTCCTATGGCGAGCCTGTGACTTTGGACAGCCCCAGTAGGTTCTGTCCAGAGTGTCTTAAGGGAAATATGGCATGGGATAAGGGACTGGCAATTTTGAAGGGATGACGATGGACCAGGTGCTAATCCTGATTTTAGGTTCTGTTAATGTTTTCTTGAATTGTAGCTGAATCCAGCAAGCAGTTGCATGCTCAAAGCTATGTGATTTTGTAAGTACGTTTGCTGGTTCATTCATTTTTGTTTTTAGACCACAAAATTAGACCCTTTCATATGCTAGACCCTTTCTGGGGTTCGCGCTTCCTCTTTGACATGTCTTTCTCCAGACGCAAACATCTTCAGAGATTGCTTTTATCACTGTAATGATGATGACTGTACTGTCTGTGCAAAGAGCTGGAAATGAGACCATAGCTATTTCCCTCCGCACAAGCAAACAAGATGCTGTCCACAAGAATTTTCCTTGATCACTGGGACACATCTGCTGTAGGGACGTCTTAAGAACAGGCGGTTTCCCTGTGATCGTGCATTGGAAACCAGTTTGTTACCCAATCAAAACACAACAAAGGAGACTAAAACCTTTGCAGTGAGGATGCTTCCTTAGTACTCAGAACGTGCCAAAAATCAACAATTTAAATGCCGTGGTTTTGTACTACTTTAGAGATAAGATGTAAATGGTTTTCACTTGGTTGTTGTAGTGGCAGGATATTCTGGGGATGACGACAGTTGGACCTCCTAATATTTCAAATTCTCAGTTCAAGAACAGCTGTAAATGTTTATTTGATGTGAAAGAGCTAATTGTACAAATCATTACCTCCAGCCTGACATGCCTCTGCTGTTTAGTCTGTTGCAGTAATTAATTCTATAATTAGTAAATGTCCTATTAGATAACTTCTCTGGGAACTCAGCCTATTGTCCAATGCAGGAAGCCTTCAAGAAGCTGAAGTGATTCAGGGATGACCTTGGCAATTTGACTGCTTTTATCAGCAAGGGCTGTTTTACTTCACTGGGAGATCATTGCTGAAAATTTAGCCTTTATGAGTGGGACTAGAGATGTGTCTCTTGATGCTGAGATTCAGTGCTGTGGATGGATGGATTTTCCCCTGGCCCTGCCCCTCTGCAGAAGGGGAGACCTTCTACAGACCTACCCATGCATTTGCATCTGCTTTTGATCCACCAGCGTCTTCTCTTTCTGTGAGGCGTTTGCATGAAATGAGCGTACTTCATAAGGTATCAGAGTGAACACAAGAAAATCAATAAGCAATCTGTGTGGTAATTAATTAGTGTGCCAGGATGAATTACTGTTTCTTCCCTTCCTGATTTGAGTCACAGTCACATCTGATTTGGGAAGTTGTCAGGTTTTCAATTATAGCTTGGTCTTTGTTGTTGGGATGGTTTTTGCTTTTTTTATTTATTTGATGCGACCAGAATGAAGGAGTGGCAGATAGAAAATCATACTGTGCAAACTTGCTTGTCATGGGAAAGAGACAATATTGAGCTCAGCACCCAGCAGAACCTGTTGATGTGGAGGTGTACTGTGTGCTCGTCTGGTGCAGAAGAAGGATTATTGCTTATGAATATGACGCAAGCAAGAGGTTGACCAAACTCTGCAGCTTTGTTGTCCTTTGTGCTTGTCTCCGTTGTCCTCTATGAATGTGGAAGATAATTATTTACTGTGGAAGATTATTATTTACTTGAGAAGACTGGCATGGTGTGGTGAATCTGCAAGGGTGATACCACAGTCTGTGATGGGTAGTGGTATCCTGCTTGCTGTCTTCCAGCTCCACAGCAGGCTATTTCCTTTCTCATGTAGGGGCAGAGGCTCTCTGCCTGCTTTCCGCTAGCGTTGCCCATATCCGTGCTCTGCGTTGGGTGGTGTCTCGCCTCTGGTCTGCGTGGCCCCTTGTACTCACGCATCTCCACAGCACAGGCTGAAGAAGCAGCCTTGGGACCAGCAGTGCCTGGTCTGCAGGTTCCTGTCTCGTCAGTTTTCCCTAGGAATCAGATGTCATAGAGCCTCTTCAGCCCGTATGTTCATGGGTATTCACCCACCACCATCCCAAAACACACATGTCGTTTGGCATGCTTTCAACTAGACTTAACATGGGAGTTATTCCTCGGGGTCACCTCCAGGCTTTTTGCTCCCTTCTCTGGGAGGGGGGCTGGTATCATGAGCTTTCTGTAGGCTTCCTGTGAAGGCAAGGAAACTAGTAGCTTATCATCAAGCTTCTGGCTTAATTTCCTACCCTTGCTATCCTGTTTCCTTTCCATAGTCACACAAAAGACTAATTATACATGATAGATTAATGAACTTATTTTGTAAATACAGCAGGTAGTGAGATAGATGCCTACTTAACTTTATCAATGAATTCTGAGAGTCCAGCTTTCCCTTTTTTCCAACAAATTGGCTTCCATCAACAGAAAAGAGCCTCTTAAAGCATCTCTGCCAGGCCTCTAATGATAACAAATAACTGCTTTTTACTTGATAGTAGGCAAGACAAAAGCACTCTACATCTAACATGCTCAGTGATTAGTAGGGATCAGAAGGGAACTGGTGATAATCACCTGCAGCTTTATAAATTAGCGTGTGTAATTGAATGGTGGGGCTTGGGTGTTTTGGTGGTGGTGTGTTTTTTTTTTTAAACAGGCAGTTGTTACAGTGTCCAAAAGGGTTCACAGACAATTAAGTGGCTCTGGAATTTTCATAAAGAATTACTTTATTTATGAAAGCCAATTTTGTTTTTCTCCATCCTGACTCCTAAATTTTCAAGGATCTTTCAGTTTGCTTTCTCTTAAAACTGACTTTCTTCCCTTTTTCTTTTTGAAACCTTGGAGAATATGGAATCAATTTCCTATTTGTGTCTCTATTAATATATTTTCCAATACAGCTTTCAGGACACACCAAGAGCTCATCTTTATTAAAGGTCAAATATTGAAAGTGTCTGAAAACCTGAAATTTTTGCTAGGGGTGGTAACCAAGGAGGTGTAATTACTTGAGAACAGTTTTGGTCTGAAACAGTTTGCTTGATGTCTAAGAAGTTAATGATATTTGCACAGGAACTTAAAGCATTTTTATGAAAACGTAACCCTAATAAGTAGTTGATGTTATAATTGTCCCTACTTTAACTCTGTCTGTACTAGTTTGTGCGATTGACATCCTTGTCTTTTTTTAACCACCTATACTTTAGGTGGCCCAAACATGGTTTCATAGGTAGGACCACCATGTCTGAAGAAGGGACATCTGATTTTTCTTTATAATCTGTAGCGTCAAAAAGAACCCCTTGTGCCTACAGTAAATATTCTGAAAGACTTCTAAACACACTCAGTGCTTTCTGACAATGTTAAGATTTGTAGCACGAAGTTTAAAATCTGTGGCTTTTCTTTGGATCTGTCCAAATGCAACTTTTGAAAGAAGCCCAGTGGAGGGTTTCCTCCATCAGAAGATGGCTGTCAGAATAATTGTAACGTGACTATAAGTACATTCAGGAAGAAAAACCTCCAACCCATTTGTACTCTTTTAGAATCATGTTGTTATTACAAGGCAATTGAAGTTTGGCCCTCAGCGCGTTGCGGAGGCAGCAGCTTCTTACTTGATGTCTGTCTGTTACGTCTGTCACATTTTCAGGAACTGAAAGCAGTGTCACATGCTGCCTACTCAAACCCAGCTAAACTGCTGCTCCGTTTTTAAGGAGTAATTTGGTTTTAATTAGCAGAACCTTTTGGATGAGCATATTGATACAGTTGAATGTCTTTTCTGGCTATGTGGAGTCAAGTTTTCTGTGGTTCCCGTGTGAAACGCTTTTTTTTCAAGTGCAAGAGTACAAGTTTTATTTGTAAAGCAGCTTTTGCCACAAGTTTCTTATCCAACCCCAGCTAGAGAAGTTTAAGTTTTTGAGCAAATTGTATTTGGCAGAGGTTGGCTGGAAGGCATCAGCTCAAATGTGATGTAACTTTTATTTTAGAAAGAAGCCAAGGAATTGCTCAGTATCTGTATGTTAAGAAGGAGGTGAAAGACCTTGATAAGAGAAAAGTGCAAAACTGTGGCGTAAGGCACTGTTGTGTGCCAGCTTAAGTGATTGGAAATAAATATAGACAACCTGCTAGTTTTTCCAAGCAATGATGGACTAATTATCCTTCAGTTGTCAATAATTCAGGGTGAATAAAGGGGTCTAAACAGGAGCTGAAAATTGGAAATAGTCCAGCATGACGGAAGTGCACATCAATAATAAGCCTCCCTCCCCTAAACTCTGACTGCTGTGGAGAAAAATTATTTTAGCTTCAGGCGCTGTGTTCCCAACACAGTAGTAAAAGAAATGGATGTTGGTTAGCTCCTTAACTTCAGAACATCTCCAACAATGAAATTACTCACTTTAAATCATGGTAGTTACTTGTAAGAATGAACCTAGAGTGCTTTGAACTTAGTAGTTCAGGCATAATTGTTTTTAGACTGAAATGGGAATGCCCTGAGTTGAGCTTTGACTGCAAGCTTCAGAGTCACCCAGAAAGGTTCTCTTCTACCTTGGCTTTAGAACCCTTCCAGGCATGGGTATCCACCTGAGATTTTGCTTCTGACACTTCACATCCCACCCTTTACTCATCACCACTGTATCAGCTCACTTGGCCAAAGACAAATCCTAGTTTTCTTTTGGGTGAGAGTTTCCAAAACTTGAGCAAAATCTGTATTTAGAAAAAGCCACTGAATAGGGTTTTGATGGTGAAAAAGCGTGTAAAGGCTCTTGGAGAGCTGAATTCCCAGTCAGACTGGTAGCAGATGAGTAATAGCTGGAAGGCGTAGACCATCCTTCATCCTCACCAGGCAAATTCTCTGGATGAACTTATGCTGTACATCTAAACACTGAAATAGTTTTAGAAAGGTTGGATAAGCATTTGGGTACAAAGCCTCAAATTGGAGACCCAAGTAGCAGCATTAGATCCTTTGGAACATCAAGCAAAAAATCTTACAGGAAGCAGCTCTGATTATCCTCCCTTCCTCCCTGGTCTGTAAACATTACAGACTGCATCAAACCCCGAAACATGAGTGTTACCTCCAGTAGTCTTCCTATTAATATGAGCTGTTATAACTTTTATTACAGAATTGTTTCCTTGTGATCCTTTAATGATAATTAGGCAATTACTGTTAGTCTAACATTAATGCTGAAAATCCACCTAAGTGAACCAGTTCCTCCAGTTAAAGATACTAACAGTTTTATTTGGCTGCACTGTGTAGTGTGAAAACTTAATACTCTGGATTAAAAACAACAATAAATGACAATATGCGTGTAAAGAAAACAGGAATAGAAAATGCTAGATTTTTGAAGAGCTTATTATCATTGAATCATAGAATCATTTAGGTTGGCAAAGTCTTTTAAGACTGAGTCCAACTTTAAACCTAACACTGCCAAGTTCACCACTAAACCATGTCCCCAAGTGCCACATCTACAAATCTTTGAAGTACCTCCAGGGATGGTGACTCAGCCGCCTCTCTGGGCAGCCTCTTCCACAAGAGTGGAAGAGCTTTTGATCAATGATTCAGCCACCCTCAACTGTCCCCTTATCTCCAAAGTAATCGGACCAACTTAATCTCTGGACTGAACTAAGATGCAAAATTTCATCCCTCCGTTTGTGAGTAACAGGGAGAAAGGAAGATTTACGGGATGATTTAGTATGGACAGAAATCAAATGACATGTAATTTTAATTAGGAGATTTAATTAGGAGTCTAAATTATTATTAATCTTAGGGTACCATGGTTTAAGATTTACATAGATTATAATTTGCATAATGTAAAAATGGGGAAAATCAAATTTAGCCAAAAGGTTCATGTAATGAGAATGTATTTGTGGTGATTTTCTCCTAATAAACTTTTTCTAGCTGTGAAGGTTTTTTGCTAATACTGAGCCAATGTCAATAATGTGCTTGTCTTCTGCATGACCCACACAGAGAGCTAAGAGCGTGGGATGGCAATTCCAAAGTGTCTTCAACCTGGGCAAGACCTTGTCTTGGTGGCAATGGCAAACTGCCCTCATCTTCCATGGGAGTTGAGTGGAAAATTCAGTGAGGGAGTTGATGATTGACATTTAAGTAAGTTCTCTAGATACTTATGTTTTTCACTAGGAGGCTTTGACTATGATCTTTTTTTCTGAAGAGCAGCTGGAGAATTTATTAACTGTTTGCTCAACAGATGTAGAGTGAGGTGAGCTGATGGCATCTCTGTGTTCACGTGCATATCGTTAATAATTATCCTTAATCATGTCACTCAGCGAGGAGCTGAGCCTGTATTTGGGATAGGTTTAACATTTGAACTGTTGCTTTAACTGGCAGTAATTCTATCATACTATTTAGAGTGTTCCTTTTCACAAGTGGAGACTGGACTAAGATCCAGCAATTAATTTTTATCCTAATGACTCTTCAAAAGAAACTGCATGTTCTTCTGATAAATTTAGTGTTGAAAGGTTTTCATCTCTGTTGAAAAGATGTAAGAAGTTGAAGAGAGTTATTTTATTTATTCGTCCTGCTTCTTTGCTCATAACTTTCCCAGTTGCATAGATTAGTGGATAGTCTCTGAGAATATCATGATGTATCTAAAGAGGAGGACATAGTTTTAGAAAACTGTTTCTCTGAATGCCCCAGGAGCTTGCAGCTCGGTTGCTGCTTCTGATGCCACTTTGTAGCGTTACAGTGCCTGTGAGCCAGAGTTTATTATAAGACAGGAATAACTGAGTTAGAGTTATTATATACATGAACTTTTCTTTATGCATGATAATGCTGCAGTTACAGAATTCTTTTTGCATTTTCCTCAGGAATTCTCTTTTTCTTGGAGTCTGGAGCGGGTTTAAATTAGTCTGTTGACAGTATACCTGCAGGAATCTCCGCCTACAGGAAAACCATTAATTATGTTTAAATGAATTCCATGACAAATGCTGGAGATGACCAAAGTTTCTTTTCGGTTTAATGTTCCACTCCAGAAAAGACACTTTTAAGATGATGCTATTGACTATGCTTTTTTTTTCATTAAAAGAAACCTTTGGGTTTTACTGAATGGTGTGCGATTTTCTAAGTTGAGGATATTACTTTGGGCATTTGTTACCTGAACAAAGTGTCTCTTCTGTTATAGGTCAATTAAATCTACCTTGCTGCTTTTTTTGTTTGTTGTTTGTTTATGTATTTACTTTTTAAGTAGGCATTAAAATTGTTCTAGCTAGAGACTTCAGAGTTAAGTTAGAGACTTACATTTGACGATTCAGTGGAGAATTGGGACTCCATTGGTTGCGTGTTGGGTCATACCATCTCATTGATGTCTTTCCCCTGTCTCTTTTGCATGTTCCTCACCCATATATTATCTGAGTTGCAACATCTTTATTCTTGCATCCATAATGTGGGCCTTGGGCATCACAGGTTAGTTTTGCCTGGCTACGTTGGTCGCTGCTGCCCGGGTCACCCCCATGAGTCGGCCCTGCAGCAGCCCGGGCACCCCTGAGCTCCCCTGCGGAGCACTGCTAGGGACTCCACTCTGTGCTGCTCCACACAAAACAAAGTGGCCTGCTTTGGAGAGCCGAAATCTTGTGTAAATACTTCTGTTGAGAGATAAGGGTTGATTTTGCCTTTTGTACCAATAACCAAGTTCTTGTAGGACAATTTACTTCAGGCTGGATGTAAAGAGGTAACAAGACCAAGGTCCTGCCTGTAGTAGCAGAGCAGATAACCTCATCTTTCATATCCTTTGCAGCCCATCTTCCTTGTTGTGAAGGGTGCAGCACAAGCTAAATTCTGTATTTTCAAGTGTCAAATTGAGTTATCTAAAACATCCTTTAAAGCCTAGGTGGGAATTTTTTTCCTCTATGTTTTTTTGTATTTGTCAAGTTGAAACACTCCAATTTTGCCTTGAAAGTTCGTTGTGGTGAAAACGCTGTTTGGCTTCTAATC
Source organism: Gallinago jamesoni (assembly GCA_025769975.1). Classification (NCBI taxonomy): domain Eukaryota; kingdom Metazoa; phylum Chordata; class Aves; order Charadriiformes; family Scolopacidae; genus Gallinago; species Gallinago jamesoni. Next base: position 9,354,253 of record JAOQGH010000062.1, on the reverse strand, counting down.
GTAACAGCTAGATGTTAGGTAGAAGCAATGTATTTTTCTTTCTTAAATAGTCTCAAATAATTTCTATTTTAGGTTATCTGAAAGTCTCTTCTGTGTTCCCAAGATGGAGGAGGAATTATTTTTTCCTGGGAGATGCACCTACAGGAAAAATTGCCTTTCACCTGTGTTTTTGTGCTGTGATTGTAAAAGCACCTCTTAGGAGACCTCTTTCAAGCTTCCATTTGCCCTTGGGGAGTAATGGTGTGGGGGAAGGAAGGAAGGTGTAATTTGTAATTTGCGGTACTTGCAGCTCACTGGAGGTTTACTGCTGTTGTGTTTTGTTAATGTGTGGCTGTTATGTGTCTTTCAATGTGAACTTCATTGTGCAAAGCCATTTGGATAGAAACCGGCTGATTAAAATTATTCCAAGACAAGTATGAATGAGAAACGTTCCAAGTTTTGTATATGAAACTTTGATAACCCTCACATGAACATTGCAATTTTTTTTGTCAGTGAGCATTACAGAGTAAAGTAATTTTAAAATATTAAATACTGGATGTTAAAAACGTAGCTAAAGTCAGGGGTCATGGTGTTTGTGATTGCCACAAGCAACTGTTAGCTTTGGTCATCACAAGTTTAAAGCAGATTTGCAGCTTTCTTTGTGTGGGATAGTAGTTCCAGCATTATGCATGGATTCCATGGATACCAGAGTAGATACAGAGGGAACAGCCAAAATCGACCTTTGCTTTGTTAAAAAAAAATAATGAGGGAATGTCTCTGGTTTCTGAATTACAATGATACAGAAGGAATTTCTTTGATTTTTGCTGGGGTTGGACAAAATATTAAATTGCAGGCTTATATGCGTTTGAGGCTGTGTGCAGCAAGAATCAAGTGAGGCAGAGAGAATGCCTTGTGAGGAGCATCCATAACTACTCATTTGATTCGTTTTTACTCCTCTGCACTCGTTCCTCATTTTCATTCCTTGTTTGATATCCTTCTGTCAGTGGTACTTGACCCTGGTTGCTCTTCACAGCAAGCACAGCCCTGCTGCAGGTTCAGATCCCATCACTTGCCACACACCATCTGGTGTGCAGTGGGTTCTAGAGGTGAGGTTCACTGAAAACACTGAGAAGGAATGGAGAGCATCTGCAGACAGACTCTGTAGCACCTCAGAGGGCTTGTATCTCGTTGCCAGTTGGCGAAATAGGGTTTGTTTCTTGCCCAGGAAACAAATGAAGAGCCATTAGCCCCCATCCATCTATTTTCACTAAGATTATAAATGTAGGTAGTTAAATTGCAGGTTGATGGTGATCATTTGTTAATGTGGCAGTGTGAGAAACCAGCCTCTTAAATCAGGCGTTTTAATGGTTTAGACAGTGAGAATTTTTCAAAACTGGTACCTTTTGGTGCTATGTTCTTTTGTCTTTTTCCATGCTTATTTTTTAATTTGAGTTGGCTTTGTCTTTAAGACAGTTGAAGTGAATAACAAAAGGTGTCAAAGATGTTATGGGGGTCCTAAGTCAGCTTTGGGAAGAGGTTCTCAATGGGATGTTTGACAGTCTGTTTTGTCAGGGCAAGTTGTTGCATTAGGAGTCTTTTGTATTACAGCTAAGAGCTGAGAGGTGATTCAAAATGACATCATCATGTTTGAAAATTGGTTTTCAGAGGTGACATTTTTATAAGAAAATCTTTGCTTTCTTTTTAATTTCATTAATTTCATGAAAGCTTCAAAATGAAGCTTTTTCCTGAAAGCTCTATGTAGAAATCATAGAAACCCAATAGTTTTCTTTGTTATTGTTGTGGGTTTTTTTCCCCCTTCCTAATTTCAAACAGCTGCCTCCTTCTATTCCTGCCCAGCAGGAAAAAGCTGAACTGTTAAGAAAGAGAGCAGTGGAAATGAACTACTTTCTTTCACAATTTGACAGCTCTATCCTTTTCCCATTTCCTCCTTTTAAGAAAACAGGCAAAGAATATTAAAATAATGAAGTATTAGCTGGATTTTCCTGCATCCTGGCTTTGATCCATTTGTCAGTGATACAGGATTCTGTACAAGCCAGTGCTGCAAAGCACCCTCTGTGTGATAATAGACCTTGGAGGAATTCTAGTGATAGTTGCAGTCCCATCAAAGTGTGCCTTTCCACGATGGCAGGTGGTTCTCTTGTTATGTCATGTCAGCACCTACAACATGCACTGATATCCTGTCTGAACCTTGAGGAGTTCATCAGTGTTGCAAATGGAACTGTTGACATAGGTAACAGTTATAAAACGTGCGTAACTGTAGCATGTAGAGAGAGAATAACAGTTTCCAGTTTTACTTGGTTTTCACCTTTCCTAAAAAATTTCCAGCAGAAGATAAGTGTTAGGGATTTAAATGTCTTGTTGATAGGTGGTTGCTTGCAGTGATTTCTGTGAACCAAGGACATTGAGGTGGATCAGTGATATGCTAAGATGCTAAACTGCCTGTGGTTCCAGGTAGCGTGTTAGGGATTTTATGGGTTTTGCTCTTCATACTGGACCTGTTTTTGCTATCTCTGCGTAGCACTGTGCTGTGGGTGCGTTGTGCATATGGGTAAGCATATGCCATGAGATAATTCTTTGGGGGGGTGATAGTTTGTGTAATACAAAGCTTTTTTGTCACTAGACCAGACTGGCATTGCTCGTGTCTGAGCAATCACAGGATAACTCGAGGGATCTGACACAATTAGCACTGAAAACAGCGAATCAGTTTAAATGCTGATGTTTTTGGAAAGGATCTTGTACTTGACACAGAATTTAAATTCTGTGATTCTTTGAACATTAATGTGGATTTACAGCTCTTGTGCTTGCTACAAAAGCTTGACCTAGTAATGCACAGGTAAAAATAATTCAATTGCAGTCAATGTACGTACTGAAGATCGAATAAAAGCAAATGAAGCAGATCACTGAATTGATTTGATTAAATAAAGTTATTGGATAAAATTTTACAGTACATACCAACTCCATATGCTGTCTTAGTAATGCTATAATTAAGCCAAAGAGTCTTGTCGAACTGGCCTTTTCCATCTGCTCTGTTTCTGCTCAGGGAGCAATTGGGAAAGAAGGACAGCTGACCTCAAACCCGACACGTTCAGTTAATGTACGTTCCACCAGAGCTGATACTTAAGCAGAGCTCATATACACTTTCATATACGGGTGTGAATTGTTCTTCATTTAATTGCAAAAATCAAAATTGGGCTTGCTGTGAAGCAGGCTTGTTCAAAATTTTTGTTTCAGTAAATGTCTCTTGGTATTAGCTGAGCCATTTGATGGCTCATAAAAATATTCTTCCATTTTATTTGCAGCTATGTAAACTGCAGTGTGATGGCACAAGTTTAAAATAGCACTGTTGGGTTTTTTTGTTAATTTTTTTATAGCTTTTGCCAAAACAAACCTGCTAATAATAAAGTCTCAAAAGTTCAATATGAATAATTGACATTTGAGACACGTGAAACTCAGCCTGTATTTATAATACTAATTGATTTCATTTATTTTGCATCCCCTGTGAGTTTCTCACTGCCAGTCTTGCCATTATCTTAATGTTGTTGTTTCCAATAACACTCAGAAAAGTCATTTTAAAGGCAGGGAGTCTTTCAGCACAGATGCATCAGGTGTAGAGCTTCCTTTCCTCAGAGGCGATCAAATTGGCTAAAGGAAACCCCGTGGAATGGTACAGCTTAAAAAACAGGGTCTGTCCATCTGTTTGAATCTGAGTTACCTTGTGAAAGTCTGCTTAATGCTCACTCCCACGAGTGTCTGTATTCAGATAATGTGGGCATGTTTTTTTGTTGTGACAGGGAAGTGTGAAAAATGTTGATGCTGGAATCAGTGCAGTATCTGGAAGGTCATAATCTGTTCCTACAGAAGGATAACAAGATCTGCTTGCCAGTGGCAAGCTGCGGTTAGACTTTCTGATGAGGGAAAAGTAGTTCCATCTGCAGTCAGACTGCTGGGAACCTCAAAACTCACCCTGTGCATTAAAGCTGGAGGCAAACATCTGATCTTTGGAGACATTTAGATCCATGTCTGGGCTTCATACCTGGCAATGCTGCCTCGAGCTGATGGGAATCTACAGGGTGTCCCATGAGCTGCTTGCCCTCCGGTTCTTTAAAGCTAGAGCCATCCACCTTAAACGTGTGGATCTTGCTCTGTAGTTAGTGACTGGCTCCAGTTTCAGCCTTCCCGTTAAAAAAGAAAGAATTACCAAACTCGTACTTCTTTGCAGTCAGTGAAAATTGATGAAGATAGACAAAGGTAATGCACTTCCTCGTACATACTTTCTGCTAGCCTGGAATAAGAAAAGTAGAAGTTGAATACTTTGATGGAAAAATCTAACTTCTGACTCTATTTGATGAGCAGAGTATAAAAATATAAATGTGGTTGAGAATACTGTCAGTTAATTGCGTATTGCCTGTCTGGCTGATGGGCTTTGCCTCTGGGTCTGGTGGGCAGAGAATCCCGGTAACCAGCCATTCTCTGAGAAACAGACTGAGTCCTCCATGGATTTTTAGCACCTTTACTTCAAATATCAAATTTATTCCAAATTCTTCTTTAAAACAGAAGTCAGGTCTTTAATCTGAGCCTTCTTGAAGTCTCCTTCTGTCTGTTCCCCTTGCTGCTGCTTTTTAGCATCTCTTTGCCATCTGTGCTGTAGCCCAGCCCCAGTGGTTTTGCTGGAGAGAAGGAATACAGCTGGCTGTAGGGCTGGTGTCCCAGGACAGCCACAGGGAGTTGTGCTTTTCCCTGCCTGCCGCTGCTGTTGGCATCTCAGAGAGGAATTTTTCTCAAGTCTTTAGCAGCTCGACATTGGATGTTTCGAGTCGCCACATTTCATGGGCTTTTACCAAGGGCTTTGTTCAAGCTGAAAGCAGTTCCAAGGTGAAATTCAGGCAATGAAATTTGAATGAAGCATGGTCACTTTTTTTTTTCTTTTTTAACTTCTGGTGTGATTTATTGTATTTGGGAACTGTATTTGGGAAACATTTTTCACTTGTATTGTCTCCGCTTTTGCTGCCCCCTCTTCTGAAAGGTGAATGAATAGACGTCACCTGCTGTATCCCAGAGTCTGTTCTCTCCCCAGTGCACACAGGGACCTTCTCTTTAGCCCAAGTAGTCTGATTCTTGCAGAGGTGACTAAGCAAATGCTACCTCAGAAACTAGGAAAATTAGAAGACAGTAAATGTGGACCAGCAAGAAAAGGAGAATTAGGAGTGAGGAACAACCTGGTATGTACCAGAATGGGATAATCCTTTCCACTTGCCTGCATGCCAGGCATCACAGGCTCAAGGGATACGGGAAGGTGCGGCACTCCTGCAGTGATGGAGTGATGGACAGAGCACAGTATGTGTTTGATGCTGCCTTTTGTTGTGTGTTGAGAGGAAAAGGGACTTTACCCCAAAGGGGGAGCCTTGGAGCTGTGGTGTCCGGGAGCAGCTTGTGTAACATTTTATCATGACAGAATTTCCCACCTCTGCTCTTGGAAAAGCCATGTTGTGCCTCACGGTGGAAGCAGCATCATTGGTAACACAGTGCACATTTTCAGTAACTCCATGTGAAGCGGTGTGACTGGGAGCAAGCGGGGGGATGCCTGGGGTGACCTCCTGAGGCTTTCTGGGGGAGGCTAGAGGTTTGAGTGGCCACGGGCTGGTGGTGGCAGGGCAGCAGGCAGCACCTCTGGGCAGCGTCTGCCTGCTTTGCTTCAGCATTGACATGGGAAAGGAAGGGATGGGTGTTTCAGCTTTGGGTGGATGTTTCAGAGCTTTTAATTCACAGTCTGCTAATTGCACTGCGTGGTGGAGCTTTACCTGTCCGGGGCAGCAGGTTTGTGCTGCAGAGTGTTGTTGTCGGGGGTATTACACAACGGTCTGTTATTTCAATGAAGTATTAAATAAAATTGTTTCCACATCAGGAAATAGCGAGATGACCTGCCACAAAGCCTTAGCTAAACTTTCAAACATTCCTGAACCTACTGATCTTCAAGATACAGTACTCATCTTTTCTTTCTCCTTCAGACCTCGGCCAGATGGGATGGCTGGAGGCACCGTATCAGTGCGTGGGGGAGGGCCTCCTAATGCTGTCACTGTCATTTAAATATTGATCAGAGTGTGTGGAGGGACTGTGTGATGATGAGAGGTTAGTGAGCAGAGTCCCTGGAGGCTTTTCTCCACTTGGGTGAGCAGAAGGAGCCCGTGTAACCACTGGCTGCTCATGGGTCAGTGCCGCGACGCAGGACCAGCCTTGCATGGCGCTCGAGCTGTGAATCATCAGGTCCATGCAAGGAGATTGCTCTGCGCCTGGGAAGGGGGAGCCTCAGCCTTCCCACTCGGTGACCAGGACCCGTGGTGACGCGGTGTGTGGGGAGGTGGTGTAGACAGTGCCAGCCCCGCTGCAGCCCGCTGCCTTGGCAGCAGTCCCAGGCACGGCTCTTTGTAGGCGCAGTGTGAGCATCTTGAGCCAGAGCTGTGGCAGGTGGAACAGCTTGAAACGCATGTGTGTGCGATCTGGTGCTCTCTTATAACGCTCAGTATCTGCACGTTTCCCTTGGGAGCGCTCCTTCCTTTGGGACGTTGCTCGGGGGCATGCAGTCTCCTTGCTGCTGTGCTTGCCCACAGGCTGCCGGGGCCGTGCAGCAGGACCCCGGGGGGCTTGGCGACGAGGCAGCCTGCGTTTGTAGTGGTGATGCTGCTTTGAGGTCTGCTGAGTGCCCTCCTACTCACACCTGCACCCTGCTGCTGCAAAGAAGGCAATTAAAGAGAGGGTTGTCCCCATTGATGTTTCCCTTTGCCAGCACCAAGCCTCTGAAGTGCCTTTGGGGAGACTGGGTCCTCCAGAGGAGGATTTTTGGCCGCCGGGTGCCCTGCTGTGGAGGTGGGCACAGCACGGCTGGGCCACTCTACCAGGTGGGGATCACCTGGAGGAGGTCACCAGCTTGGAGGTTCGTGTTGCCCCCTGCCAAACCTGTTGCAGAAGGAACTTTCCCAGGGCTGCCTGTTGTGGGAAGGAATGATATCCCAGTTGCTGCTCTTAGGTACTTCTTGCAGGACGTAAAAGAAAAGAAAAAAAGTGGGAAAAATAGGAGTAAGAGTAGAGATCTTGCCAGTTAGCATAACATTCTGGAATCTGGCTTTTTTGTGTCCTTTTTCTCCTGGCACTGCATGACTGCTGTCTTATACTTTAACTGAGCCAAGGTGAAGAAAGGCAATTAAGCTTTAATCAGGGTCATGAATCACTTCAGGTATGCATTTCCTTTTAAGAAGTGCTTATTTTTTCCCTTGCCTGCTCTGAAGCAGAGGTGAGGGCAGCGCAGGTCAGAGGAGAGACAAGCTGCGGGGGGCAGTGGCAGACCTGCAGGGCATGGCCAGGAGCCGCTGACAGCTGAGACAAGCCACCGCTTCACACGCGCTGGGGCTGCGCTCTGGTAGGACGGTGAGAGCAATTGGTGACACTTAGTAGGTTTCCTCCTGCTCCCAAATGAAAGCAAAGTTTTGCAAATAGCCTGCTGTGAAATGTGAAGAACCTGGCTGGCAGCCCTTGAACTCCTCCATGGTAAATGCTGAGATACAGCAGCTGGTTTGGAAGAAGCCACCCATTCATTGTGGCCACAAGTAAAATTTTTGGCAACCTTGGCCCTGAATCATAAACTTGACTCTGTGAGGTCTATGAACAGTTGTCTGGAGTCCTGCAAAGTGTCCCAGCTCTGTGGAAGGTTTGCACCACAGCTGGCTCACCCACTAGCTCCATGAAATATGCAGATCAGTGATTTTCCACTGTAGCGTGAAGGATCTTTTATAGCACTCGTAAAAAAACTTTTTTGAGTTCTAACTTAATGGATACAATGCCCTGCAAGTGCAGGTGGAATCCAGTTACTGTTTTTTTAAGGGACCGACAGTGTTGCTTGGCTTTTGATGTGATTTGGGGATGAAAGCATTGATATATGGGTAAAAAATGTAGTGTGAAGAAATCGGCCAAATAACTAAGTTCCTTCTTTCCTACTGAGCTGATGGCCTGGAGATTTTAGGGCTCAGTCTGTTCAGAGAATGAAAGCAAGTGCCACACTGTCGCCTTAATGAGCATCACTCTCCACATGGTGCAGCCATATGGCACTGGACATTCCTCGCTGGCTCACGCGTGGGTGACAGCACTGTTGTCTCTGTATGGGCTGGCTCGCCCTTGAAGCTGCAGCCCAGCCCGCAGCATAATGTCTCTTCTGGTGATGATGTTAGGGACATCTGTCCATTGCAGAATGGTTTGGAGCCATGTATTTGAGTCATATCGCTTCCCCATGTGGTCCTCATCTCCTTAGAAACAGAAATGCTCAACATCTCCGCGCTGAGCTGTTTGGGCAGGTATTGTGGAAAGGAAGTTACAAGTCAAGAAAGGCAGCACCAGGTCTCTCCGGGGAGAAAATAATGTTGTTTTGACTACTATCAGGGACAGGCTTATTTAAATGAAAAGGAAAACTAAATTCAGAAATCACAATAGCTGTTAAGGAAATCAAATAGATAAATGATGCAGAGGTGGTTAGCTATAGCTTCTTGGTTTTGTTCTTTTTTTTTTAAACAGTGCACTTTAAGTCTTTAGCCAGCTTGTCTAATCTAAATGCCTCACTCTTCATCTGTATTTTAAAAGTAGTTATAAATAGGCAGACTTGTATAGCCAGCTGTCTCCAGAAGCAGACTGGGGTGTTGAAAGTTCAACTATAATATTCTCGTTCATTGACTGAAACAGAAAAGCTGGAGGGGAAAAAGTGGGGAGTCAAGATGGAAAAAAACCCACCCACCCAAGCCTTTAAGGCATCGTTGCAAGTGCATTATGTAGCAAACCCACGACTTCAGAGAACTTGAGGGTGGTGTGCGGGGGATGCTGCTGAGGAGGCGTGACCCGTGAGCAGTGCGAGGTGCACACAGCTCCTCTGAGGAGGGCTCTGGCAATGGACTCTCACAATTTGGGGGTCCTTCAGTGCTTAGGGTTTAGCAGAGATGTCTTGTATGAGTCTGAATTGTGGCCTCTGCTCTTGGACTCTGACAACTCTGAGGTGAAAGCAATGTGGAAGGCTGATGATTTCAGTCTAGGTTTAATTCTGATTATTATTTTTTAACCTGGAGACTGAGAGAGCCATGAGCAGGATGCTTGTGCAGGGATAGCTGTGGACTGCGGATTGGTGTTCAGATCCCTTTTCTACTATTACCTTCATCAGAAACTGCCTGAACAGTGTCTTTTTTAAAGAGTTACTGTGTATCATAATGTTTTCTTGCCTTGGAGATTCAATAATTCTGTTTTCTGTAGGAAATGGGGATAATTATTATTGCCTTTTATCTACTTTTCTTATCAAGCTTGTATATTCCTGGGGATAAGCCCATTTTTATCTGCTTGATAAACATCTAGGCATGGCCTGTGATTTTTATTCAGCACATTAAGTGGTGGACGTGCATAATAATCACACAGCGGAGATGACCCAGTGCCGGGTGGCTAAGCCTTGGTGGCCGTACAAATGCCAGTTTAGTTGCATGCTTGAATTGCAGAATTGAAGCTTTTTGAAAACTCCTGTACATTTTAAAAAAGCTATTTAGGAAAAGATGGCCATTTTTCCCCTTTCTAAATGTGGTTCCAGCATCACAGCAATGTATTATTTCTTTAATTGCTAGAGTTCCCCAAGACTTTCCCTTTTCAGCTTCATTCAGGTTTCTAAACTGAGACTAGGAGTGAGAGATGGAGCTGCTTTGCATGCTCAAATGCCTGCCAGGGCATATTTTTTTGTGAAAGCACAATGTTGTATGCATAGAAATTAATTTTCCCCAAATGTTTGGGGGTTTTTTGTTGTGTTTTTTTTTTTTCTAGTGTAATAGTTTACTAGTATAATAACCATTTTTAATAAACCAACATTGTGTCAACAAGGCTATTGGCCAGATGACTGACTCATTTAGTCAGGTTTAAAGTACAGGTGTACTCTATGTAAGTAATAGATGACAATAAATTAGCACAGTAAAAGAAATAAAAATGTGGCCTCCCACATATTCGATGGCCAAATATTAGGGGTTGGGAGGGAATTGCCATAGTTCATTGCTAAGTGGCATAAAAGTACAGAACAAGTGGATGGAAAATGTCATATTAGCATAGTTGTTTTGCTTGTGTTAGTGTTAACAAAGCTCTTTTGACAAAGTCTGTGCTATATAATTTTTTCTAAAAAAAAAATGAGTAGAAACTGTATCTTTAATGGTGAAGGTATTTTGTTAGCATATTAACCTTGCCTCTGAATGGCGAGGAGACTTTGTCTCCTCAAGAAGGCTTCACCATTCTGGGCGATGTAAGACTGGAGAAAGCCTGGCCTTGGCAAAGCTGGAAGAAATTATCTTCAGATACTTTTTGTTGGAGGTTTTCTTTCATTTGGAGCTTGAGGCTTAAAGAGCACAACACTTGGTCCCGTCTGACTATGAAACTTTTGTCAAAGCTTAGTAGAGAGTTGGTAAAGTTGCAGACATAATGAATGGTTGTATGATTCAGCCACTGCCTTGTGAGCACTTGTGAGCACCTTTATTTTCCATCCTCAAATAAATACCATCTCTCTTGTACACCATTCCACTAGGGAAGCTTGAGTATGTATGGCCAGAATATTTTCAGTTGTTGTCTCCCTGCAGTGAAAGCAGCAATCCTGCTGCAGGCAGAAAGGAAAGGGCAAGGTGCTTGTAGGAATTCCCAGTAGGTGCTTAAAACAGAGCAAACACTCATCTGAAGGCTCTTGGGGAGGAAGGCAAACTTCAAAAGTCCAAGTTTTGAAGTTTTTTATTGGTGTACAGAGTGCATACAAGCCTAGTTAAACTGTGGGTTGAAACAATGCAAAAAATGCCAATCTGTAGGAAATACAAGAAAGAAAAAGAAAGTGGAAGCCTGTCACTTGTGAAAGGTTTGGAAGTCAGAGGTGATGTACTAAGCTTTCTTCATTGACCGTAGGCAGTGGTAATGAAAATCTGGAGGTTGTTAACAAGAAGTGCAAGGATCCATGTTGTCAAAAGAGGCTGGGCTGTGTACAGACTGGGAAGTGGGTTTTACAGGAGGATTTCTTGAGCTGTGGTCCATAAGGTAATCAGAAGGTGACTCCTGCATCAGCTATGAGAAGACTGAAAAGAAACAGTGTGGTATAAAGTGGAATCAAATAAAAGCAAGAGAAACATTTTAACATTTAGGTTTATTTTGATGTGAAAATCACTGTGGCAGTAGGGTGAGTAATAGCTGTTTATTGCTTCCCTCAGATCTAGCTCAGGTTATTCTTCAATTTAGGACTGTTTCAACTGCCAGTTGATGCCCTTTGTCCACTGGTAATTCTTAGTCCCTTTGGCTTAGATGTGACGCAGAGCTGGGGTTATAGAAGTGACTGTTCCCATCCGTGCGCTCTACTGAGCCATCGCGGTTCTTCTGTGGTGCATCGTGCTGATGTGTAATGTACTCTGGTCACATTTGCATGGGGTAGAAATGACTGGCTTAGACTGATCTTCAAGGAATTTTACTGAACATTGCTAGAATATATAGTTTAGAGAAGCAATGATAGTGTAGATTTTATTAATTGTTTCCCTTAAGATCCATTCAGAGATGCAATTCCTGCAGTTTCAATTTTTTTTTTTTTGTTATGCCTTAGGGAACATCACAGTTAAAACCAAACACAATACTCATGAATATTAATTTACTTTATAATTAAAGAAAGGAAAACCAATGTACTGTATTTAATTGCAATTTCATTCTCTCCACCAAAAGTTCTTCCTGGAGATTGCGTATTTGAGAGTTGCCTTGTCTCTGCGAGCTCTTCTTCTAATGCATGAAGTCTGAAATATATCACTTTCAAAATGAATAGAAAGTCCCATCTTCAGGCACCCTGCGCAAGATCTGTGTTAGCACGTAATTTGGTGGCAGCAAGAGCAGATCATTAGAGCAAAGGATTTGGGATAGAAACGTCCATGTCTAAATGTTACGTGGTTTGTGGAGGTTTGCTTCAATCAATCCTGGGGTTCCGCTAATCCCTGGGATTGAATGTCTCCTAACCTTGTGTCTACTTTGGAGTGATATGAAGATCAGCCACTGACTTGGAGCTGTTTGTCTCCATTCGGGGCAGGAGTACTAGTGTGTGTGTACCTGCAGCAGAGCCTCTGAGGTAATATCCTCTTGATGAAATGTAGTTTCTAGACACCAAAAACCACTTTGTGGATTGAACTGAGAGAGGTAAGGGAGGACAACAGTAGGATTCCGTTCAAAGCTGCTTTATTGCTCTGAGTTGTAATGAAAACATGGATACGATAGCCAAAATCATGTGAAAAGAAGAGCAACAGCGGGCTGTTGAAGGTAGGGGAGGAGGTCTGCCAGCAATCTGTAAATCAGCTCACAAATAGGCAGCTGTAATTCTTAGTTCTGCAAAACAGACAGATTTAAGTTTTATTGAGCGACTTTAAAGAATCTCTTCGAGGCACAGTCTTGCAGCAGGTGAAATTAATGTCTATGAATATTTTTTATTAAAAATAAATACATCTCTTGCAAATTTATCTTTTGCTCTAACAAAGCAAAAATGACATCCAGCAGTTTAGACATGCTTTGACAAGTGTTTTCTCCCCTGTGAAATGATGTTTTGAACTGTGTTGCAAAAACAGTGCTGTACTGGGGTTGTGGTACTTGTTGGTACTATATGGGGGACCTTTACGTGTTCTTTATTATCTTGGCATACACAAGCTTATGTAGGTGTAAATCCGATGTAAGAACGGATTGCTTGTCTTATGAGAGAACTGTAGTTACCTTTCTTCCTGGTTTTGCTGTAAATGGGAGAAATTTCGTCTTTAGAGTTTGTGAGGAATTACAGAGTCACAGAATCACAGAATCTTAGTGGTTGGAGGGGACCTTTGAGATCATCGAGTCCAACCACATTAAAAAACAAAAACAAAAGCCCACAAAAACAAACAAAACAAAACAAAACAAAACAACAAAAACCAAAACCCACCCAAACAAACACAAAAACACACCCACAACCCAAAACAAAACAAAAAAACCCACAAAAACCAGAAAAAACACACAAAAAAAGCACCCACCAACTAAACCCCACACTCACAACCCCACACACAACACCCCACCACAAACCAATATCTTGGGCACTAGACCATGCTCTGAAGAGCCATGTCTACACGTTTCTTAAATACCTCCAGGGATGGTGACTCCACCACCTCCCTGGGCAGGCTGTTTCAGTGTCTGACCATTAATACTACGTGAAGGTCAGTCTGCCAACATGTAGCACCATGACAGTCCTTTGAGGTCCTTCTAAGCAGCTCTATGGCTTGGGCAGTGCAACTGGCAGATACCTACCAGGGTGGAAGCTGCAGAACCAGGCTGGGGGCTTGGGATTCCTCCCAAGCAAGCTTGGTTTTGGCAACTGAGACAGAGGGAATTTGACCACTTACGGAGTTTAAAATTTTAGCACTTTCAGATATGTCAGCAAATGAACTGAATGTTCCTTTTGTTCTGATGGTTTTTGTCTGGCGCTTTAATTAATTATGAGGTGAAATTCTGTTTGGACTGGGTCCAGGCATGCTTGCTTTTTGTATAAGTACTTCAGTTTTAAAAGTAATTTGAAACTTGTTAGGAGGACCTTGAATTTCACCTGTTTCCTTAGCAGTTCTCAGAGAAGTAACTAGATGTGGTAAGCTGGTGAAATGCAACCAGGTAATTACCTGTGCACAGTCACTGGTGGTCCATATTTAAATGTCATAGGATCATATATTATATTCCTGAACCGTACTGATATGATGAAGCATCTTGTGATTGTATAAAATTGTGTTTGAATGAAAATATATGAAAAACCAGCAGCTTGACAAATTTCCTACCTATTTAAGGAATTTACCAGGAGTGCATATATATACCCTCTCCCAGCAATACTCATTTTTTGCACTTACTGTATAAAAACTGAAGTCATTCAAAGAAGGAGAATTTTTCCAATAACTAGTTATTTGAACTTAAAATAGAAACATGTTTAATAAAGAGCAAAGGGAAATAGTATCCATTTCCACTTTACAAATGAAGACTAGATTATAAACCCCAGACAGAGTTGTGTAGGTGTTTAACTCTTATAAGGAATGGATACTTAATTATCTTTGATGGTCTGGGCCTTAGAAACTGTAATTTCTTTACTACCATAAACGATTCGCCCAAAACTGTGATTAAAGACTTAAGGAATGTGTACTTAACTCATAAAAATATGTACATAAATTTTGCTGATTCATTGCACTGTAAAGCACATCCTTATTTATTATTATAAATGAATCTCTAATGTAGCTCATGCAAAGTCTAAATGAGTGCCATTCTTTTTCATTAGGTAGCTCTTTAAAATCGATAATATTTTCTTTAAGGGAAAGCTTTGGCTGTTACTAATTTAAATCTCATTAACTTTTGCCTTTTTTTTTTTTCCTAAGGTTCAATTTGAACTACATTTTTCATTTAGATTTGAAGCTGCAGGCTACATGTAATTCCATTAAAAACCCAAGGTAGGCAGGAATAATGTTGGGTTAAGAGTAATTTAGAGAAAAAAAAAATTCAGAATATTTTGCATGCAGCCTATGCTTGTCATTTAGAAGTAAATGGCCTTCCCAGCACAAGGTTTGGAGATGCGTTTGAGAAATCCTTTCCTAGTTAATGTAGAGTTTGTAAAAGCAGGTTGAAAGTCACTCTTTCCTGCACCATATTCTTTTGATTTAGGTACATGAATGTGCAGTGAAAGTTTGTGCATATTCTTGAGACTGAGGAGTTGAAAACCCAGTCCCCTCTGTCTGTGCCTGTGTTTGCACCTCTGTTGGTTTGGGTCTAGAGGGACACTGCTGTCATTCCTCCCATCCTTCCAGTGTGTTATCTGTGCTCTACAGAGTGCCAAGACTATTTTTGAATAGATGGGAGTAGAAGCAAAGAAGCGCAGTGTCCTTTATGCCTGCTGAGTAGATTTGTCTCTTCTAACAGGAGGCTGCTATGCAGAGAAGCAGTCCAATGGCAACTGGGCTATTAGCGGTGGGTTTTTTTATCTCAAGCTTGTAGCTCATTAATGAGGTTGTATTGGTTTATCTTTCTTGCTGAAGACACACTGATCAGTCCCAGGGAAGAGGAAAAAAAATCCAATTCTCATCCTTTTGATGACATATTTTGGAATATTTAGTATTAAACAATAGCAAAAAAATGGTATTGTAAAGGTTTACACAGCCCTGGGCAGCCTGGAGATTGAAAATTTAGCACACTGTTTCAAAATAGTGGTTGGCTGGAAGGGTTTTGGCACCATGTTATTCACTGCACATCCAAATTAACACATCACAAGCAGTGGTTATTTTCAATTACATAAAATCAGATGAGTCTTCAGAGAGATTAAAAATGGGATTTTTAATCACTTAGGAGAATTTTAAAAATTGACAACTTGACACAGCATGATTTCAGATTATGTGAGATCTGGCATTAGGATATTTATATTTCTGTTTGCAAAGATACTGTTCAAAGTCACCATGATGGAAATATTTACAATGAAGACATAATAATGTCTTTAATATGCAAATCATTCTAATTTAGTTTCATACACTGTCAAGCTCTCAGTGAAATATCATTTATTTCACAAGTGACACATGAAAAAATATGATTGCATTTCTGATACCCTTAACAGAAATACAATGGTAAGTATCTTCAACTTTGAAGAACTTCTCTTTATCAGCAGTTTCCCTTAACATAGTGTTCATGGCATCTGCATCTTTTTATTTCTGATTCCTACCCCTGGTTCTAACCCACTCTCTCTCTGTTTTACCCTTCTTCCCCTTTCACAAAGTGGTTTTATTGTAGGGAGGTGCTCCCAGGGGTATCGGTGCGCAATGCTGTGGGGTGTGGAGGTTGTGCAGGGTGCACTGACTCCATGGGAGCTGAACACCATCAACGCCTCTAAGGCTGGACCTTGTGTCTTCTGAAAACAAGGCTGATTTGTTGCCATCCAATTCTACTTTAACCTTGATGAGAGTTGATTCAAAGTGCTTTATTTGTGCACTGGGAACACGTGTTATACTGTCAGAGACCTCGCTTCACTTCCCTGTCTGTAGCCCAAAATCCCTGCCCTGCAGTCACATGCCTCCTGTGTGCTTTTTCCCCTCCGGCTGCGTACAGTCGCTTTCCTCTTCCTTCAGATGTAGACCTGGACAGATGACAAGTTCTGTCATCTGAACTGAAAAATCTGTCATTGTGAACTGAAAAAATAACAAAATAAAAAAAACCCCAGTAAAATAGACTAAGTTGAATTAAATAGAACATTTTTAATTGGGAATCCATCCAGTCACAACACTGTTTGTCCAAAGAAATCCTCCCCCCATCCCCAGCTTCCTCACTGAATGCTACTTGCTGAATTCAACTTCCATTTAGCAGGGGTGGTGAGAGAAGGTTGGGGAAGTGGGGGGCAGGAGAGCCCCAGCCTTGAGCTGGGAGGCAGGAGCCCTCCCCACGCCTGCTGAGAGGAGCAGGGACACCCTGCCTGCCCCGAGCAGGGACAGGAGTCCCCAGGGCACTGAACAGTTGGAGCCACTCAAACTCATTGACTTAACTGCAGCCAGGCTTGGAAAAGAACACTCTCTTTGTGAAGAAGATGGATGGAAGAAAAAGATACCTGGCTTCCTATTTCTGTCCTGTCTTCCCTAATCATTGTGACTTTTTCTGTTCTAAGAATTTAAGTACTGATTTTCCGTATCTTAAAACATGGTTTCCTAAGTGGAAAACATAGTAGTTTTCTTTGGGGTGGTCCCTACAGAAGCCAATCCAGGTGTAGCCACCTCAACGCTTTGTTGTATTAATCATTTAAAAATGCTACTTAAGCACTTGTCCTCAAACTGTTATGGCAGTCAGTTCCCAAGGCTGGGAAAGTAAATGATGACTGGGGGTTAGGTCCAGAATCTGGGAGTGAGCAAGAGCATGATAGAAAATGGTCAGTCTCCACATTGCTACTGAGTGTTGAGTAACCAGTCAGTACAACTGGGGAGACATAAATTAGAAAAGTTACTCCGGTAATGTAATTATTCTGGTTTATCAGTAGCTTAGGTGGTGGCTTTTATGATGATTTTTCAGAGTTGTCTTTTAATGTTGAGCTGTGATGATTTAATAATGATGAGCTGATGGATGGTGAGGCTACAGGGTGGTGTCCCAGCTGGAGGACATGGTGACATCCAAAGAAAGGCCTCAGGCTCCAAGGGCCCCCCTCCCGCATCCCAGGTCCCAATTCCCATCTTTGCCCGGGCTCGAACAACTTTCCATCTTCACATCCCCATCTCGGGCGCTGCTTGGTGGAACACGTGGCAGCTACGTGTTTTGCAGAGTGAGTTGAGGCCATTGATAATGACAGGAGGCCCATGAATAAAACACAGACCTGTTTGTTTTGTGCCATTCTGAGCAAATGATGTATTAGTAATGAAGTATTTGCAGTTAGTCACTTTTGCTTACCAATAAATGAAATGTTCCTGCTGCCAGATTTATTTCTGGCTCATGAGGTTACAGGGAAGTGTGAGGAAAAAGGCTGTAAACTGGGCTGGTTTGGGGTCTGTCTACTTCATGACAGTTCATGTTTAAAGAGAAAAATGTTGCCGTTCTGTGTCAGCTCAAAGCAGTGCCGGTATCTGTGGGGTTTCAGTTGGCCATTGACCCTGGTCTGAGTCAGGACTTGGGAAAATGACTGGAAGTGGATGAAGTCCCTGGGAATGTGCCCATGTGGGGAGCTGCAGCCCTGGTAATGATGGAGTGGCCCCTCTCCCCAACGGAGGGACCATCATTAGAGCTGGGGCTGGGGAGGAGCGAGGCCCCAGGAACAGGGGATGGAGAGTGGACTGAGAGGAATCACGCTGCTGGTGACAGGATCTGCTCAGGGATCACTGCTCACAGCTCATCTGGAAGGGAGCTGGGATATTTTGGAGGATCTGGCAGATGGGGGGGGCTGCCCTCACAGCCCCCTTTTCATAGTCTGCGTTTGAGAAATGGAAGTGCACGTGGTCCCACAAGTGTGTTTTCACTAGAGACACATTACTGGGGTGTGCAGAGCTGCTGGTGGATGCGGTGCTGCAGGATGTTACACCAGACAGCTTTTAGAAAATGTATGTGTAAATGGTAAAGGTGCACCTAAACGGAGTGTTATGGAGCACAGCACTGCATTCCTGCTTCCTGCTTTGCTTAGAGAGCCACAGCTGTAACACGGGGAGCTCTTGGGATGGTTCATTTTTCAATCATCCTTCTTTTTTTTTTCTTACATGTAATTATAATAGCTTGCAGTAAGGATAACTCTATGTTTCTTAATTTTAAACAGAAACAAAAGTCTTAAAAACAACATATACTGTTTAAAAAGTGTCTTGTTTTGAAAGCATTTCATAATTCACCAGTTACAGACATATTTTAGTCAAATAACTCTCTAAATTCTATTCATGGTTATCCTCTAAAAGCAAATATTGTTTTGATTTGTGACTATTCGTTTTACTGAATGAAATTCGGTGTGTTCTGCAATCAGGAGGGTTTCTTATTTAAATGCTACTGCATATGTGCAGCTAATGAATTAAAATGAGAGGAGGAATTACAACCTAGGTTAGAGTGTGGGTCACAACCTTTTCAAATAGAGGTCCACCTGTCATGCATGTGGAAATGGTAATTGGCTCACTGCAGCTGAAATTATCTGTCCCGGATAATAGAGGGAATGGCACAGCAATTGTAAAATGGTGAGTGTGTCTAGATGTGCAAAGGTAAATGTGTAGAGACAAAGCAAATGATCAAAGCTGGTTATTTATTGCAAGTAAGTTCAGATGAACTTCAGATGTTCCTTTCTATTGATGAGCATGTCCTGATTTAAAGTTGTCCATTCTCTCTCTTTTTTTTTTTTTTTTTAACATTGCAATGTATTCATCAAGTAGATTACAAATGTCCAAGGCCCAGAACATTGATTCTTCCTAGTGTGTTTATAGTGAGGAGCTAGTTTTGTAAAGCACTTGGTAATCTTCTGATGGACTGACGGCATCTTTGTAAGCTAGAAAATAAATGAGTAATGAATAGGGTAGAGAGCGTGCACACCCAGATATGGGCATTCATGCGAAAGGCTCTCTTTATGTGTCTGCAAATTGTGGCCAGCAAGAGCTGTGTTGGTGGTAGGACGAAATCATTGAGGTCGGGTAGGTTGGAAGAGCCTTGCAGAGGTTCAGAGTCTGGGCTTTGGCTCAAAGGCCTTGCATGATGGCACAGTTGGCTGTGCAGGCAAGGCATGTGCATTGGGCAGGCATGAGTTGCCCATGGTAAATGGGGAATTTGGACTCCCAGAAATGTCCCTGTTGAGGTGTCCCAGTGAATAATTGCTTAAACCGTACACAAATACCGTGTAGCTCATCCACAGCAACAACCGAGTCCTACTTTCCTCTTGTGGTGGGGTGTGATGCTATCCCTGGGCTCTTCTCATAGTCTCCTTGCTCTCTCCTCCTGTTGACCAGTCAGGAGTCTTCCTCTGCCATGAGTGAGATGTAATAAGAGCCCTTACAGCAAATCTCTGTCACTCAAGGATTCCCCTCTGCAGACAGAAGAGGAAATGAATTCAGTGCAGTGTATTCAACAGGGAGTCTGTCTTCCTAACCTGATCCAAACTCAAGAGGATTCTGCCCTCAAAGCAGATAATCCAACTCAAACTGTCTACATGCTTGAAAAACAGATGAAAAATAAAATAATCTTGTGCATGTACACCAATCTCTCTGCCCCACAGGGACCAGGAAGTTAATAGAGTTTCATTCTCTTTAATTTCAAATTCTTATTATTCACAGCTCTTTCCTACAGTTCCCTCCTGGGAATAACAAGCACTAGATATAAAGTTTCCTAATTGTGTGATTACTTGAGACTGCAACTACCTGATCTGGGATCTAGTTTCCATTTACTTTACCTTCAGTAACTTTATTCAAAGGGACTAATGAAAAGAGAGTCATCAATTATTGAAATGAATTCAGCTTTGTTCCCAAAGTTTGCATGGTGCTAAAGACTTTAAAACAGAAGTGTGTGAAAGTCTCCGTGGGTTAATGTGGTTGGCTGGAGAATATTAAAACTGTCTTGGAGAGTGTCCTTAAAGAGCTCATGTGTAGTAAACACCACTTGAAATTCTAATTGCATATACCTTCAGGTGTAACGCATCTTTCCAGTGTGTTGTTCCCAAAATCATCTTAGGATAAATTTTTTATTTATAAAAGCGATAGAATATTTCCAGTCTATTTTACTCATTACTTAAATTAGTTATTGTTCTCCCTTTTCCCAAATAATATTCATTCTTTTTGTTTTCTTTTTTTGATCTAATTTGTCCAAAGGTAGTTCTGTGCACCAAAGAAGTGTCAGAGATGCTGGGAAATCTCTCTTTGTGCTTTTCCATCATTTATTGACTTCCTCGGGAATCCAAAGAGCTAATCAAAACGCCACTATTCATTGTAGAAGATGTTAGAAAAAATATTTTTCCCCTTCCTGGAGCTTAGAAAATGCTAATATTTTTATTTACTAGATTTTGTGGGCATTATGTGAAAGAAAATATTGGTGTTCAGAGGGGTTTCAGTGCTGGGTGAACAGCTGATTTACAGTCTTTATTGAGTTCTGTGTTTGCCTGAGTTTGTTTATGGAATTTAAATGTTAGTATTTAACAGGAAAGTTTTGTTACTTGTTCAGTCCAAGAAGCAGATGTAATGTCACATAACTGATCTGGCCACTTCAATTTAGAGCAACATACATTTAGTTTAAAGTAATGTTCCCTTCCTAGTGCGATAAAGAAAAAAGGGAGCTGTGCTGATTTAATGGCTGACTTTGAAAAAAAAAGGGAATTAATTTACAAGTCCACAAACCAGAGAAGAGATTTAATTGTTCAGATAACTTGTTCAGTGCAGATCACCCACTTGATTTCTCTGGGAGCAAAGACGGAGGCTGGGCGGAGGCAGCAGCTTTGTAAATGAACTTTTCCACAACTCTTCCGAATCTGCCTGCTGTGGTGTGGGAGAAGAACCACAGTGGGAAGGGCAGGGGGTGTAGGAGGGGCTGAGAAGGAACAGTAGGCTGGGGCACAGTCCTTGAACTCACCTCTGGGACTTCACAAAATATACAAAAGCATGCAGCCATGAAGTATCATTTCTTTGTTGTTCATGTCCTGGATCTACTGCTGTTGATTTTCAAGGTGTCTTTTGCATTGTTTTCTAACGTGGTGACAGCCACGGAGAATCAAGGCATTACGCTGAATATTTAAAACCTAACCACTTTATAAGTTCCAATTTCTGTACTGTTTACTTCAGCACAGAGTCTTTAAAAACCCACCAGATATTGAAGTGATTAGGAGATCAAGGTCACTAAGCACTCATTTTTAGGGTAAATATGCTGCATTTTAAACAGTTGCTTTAGTGCCCTCCTCTTGTCTTTCTCTGTGCTCAGCAGAGCAATCCACTCCAAAGCGAAGAGCACAGCTTTGGAAGGGCACCTCAGTTCATGTCCATCTGTCTCCAGCAACATCTGACTTGGAAGAGGAAGCAAAGAACAAGATGAGACCAGATATTTCCTTTCTATCACGGAATGTGTTTCAGAGCTCCCTGTCTCCAGCAAAATCTAACCTGCCAGCTGTGATTTGCTCTTCTCTCCATCAGCAAACATTCCCGAAAATCCCTGTGATAAGGTGCCACCTAAAAAGCTGGCTCTGATGAGTGCTACGGGATGAAATGCCCCTCTCCAATAACTTCTACTGACACTACTTTACCATTTTTGTTCTTCAAGTATAGTTTCTAAGTCTTGACCACATTAATATGACATCATTCATGGAAGCTGAAAATTTGTTCAGGGTCCAAGCTAGTTTTTTTCTCTCCCTAGAGAATTTTACGGATTGGTGATCTGCTAGTATGTTTTTTGTTTTGCGTTTTCAGTGTAAGACTAAAGTGCTTCTGGCTCCATAGGCATGTGTAAGTCAGGACAGAGCAATCCGTTGTTATTTGGACCTCTGGCAGTATATATTTGGAGTTTGTTTGGCCTCAAAGGAAATTTTGAGTGTTCGGCTGGAATATTTGACATTTCAGTTGGGTTGTTTAGCTGTGGCTCATAGGAAAAGCTGGTAAAAAAGAATGATCATATACAACTCTTAAAAACCTTTTAGCTCATCTTACAGAAATTTGAAGCTTTGATCAATATTTGGAAAATGTTCAGCCAATATATAAGGATCAGTAAATGCATTTTTCCTTACTTATGAGCCAGATTTGGGGAAATATGTGTGTGTTGCTAAATCTAATGAATTTTTTTTGCACTCATCATTATTTGATTTAGTAATTTTGGAGTATTTGCGCTTTTACATGCCTTGAAACTCCCAAATGTTTTTGCCAGTAATTTCAATGGTCTAAATCTTGCTAGAAAACATTCAGAAAATGGAGATCAGAGTAGAGAAACCACAAAGTTTGTGAGTGATCCTCTTCTTAGATGTTGCATTTCTACAGCAAGCTACTCTTGGTTGATGATTGCTGAATCTAGATGTGACTGTGATAGAAATGAATTATTTAAAGTTGTTAACAGGAGAAACATTTGCAAAATTCACCCATGTTGAAACAGGATAAACTTGTTTTTTTTCCTCAAAATCTAAGGTGGTTTTTTGAGTGGTCTCAATCTCTAACAGATACATTGTTTTGATTTACTATACCCCTCAGGGAATAACTATTTCATTTTTTTCTAAAATGCAGTCTAAAATGTGAGTATAGGCAGAGTCAAAAACTAGTGTTCACTTGATTCAAAGAAGGGTGAAACTGTAACTTGTAGAAAAGAAACACCACAGATGCCTTACCTGAACTTCCTTCTTTCCTCCCTGGGCGCAATTTGAGATTGGCTCCCCTGCTGGTGGAGAAGTCCACCCTCCTCTAAAGTACCATCAGTGTAGGCTTCTCCTCCTCCCCTGTAAAACTGGGTAACTTGCTCTCCATGTCAGAGATACCAGCTCAGATGTCTTTCAGTAAACTGGATTTTTATAAATTGGTATGAGAGTGTCCTTTGACCATTCAGTTGGGTAGGTCAACTAAGATGAGGGAGCTCTACAAGCAAAGATCTTACCTTACTTTGGAGACGAGAACCATGATTTTGAAGAGTGCCCAGAGTGGTCAGTAGAGTGTTTTGTTTGAAATGTGTTCTCTGAAGAATCACAGATTTGGGGGGATGGGTTTTGCTGTCAGTTTTTAGGTGGCTCATCTCCCGGACTCAGCTCATGGTGTGAGGAGCAGGGAAGGGCTCTGGGAGGAGGCAGGGTGGTAGGGGATCATGCGCTGGTCTCAGCTGATGGACAGGTCTCATATGGCAGCACTGGGCTGCAGTGAGATGCTGGTTGAGGTCTGCAAGCACCATAGCAGAATTAGCACAGCACAGGCAGAAAGCCAGAGATGTGAAACCAATTATTTATGGTGAGCCTGATCTAACATCCTGACCCTTTGTGAAGATCACGTCCAGCCAAAGCTATTAAAAAGATTGCTGTGTTTGCTCAAGCATAGGGTGTCTTGCCTTTTCACCAGAATCAAAATCTGAAAATACCAGTTTTTCAGTTGCCTGAAGTTCATGGGCTGTTACTGATTTCTCCCCTTTAAAAGTCTATATATTTGCATCCCTTTTTTGACTTCCTTAATGGAGTGCATCTATTGTTGCTATGTGTCTGAAAACCCTGAGCATGATGGGTATCAGTTGCTGGACTCTGCTGCTCTCTGGCTAATATATAAATAAAAATATAACTTCTGTATCAGAAGAATGGCTGGGTTTTTGTTTTGTTTTTGTTTTGTTTTGTTTTTTTCCTTCTGACTATGTATTTACAGTCACAAGCATTGCTTGCTTTGTGAAGCAATGAATTTAATACATTAGCTAGTATATTATTTTTTAATTATTTATTTGTCGATGATTTCAATTTAAAATGAGATTTTCAGGTAACAAGGTAGGCAAACATGTTTAACAATGCCATGATATAAATTGCTGTAGGTGACAGATCCCTACAAAAATTATTACAGGCAGATTCACAATGCAAAAAATTATTTAGATGACAGCAAGCAGAAAGACAAATTACTCAGAGACTATGTACATGCTCTTCATTCACAATGCAAAAAATTATTTAGATGACAGCAAGCAGAAAGACAAATTAGTCAGAGACTATGTACATGCTCTTCTGTAATTGCTCATAAATTATTATAGTTCATGTTAAAATGCATCTAGACTCCCTAGACAACTAGATTTATTTAAAATAAGAATAATGGGAAATTACTGGGAAATGTTGGGGAAGGAGATGCAGTACACACTATGGGTGATTGCTAACGTAAAAGTACAGAGCTTATTGTCAGCCAACTTAATCTACAATTTGCTTAATAATTCTGAAACCTTCATTTTTAATTCACCGTCTCCTCAGCTTGGATGGATAAATGGGATGGGCCCAGTGGGACGCCACCATCATTAATTGCTGCTGTGTTTCCCTGCCCAGGGGGACACATCGGGACTCTCTCCTGCACCCATCTAGGGCTCTTGTGTACCTCAGCGCTGTCACCCTCTACGAAATAGGATTGAATTTAGTCACTTGGGTCAGAAGTTACACTAATTGGGTGGGGGCACTGACAGATAGATGGGCAAACCTCTTTTCCTTAGGAAGCTGGGCTAAAAATGGGACAATGTTTTCCATATCCACTCAATGCTCCAAATTTTAGAAAATATTTCAAATAACGGTCTTTACTGAAAGTGTCTAAAATTCATCCGCAATAAATAGGATTTAATTTGAATGGGCTTTCAGTCAGGCAGTTATTAAGGATCAGCTGATTATTGGGTAGCAGACAAAGGACGTATATACATTTATTATATAATAAGTGCCTCTCTCTAATGCCATTATTTTTCTCTTCTTACCACCCCGAATATATTACGCACTGAGAGCCAGCCCAACAAAAATGACAGCAAACTTTGTTCTGGGTAATCAAGTGCTAAGCTCCACCTAAGCAGCTCCAGTCCTTTGTAGTGACAGCTTGGAGAATACTCCGAACGCATCCAAGGGTGCTCACGCTCCAGTGACTGACAGCGCGGCAAGAGAAAAAATTCCAGCTTCCACGTGAGCACGGGGAGCCTGACCTAGATTTTTAGCCTCTGCAGCTTCCTAAGAGAAGAAATTCTTTAATGTGTATTTAAAAATAAAAAAAAAAAAAAAAAAAAAGAAAAAAAAAAGAGCAAGTGGGAAAAGTGTTCTCCTGTTTGATTAGTCTTTCTTCAATAATTAAGATTTAGTCAGGGCGCTCTGTGAGACTTCTCCCCTCTGCAGATGTCAGCAACCCTATAATGAATAGTTACTCCTTTCCCTGTGTGTTCTCCTCTCTGTAATTGCCACCTCCTGGCATGCTGCGGGGCAGGCAGGGGCGGTGGGCAGGCGGCCTGCCTGCACCTTCCCCTTCCCCTGTGCCGCTTGCGTTGGGGTCAGCCTCACCGCTGGCTGCCGAAATTCCTCCGTTCAGATACTGATAACGGGAAAAATAATGGGAAAAAGGTCTCGTGTAACTCTCCTTTTTCTTTTCTGTTTTGGAGATGCAGGCGCTGGGCTGGGATCAGGTCACCATGGCCGGTGGCTCCACGGGAGCGCTGGCGATGGCCAGCCGTGTGCCAGCCACACACTCTTGCTCTCCACTGGGGGCAGCTGGAGATGGATTTTAGGCACCCTAATGACCTGGCTGTAAATTACCATCCAAATGCCTTTCATCTGTTCCACTGTGCTTTATATGTTCCAGGGTTGTAATTTTGATAATAAAATAGTAGAGAAGTGCATGCTAGAAAAGACATTTTCAAATGAAAGTGGAAGATGAGGCAGATTGAATGATGCTGAGGGATGGTTAGTGTTTGTTTGAGCTATGCTTTGACAAGTTGTTTAGTGTGGATGTGGGAGAAATGTTACTGGAAGCAGAAGCATTTTCAGCTTCCAAAGCTGGATTTCCATATTGGGTCAGTACCTAGCTCCATAACTCTTCCTAATTGTGACTCTGCTCTGTGAAGTAACTGGAAAACTGGCACCTTTCTGCTTGACCCACAAGCTTTCCACATGTGTCTGGATGTCAGTTATTCTTTGCTGTGGTTTAACGGTGCTGAACCAGCACAGGTTCAAAAGCATTAGATGACATAACAGGATTAGACTGACAGAAGATTGACAGAATTAATTAGATAGTCTGAATTAGTTTGGATCTAAATTCCAGTCCTGGGCACCCCTATTCATTTCAGCTTACGCCCCTACTTAGGCTTTTGTGACTTTGCCAGAGCACAGGAGGAGGGGTGCCTTTGAGAAGGCGTGTATGGCCTGGGGAAGGGGGATGAGCCATCTGGAGAGCTCAGCGTTGCCGCTCACATCCCTTGCTGAGAGACGGCAGCTGTGAGCTCTGCACCACTCTTTAATTGTAAGCTCACACCAGCCGAAAGAGCAGGCCTTAAAAAAAGCACAGAACTTTTGCGAGGAAGCTTTGTATGGAGTACATTGATACCCACTCGATGTAAAAGCTTTCAAAGGCACCTATGTCAAATAATGTATGGTGTCAGAACCAGACTTTAATGTAAAAATTGATTGGATGGGTTTGGGAGACTTGGGTTCTTTTTCCAGCTCTGCTGCTGATTGTCTGTGTCTGTGTAACACCATCGCAGAGGGAGGCGAATGCGGTGTTTCATGGGGTCCCGGGAAGAGACTGTTTGAGTTGCGGCGTGCGGCTCTGGTCATGGTGAAGGATGTTACAAACCTGGAGAGGATGCACTGAGAACAAATACTTCAGTACATGATTTTTGTAACGGTTATCCAAACTTGTCCTGTTCTGTGCGGCATTAAACTGTGAGAGGCAGAACACAGGAAGATGTGATGCTGCAGCAGTGAAGAAAAGGAAAGTCAGTAAATTGCTACTGGCCTTTCATTTTATGTCATTAACAGTAGCTGTTAAAACCAAGAAGCAATGAATTTTCATTTAAATCAGCAGGATGTTTTCAGGAAAATGAGTATGGAAATGAAAATTTAACTGAAACTGTGTGTACCTAACTTCAGGTGAATGTTTTGGTTTGGGGGCTTCTTTCGTTGAAGTGAGAAGTCAGTTGGCACAACCAGCCGCTGCGTTTGCATCGGCCTGTGGGGTGGGTGGCAGGAGCAGGTACCCTGATCCACACTATGGTACCATCTCCTTTCACCTGTCAGTACCCTCATGACAGTAGAAACATTAAAAGAATACTTTGGAGTAATGGGTTTCCCTTCCTTCTTGAGCCCATGTTAGTTTGTTTTACAAGATGTTACGTGGAAGTTTCTGTATTAAAAATGTATGGAAGTGGTCAAGCGTCAACAGGTTTAAAATATGGTTCAGTTGCATGGTTCCTGTGGTTACAGTACAATTAAGGCTGACTTACTGCAATGGGGAAATTAAAATCTTCCATTTATAATGGTTAGTTTTGAAGGATTCAAGAGAAGCCTGAAAAAATGGTAGACATAATTTAAAGGCAGTAAAAGCCATGAAAAAAAAAGGATTAGGTATGATATTCCACCACGTGTAGAAATTTTGGCTCACTACCTTTATTTAGGAAGTAAATAAGAAAAATCTTTTAATGAGTGAATGCTGTAGAAGATGTGTATGAAATGATGAGTGTATGAGAATATCTAATACTCAGAGTTTGAGAATTGACACTGTAAATGCAGAAGAGTCAACTTGAAGCTTATTTGGATGAATTTGAGGTAGGTGTAAAGATATTCTACTTACATGTAGCTGGATATGATCAATAAATTCTAAAACCTATGCATTTAATTAATTCTATTCATTTTAGGTAGTGTATTTGCCTATTGATGATCTGCTTTTGCACTCTTTTTCTTTGGTTATATTCTCAGTTTACTTTCAAACTTACAGTTTTCCCAGCAATAAAAGATTCAATTAAAAATTCTCTGATGTGAGGGGGAGTTACATGTTGATATGGATGCATGTTCTAGGATTATACTGTGACTAAGATGATTTAAAATAATGGAAGAAAAATTTGAAGGGAGAACTAATCTTTTATTAAACTGGCTGATGTTAATTTTTAAACTGAAGTATAAAGAAAACTGTTTCAAAAGTTTTTGCTGAACAGAACATCAAAAGATCACTTTTCATGTTTGTACAATTCCTGTATTAAGCTTGATTGCATAGGTAACATGTTGTAATTGTATCCTATTGTATATAATATACATCTCTACAGTTTGAGTAAGCTGTAGGGGTAAAAAAAAAGCTGTGGGAAACTGCCTTGGGAAGAAAATGATAAATGTCACATCTGTTAGTTGTTTGGGGTTTTCTCCATATAACATAATTAGCAGAGGTGAACTGAAAAGTTTAAGCAATAAGGTTGGTATCAGATACTAATTTACATTTTCCTCCTATAAAGAATTAAATTCAAAGCTGGCTTATTGGGGCAAGTAGTTAAGGTGAAAACACTTGTTTTATTTATTAATTTTAATTTTTTTTATTTATTATTTTTTTGAGGAGGAAAGTAATGTTTCTCTAAAGAAATGGAATTGAGACAGCCCAGTGTGGGCTATTTATTGTCTGCACATTTGTATTTACTTGTAATTAAAAAAGGTATATAAACCCCTTTATTGCCAGTAGCTCCTTTGGGTTTTTCACATTGCTATAAACCAAAGGTTCTTTTCTTTTAATTAATTGCATTGTATTTCACAAGCTGCCTTTCACTATCTTGCAAAAATGTTTCTGTGCCTAATATGTCTTTATTATTGTTTTGCTTTCAGTTGATGGTTGCATTGACTGGTCAGTGGATCTCAAGACATACATGGCTTTGGCAGGTGAACCAGTCCGAGTGAAATGTGCCCTTTTCTACAGCTATATCAGAACTAATTATAGCATGGCCCAAAGCACAGGTCTTAGGCTTATGTGGTACAAAAACAAAGGAGATTTAGAAGAACCCATTATATTTTCTGAAGTTAGGATGAGCAAGGATGAAGATTCAATATGGTTTCACTCGGTTGAATTGCAAGACAGTGGTTTCTACACGTGTGTTCTAAGGTGGGTATTATGTTAAAGTCTAAGTAAGAATGTATAGATTGACTTGGTTAAAAAAATGTTTAAATTTAGGATTGAGATATTCTTCCAGTTAATATATACTCATTATTTTTATTCTTATAGTTATATATGTCATATAATGCTTTGTCTCAAAATTAGTTTCCCTAGTAATTATAGTTACTTCTTCCAATAGCTATAATTAAACATGTGCTTTCATTTAATTACTTTATTTTTCATTCCAACGTTCACAAATTCTCAATTTGCCATAAACCCTCAGAACTGGATACTTCTTAAATCATGACAAACACTCTTTTTCAAGTCTTCTGAGTTACTCAAGAGTGAGACATGGTTTGAATTATTCTGATGGAGTTAGGCCATGGGGAGTTACAATTCTGTCTGGTTTTGAAGAAATGTTTATTTTGCTATGCAGTTATGATTTGTCATAAATTTAAGCAGACCTTGTTTGGTAAGGCACTGAAATGCATGTCTCAGAAGTATTTTGGAACTGTTGGATGAGCCTTAAATTAAGCATGTGCTAGAGCTCGTGATTTTTGTCATGTGGATGTTGATGTCAGCTCTGTACCTAAAACTGAGGAGATAAAAAAGGAGGACTCTTTAAGAATGAATGATTAAATATCCCTTAAATGATTCAGTTTTGAATTAAAAGGAATTTACAGATAGTTTATGTAATTTAAACTATTTAGTTTCAGAGAATGAAGCTTGTTTCATATTTGTCTGCTATTCCATAATGAAATTATACCCAAGTTTGGTGAATTTAATATCAAATATCTGCAGCAAAACAACAGCACTGTTCAGAGCCCAGAATTTCCTCTCTTGCCATCTCTGCTAAATCATGCTGCCCTGTCTCAGCTGCCTCTGTTCATTTTGATCCTAAAGAACACTACTAAAATAGAAGATTGTGCTATGATACATGGTGGTTTGTACTGGGGACCAATGTCCAGTTTAAGTATCAGATACATCTGCCAAACTCACTATTAATTTTGTGTTGCAGCCTTTGGAGTTAATTATTCTTTTATTAGCTGCTCTCTCACAGGTTAGGTGTAATGTGAACTCTGTGATTTTGAGATGTTATGGGAAGATAATGATTTACATGTTTCAAGGCAGCTATACTTTTTTCATAAGAAGTCCCTGTTATGGTAATCAAGTTATTAGTTTCCTACCCTGGAAATTTTAATGCAAGTCCTATGTGAAAAATGATTAATTGATCTTGGAACAATTTTTTGGGGCATATTTTTTTCCCCAAAATTTCAATATTTTTTGCTCATTTACATGACAAAGTAGTTTTGATAACAAAAGGGCAAGATCTTAATTCATGTGTTC
Organism: Gallinago jamesoni; assembly: GCA_025769975.1. NCBI lineage: Eukaryota > Metazoa > Chordata > Aves > Charadriiformes > Scolopacidae > Gallinago > Gallinago jamesoni. Next base: position 9,323,888 of record JAOQGH010000062.1, on the reverse strand, counting down.
TCCTTATTTTCAGATAAAAACTATTTCACATGTGTCTTGGAAGTCATCACACAGCAATAAGATCTTCCTTGTCAGTTATGCAGTTTTCCTGCTTTGGCTAGAACTTTCTTACATAGTTACAGATACTTTTCCCTTTTTCAGATTTATGTCTCAGTGCAGAATGTAATATATAATGGTTACACATGAAAGACTATATTTCTTCTTTTACTGAATTAATTTTTTTCTTCCAAAAATTTGGTAATGTATCCTTGCTGTTATTGTTTATGAAAACATAGGTGACTAAAAATAGCTGAGGAAACAGCAATAGTAATTTATTTAAATTTAATTAAAGTTGGGCTAGATGTAATGTTCTGAAATATGATCACATGTTTGTAGTAGACTATCCACACCATTAACTGTGTAATTTCAGCTTTATTAATCCTTTTTTTTTTTTTGGAGGGGGATAAGCAGATGTTTGTGTTTTAGTCATTAACCAGGATCACCTGCTTTGTGAGAATTAAGAGGACAGAAATGAGAGCAGTAATTCTAGAATATGATTTTATTTTCTAGAAACATTAACAATTTCTGTTACAAATACCTTCTTTCGTAGACTGAATGAATAGAGACTGGTAGAGAGAAAGCGCAGCGGAAATGAAGAGGTGACTGTCCATCAGTGTGGAACACTGGGTTTAGGGTTGCAGGCATAATTGAATCTTCTCAATTCTCAAAAAAATTGGGGAGGAAAATGCTTTTATTTCAAGATAAGTGTAAAACTTTTGAAGTTTTTCTCAACAAAGAAGTTTTCATTTATGTCCTCTAAGAGAAAATCAGAAGCAATTAAAATCTAAATTAATGTCTTTCTAGCCACTTAACAGAGATGTAGGAAGCCCTGGTGTAATTCCTTGTGTTGCCCAAAGGGTGAAAACCCACATTTGCGTGTCTCAGTGGCCAGTGTGTCCTGCGTTCAACCACTTCAAGTCTCTTGCCTTAGAACTGTTCTGTCTGAAGTTCATACTTGTCTATACAAAACACTTGCATGGGAGCAAGATGCTTGGAGGTGGTGCTAAGGCTAATTGGGGACAAGAAGTCCCTGTCCCAGAAGTTTATGGCTTGAAAGGAAGGATACTTTCAAGCTGGGAAGATCTTCTCTGATAGAAGGCAATTGAACACCAAAGGTTTTTAGCAAGTCATACATCAAGGGTGTCACAGACACCTCCCCAGCTTCACTTTCCCCCAGCTTGTTACTTTTTTCCCAGTCAAAATGGCAAATAAGAAAAAAGGAATAGGGAACATGGCAATTGCACATGTCACTGAATTTCCTATTTGTTGAAAAGATTATTCACAATTCTAAAAAAACTCGTGCTTTTCAAGAAGCTGCATTTTCTGGTTGGTCTCTGGTGCTTGTGAGGATCAAGACATGAGTATTTTTGAAGAAATTGGAAGGAATTTTTCAGAAGCTGCTTAAAAAGAGTGAGTATGAGCATGAGCAGGTGAACGATAGGCTGATATGACAGTGATTTGGTGATGGGTAAAAATTAAGTGTGTCAGTGAATTCTTTCTCATGCAGAATTGTCACTTCAATAATCATAATGTCTGTTTTGTCAATGCACCTGTAATGCTGAATAAAGTTAAGGAATATTAGAGCAGCATTAATGAAAGAGATTACTTTTCCAGACTTAAGAGGTCTGATATCATAATTTAAATACTCCCTCTCCTTTATTAACCAGTTAGACATTGTTCCATAGGCAGGTGTGGGGGTGTTTGTATAATAGGAGGAAATTACTGTTGCATTAAAGCTTACTTCTCTCTTCTCAAAATACATTTTGACATTAAACTGACACTCAGGTGCAAACCAAAGTGTAGTATTTTTCTCCAGTGTTAAGCATGGCTGTAACATATTAAGGGGTCCTGTTAAGAGTGTGGAGCTGAGCTGTGTTACTCAGTCCATGTGAAATCCACGGATCTGCCTAGTTCACAAGTGCCTTTTCTGTGTCAAATCAGGGATAGTGCTACAGCAAGATCCAGTGACATCCAAAAGTCATCCCGACTATTGGACAGACGTGTTTCACTCAGTTCCCAGATAAATGCTGGGACATATGTATCACAACTTTACTGGCCAATACGGAAATGCTGCGTTCTGAAGGTCTCTTTGCAGTTCAGGTCCTGGATATGCCATTAATCCTCCAGCACCCACCAGTACTATTTCAGATAAAGCTGTCAGCACTTCTGATACAGAGGTTTGGTATTCTGGGATTTTCACATCAGCAGTCTGGATCGAAGCATTTTCACTGAAGGATTTGGAGATGAGAGCAGCAAAGCCAGACATGGAAACTAAAATAGATGTATATGCATAGGGTGGCCCTAAAGTTCTGAGGATGTAAGACAGTGATTTGGCAGATCAGTAAAACAATAGTGCATATTTGCTGTTAGTTAACTGTTGATGAAGTAAAACAACTCAATTCCCATAATGTGTATTAGGAGGGAAGAAAGCCTGGGCTTTGTTGGGGTGCGGGGAAAGCAGGAGGTGGAAGTTTGTGGTTGCCAGACTGACTGGCAGAGCTAAGCCTTGATTTTTGTACAAGATGCAGAATAACAAGGGAGTGAGGGCCTTGAATACCTATGAGGAAATATGCCTGCAGATCTTTAATACTAGCATTTCATGCCAGAGAAATGCCAACAAATCAAGTTAGGAAATCTGCACATCCTTTTTTCCCTTACTTTGTCCCTATCTGCACAGTTCTTAATGGAGAGCAGCATTGCTACGGACATGCACAGAAGAATCAAGCCTTTGCCGAGCCATTGGTGAAATACTGAGATATTACTTTCTGAGCAGTAATAAAATAGACTGAGAGTAGATTTTAAGCCTTCAGGCTTCTGAGTGTCTGTGGAGTGCATGACCGGCAAATCAAAATCAGATTTAGACAGCCTGGAGGGGCTGTCAGTAAAACTTCATTTGTGGCATAACCTTTGTGCTCTCGCTTCAGTGGGTGTTAGGAGGAGCTGAGGAACTTGTTTCAAATGCTCACAGCCTGGACTGCAGTACGCACCCTTCATCCCAGGAAAAGTTTCACCACTTTCTGAGCACTGAAAGTCTGACTTCCAAGCAAAAGGAAAGAGTTTTTTTCAGGTCCAGAGACCAAACAGGAAAGTTGGACTAAATCATGATGTGAAAAAGTGCAAGGGGAGGGTCACCTTCTCTGCAGCCTTCTCTCATGGTTCTCACAATACATGTTTTAATACAGTTACTCATTTTGTTGGTGGCAATGTCTTCTCATTACAGAATGTTATATGTTCAGGTGCTTTGGTTTTATTCAGTGCTTAACTATTCATGATAAAGGTAATTTTGTATCTCAAATCCCTTTGAACACAGTGCAGTAATTCCAGTTTAGTCATAGCATAGCTCCTTCCATATGCTTCACTGCAAGTCCTTTTTTTTCCCCATAGACTTACTCTGAAAAGATCCAAGGATGATATTTCCTTTTGGACCAGTGTCTGTAATTATCAAATGTGCAAGAGGAATGCATCTAGGTAGCTGATGGATTACACACCTCATAGTTACCTTTCAGACTTGCACACCAGTACACGATCTGCTTTCATTTCACTGTCCCCAGCATGTTTGTAGAAGCCAGCTAAATTTCACACTTCAAGCAAGTGCATGGATTCAACATTGCATAGTCTTCCCAGGCTCTGTATGGCACTAACATTAAATGTCACGCATTAAAACTCTGTGACATTTCCCACATTAAAAGTGACTGATTCTATATAAACAAAATCCCTGTGATATATGGTATTCAATACTTGAATACAGTGTTAGAGCACATACAATATAAAGTCAGTATGATTCATGCTGAAATAAAATCTAACTTACTGGGATATAATATTTTGGCATTATCAAAATGCAGGGGAAAGTAGAATCAGAATTCTTGTACTTTTCTATCTAAAATTGTGTAAAAACTGATGGTGCTTCTGCAAATCATTTTGATGGCATTGTCTTTATTGAGAGAAATCAGTTCTATCTGTTCTTTTGACACTTACGCTTGCAGAAAAACAAAGATTTGTTTCTTTTCCCTGGTGATATATGTATTTCCACTCACTCACCCTCCTTGTCTAAACCTTTAAAAGAGAAAATACTTATCCTCTGTCTTTCTGAAAGCCAGTGTTTGCTGTTGCTGAAAAGCTGCAGGAACAGTCAGGGCTTCAAGCAGAAATGCCCATGTTGCTCTGTGCTTGGAGAGCATCCAGTGACTTCCCTGTTGCAGCAGCACACACAAGGATGAAAATGTGTTCCTTCAGTTTTTCTAATAGTAAAATCCCAGCTTTAGATACCTTTAAAATGTCTGGCATTACCTTCTAGTCCCGACAGACTGTCATAGCGAAAGCTCCATGTGCTGCAGTGTATCAGTACCGTTTCAGCTCCCTGTCACCAGTTCCTCATGGAAGAAGTGCCTTCCCCGGTGGGCTTCAGACCTTGCTTGGTGGAGAGAAAGGATGCAAAGTGAAGCGACTGCTTTCTCAAGCAGTCAACTTTGTGTGCAGGAGACCTGTTGCTGTTCAGCCCTCCTCAGCCATCTTCTCTCTAACATATCAGTTTTCATATCCCTTCTGTTCTCTGTATAATATTGAAGGAGAATGTGCTTACCCACATCAAGCGAGCTGTAACCATAACATCTCAGTGATGTCCTGTGAGTGGACAGACAAATGCAAGGTTTCCTGAGGAAATCCATCATGCCCAAAGCACAAGGTGACAGAACCATAGTGATCCTGGAGGATAATTTCTTCTTTTCTAGCAAACACTTAAGGGAAGACACAGCCAGGAGGACTCAGCTGCAAGACTCAAACAGCTCTCCCTGCAAATTGGTAGAAGGACTTTCACTTCATCATTCCTCATTATAGCATTCCTTGTATACCCTATGAGAAAATAACTTATCCACTGGCTTATGTGCTCAGTTGCCTGTATACAAACAGAGTGGGGCTTGCCTTTCCTCATTGCATCTACAAATAGGACTTGCATGCATGAAGAAGGATGTGCTCCACGGGTTTTGTTCCCAGAGGCAACAAAATCAGTGAGGTTTACCAATACAGACAAGTCTGCTGGGCATCCTGAATGCAATTTTATTTTGTGTGCTAGATGTGTAATAAAAAAAGGGCATAGAGGAGTAGGTACACTAATTCACCTACTGTGTGGGTTGGAAGAAAGAAAGGGAAAAGTGTTCAGTACTCTCAGAAACAGGTTATTGCAAATACAGAATTATTGGAAGGGGATTTCTTAAAACTTTCCTGGGAGCACTTGTCCCTGTGCCTCAGATTTATGTCATTCGTAATGGGGCTTTTCAGTAAGACAGTATAATTTAACAGTAATATCCAGAGTTCTAATAGAAAATTATTAGGAAGTAAATGAAAAGGGCTTAGTCATTTGCAGTAGCAAACTTCAGGGCAACTTGCTGCCATGAAATTCTTAAGGGCAAGGAAGAAATTTTCCCTGAGAGCAAACCCAGCCAATTACAGAATTTCTTCTGCTGGAACAGGATGTGCTGAAGCTGATAGAGACCAGATAGTTCATGAACTTACATGTGATACACTGAGATTACTTGGTGTTCTTTTGGCTTCTGCATTTCTTCTGTAATTCTGTTTTATATTTTCATATATTGATTTCTAATAACTAACATTTTTGAAGACTTTAAGAAAAAAAAACAAACAGGGAACACTGTTGACCCGTTTGATTTAATTTCAATGCTAGATTTTCCCCCTGTGCTTGAGCAGTCCCTGTTAGAATGACCGACTGCTGGTTTGTTTGTTTTTCAATTGCTTCTGTCATGATGCAGAGGCCAGCAGGACCAGTGCATGTGCGTGGGAAGGCAACCAGAAAAGAAATATCTCCTGCTGACCCTTAACCATGTGCAAATCAGGCTTTCTGTCACTTATTATTCTCAGAGAGACTTAAGAAACATGATACTAGAGATTATCACTGAAATTTCACATCATGGCCTTGCTGTTATGGGCTGTATCACTGCCTGTACTGGGCACATCCTGGCATTTTTGTGTCAAATTTCCCTCTTAATAAAGATGTTAGGTGAAGTCAAACTTCAAATAATCTTGGATCTACGCTTTGGTGAGAGAGACCCAACGGTGAGAAACTCTACCCAACTGCCAGATCCAACCATCTTTTCTTCTCTGTCCCATTATCCAGGAAGCCTGAAGATACCCTAAACAGGGCTGAACTCACAGTGAGGAGTACAGGTCTTGCTTTTAAGTGTCTCTGGTGACAACTGTGTTCCTCATGGTTAAATTGAAGAGGTGTCCCTGGATATCTGTTTTTCAAGCTGTCACTAATGTGAACCTTTTAAAATTACCTTTGAGTGACTTTGCTCAAAAGTTGTTTGTTGTGAATAGTGAAGGTATAGGCTTTCTTCATTGTAAAACATGGGCCTCTGGGACATCCGGGATGTTTTAGTCAAGCTCAAATTGTCATCTTGTTTCTAGTGACTCTTGTGTTGTAGAGTAAACAACACAAAGAGAAAAGAGGTACAGGTTAGCTCAGTGCAAACTTTTTCTTCTTGAAGGGAATGGGTCTTTCAGTGGTACCTCCGTCTGGATTCACAATGCAGGTCTTTGTTGGAGGATCCAAGGAAGTAGAGATAATGCAAGAACATTGGATTTTTAACACTGTATTGTTTTAGCACTTCATTTTTCTGAGATCAAACTTCCATGATTTTGTCTTCTTTTACTAGTAGGATCTTGAAAACCAGTCAGACATTAAAGGAGAGCTAACATGGGATTAGGATTTCACTTTATCATGCATTGGAGTTGGTATTAGGATTGCAGTTGTAACAGCAATGAGCAAGCAAAATACAAGACAGGAATGTTTGGAGTTGTGCCAGGGCCACGTACCACACATGGAAGCTACAAAATCACTGCATCTCTTGGCCTGTGGTTCAGGGAGCAGCTACAGCAGTGCCAACCATGTGTTGAATGTTCTTCTTCAGGCATTGCTTTCTCACTTGACAAACTGATAAAAAGAAAAAATCTAAAGAGTTTGAGTGATCTGTGATTTGTAACCTCTGAGAGTGATTTACACCATAAGTGGGAATTTGATCATTTCCAGACAATGACCCCAAACATGTAGCAGTGGGTGTCAACAAGAAATAAGTTAGTACTTGAATGAAAGCTTGGAAGAGAAAGCAATAATCCATTTGTTTTTAGGAAAGGTGTTACATTTATGTGATATGAAAAAATCAATAATAAATAACTCATTTTTCTTTAGGCAGATCACTAAACCATGACCTCATTGATCTTAGCAAAACATGCTCAGATACCAATGAAACTGCCTGGTAACCATTATGTGAAGTGTGAAATTTAGACAGGAATAAATTTATAAAATTCTCATAAAGAGAGAGGAAAATAATCAAATGCTCAGTTAAGTCTGAAAGCTGGTAACATAGCACACTCTTATAGCAGCTGGTAGTGGATCTGGTAGTGCATTAATTGCTGTGGAGCTTCAGATGTACAAAGATGGTCGATGGTGCTGTTACTGCTTTAACTCAGAACAAGCAAAGATGCAAGTAAGGGTTGACCTATACAGTCCCACAACCAGTATTTCAGTGAGCCAATGAAAATGCCATTGAAAATGCAAGTGTTTAGGTACATTGGAAGAGATCTGTCTGAGCTGTGCTGTGCCCTGAGCACTGCTTTGGTAAATACACTTGCCAGCTTTTGAATCTAGCACCACAGTCTTAGTTCTTTAAGACCTAGTCTTAGAATGTAATAAAAACCCTAAAACTTAATGAAAAGTGAATGAATGTGCAGGGAAAAAAAGTTACAAGACCTCTTGTATAAATATGCACTTCAAATCAGGGATTTTTTTTCTTTCTAGTAAATATAAAATACTCAACCACTTTGCTACCTCCTTCCCCTCTATAAGAAAATTGTTAAACGGAGGAAGGTTCCATGCATACTAGAGACCAAATTGTCTTACTTGACTCTTTTAGTAAACCACCCTTACTTAGCAGAAACACAAATGCCAAAAAACTTTCTTCCAAAGTTGGGATTATTTCCTCTAATTTGAATTCAGCCTTAGGGCTGATTGAATCCAAAATTGTCTTGAATCCAAAACAAGCTGAAAAAGAATTTTGGGATTGACACTTCAATTTCAAATTTCTTTCTTACCCATTCCTTTATATCCTCCCTTTCTCCCTCTTGTCCTTGCTTCGAAGTCAAGCCAAACTCACAGTTTTGTTTGCTTTTGTTTTAAGATCTCTTAAACTCCCTTGGTTTTCCCTGAGGTTTTCTATTGGATTGTAAACTGGCTTCAGTTTGGGGTTCAGAGCCAGTTCCACGTGGCCTAGGGATTCGAAATGCCTTGCCACCAGAACAAAAGGAACTGGTTTGTGAGCTCTGGCAAAGCTAAACCTTTCTTCACATTTCCAGTTGACAGAGTAAGCTCAGTTTATAACAAGTCCCTTGAAATGGGGAATTACAAATCTTAGTTTCACTGTGAAAATGTAAGACACTTTAAATTCTTTGTACTATGGAGTGATTCTTTCTTTTCTTCCCTCTTTCTGTTCCCCATATGACCACTGCTACCTCCTATAGAAATGGAATCCATTGGAAATCGACTCCTCTGGAAAATGAATGGTTTGGAAACATTTCAGAAAAGAGAAATTATTAAAAGACCTGCTCTCAGACTCATGGGCTTGTTTCCTTTACACGTGGGAAGTGGAGTGTCTGCAGTCTGCTAGGTTCATTTGGGTTCCAATATTCTCTACTTATATACAGCTCTTCTTACCTGGCCTCACGGTACTGAGATCACCACCACAAGCCCTCCAGCATCTTTCTCATCCACCTGGAAGATGCTTCCTTTTTATTCCTTTCAGCCACTGATTCTGCCAGCAAAACTTGGGTTACCAGCTTTGCTATTGTTATCTGTGCTTCTTGTGTTCCAGCTTTCCTCATTAAATACAGTCATATAACCTTTCCTGCCAGTCTGAAAACCCATGAGAGCATTGACCTCCCCTACCAAGGTACATGACCATGTACTGAAAACAAAAGTGGATCCTCCTTTTTATAATTCATAGGCCATCTGTTTAGCTTTTAAAAGAGGAAAAGCAACAAATGCAGGATTCATGCTAGTCAGTCTCCATACACAGAGGTCCTGAAAACAATTGTAAAGAAGCCCTGGGTCCCTCCCAGCACAGTGGCTCTGAAGGACATCTGTAGGTGAGGTGGGGATGTGAGAGGGAAGACAGAGCATTCCTGCGTGCCAGTGAAACCAAATGCATGTTCTTCTGCAAATTACAGTTCAAATTACAACTTTTTATTTCTTTGTAGGAAAATTAACAGCTTCATCTACTAATTCCTGCATAGAATGAACATGGCTGATTCCATAACTAGATTAAAGGAAGTCTGCTGCTTCATTCACTGGAATTCCTGCAGAAGTTGCCCTTTTCTGAATTACCAGCTGTAGCACTAACTTGAGTGGCTGGTGAAGAAGCATTCATAAAGCTTTCAAGTCTATTGCTGTTGGCTTAGTGAGGGCTTTCTTCATCATGAACCTGAATAGATTTATTGTCTCGGTCATGGAGCGTGAACAAAAGTGATAGCGCTCACCAGGCACTTAGTTTTCTCAATTCTACTCAATTCTAATTATAACTAATGAAAAGAATACTGCATTTTTAGGTTGTAGTTCCAGAAAGCAGTTTAAATAGAAGTAGCCTCCAGCGCTGTTCAAAATACAATCTAAATAATGCAAGATTGTTAGCAGAAAATACAGCACTATTAAATAACACCAAGTAATGGACAGCTATTCAAATCCTTATTCTTGATTAGCCTGGATCATTATTACTGAGCACATGTGACCTTATTTGCACTCAGTAATACTCATAGGCATTCAGGAAAGTTAAATAATCATTACTGATTAATTACTATTGATTATACTGAGCGGTTGTATCCATATTTTCTGGATTTTCAGTGCTGTGTTAGGAAATGTTAAAACTTTCTGAAGATGTTTTGTTTTCTTCCTACAAAAAAGGTAACCCTTTTCAAAAGCAAGTAGTTTGGGGGAAAGTTGACTTATGTTCCCTCGATCATAGAAGAATTTCTGAAAAACCCAGATGCATTTTTTCAATCCAGAGAACTACTGTTTCAGGAAAAATAATATATTCTTTGCAGTTTGTGAGGATGAGGCTTTTTTATAGCCTCTGTAACGCATATAACTGAAACACATCATGTCAGTGTGCAAAGTGAGCCTTTCCACTCTGAGGGGAAGGATGGAGAAAATACCCACTGATTTTATTACATAAACGTACAGGTGGCATTTTGAAGAGGAGGGAGCAGGAAAGGGGAAGTCTGTGGTTCTGCTGAATGCATAAGACTAATGATGCTGAAAATGGGAGGTTTCTGAAGGTTGCCTGTTGATTTGCCTTGCAAATACGTTTTTCTGCAAATATCTGCTTGTGACACCCCTGTGAGTAGGAGCCATTTGCACAGTGTTTTGTCAGCGCTTGTTTAGCATGAGGCTTGGTGCCATGATGAAGTGGCCCTATAGGCCTTTTTATTTTCTGTCTTTTCATGATTTCACTTGATGGGGTGACATGTTGTATAAGAAAAGATTTATTACAGAGTGTGTTGGATTTTTTTAATTTTTTTTTTTTTAATTAACAGCACTGTCCTGAGTGGCAAAGTGGCCATACCTCCTGCAGGAGCCCTCCGTGGCTGCCTTTGATGGATGCCACCACCCAACACGTCAGTTTTACTCCAGGCCTTTTGTTTTCGGTTGTGGTGCAGTCAGTTAAAATGACAAAACGATGCATGATGGGAGGAAGAGCCTCATTATATTGTCGCTTGTACGTTGTAGTTTGCTTTTAAAGGACTCTTTTGCCATCACACCTAATGAAGGGCAGAAGCCGACAGCCTGGGCCGCGGCGATCCTGTGCAAAGCGCAAATGCTTCACAGTAACACCACGACAAACACCACTTTGGGGCTTTTTTACTGTGTGTCTGATATCTCTGTTAAAGATGCAAGTATGAAGGCATTTAATTTAATCCTGCTTTCACGACTGTGAGGCAGGGGAGCTTTGCTGGTTGTGTTTATTCCACCCTGATATTAAGACAAATGAGGTGTAGCTCACAATCCGCTCGCCTGGATTTAACTCTGTCAGGATCCTGTGGTGATGGAGCAGGCAATGGTTTGAAGTGCTACGGGATTACCTTTTCCAAGATTTTAAGGCCAAAATGTATCCGTGTAACCACCAATCTGACTTCTTGTCTCTCTGTGCTGGGTGCGGGTGCCCCGAACCGCAGGGTCCCTCTGAGGAGAGCCGAGGGGCTGCCCCGCGCCAGACACGGGTTCCAGCAGCCTCAGGGCAGAGCTGAGCCCCTCAGCTGGGCTGGTGGCACCTCAGGGAAGCTGGTTTGAGAAAGGGCAAAGTGGCAGCAAGGGGTGAGGAGAAAAGTGTGAGAAACAGCTCCGGACACCGAGGGCCGGGCAGGGGGAGGGAGGATCCACTCCAGGCCCCAAACAGAGACTCCCCTGTGGCCATGAAGGGACCCAGGGAGCTGGTTTTCCTGTCTGGAACAGCAGCCATGGTGGGCCCCGCTGGAGCAGGTGAACGTGTGAGGAGGAAGGGGAGGCAGAGAGGGGCCCTTATGGAGGGACCACAGCCCCCCATCCCCACCCTCTGTCTGCTTGAGGCCAGGGGGGGTAGAGGAGTAAAAAAGAGATGAGGGGAATGGGTTTTAGCTTTTTTGTTTTTTACACCATCCAAATCTATTTTCATTTGCAATTAATGAAAATTATTTTTTCAAGTTGAACCTGTTTTGCCCCTGATGGTGATTGGTAACTGATGTCATTGTCTTTATCTCGACCCATGAGCTTTTTCATCTTATTTTCTCCTTCCCATCCTTTTGAGGGATAGTGAGGGAGTGGCTGGGTAGGCCGCTGGCAGCTGGTTCGGGTCTGTGCACCACAGCATCACGTACCTTAGGATTTTATATAGCAGTTCCTTCAGGGAGAGGAATTCTTCCTGCATGATGTGCTTTAACATCCAGCACATAATCCTCTTCTCGAATGTATAGCACTGCGTACTGGAGTGAAATCTCCTGAAAATGGGAGAGAAAGAGGGAGAGGAGAGTGTGTGTGATACATAGGGGAAATGGAATAGTGCATCTTGACCAACATTTGATGTGCCAACAGGTTCCTGTGTTTGTAGACTTGCCAACTTGAAAGAGCTGCTGTGCTAGGTTAGATCACTTGACATCAGAATTTCTAAAGGGTTCTTCATAGTAAATGAGAAATGAGCCTTTATGTTTTCTAGTAATTCCTCTGTGTTGGAAATGCACAGCATGACAATCCCTATTTGAATGTCACTAAAGTGTTTGTGAAGATAAGAGCTTAACAAAGAAACTTACTCTGCTAAAACAAACATGGTAAAAAGGAGGTAGGATAAGTGAAAATATTTTTCTGTCCCTGCAGAAACTCGACATATTGTATGAAGGTGTCCATGTCCTTGACGGTAGCTGAGAATGAATCTGGGCTTTGCTACAACAGCAAGATCAGATATCTGGAAAAATCAGAAGTCACTAAGAGAAAGACAATCTCCTGTCCTGATATTGAGGATTACAAAACAGCCGGTCAAGAGCCAGATGTGGTGTGGTACAAGGTAACTGTTGCTGTCTTATTGCTGTTGTGCTGAAACTATACAAAACTTCCACTGTTTTCAGTTTGAGGCGTAGAGATGGCCTTCTCTGAGCCTGCAGTTGTTTGTGGCTGGTCTGGAGGATGCTGTCCCAGTATCACAGAAGAAATACTAAAGTACAGACAAAACTACCCAGCATAGTCATTATTCAGCAGAAATCGACATGAATTAGGATGTTCTGTGCAGGAGGTCACATAATTTCACTAATTGCAATGCCATGTTTCCAAACCACCGTGTGTCTGTACCAGTTTCCACCTTAGTGGGATGTCTCCCTACCTAATACTGCAGTAGAAACAAAGGGAGGCAATCTCTACAATGGAGCCAAAGGTGTATGTATCGGTGCCACCAGCTTCCGTATTCTACCCAATTAATTTTTATGAAGTCTGTTGGGTAATTTCACCAAGGCTTGTTAGATTTTACCAAAGGCTGCTGGGTGATTTCACAGAGATGCTTTTACTTTTGCTGAGGTTCATTGAGTAATTTTACTGAGCTCTGTTAGATATTTTTACTACTCAGCAGGTAACTTGGCTGGCTATACCTTCTCCAAGGCCTGTCAAGTATCACACGCCACTTTCAGCAGCAGATGTGTTGGTGATGTGTTTCTGTAGCATCCCAAGAAAAAAGGAGAATGACTAAAATGTGGTTGTCATGCAGATGTCAGGTACCAAGACCATAGAAAGATCTGGCAAATTTTACCTATTGTCTGGACTTGGGCTGAAGTCTGATGTATCAAAAGCTGTTGGGTACAAGTTGGTGCAAGAAACCATGGAGAAGAATGAAGAGCCGACAGTCAGAAGGAACAAGAAATAGTTGGGCAAGAGGATTTGCTCAGTGGGATCCATGGAAAATAGAGTTTGGATTGTAGGGATAAAGGCAGAATGAGTTTAGCACGAACTTGGTTCAGGTAATGAAGATGGTAAACCACAAGCTAGTTAAATGCTAAATTTTGAGTGCTTGGTTTGCCAAACTTAATAACATTCTTTAAATATAGTTATTTTGTTTGAAATAGGTAATATGTGCAGAGCTTCAGATTTTTTTCCTCCTTAGCAGGTTGCACCAGAAAAGAGCAATTATAAAAGATGTCATCTATTTCTATTTTATACAGAAATCTCACATGTTCTACCTTATAGTAACAACATGGGTGCCATAACAAAGTTTTTCTTTCAGCCATTGAAGCTGTTTCTCTCAGTATATGGGTGGATATCTACAGTGCTGTTGATACATAAAGTATATGTATTCAGTTAAATCTGAAATCTTGGAGAAAAGAGAGTACCAGAGGGAAGCTGTTTCTTGCCCTATCTATCTAGGTGGTACTGAACACAAGGTCATTGAAGATCTTCTTTTGGTTTTTGGCAAGAGCACACCGGAAAAATAGTCTGGAAGGAATAATCTTCAGCTGTCATGGAGCAGAAATCAGTCTAAGGAAGATGCACGTACAACTCCACATCAACAATACTTTGTGCTGACGAACAGAAAGGTCTTTGTTCCATATACCCACATATGTTATGTGGGTTGCACACACAGTTTGTGTGACACCACTGGAGTCTGACAGCTGACTGAGTCATCGCCGTAGTGAAATTGAATAGAATTGATGTGGTTGGATGATAACAGTGAGACAAACGAAGTCAAAAACCTTTAGTCTGGCTTGATATGGTCTTTATCCATAAGTAACAATAAGGTGCTATCATTTCAATTCCGAGAGAACACTTGACCTGAGTTAGGAAGCTCAGTAATGTGAAATGTCAATATCAATGTTATGCAGAAGGTATATATGTCAGGTTGTCCCTTGAAACTTGTTCTTGAAACAGGGTTTTGGAAAAATATTCCAGAGGGTGTTATGGTACTAACTGTTGATAGAAGTCTGCCCATTCAAAAGAGCATAAGTCTAGTTTCAAGAAAATACATAATTACTTGCATTTCAAAATAATATGATGCGTACTGGGGTAACCCCTACAAATTGCAATCTGGGATTTAAGATCATATTGTGAGAGACAATGTGTGTAACAAAAAGCAGGTCTCTTCTCCCAAAGAATAGTGTAAAGTGATATTCCACTTGAGGATCTGACCCTCACTTTCTGAAAGCAGCATCTGTTTCCAGTTGTAGCACACTGGATCCTCAAGTTTTTCCCCCTTCTACCTTTGTGATTGAGTTCAATGTGTCCATGAAGGTGTAATCAATCAGCCATCTTCTTGTGTAAATCTGCTCCAGAGGCACAGGGAGGCAATTCCTGTTCATTATGCTGAAATATTTAGAAAAGGTTTTCATTCAGGGGGCGAGCATAAGTTGTCCAAAATAGAACAGTAGATAAATAAATATTAGGCTTCTTCTGTATACCTTTGTCTGAAAAGAGGGGTCCTTGTATTCACAAGAACCTGACGGTTCACCAGTGGCTGGAGAGTTGGGACTTGTCACCAATGAAATACCATCAGACAGGACAGTGATGGTGCAAGCCCACCATGTGCAGGACTTGCCCTGTCTTCTAGAAGGCTTCATTTTGTGGAGGGATTAACAAATCTGAGCCAATAATTGCATCAATTTGCATGGAATTAACTGTAATTTAAACATGGTCTTAAAATAGTTATGCTTGAATAGATTTCCACATGCAGACCCGGTAAGTAATAAAACATTTGCTATGAGGATTTGTTTTAAGAGTTGTATGGGCTTCACTTCTGGCTAGAATTACAGTGCATGAAACATTTATTTTTAAAGATTTCCACAATTAATGACGTTGATATACGTGCAGCCCTGTTATGCCTCTTAGAAATGTTTTGACAAGAAGTGTAAAAATTTTTTTTGGAAAAGTGTATGTGTCAAGGCATGATTGAACAAATGGGATTTAACAGTAAGAGCAGTTTCATGAAAAATCAGCTGGCAAAGTATAAAATATATTACATCTTGAATGTGGAGGCTTAATCCATTTCCGCCATCTGTTTCCCACTACTGGGTTGAAGGAAGGGCTGTGTAAACCCTCAAAACGTCAGGTGAAGGATAGGTAGTTATTATCTAGCCTGCAAAAAATAGAATTGTTGAAGTGCTGCCACTTAAATTTCAAGGAAGACAAAAAGAAGCATTATAGTGCACAACTTAATTATTGGGAAAAAAAACCCAAACAAATATTTAAGATGTCTAAGGAGAATAAATAGATTAGAAAAATAAGCTTGCAGATTCTTCTAGCAGGTAGACATGGTGTAAAAGAGAAAAGAGCAATTAATTGGTTAAACAAACAACAGTTGTACAATTGAGCACTTTTTTAGAGAAATTGGCAGACCTCTAGCAAAAAAAATCTAGATTGTTTCCACAAAATGAAGACAAGTTAGATTTTTTTCATATTGGTTTGTTTCTCGGCCATTTTATTTGCTTAAAATACAAATTGTTACAATTTTCCAGCTTGTCTACTTTTTTTTTATTTTTGTGGATTGAACTATTCTGTGAATAACAAGCAGAATCAGAATAAAACAGGTCTTTTCAGCATGTTTAGAAAGCCTGCATAATCAGTAGAAGAAAAATTAATTAGCTAAAATTTAGGAAAGAAAGGGTTATAAATCATTTGTAATATGAAGTGTTCTAAGTAGATACAAAAAGAAACAATTAGGAAATTAGTGGTACAGTTCCAACGAGAACAGTTCCTCACTGTAAAACCACAATAGCACAAACAAGGTTTGTGCTAAATCATTAATCTCTATAGCAGTAGAATCATAGAAAAGAATCATAGAATCGTTTGGGTTGGAAGGGACCTTAAAGATCATCAAGTTCCAACCCCCCTGCCCTGGGCAGGGACATCTCCCACTAGAGCAGGTTGCTCAAAGCCCCATTCAGCCTGGCCTTGAACCCCTCCAGGGATGGGGCATCCACAACTTCCCTGGGCAACCTGTTCCAGTGTCTCACCACCCTCACTGTAAATAATTTCTTTCTAATATCTAATCTAAATCTCCCCTCTTCCAATTTAAAACTGTTGCCCCTTGTCCTGTCGCTACAGTTCCTGACAAAGAGTCCCTCTCTGGCTCTTCTGTAGCTTCTGTCAGATATTTATAGGCTGTTATAAGGTCTGCCCAGACCCTTCTCTTCTCAAGGCTGAACAACCCCAACTCTCTCAGCCTGTCTTCATAGGAGAGGTGCTCCATCCCTCTGATCATCTTTGTGGCCCTCCGCTGGACCCGTTCCAACAGGTCCATGTCTTTCCTGTGCTGAGGACTCCAAAGCTGGACACAGGACTGCAGGTGAGGTCTCATGAGTGCAGAGTAGAGGGGCAGAATCACCTCCCGAGACCCGCTGACCACACTTCTCTTGATGCAGCCCAGGACACGGTTGGCTCTCTGGGCTGCCAGCGAGTGCTGCCGGCTCATGTTGAGCTTCTGATCAACAAGCACTCCCAAGTCCTTCTCTTCAGGGCTGCTTTCCAGCCATTCTCCACCCAACCTGTGTTTGTGCCTGGAATTGCCACATCCCAGGTGCAGGACCCTGCACTTGGCTTGGCTGAACTTCATGCGATTTGCACAAGCCCACCTCTCCAGCCTGTCTTATTACAGACATGTAGTACATAAAAATATAAAGCATATAAAAATATATCTTCGATTTCTTTGCTCCCATACTTTTAGAAATAAAATAGAGAATATAAAGCTGGTAACATATGATAGGGTCTTTCAGTGCTGCATTGAAAGGGTGCATATCTGAAATACACTTACTTTGTGTATTCTGGGAATTGTACTCCTTCTAAATTAGGTTTGAATAGAACTGAATCATATTCTTTGCCCAGTATTCAGATTTAGTTACTCCAAGTAGGTGGTTGATGCACCTTTAAGTAGGACTATAAAACTGAGTGTAAATCAGAAAGGATTTAATGGCATTTTGTGGCTCAGATCTGTCACCTCCATGAACCTCAAGCAATGTCAGTGTAACTTACTAACAAAAATAAGCTCTGATTCTTCTTAGCACAGCAGATTGGATCTGGATTCTGATAATTCTTAGTCATCGGTGCTAACTAAAGTTCACATGCAAGACAAGATTACACTTTCCTTACAACAGTACTTTGGAGACAGAAAGATAACCTGAACACTGTGTTACCTGCAGTACTATTGCAGAGTTTCAGAATTCCAAATCTGACCACACTAACAATGTATTTTCTTGTTTGGCTGTTTTCTTAAGAGAAAGCTTTGTTCTGTTTTGTTTGCTATATTTCTGACACTGCTGTTGCAGACGAGCAGAAAATGGGGCAGAGGTTTGGGCTATTTACATGAATCTCTGAAGCTGATATAACTGATGTGAGATTGTTGGCTGCAGTCTGAGCACCTATTCCATGTTGCCACCTTGAGAGAAGGAATAGAGGGGCATTAAAGATACTCGGGCCCTATGTTGCTTTGTGTGCTCTGGGTGCAGAATTAGGCAGAGCCTCCAAGGCTGTCATGAGTACTGAGTGGTTTAGAGAATTGAGAAAAGCATGATTTTGTTTGCAGGCAGAACAGGCTTGATATTGAAGTTATTGAGAGACAATAAATATATAATCTTAAGGTACCATTTTAAAGAGACAATGATCAGATTGTGCCTATGCTTTTAATTCAGAGCATTCCAGGAGGTATTCAATCATAAGTACCGTTAGTGTGGAAGGTGACTGATGTGGCTGCAAAGACACAGTGTGTTAGGAAGGGGAGAGCCTCTTCTTGCACTGTATCACACACTATACAGAAGGACTCAAATGCTGTTTCAGTAGGACCACAGTTCATAGTGATAAACCTAAATGTGCCAAGTAACTGCTAAGGTCTGTTTGGCGAAGTCAGTGAGTTGCAGGCCATCAGTCCCAAGCACTCCATCAGAGAACGTACATGGAGGTGAGGCTACAGAGAGCCCAGTGATGGGAAAAAGTTGAATGAGAGCTCATAAGGTGCCAGAGAAGCCAGTGATGAAAAACAAGACCGTAAGGAAACCAGGCTTTCTGAATTCTCTTGCTCACAAAACTGCTGTTCTCTTGGTTTTCTTCTGTTGGTAAATGGTTCTAGTCTGAGACTGTGTGTAAAGCTTGCCTTCAGGCTAACTTTTTAACAGATGTTGCCCTTACTCCCTACAAACAGAGATGTATTTTAATGGCCCATCCTAAAACGGAGGTCTTGGCAGTTGATCATGAAAAAGAGAAGATACTTAACCATTGCTTCAGGGCACCACATATTAAACATGGCCCATGTGATACAGTGGGAATTACTGAACCTTAAAAACACTTCTGTTTAATTTCTGTCTTTAAATTAATTCCAGTTTCAGCTCTCTGTGCTTTTTGATATTATATTTGAATTTGAATTGCAAAATATATTGAGATGGTTGTTTACTTATGTATAATACTGAAAATCTGATCAGGCAACACTGAATTATGTCATACAAGCTGGGTAATTTAGGCAATTGATTTTTTTTTTCTGCAGGAATGTAGGCCAAAAATGTGGAGAAGCATTGTAATTCAGAAGGGAAATACTCTCTTAATACAAGAGGTCCAGGAAGAGGATGGAGGAAATTATACCTGTGAACTGAAGTTTGAAGGCAAGCTTATACGAAGAACCGTTGAATTGAAGGTTACTGGTAAGAATCTTTGTTCTATGCCAATATTAAAGATTTCAAATAATAAGAAAAAGTGGTTTTCACATGTCAGTGAATCTATTCAATAGAATTAAGTCCAAATCAAATTCCAATAGCCGAGCAGTCCCAAACTAGAGCAAATTATTTCAAGATCTTATAAAATTCCACAGAAGACTACTTCTACCTTTTGTTTTGTACAAAACCTGGAAATACTGGTAGCAAAAGCAAAAGATAAAGTGGACCTAAGTTCTCCCTATACACTGGAAGTAATTCGGACTCCATTTTTGTCTTCATTGCTAAACAGAGTAAAGGTTGATGAAAGCTGCAAACCAGGCTTTTGGTGAGGTTTGTACTAGAATAAAACACAGCTAAAAGAGACATCTTGAATAATTAATATATTTTTTGAGTGATTGTTCTATATATTTAAGCTTTGGCTTACTTTGTGATGATCAATTTCTCTAGTCTAGGGTTTGTCTTCAGTAAAGACTGTGGCACAACCTTTTCCAAGAATGAAGTTAGGAACATTGGACTGTCAGGGGGAAAGTAACCTGCTTATCACGACGTCATACACTGTATGTTGCTGAGTCCATATAGTAATCTACTACTCAACAGCATTTTTCTCTCTTTTTTTGTCAGGTACCAGAAATGAATATGTAAAAAAATATTGCCTACCAATATATCCCTGGTCCCTTTCCATTCTGCTGTGCAGTATGACATGTAAAATTATTATTTTGTCTTTAGTGTCTGTGGAACTTTGCAAGTGTCTGAAAACAGTTGAGGGTTTTTTTCAGCCTTTTGCACAAAACCATAAAAACAAATGAGTAGGTATTTTCCTGTTTGTGTTTCGACATACTGATTAAAATGGGGTCCTACTTCAGGCACTGATAAGTAGAATTCTACTTTCTCGTATCAAAATGAATTAGTCCATATATTTCTAATATGTTCTTGAAATACAGTTCTTCCCATTGTTTTGAGTGAAAAAAAATTTTATTCTCTTATCATTGTTCCATTTAAATGAGTTCTTTTCTCTGTGTGCCAGATTCATATATCATGTGACTATTGCCCATTTTTGACCATGAGCAGATCTCAAAGTATTGATTTGACCTACCTGACCCCAGACCTGCCACATGAAGATATAATACCTGCTTTGTGGATAGTTGCTATCCTTGGTAGCATGCTGGTCTTCAAACAGAATATGAACTAAGTTTGACAAAGTAAAAATGAGATGCGTCTAATTCAATTGCCCATGATGGATATTCTTTAGATAGCAGATATTCTATACTCTCCCTCTCATCATGACCTTGTTAAAACTCACATGTTCTCTTCGTTATTTGAACAGTGTGGTACATTCATATTTTACAATTTAATAATTTGTCCTAAACTAACTATAGCATGTATTATAGTTAATTAGTTTATTAAAATGTTTATGACCTGAATTATTAGAAATGTAAATATGGAATATGCAAGTGTTCTCCTTTTTGCAAAATGCTTGAGAACCAGGAGATTTATCCCCTTGTAATTTGGTGTGAAATTCATATTAAATTCAATTTTCTTTAGTTTATAAAAGCTTATAAAAGCTTATATGTTAGTAAACACCTTTTCCATTTAAGGGTTTATTAGACATATCTGATGCTATGTTTTCTGGTTAAATCTGTGTAGATATCTGGAATAAGCCAATAAGCTTACGTAGATGAAAACCTGAAAATATGCATTAGAACTACAAATATAATAGATAGAACCATGTAAGCATATTATCTTATAGCTTGGTGCTTCACCAGGTTTCCTTCTCCTGTTTTTGTTTTGTTTCAATTTGTGAATTTTAAATGCGTGTTGGTTTAGATCTTTATGGGGGAGAGGTCAAAGATAACTCATACAACAGAAAGCAGAGGACTACTTGTGTTGTGTGGCTGGCTATGTCAGTTGGAGGGTCCTGAGGCAGATCGGATCACAAGCTGGGATCAGGTACATGACAGGAGCAGGTACATGACATCCTCAGGTACTTCATTGAAGAATATGTCTCTGGGGAGGCAGCAAGAAAATACATACTTGTGTTACTGCTGACACACGTCCTGAGTTGGCTTTCCCTGGTCTAGTGCAGATGTAGGTTGGAGGCAGCTCTGGAGATCATCCCATCCAACCCCCAGCTCAATGAGAAGCAGCTGCAGCAGGCTGCCCAGGGCTATGCCCAGTTGGGTTTTGACTATCCCTGAGAATACAGACTCCATGACCTTTCTGGGCATGGCTGCCACAGTGTGCAACCACCTTCTCAATAAAAAAGATTTTTCTCATGTTTAAACAGAATTTCTTTTATTTCCATTTGTGTGCCCATTGCCTCTTAGGCTTTCACTGAGCACCACTGAGAACAGTCTGGATCCGTCTTCTTTACACCTTCCCACCAGGTGGGATGCATGGATAAAATCTCCATGAGCCTTCTTTCATCCAAACCAATCTACCCCAGCTCTCCCAGCCTCTCCTTGTAAGATAAATACCCCAGCCCTCTATTGATCTTTGTCGCCCTTCACAGATTTGTTCGATATGCCCATGTCTTTCTTGTAATGGGATTGGTGTTGCACTGGACCACATTATTCACCTGTCTGAAAACTCAGTTCTCATCAAAGTACTCTACCAGGAGGAGCTAGGGTGGGACCAGGGCTTAGACTGCTGAATCTACTGGTCTTTGTAAATCCCTGTTGACAAATACTGCTGAAAGCTTACCAGCAAAGCTGTGGTATAATCGTCTCTGCTATCCTGTAATGCAGGTGTGGAGAAAAGGATTTTGCCAACTGCTTTCTTCTGCAGAAACTTTCTAATGCTGTTACTTATTAACATGCCTGAATTGGCATTTATTGGCAAGTGTGTGAGTTCCTGTAAAAATACAGATTTTGAATAGCAAGACCCTGTTGGCTGCTGCTAGCAGCTGTGGTAACCTGAAATTATTAAAGAGTTATTCTGGAAGTGGAACAGGCAACTCCACATCTCCCTGGACCAAGGAAGCTGCACTGCCATGGAGAGAGAAGAGGTTGGGTTAGATTCTTTGTGGGCTTTCACTACCAATTAAGTCAATTAAGTTATTAACTTTATCTCTCGGTTGTAAGACAAGGGTCTTTCCTTTTTTAAAGTTGCATCAAATCTGTCTTTTTAGTCCTTTTAGGAGATTATGGTAGTTATGGAAGTGGCAATATGAAATGAATGATATTCATATGTAAATGCAGTATGGGTATCTAAAGAGTGAAAATCAGGATAAATGAAATCAGGATAAATGCAGTGCTGATGTAGCAGAAATTAGAATAATGGAAAGGTTCAGGAGAAGTTGAAGATGCAGGAGCCAGAAGCACCATTTTAACTTGCTGCTGGAAAAGGTAATCTGGAGAGTTAATGATATCCAAGGCCAACGTATCAGCTTTACTTGAAGGTGTGATCCCGCAAGGGATGTGCCAATCCTCAGACACCACTTTCCTCAAATCCAGTCTTGCTTTCTCACTTCTTCAGACCCAAATGGAAGATCTCATTGGCTCAGTTAGAAGGGGAGTTCCTACTCCCTTTCTGTGATGAAGTCATGATATTAGCTACTATGTGATAATTTGTAAGAAAAAAGTCTTTGGAGTTATAGATGGAAAATGAAAGCCACTAGCGTGATGCCTGGCCACAGTTAAGACAAAGAGATCTGAGTTGTGTTAGTAGATGAGCAGAGCACAAAATGAACAGGTAAAATGCATTTGTAGAAAGGGGTAGTTGGACTACACATGGAGTACTGTACGTGTTATCCTATGGCTTCGATGGTTAAGGTACAGGTGAGTGTGATGAAAATGATAAAAGACTTCAGAAGCTGTAGCTCTTTGAGGTTTTAAGGAAAAGGCTTGCAGCCTAGAATATATTCGAAGAATATTTTGACAGAAAGTATTTATAGGGACAAAATCCTGAGCTACAATACAGCACTAATGAGCAGTGCCAAAATCTTGGTGTTTGGGTGCATTTAACAATAATTGTCAACAAAACAGCTTTTTCATCACTAGTTCTTCATTGGTTTGTTATATTATGCAGACAGATGTGAAACAAGTCTTGTCAGCCTTTTTTCCTGAAGGAATACAACAACAGAGTTATCTCTTAGCAAGTAACATGCAGCCCTTCAGTCTATATAAAAATAAATAAATAAAAATGCATACATTTTCACTTTGCCTCTTGATAGTTTTGTTGTGGACAAACAAGTGAGATTAGCCAATGTGACCCAGGATTCTAAACCCTAGAAAATGTAACAGAAACTCAGTTTTTAATTAGGTAATAAATTACAATGCAGCCACATAGAAAAAAAAAATCAACATTCTAATATAAAGTTAGAGATAATCAACAATATCAGAATTTATTAGTTTTTAATAAAATTACATATATTCAGGAATATCACAAGTCATAAGCTTTTTAATTAGTATTGTTAAATGCTAGTGTTTATTGAAGAGCAATTATAATAGATAAAAAGAAAAATACAAACATAATAAGTCATGTTGTTTTTGAAAGGCAATTTAGGCAACCTCCTGCTTTCCCCAGCCATTTCACTCTGTCTGATATATAGCAATATTTCAATAGCTATTTGGATGAAAAGGTGTAGTTGAGAAAAATTCCCTCTATGTTTACCTGCTGTTTCAGCACTCTCTTTCGGTTTTGGAACATTGGTCTGTAAGAAAACAGGCTTAGAAGAAGATGTAAACAGATGTGCGTTGTTGGTTGGGGAAAGTGTGGCCCCCCTGAGAAAGGAGAAAGACCTGTTCTCATGAGGTGGCCCAGGTGGCCCCTGGCAGATGGACCTTTCTTGCAGGGATGTGCAATCCGTGGACAGCTATGCTAGCAGGAGAGGTTGCCTTGTTCTTTCTGCTCCTTGTGAAAAGAGGTGATTTGTGAACTTGCACTGGTGAATTATTTTCCAGTTTGACAGCAGAAGGTGGCCATCTGACCAGCTTCATAAACTGCTGGTGATGGATTGGAGTGACATGCAGGAATTATTGGACCACTCTGTCTGGCAGCACTGTCCTCCAAGTTTCCTTGAACCTCTACCCTGTCATATTCTTCATAGGCTGCTAAAATGCCTGGCTCTTCCTAAAAGTCATTTATGCAGCAATATTTGTTTTGACCATTGTAAATGACAAATTATTCCACATGGCTACATGAATTGAATGATTCTGCCCGAATTCACTCTTTGCTTATAGTTTTTCAATTAAATACTTTCAAATCTCATTACATTGCTCACTTTTCAAATACACCTGCTGCTCTCACTAGATTTTTTTTTTGTGTTTGGGACCCCTTTATTAGCACAAGTAGTTGATGGTGATTTGCTATTGTTAATCCAAGGGGGTGAATTGGATTTAAAAATGTAAACGATTAGTCATACTCTCCAGCAGCTCTGGGGACATACAGAGACAAGCTACCACAGAATTAAGTGAGGATATGAGCTAAAAGTATGTCCACTGTTTGGTGATAGTTGCTTTTCTGCATGTTTTTAGTCCTCTGTAAAGTATGATGTTTTACATTATTTGTAGTGGAGTCTAGTGACACTTTGGCAGGAATCAATGGGTGTTGATCAGTACAAATTTACACCTGCAGCACTTACAGTCACACTCTAAGCTTTATCAGTTTACAGTAGATAAAGTATTATCAACAGAATCATAGAAATAACATGTTGAATGACAACATTTTTGACTGTTGATGGTTTCCAGAACAACAGTAAAAGGTGTTAAGATAAATTAAAAGCTTATTTAAACTGAACTGAAACATGTCCTTTGGAATCCATACTGTTCTAAGGGATTTACTTTTGTAATGTAAAATATAAGAATTGTGATTTGCTTAAAAATCTGAAAAAAATTAGTTATGATTCTATCCCAATGGCATTATGTTTTGGCACAAGCAGTTTAGTAATGTGCAATGAAATAATGAAATGCTTCAGTACTGTTTAAATAGTTACTTATCCAAAAAAACAGTTTAGCTCTAAAAGATCACTGAGCTCTAAATGTCATTGAGTTCATGGGAACTGGATATACATAAAAGCAGGACCATCATAAGACACAGGTTAAAAAAAGCATGTGGCTAAGGAATAAAAGCGGATGCACTGACTGTATTCAGCAGAGTTTTCTGCAGCGAGAAGTGCTATACTAAGGACACGCAAGTCACACAGCGCTCTGGTCTGTAGGGATTCCCAAGTTGATTGTGAAGGAGCTTTTTCAACAGAGCTAGTTAACATGTTTGTATGGCTTTTGATACCCAAAGTAACTCTGACATCTCTGCCTGGTGTTGCACTCTGCAGAGAGGGCAGAGCCTCCTGGTGCTGGTGGAGGCTGGACACATGCTTGTCCTCCCGTTGCTGCTGCACAGTGTAAGCTCCAGAGCCTTTTCTTTGGGGATGAGATGAAATAGCTGTTGTTACCACCATTTTATCATCAAGTAAGGCAGTAACGTGTCAGTTAGAGCATTGTGTGGAATTTCAGTTTCTGTAATTTTTACATCAGAGATCATATTGCAAAATTTTGTTTTGTAAAATTACTTTTGTAATTTGTTTTGTAAAATTACTTTTTTGTGAGCTGAGGGATTTTAATTTGATTTGTGGGTGTGCAATTTTTAATAATACAATACAAATAGAATAATACATCTAATAATATTAATGTGTATTGTTAGAATCTTTCAGCATTCCTGAAATTAGATGTTTTGATAGTTCTTACTAAAAATCATTTTGGAATTGATATTATAAAATAATTAAATTGATATTTCATAGGAAATTTCTTGTGAAATGCCAGACTTTTCACCAAAGGCAAACTCTAGTTCCTGGCAGCACTAGAATTCTCATCTAATACCTGAGGTATGGGAGTTGCTTGGAGTGCAGGGGTATTTTCATTCCTGATTTTGACCAGTGGATCTTATGAGAGCTGCTAGCTCCCCTCTATCTTATTTATTTGTATTTTCAAACATAGGTCATAGTGCCTGTTGTCTCAAATAAAGCAGAAATCATTTCAAGGAAAGCGTAAAGCAGACTGAGTTTTCCTGGTAAAACAGACTGAAAAGCACTCCAAGGTAAAATGTGGTGACGTGTTTATGATGGGAGTTTAGCCTGGCCTTCAGGCTTTGCTTCTCCTCACATACATGCATAGCCAGTGCTGACGGGGATGGGAAGAGTTTGCTGTATTTGGAGCTGTTTCCTTTTTCCTGGAAACAGCTGCTCCTTCTAGAGAGCTCTTTTTTCAGCTCCACATCTTCAAATGAAAAATTTCCTCTATTTAGGGTTCACCAGAATTGTATCGCATCTAAAGTGGTGTTGAAACTGTCAGCAGCTGCTGGACGCAGGAACATGCTTTTCCTTCTTTCTCTTCTCTCCTGACTTGGCAGCTTTAGCCCTTCTTTCCCTGCCATGAACAATGTTCAGTTCACTCTCGGTGCTTGGCAGTCCTCTCCACTCTTGACATATGGCCTAGGGTGCCTGTCCCCTGTTGTATCCCATGTGAGTGCTCCAGCTAGAGCTCGCTCTTGGCAGGAAATTTACTGTTTTCCAGCCGAAGGCCCAACTTCTGCTTTCTGTTTCTTCATGGGGAGCTGCTGGAGTGCAGTCAGAGAACACTGGCACTTCCTACTTTAGAGCCCGATTTTGTACTTAACAACCTATTTTTATCCATAAGCCATGATTCCCTCCCATACTTAGTAATACGGACAGCAAATCACTATGCAAAAATGCTTCTGGGGTAAGAGGGTAATAGATGTTTGCACGCTGTTTCCTTGGCTCATGTGAGGCCGTATCTCTTGCCTCAGCCTCAGGAGGATACGGAAAGGAGGGGGCTCCCGCTGTGACTTCCCTGACATATGCCCGTGTGCCGCATTGGGCTTTAGTATCAATCTCTAATAGTGACGCAAGATAAGATATAATGATTAACTGATCAGAGCTGCTGAGCTCAAAATAAAGTATGCATTTTCAGGTTTTCTTCAAACATAGTATAAGCAGTTAGGGTAGATAGTAAGCTCATAAGATTTTCAGTGACTTATATTTGTCTTTTTAATTCATGGTGTTAGTACATGCCATCAGCCAATGGACTGTATTTATAGTGGTAGAGGTACCAGGGTCTTCTTTCCTCCTGGAAAACACCTCTTAACATTTTTTTTGTAACAGAACTTTTACCAATATTTGATTCCAAAAGAGAATAAGTGAAAAAAAAACCTAGAGAAACCTATTGTTGAGGGGAAGATATTTACAAAAACAAAAGGCAAAGAGAAAAGCAACATGGTTGTGACTACAGTTCTAGTAACTGTGAAAAGGAGATAGTTTCTTAATTCAAAAGAGAAATCTTAAAGTGAACAAATTAAATCTGCAGAAATTCTCTACTTTTGGGAGGGATACTACAGGTTGTTTGGGAACAGAAAATCCTTCCTGTTCCCTTCTAATGTTGACATGTTAAAATATATATCATTTATGTCATATCTGAAGTAACATTTTCTTGCTGCTATACCTTACACATTTTGTAGCAAGACTTCATCTCTTCTCACTGTTTGCGATATCTTGACAGAGTCAGGGAATCAGTTTTTCATTAAATGCAAAGGATAGAGAAAAACCTGTCCAAATTAAGTTTCTATTGAGAATCCCAAACTTTAAAAGACCTTTAGTGGAATATACTGTTCTTACCATTTCCTCTGCCGCATTTTGATATAAATGATGCATTGCATCTTGTAATATTTTGATTTTCTACAGGAAACCTTCTTTTTTGTGACAGAAACCAAACGAGAAATGGGTTAAGTGCTGACAAATACAGTACTACAAGACCAGGAAATGAATTTCACAGCTGGGTTCTCAAACCATTGCAGAAATAACTGTCTATTTAAAGCTACATATAGGAAGTGCCAAAAATTAGAATTTTCTTTTGATATATTTTATGTTATTTGTATTATTTTTATCAAGGCCTTTGTTTTGTAAATATTAGGTTTCTGTTTCTTACAGTAAAAAGTATTTATCTTAAACCTCTAATTCGTATTCTGACTTGTTACATCTGGCCAGCAGCATTCCATTAACTGCCTGTAGGCAGCTAAGCATGTTTCTCTGGTCAGAGCACACTTAATAGCCGCTAATTTCTATAGTGACTTTAATTTTTCTAGCTACCTCAGGCAAACACAGTGTGATCCAGAAAGAGAAATGTGGCCATTTGCTTTTGACCACATTTGGAAAATGGAGCAATTTCTCTCCCTCTTTCAGAGTGCTCTTTGTTCAACCGTGCAAAAACCCCAACATAAATCTGCAGGAACTTCTGTGTCCGCAGAGTCAACAGGAAAATTCAATCCAGAGCTAGGTATCAGTACAATGTGGGTGCCCATTCACCTGGAAGAAGTGACACAGCTAGTCATGTTCTGTCTTTTAACATCTCCTTTTCACCTGACACCCAGCAAGGTCCTGATAAATTCATCCACCTCTGCTGGTTCAAGAGCACCTCATCAAAGTCAGTAAGCTGAGGATCTGGGCAGTATCTGAAGGATGGATGCATGTGCCCTTTCATGGTTGCTGTATGAACTGTGTCACTGTTGAAGTGACAACGCAATCTATCCACAAGGATAAAGGCTCCTTCATTTTTGGTCCCTCAAATGATCCAGATTGATGATTTTCCCATTCACCAGAGTGACCTGTTAATACAGGGCTCATGAAAAACGAGTTTGGAAGATAAACATTAAGTATTACCTCCATATTTCCTGGAGAAAGTACAAGTTCTAAGGGCAATAAGAAATGTAGCAATATGCTGCAGTCTATGAATTATATATAGTGTCAGTACTCTCGGTGCTTTACTTACAGCTTCACAAGCTGCCTTCCTAGCTCATGAACATGCAAAGTAATTAGAATGGCAAATAGCATTAGTTTTTATTGACCTGTGATGCCCCTTAGTTCTCTGTCATGTTCTTGAACATCATCTAGGTTTTTTCCTTCAACCTTAAATCAGCAGTTTGTAGTTTATAGCATTGATTGTTTGGTATTGTCTAATTTATTGATGTGGACAGCCAAGGCTTCCACACTTGTTATCGGTTGCTCATTTATCCAATGATCTGTCATTGTGCGCAGCAACTGTAGCTTGCTGAATCACTTACTATATACTGTAAATGTCAGATATGAGCTCCTACTTTAAGAATTGCCTTTTATTCTGGGAGCTGCTGAGCCACATTCTCTAAGTGTATTGTGCTTTCAGTAGTGGAGGTGATTTAGTGTAAATGATAGGATTGTGGGGGTTTTGCCCACAACAGTGAGGTAAAGTGCAGCCACTGAAATAAACCTGTACGTTTTCATTTCCTATATAAAAGAGGTTTCCTTCATCATGAAAGTGTAGGCTGGATGCTTGTTCTTCTTCATTAATAATGGATAGGCAGATAGATGCACAGACGCAGAGCAACACTGCCCCGAAACCATTTTGCTAATGGTAAAATAGATACACATGAGTGAGCAGATTGCTTTACTCACTAAAAACGCAGCCTTCTCACCCTCCCAGAGAAACACTGCAAACGACACTGCAAATGTTGACTAATGTTTTGTCTCACAAGAAAAGTGTGAGAATAGGAAACAATGACTGCCTAGTTCCCTTGAAAGGACTGGAGAAATTTTAATAGGTGAACTGTAGTAACTTGAGTTGGGAATTAGGGTTATGTTTTTTTGGCACAATGTTGATGCCTTTCAGAGCTGGTTTGTGCTGCATAGCTCTTGTGGCTGAGTATCTGAGATGAAAAGTTCTGCTGTGGAAGGAATAGTGCTCACGACTGAATTGTCAGCATTATTTCTTGCTGCACTTATGTGATTCTCAAAGGTGCCTTATTCAAGTGCCTGTTTGGCCTGACCCTGTTTAGCTTATGAGATCTGACAGTAGTAGTATTGCTTCAGGCTCTGATGTTACTACTATGAAGTTCACCAGAAGACTGAAGCTAATAACTTACCGGTGTTTGTTCTGTGCCTTGCAATTTTTAAGTTAAAAGGACACAGAAAATATGGTTAGTGTGTTAAGTACCTTGTTTGTCTTTAGTACTGTGAAGCAGCATGGAATATATGCCTTAATTTTTGTCAGGACCAACCAAGCTATTTTATGTCTTTGATAGTATTGATTGACCTCTTGTAAGCAGGAGAAAAATAAGCATTCAATTAAATTTGTATGTAGGTGTTTATGACTCCAGTCTATTTCAAAGGGATAGGTAGCTACTAGGTTACATTAGACTTTCATGTACTGACTTATTTACTGTATGTGTTGAGTGGTTTTTGCAGTGCAAGCAAGTTTCAGTAAATAAAATCAGTTTGTAACCAATAGGAAGGGAAGGTAAGTGATTTAACTTTTCATCTTTTTCTTTGGCTAAAAATTAAAAGCTCTCAAAGGTATTGTTTATGACAAGCCCTGTGGGCTGATGTACTCTGAGAAAGAGCAGGAAATACAAAGCACAGAACTGCAAACCAAAATGATTAAACAGTAAAATTAATAAACAGCCTAGCTGTAAATTTGTAAGGCAGCTTTGGGTTCTTATCCTCTGCTTTTTCCTGGTAAAGCTCAGCTGTGGACTTAAGGGACTGTTTCTACTAGTAAAGGGCAGTGTGGTCTGCGTGGTCTCTGATTTTATCTTGGCTGGTGCCAGTTCTCTTGTGTGGGTACCTGTCTGCCAGGAATTGGTCTAAGATAATTTCATAATGTCTTGAGATGATAAAAGGCCTCTTGTTATATCAAAGCAGACTAGATTCAAGCACCAGATGGCTTTTCGTCTTTATAGAGTACAGATCACATTAGCAATCCAGCGGTGGCTAGTTGAGTTGCCCATCCTGAGCCATGAGTGGTTATAGTTTCTGGCAAGGAAGGAGCCAATTTGCCATAAGCCATATTATGCCCTAATGACTTCTGTGGAATATACCAATGTGCTTCTTTTTCTTCCTAAGTGGGAAAGAAAGTGCATCTGGAACAAGGAAGCTGTGACCCTATCATGGATCTGACAGCTCTGTATCTCCTAAGTGGCCACAGCAACTGTGTTTAGGCAGATGCTTTTAAGGAGAATGTTGTTACCTGAATACATGTGACTGTGCAGTAAAGTGATCTGATTTAGAGATGTCATTTCAATTGTGTTTCTCTTGGGACACATGATATTGCAGAAATACAGGTAACTTAGTTTGTAAATAAAATAGGAATGAGAGGTACTCAATAAGTTTATCAGCATGTTGTAGACATGAGAGGAAGGGGCCTCAGAAATACAGGGGCCTGCAGGAAAGATTGGATGGACAGAGAGGAAGACCTTTGGTACTTGGTTGATTTTTCTGGCAAAAAAAAGTCTGTTTGAAACTGGTGAAAAACCTAACCAAAGCATCAGACTGATGAAGAAATGAGTTTTCTGAAAGAATAATTACTTTTGTAAAAGAAGAATGTTAGCATTTGCCCTCTTATGAAATACTTTTTGCCTTCCATAGCAAAACTTCCATTCTGGGATAAACTGCAACTTCTCTGTGGTGTTCTCCAGAGGGAGACAGTCCACTGTTTTCCTGACTAAAAGACTTTTCCCACCACTTGACAAAGAAGCTGCACTAGAGCCTAGGGGAATGCTGCACTCAGAGGAAATACTTCCCCCTGTGAGTGGAAAGAAAAGATGGTATAGAGGCCCGTCTGGAAAGGTAGTGGTGCTTAAAGGCTACACCTGCAGCAATGACAAAGCCAGCTTATGCAAAGAAATGTTTCATGAAATTTTTCATAATTTACTCACACAATGAAGTTAATTTACTCGGGATTGTTTGTTTTAATCAAATTTCTCAAAGAGAAATTCCTCTTCTATGTTAGTGGCTTTCCATACAGAATAATTCAAGTTCCTGCAGATTATGGCAACATGACTGTAGCAGTATAGTAAAGCATGAAAGTATTTCCAGCCTCAAGCATAGTTATCAATGCATCCACTCCAGAAAGCAGTCACAGAAACTGTGCATGTAAAAAATATACATGTTGTATCATTGTACCTGTAGGGAAAAATGCCTCTTTTTGGGGCTTTATTTTTGATTTCTGCTTTCTCTCCACCTCCCAAACATGAATAATTCTATTTCCCACTATCCACTGTTCTGGCATCACAACTGGAATTGTGTATTTCCTAAGCAAATATTGAGGTTTGTTTCAGTTGGAGCTTTTGATGTGGGAGAGAGGTTAATGTGTCCCACCATACTCTGAAGATAAGGAGTGGGAATTATATATATTAGGTTAATGGAGAGGATATTGAGTGAAAAGAATTAAAGATGGTTCCTTTTCATTAAGTTGTGGCAGGGTCAGAACAACAGCTTTCAGCACTTCCAAGATTTCTGGCTATCTGCCACCATATCTTTGTTCCCCATCAGTCCAGACCTCACTTTAATATTTAAAATTGTACTTGTTTTTCTTTTCCTAGCCCTCAAAAGGGCTTTAATTCTTTTCCTTGTTCTGCCAGTGCTCTAGCTGCTACAGCTGTTGCTGTCACATTTAATAAGGACTTTGTGGAGTTTAAATATTGCATTGCTGTACCAGCTTTCCTTTGGCATAAGAGGAGAGCTTTGTTCATTAAGATGAGGTGCTCCTCACTGGCTCTGCTGCTGACGTGTGGGTTTTGGCTGAAGGTGACAGGAATTTGTAACTTGCCCCGGTGTGCACATGAAGCTGCCTGTGGTACAAGTGCTGCCTGAGACAAGTGCAGCCATCAATGGAGCTAGGAGCTTGCCGTGCTGTGTGATAGACTCCATCCAGCACAGAGCTCTCACCAATTTGTCCCGGGACTGTGGTATTCACAAACTTATGTCTTTCAACTAAGAATGTTTTAATTGACCACATTATACTTCCTGACCTATAGTTGTGCCATTACTCCAACTATGTGGTCGCATATTTCTCATTTTAAAATCTCCAGTGATACTGTGGTTCCTTTTATGCAGTAAACAGGTAACTTTCCTTTGCTCACTGGCAGACTAGGTGGGAAATAAGGCCACAATGTGGACAGTAGCTTGACATTTTAAAATGTCAGGGGGAGGAGGAAGTGAGACTAAAATTTGATGTCCTCATGCTTACAGTAACTCAACTGCTTATTGAAATATTCTTCTCCCCAGCCTTGAGCTCTGTATGTGTCAATCCAGCTGAACATAATTGGGGCTGTTTATTTTGACAGACAGCCAAAATGTAAGAAAAACATGGAAGAAAATACTCAGCCCCCCTGATCTGCAATGGACTGCTCTATACCCTCCTGTGTACATTGTATCTCCTCCTGTTCTCCTTCCCCCCAAACTCTCCCATCTGTCTGCACAAGAAGGCTAGATATTTACATTTGTTCTCAATGTTAAACCGTGCATTTAAAATGCCTATTTCCTTCCTGAAGCTATTCGTCATCTCCCAGGACCTTTGATGACATCCCCTTCCTTTGATTCTGAATCATTCTCATGTTTTCAGTATGACAGAGAGTGATTTTATTTTTTTTCCCCTGACATTACAAAGAAGACCAACCTTTCTTGTTAGAATTTCTTTTGAAGTATCCGGGGTGAAGAGAGCTAAGCTGTGGGATAGAAAATTACTGCTAAAACATGACATTTAAAAAAATAGATAATAAAGTCTAGGTTAAAAAGAAGTTACTGTGCAATGCATGTATTTTCATCTAAACATTACAGGCTGTTCTTTTGTTTGAATTTTCTGGGCAAATAAGGCAAACAGATGAGTGCTCGTTTTGGTAAAACGTACATTTCAATAATATTATCAGTTATATTTGGACACCTCATATCATGTTTCTATCCTTTAGATAGGATTGGTCTTGTCTTAGTGTGCTTGTACTGTTCTGATTCTGCTTTAATTCACAGACATTTGTGTTTCTCCGCTTTCACTGCTTTCACTGTTTCACATACTTAGTGAATAACAGCTTGCTGGGTTTACATCATGAAAATAAGAAAAGGAAATGAAAATGCAGATCCTTATCTTCAAGCAATGATGCCTAAATTAGAGCAAATCTTTTTGTTGTTCTTATGTTTGCTAAATATAAGGCGTAGTCAAATCCCAGAAGCTGACATGAGAAACATCTGCAGGATGGAAAGTGGCAATTTGAATTCTCAAATCCATGACATAGCCATGCCCATTAAACCTGAACCAAATAAGAGTTAAACCCAGAGATTGTTTCCATGCTTGCATTTGAGATTCTCCTGCATGCTTTCGTGTCTAGCTGAGATCTTACAACCAGCCTGTGCTATATGGTCACGGAGGGAGAAAGAGGGAGTCTCCAAAGGGCAGCTGCAATCCAAAATCCAGCCAGTCCAAACACTGGTGGAGAGGTGGAAACTAAAACAGGTGCCTAAAGGCAATCCAGAGCCAACACAAATCAGCAGTAAAAATCTAGGAGATAGTGCTGCTTTGTACTGACCCAAGGGCCTTTATATTTAATTCTCAGTTGCTTATTATGGAGGTGGCTTTAAAAAGTTGCTTGTGTTGATTTAGATTCAGCTTGCAGCTTGTCATCTGTGCCAAGGACCTTGCCACTGGAGAGGGCATTGCAAGATAACACAAGTAACAACAAGAGCAATTGCTCTTCTCTCATCTGAAAACCTGTGTACCAATTACTATGTAAAATCATTATTTAAAGTGTTTGTCATAAATCCTTTCATAGCAGGAGCCCTTTTGAAATATTAAGGGCTGTTTTCCTTTTAGCCAGAGCAAGGACTGGAGGAGAGATGGAGTCACTTGGAAGCATGTGGCTGTGGTTTCTTGTATGAAGCTCATTTATCACCGTAACAGATGTAGTGTTGGGGTGGTTGTCGTGTGTGCTGTATATCACTCCAAGGATTGTGCTGGAGGCAAGATGCACATGTAATATAAGGCGGTGGAGGAACGTAGCTTTGTTCCGTTTCTGTCAGAGGGCATGATCATTGTCCCAAGGGCAGGGCAGATGCCAC
This sequence comes from Gallinago jamesoni, assembly GCA_025769975.1. Taxonomy (NCBI): domain Eukaryota; kingdom Metazoa; phylum Chordata; class Aves; order Charadriiformes; family Scolopacidae; genus Gallinago; species Gallinago jamesoni. The sequence goes on along the minus strand of JAOQGH010000062.1, from coordinate 9,288,787 downwards.
CATGCTGACATTGTGCCACAACCTTGTGTCACAGTGTGGTGGTATGGCTAATGCAGGCACTGCTTGCTGAAGGCTCTCTGTGCTGCAGTCCATTGTGCCATATAGACACACATACAGTGTGCTCGTTGTCTGAGCAGCTGCTAACATCGAACATGTAAGAGCAAGTGTTTTTTTACAGCCTCATTTTGATTTTCTTAAGACAGTCATTGTATTAGAGGTGGGAGGTAGAATCCTGATCTGCAAGGAGGCTGGTTATGTTTTCCTTTATACTGGCTTGTGTGAAGAACAAAGTCAATGAAATTGATAGTTACATTGGTGTAGATTCCAAGGAAAACTCGTGCTAGGCTTTGAATATTTACGACATATTTTTTCTAAATTTCACCTTGGTTTTGAATTTCTGAACTGTAAAGGGAAAAAGAGCATCTGAACAGATGTTTTTCTTGCAACAAAAAAGGCAACAGCAAATCAACTCCAGGCTCTGATGAATCCTGAGAAATTTAAACCTGCAAGGGGAAGATTTGTAAGTCAGTGACTTGGCACAAAAGTACAACCCTTGTATGTGTACTTGTATATATAGCTGTAGCTGTGCTAACAAAGGCTAACGTGCACTTACCAAAGAAAACTCAGAATGACAAAACATAATGTGAGAAGTGTAGGAAATAGAAAAGTAACCAAGTGAATAAAGGGTACATGGTTTTCAAGAAATCCATTGCAGCCTGAAACTGAAAGAAGAGTATTTGCCATCTTCCTGAGATGAAGGTGAGTGTGCATTGGTCCTGCATTTCGGTCACAACAGCCCCAGGCAATGCTAAAGGCCTGGGGAAGAGTGGCTGGAAAGCTGCCCAGCAGAAAAGGACCTGGGGGTGTTGGTGGACAGCCACCTTAACATGAGCCAACAGTGTGCCCAGGTGGCCAAGAAGGCCAATGGCATCTTGGCCTGTATCAGGAACAGTGTGGCCAGCAGGAGTAGGGAAGTCATCGTACCTCTGTACTCGGCACTGGTGAGGCCT